>JASAOG010000009.1:5400000-6072500 GCA_030265305.1 Biomphalaria pfeifferi | reverse complement strand
GTTATTATATATATATTTATTTTTTTCTCCTTTCCTTTTTCTTGATTATTTTTAATTTTTCCTCTTCCCCTCTTTAATATATTATTTCTCTGTAGACTGCACAAGCATGCCCAATAGTGACAATGGTGGTGGAGAGTTGTTTTTTTTCTTTTTCCCCTTCTGTCAACAATAGTAAACTAATTTAGTCACAGTTTGATGTAGAAGCGTGTTGAGATATGAGGTTATGCTGATGCTCAATATTAGAACAGAAGAAGAAGAAGATCAGTGCAGACTGTAAAAGTCTGCAAGGTAGTAAGAAATGATATATTTGTATGTAGACTGCACAGGTATGCACAAAACGGATAGTGGTGGTATTTTTTCAATATTCGTAAAGAAGTCACTATGGACATAATTGTTAAAATGTACAAATTTATACAAAGAATTGTTTGCTTAGATATCATGTGGCCATGCCTGATTCTCAATACAGGAACAACAGAAGAAAAAACAGTGTTGACATAAAACGTAAAGGTCTGCCCTTGTTCTTGATTTCTCTTGATTACTCTTCTTTCCCTTTTCTTGGGTTTTCACGTGTTCGCTCCTGGTTCCTTATTGTGTTTCCGTTCCTTGACTTGCCGGCCTAATGTTCCATTTCGTTATGATTCTCTATTTTAATCGAATGAGATCTCTCGTTTTCTCCTGCCTAACTCGCTCGTCTTTGTAGATCAAAACTTTGGTGTAAGTCTTTACAGTCACAAGGTCAAGGCGTGGCCTTCGTGATTATGTAATGTCTTGAATTGTCTTAACCCTTGTCAATATAAAGGGGCGATCATTGTTTTTTTTTTTAATTGGAGTACTAGCTTTTTTAATTATATGGTTACAGGGTCTTTAAATATATAAAAGGGTCATTTGGGATATATATCTATACACACGCATACACACATTCATATATATAAATATATACATATCTTCTCTTTAAGTTAATGGACAATCTTGGTATTTTTATTTAGCGCTATATTGTTTCACTTTGCGTTCAATGATTTTCTTTAAAATGTGATCTAACAATAATTTGCAATACTGTTTATTATGGTAGACAATTTGTAGGTAGGTATTCCAAATAAGGTTTCTATATTCTGATAAAATAATTACATTGATGTCTCTTAGTTTTTTATTTATTTTTTATGGCTTTAGGTACTTTATTAAAGAAAATAGCAGTATTTACATTTGCACAGGTTTGACTTTGCGTCAATAATATCTTCTAAAGTTTTTTTGCTGCCTCAACCAACTCACATTCACTAAATAAGTCTTAGTGTTTCTCTTGGTTTTGGTTTTCTTTTTTACAAATTACACAGATATATTTGGACCCTGTTGTAGTTGAGAGTCTTCCTTTTATTGGGGTCATCCCAAAGAGTAATCTGTAGGCTACTTCTCGTGCTTTGGGTGTTATGTGTTTGTTGTGTAAATGCGTGAATGTGTCTGTCCAGTTGGTTGGTTTAACCCCTAACTCCCTGACCCACTTTATTCTAACTTCTAGGTTTTCTTTCAACTTGTCTCTGAGTATAGTGTATAGTGTTTTTGAGTCGTGGTGTGTTATGTTTTCATTGCTGGGTAGGTGTCTTGTGAGTGATCTGTAGAATGGATGTGTATGGTTACCAAAATGATGGGGTGTGTTGTTTTGAATGGGGAGGAGTTTGTTTAGTCTAAGTCCAAAATAATATACTACTAAGGGGAAGTTATTGGGAGACCTTACTACTTTCCCTACAAATTTTATTCTAAGCGTTTTGATTTTCGTGTGAATGTCTTGTAAGCCAATCCCTCCTTCTTTTTTGTCTTGTATGAGTGTTGTATGTTTTATGTTCCTTATTGTGTTTTTGAAAATAAAATTTCTGATGGTGGTATTGATGTTATTTATGAAATTAGGAGGAGGTTTTACTATATTTGCTAAGTAGATTATCTTCGGGATGACCAAGTTGTTTATTAATATGGCTCTCCCAAATATGGTTGTCGTCATGTATTGAAACATTCTAATCACGTTCTTTGTATGGGCCAGAATCTCCGCCCACTGTTCATGGCAAAAGTGTGCTGGGCTGCTAGTCCACACGATGCCACATACTTTTTTTTCTTTCTGTATTTTAAGGTTAAAGGGAATGCTGGGGGGGGGGGGGATTTCCCATCTACCCAGTCCCATAATTGAGGATTTATTAATGTTTATTTTGGACCCGCTCGCCCTCCCAAATAATGTAAATTTCTCTATAATTTTAGCTATGTCTTTTTCTGAGGTGGGGAAAAGTGTGGTATCGTCGGCATAAGCTTTAATTTTGACTACTGGGGTTGGACCGTGGATTTTTATTCCTAAAATTTCTTTGTCTAACCTAATATTCTCTAACAGGGGTTCAAGGCAAAGGGTGTATAAAAGGGGGGATAGGGGACAACCTTGCCTAACGGATCTTCTAATAGAAATCTTGTTGCTTAGTGTTTGATTTATTATAAGTTGACTTGTGGCATCGGTGTAGACTAGCTTTATGTATGTTATCAAAGTCTTGTCTATGTCTGTCTTGTCTAGTATTTTGAATAAGTAATCATGGTCAATTCTGTCGAAAGCTTTTTCTTGATCAATGGACATGAGGGCTGCTTTCAAGTCTTTGTCTTTACAGTAATATAATGTCTCGTAGAAAGTGGTTCAGTTCGTCTATATTTTTTTCCGGGTTGCTACAGTACTGGTCTTGTCCTAGTAGGTGGGGTATAAGGGGCCTAACTCTTAAAAAAATCATTTTTGTCAGCAGTTTATAGTCAGCATTTAAAAGGGAAATGGGTCTAAAGTCACTAGGTGTGTTGTTTTCAGGTTTTTTTTGGTAAAAGTGTGATGTATACAAGATTAAAGTCTGTAGGCGTCTGTCCTGTTTCTAACATGTCATTGTATAGTCTTAGTAGTAGGGGTCCTATTTGGGAGAAAAAAGTTTTATAGAATTCATATGTCAAACCGTCTGGGCCAGGGGATTTGTTATTTTGTGTTGTGTCTAAAGCAGCCCTCAGCTCCTCTAATGTAAAGGTTCTATTTGTCTTTTGTTTTTCTGATGGAGGTAATGTTTTACAGTGTTTTAGAAGTATGTTTTGTGCGTCTGTATCTGTTTGTTCTTCATTATACATGTTGACGAAATGTTTTGTAAAAATTTCTATTATTTTGTCACTCTCCTGTATTTTGTTTCCTTCTTTGTCTGTTATGTTGGTTATCATTCTATTTTCGTGTGTATTTTGTTCTAGCGCCAAGTATAATTTGTTTGGCCCTTCTGATATTTGGATGTTTTTGCATCTGATTTCGGCTCCTCTATACTGGTGTTTGTATAACTCTTCAAGTTGTGTGGTTAGGTCTGTTTTTTTAATTTCATCCTGCGTTTGAGTAAGCAGATTTTTTATTCTGTTTTCTTCATTTACCCTCTTTGTTTGTTTGATTCTTGCTAAGATTTTGAATTGTTGTTTGATTGAATTTTTTATTATTGTCCATGTCTTGGTTAATTTGTATTCGTTTTCTATGTCTTGTGCTGTTGCTAGCAGGAGTTGGTTTATTACTCTTTTGATTAGTGGATCTTCCAAAAGGTTGTTGTTTAACTTCCAATGGAATTCTTTTGTTTTTTTTTGTTTTTTATTATTTTTTTTCCAAGTTCCAAAAGTACACCTTTATGGTCGGAGTAATGTAGGGTGTCACACTAAGTATGTTGGTGTCCGTGGGTATGTAAAAACGGTCTATTCTGGTTCTAACCTGGTAGGATCTGTGTGTTAATGTAGTTTCCTTGCCATTCGGTTCTAATTTCCTATACGCATCTACCAGGTGGAAATAGTTTACTATTTCTCCCATGTAGTTGTGTGTTTGTGCTACCGGCTGAGAGGGTGGATATTGTGTGTGTGTGTGCTGTTTGTCCAGTTGTGCCTCTATAAAGTTTAAATCCCCTCCTATTATTAGTTGTTCTCCTATGTTTGTGATTTGTAGTGTGTCACTGAGGTTTTGGAAAAACTCACGTTTTTCTCTCCCTTTCTGAGCAGGTGCGTAGAT
Organism: Biomphalaria pfeifferi; assembly: GCA_030265305.1. NCBI lineage: Eukaryota > Metazoa > Mollusca > Gastropoda > Planorbidae > Biomphalaria > Biomphalaria pfeifferi. The sequence continues at coordinate 6,068,476 of JASAOG010000009.1, read as the reverse complement.
ATTGACTAGTGTGTATTTCTGTTCTTGTGAAACTACTCTAAGTATACTTAGTAATACGTATTACTACCCTCCCATTGTTGTCGTTGTGAGTGTGTGTGATTTTGTATCTATCGGATGTTTGTAATATGGCTACTCACTTATAGTCTCTACCTAAGCTAAAATAACCTCCCATGAATCCCATGTGTGTTGTAGTTTGTTTTGCTTGATATGTGGTAGAATCATTTGTCTCTTGAAGGAAAATAAAATTCGGTTTATATTTTCTAGCGAGATGCACTATATATTTATGTTTATTATTTAAGCTGCGGATGTTAAGAGTTAAGATTTTAATGTCTGCCATGATTGCGTGATGATGGGTTGTGTGTATATGGGTGTGTGTGTGTGGGTGTGTGTGATCATTTTATGAAATGTTTTTTTTATTAACCTGTTTTGTTGTTTATTTACTGTACGGATGTGGGACTTCCCCCCTCGTCTATTACTAATTTAGTCGAGGAGTCGGAAGAATTCTCCTCGATCTCCCCCTCTTCTTCCCCTCTCTCTTCCTCCAACCGAGAATCTTCATTTGTCCTCTCTGGCTGTGACCCCGTTAGGGTCGTCTGAAGAGGAGGATAGCGTTCTTTTTCTTGTAAATTTGGTTGGGGAAGTTGGAGTTGAACTGTCCCCCATTGTTTTCATTTTTTTGTGAGTTTTTTTCTTGTCGATAGGATTTGTAGGGGAGAGATCCCCACCTCTAGTATCTGTGTCTACTGTGTTGGCCACGGCCCCATCCCTTTTGTGGTTTCCCACCAAAGTAAAACCATCTCTCTCTAGCCATGTGTCCTTTTGCGTTTCATTTGGTGCGTTTTGTTTAGTACTTTTTTCTACTGTTTCCTCCCCCCTCAGGACCGAGGCATAGGTACCTTTAGCATTGTGCTCTTGTATTTTATCGGGGATTTTTCCCTTCCCTTTCAGTGTGGTCCTATTTGGACACTGATTTGACCAGTGTTGGTCTTGTCCACAATGCCAACACCGTTGTCTTCTCCCCGGAATGGTGATAAGCACTTTATATACCCTGGGATCATCTACATATTTCAGGTGAATATAATGAGGAACTTCTGTCCCTTTCTTGATTTTTAACCAAGCGGCCCATTTGTCAGAATTACCCAACTTGACAGGCTCTACTTTGGAACCTTCTTCACAGAAAGATTCAAAAATCTCTGTGATTTTGCTTTTAACAATAGTGGGTGCCACCCAGTGCAGTGTCACCCTGACCTTTTCATCCTCAATGGTTGAAACTTCAACTTTTAGGGTACTTTCAGTCCCAAAAGTCTTTCATAGAATACGGGGACTCTCACCCTTGTACTATTGAGAACTAAGAACCAGACGAAAGGGTTCTCGAATCTATAGAGAGAACCCACTTCGTCAGGAGACAGACTTAAAACAGTCATGAGGCTAGCCATTGAGGCCTTAATAGCCTCTTGCCCTATCAATTTGAGCAACAGAGTACCAGAAGGGTGGACCAAGCCACCTTCCAAGTCTTTCTTCTCAATTAAGAAAGTTTTTACTGACATGACTCAAATGAATTCATCAAAGAGAAGTAAGGATGAACGAGTGAACACAAAAAAAACAATAAAATATTTAGAATATAAACACAATGAAGTGTGTAGAGTGAATACCAAAATAAAAGGGCTTCTCACGTCACACTAATAATCCATAGAATAACACAGAAAAACACAGTAATCCAAAAATGAACACGTTATGTTTTCCTACTCTATTAGCCGTGACTGAATGTGCACATTAGATTGTCTGTTTAAATTTATACTCTATTTTTTTTTTTTTTTTTTTTTTTTTTCATAAAATACTAATTATTTTCCCTTGTTTACTTTCAAACTACCACGACCACACTATAAAAAAAGCTGTATCGAGTGTAGATAATTTTCTGCCTGCTCTGAAACTAGAAATCAAGCAAATGTTAAACACACGGGCGAGAGTTTAAACCTTGATCCACCATCCTCGAAATGAAATTCCTCGAAGGCAGGGAATGGAAATTTCGTGACGGAAATTTAGTTTAATTTTTTTTTTTTTGGAGTGGACATTGTGATGTTAAACTACCATGGTCGCCCGCGGGGGGGGGGGGTGTCCAAGGGGTTGAATTGCACCCCCCCCCCCCTGGATTCCGGGCTGCCAAATTCTATCCATGTTTCGCACCTTCAGATCAATTAAAATCTAATTAACAACTGAACAAGTAGTGCTTCCACTGGTGACTGAAGTACAGTTATAGTATACTAGCCTAGGCTTATCAAGAATTTAAGCCATTTTTTTTTTACACCTTCAAATCAATTAACTTCTGCTAGGATGCCACTTAACATATAGTGCTTCCACTGAAATAAAGTAAATAAGGATAAGCTAGTATTGTAATAATAGTCTAGTTCATGTGAGACCATGTGTGCTTTATTAGATGCTTGCAACTTAACATTCTATAGCATGTTAGCCTTGACGTTTTATTTTCACTTGCACTCTATTATAGTTTTCATTAGGTTATAGCTCCTGTGCAGCAGAGGTTTAAATTCAGTTTTCCTTCTGCTAAGTAGGTAGAACGTCCCTCCTTCTCAAAAGCTTATATACTGGTTATAGCTCCTGGGCAGTTATTTCCAAGATTGATTACTTTTATGTATTACAAAACCTATTCGCCTATTCCTTAGTCTGTTGGACCGTTGGCGCATCACACAAGATAATTATAAAACTATAGGATATAGCCAGAGAATTTGGAAGCCTACCATATGTCCTGCTTTACTTACCATTTCTGAATTATAGGCGGACACCTTATATTCCACTCACACGATTTTAGTCTTTTGATACATTTTATTTGTTTTTAAATCCTTACAACTTTTTGACTTTCAATTGTCTGCCCTTGTGTATATTCTTTGCGAAAAAATTAGTTGTATAGTTTTTTTTTTCTTTTTATATTATCTAATCTAGTTTTAACATGAGTTGTCGAGCTATTTACAGCCCAGGAATCATAAGACTTTTGCCTCTTTTCTTTGCCTCTTTTTTTTATGTGATTAAGCGAGAGGAAATAAACATAGTGACACAAAGTTGCCATGGCATTTCATCGTTATAACTTTTCACCATACACGATATCATGTACCATTGAATTCTGCGCTCTAAATATTCGTTCAATAATTGTACATAATAATTAACTATCTAAGCCATCACGCCCAAAATACGGCCAGCGGGTCAGATCCGGCCCGCGGCGTGTTTTCATCAGGCCCGCCGAAACGTCGGCAAAGTGTAGAAAAACTCCCCTGTTACAAAAAGAAGCAAAAAATGTTTCTTTACCTACGTTAGGGCCCACACTTCGTCTCTGATGGATTGGTACCATGACCTTTAACATTTGTGCGAGCTCTGAATGTAGAATCTACCAGGAAAAGTGGATCTTTAAGTTTTTGTGGATCATGATAAAAAGCCAATATGTTTGTTTTATAAAGAAATTTTGGCTGCTTAATAAAACAACATATAAACGGCATCATGAAACTAATAAGACGGTATTCTAGGTTTAAGCCGCAAATAAAAAAAATATGTTTAACTACGCCTAGAGATTGGAGGATGTATGAGACATCAAGAACATGAGTCGGTGGAAAAGCAGCTACAATGTTGCTCAGAAGTACACTTACTTTAAGTATCTTTTCGTTGATATGGCCCACGAAATGAATGTCAAAAATAAAAATGGCCCCCTCCCCCCGATTGGGTTAGGGATCACTGATCTATGCTTTATCAGGAACGTTTAAAACTAATGACAGTATTTTTTTTTGTTGACCCCTTGCACAAAACCTGAATTCATAATTGCTGATTATAGCGAATCGGTATTAAGTAGTGCTACTCGTGACCAGAATCATACTCGTAAATTATAATAATTAATTAGTAATAATTTAGAGTGTTTGTATGTTATATATATGTGCTAAATTCTCGTTTTAAAAATGACCTCACACTTGAATAGATTTGTATTAATTTGCTTTTAAAAATTTGCATATAAAAATAAATTTAAATCTTATCTAATTTTCAACCGCTTGGCTTCTGAACTGGGGGTCCAATGTTCGAATCCTAGTGAAGACTGAGATTTTTAATTTCAGGACCGTTGGCCGACTCTGAGACTACCCAGCTTTATTCGGTACCTGACAATAGTCGTGGAAAGTCAAGGTGGTTGGTAGTTGTGATGTCTACATGACACCCTCGTTAACCGTGGGCCACAGAAACAGATGAACTTTGCATCCTCTGCCCTATAGATCGCTAGGTCTGAAAGGGGAACATTACTTTTTTACTCACCCCCCCCCCCCCTTTTAGCAGTTTTTTTAATATCAGAGCGTTCAATTTATAACAGGCGCGTTTACTATTTGGTAATATCTTCCTGTCGCGTTCTCTGTCTGACTCTTCTTCTTCCCCTGGTATTTGGCAATGACGGAAGGTGTTTGAGTCCTGAGAACCTTATGAAGTTTTAGTTTTCCGAATTTGGACAGTGATCACCAAGTCATCGTGGGGTCTTATTGCCCAGAAGCGTAGCTAGGGTGGGAGATAGAGAGGGAGAAAATAACAAATCCCGCCGAGCCCCAACTTGAGAGGGGCCCCTAAATGAGTGTTTTTCTTTACATTTAACATTAAATATTACTAAAATGTAGAGAACCCCAAAGAGGTCAAGCCCCCCAACCCTGGTCCTCCAAATGATTGCAAATTTCTAGCTACGCCACTGTTATTGCCATTGAGATACTGTTTCGAATTTCTCATTTGTAATGCGGTTTTGTATGTGATACCTAGTATGCTTCTAATGCATCTTAATTCCATTGATGAAATGTTTTTAGTGTTGGATAATTCGTGACTTCGTGAGAGTTTGTTTTAACCCCCAGGAGCCTCTAATTCAGAAATGGTAAGCAATGCAAGGCACATGCCAGGTTTCCATCTTCTCTGCATATATCCTATAGTTATGTCTACTCAACTATGTTGGCCAATCTTATGTGGTGCCCCTACGGCCCAACAGACTAATGGATAAGTATGGTTAAACATAAAAGTGAATAATCCTCCAGCCTTTTTCAACTCACTACGTCTGTGTCTATCTGGTCAAAACATTGGATACGTTATTTCTCCCAGCTCCCATTCTTGGATCAGGTTCAAACTTCGCACAATTATTCCATTTCGATGACAATGCATGAAACAATCCAATCATGAATCAATAAATCAATCAATTAGACGTGATCGATTCATTTTGTTTTATATCGATGATGTGTTATGCTAAAGGGAGATTAGCCTTGCAATAAGGAGAGGTCTGGTAGCTATTGAACGCTCCTGGTCCCCCCCCACCCCCATCTCCTTTTCTGAAGCGCGAATGTGTCTTTTTGGCAATACGCAAGACCATAGGAGCAACTTACGAAACTTACGCAATTGTGTACAGTCATGATTGAATGAGAATAATGAATGCTGTTTCATTCAATATAAGCATTGTGGGAAGTGTGATAATGATACATTTTTAAACCCTTTTTTTTTGTAAGGGATGATTTTCTCCACTTTGTGCTGACGTTTTGGCGGGCCGGATGGAAACACATCGCGGGTCGTATCTAGCCCGCTGGTCTTATTTTGGGCATCCTTGATCTATATTATCATGACAAAGATTTTATCATCCACATCATTATTGAAAATGCTTGAGTTGAAGAGGCTTGCGTCCATGTATAACTTTCGATCATGATAGTGACCTAAAGCTTTAAAGAATTCTCTCTCTCTCTCTCACACACACACAAGCACACAGGGGCGTAGCTAGGAATTTTCCCTCATTTGGGGGGGGGGGGCCAGGAGCATGACCTCTTTGGGGCCCCCTGCATTTTGCGCAATATTCAATATTTATTGTAAAAAAACAATCATTTGGGGGCCACCTCACGTGGTGTGGCCCGAGAGGATTTTGGCTACCAATGAAAGGGGCTCGAGGTTCAACACCAAATTCAAACAAAGTTGTTTTTACTGAGCGCCTACAGGCAGCACGGTGAAAGATTCTCCCAGATACCCCCCTCCAACTGGTCTGAGCATGCTATAAGCATGTAGGTAGCGCTATTTAAAAGCTATAATTGTTATTATTATTATTTTTACAGACGTAACTTCAAAAAATAAGATAATAACGTCCTACGCATTTTATTAGTCAATCTAGTCATGTTAAAAATCGTAAAAATTTAAAGCGCTAAGTTGTTGGTTTTCTTGGCTGATTCAGGCAACCCATTCCATTATCTAATGGCACAAGAGAGGAAGGGGCACTTGTAAGAAATAGCCTCTATCTTTGTGTCTTTCTGGGTATTTCTTTATTTTTTTTTAAATTCATAACATGGAATGTAGACCAAGAATTTTACCTACATTGCTTTTACATAACTATGGTAATAACAAAATAGTGAATTACCCTACCATATTATAGATCTTTAACGCGGTTTATGTCACTATGCATAATTTTTATTTCAACGCACAGACTTCTTAATTGCTGTAAGACACTTGGAACTCTCTGGCTCACGGAAGTTCGCGTCAAGGCTCCTTCTGCCTGTCTGAAAAAAAAAAAAACTATTCGGTCTGGGAAAGATCCATTTTTTTACAAAACCTTTCTCCTTCTTATAAAATACAGTCGTTACTTCAAAACAGATGATTATGCCCTACACGCTATGCATCTAATCATGCATCCTAATTAATGACTTAAATAACCAAATAATTTAACTCTTTCCCTCCTTCATTATTTTCTACGTTCCAGTGGACTTATTCATTTTGCTCAATTGTGTTTCACTCCCCTGTTATGCTTAAACTTTAATAATTTTTTTTGTAAGTAGTCAGGAAATGTTATATTAGGAACGCATGCTCTTTTTATATAACACAAATTAAAGTTTATAAAACCAAAAATTAATTGAATTTAATGAGTCAAATCAACGTTGGTATCGTCAGTTAGGAAAGAAAGAGTTAAATGTCTCGTCTGTGCAATGCTTCTCAGCCTTAACGTGGCGATCGGGTGGAAACGATCGTTAGAAAAGGAAATAAGGCGAATAGGGAAATAAAACAGAACTCCCGTAGGGGAGTCCATTGCACTAGCGGGGATGGAAGAAAACCCTAAGAAACATTTTATTACCCACACACCGTTCTTCATGTGGCCTTTTTTATGAACAGCTGTTGAGGTACAGATAAGGAATATGGGGGGATCCCCGGTGTGCTCGGCCTTCATCCTTGCATCTAAACCCAAGCTTCTTGGGATAAGATATTAAGAACCATCGGTTATTTAAGTAATTGGTTAAGAGGCTTGACTACATGCATGGCGCGTAGGACGTAATCATCTTCGTTTTTGAAGTAACGTCTGTATTATATAAGAAAAGGCGGGTTTAAAAAAATGACATCTCCTTGGATCCTTCCTAGACTGAACAGTTTGTTCAGACAGGCAGAAGGAGCAATTGAGGCGAAATTCCGTGTGCCAGAGAGTTCCAATGTCTTCGACTTAATTCTTACAATAATTAAGACGTAAAAATAAAAATTATGCATAATGACATAAACCGCGATAAAGATTATTGCACTTAGAACAATGTAGTAGATTATTTTTTTTTTTTGTAGTCGAAGACGGTATTCTGAGCATTTAATTATGTACTATTGTTGTATTTTTAGGTTAATCAATTTTCAATTGTTTAAAATTTAATACTTGTGAATTATGAGAACTTACAAATAAAAATATATTGGAAAAAAAAGAAAGCCCACAAAAGAGGCAAGATGGCCCTTACAAGAGGCACATTAAGCCCAAAAAAGAGGAAAAGAAAAGAGGCCCAAGGATTCCTATGATGATAAAGCTAAAATTAAATAGCGCAAATTCTGAGGTTTAAGATTAAGTAGTCTTCTTCCAATACACAATGATACTCCTCACTATTTTGGTACAGTCACTCATCCATTTTACAGATCTATTTCAAGAATTTTACCTGGTAATGAACATTTAATACACAACAAAACCAAAGAATAATACACAACACTTAAAAAGCTGTTACATGAAAGCCTAGTGAATAGGATTAAGTGGGGGAGAGTTCTTGGGGTGACAGAATTCAAGGACACATTCGTAAACCTACACAGCAAACATATCCCACCAAAAGCTAGAGAGATAAGTTATAGACTTATCTTTGGGATGACCCCTATGGTTAGAAGAAGAGCAAATGACCGTGCATGTATATTATGCCATCTTGAAAATGCTGACAATGAGAAACATATGTATTTAGAATGTCCATTATTCCTTCAAGTTAGAGGTACTGTAAGGGACTTATTAGAAGCAAACTGTGGCAACTATGTAAATGTTAACTTGTCAATTGTATTAAACAAGCTGCCAAAACTGCAAAATAAAATGATACATAACTTTAACTTAATTATTGTTTCCGAATACAGGAACCTTGTTTGGGCTAGCTGGCTCAAAGCTCTACATAATAATAAGGTTTTTCATCCTAATCAATTAGAATTGACATTTAGAAAAATAATGGATTTTAGGGTAGAGAATTATCTAGTTTGATTTTCATATACTTGTACAATGCTCAGGTAGTTTTCCAGAAATGGGGTGATGGGGGTCAGGGATATTTGATATCGTGTTGATTGTTCTGGGGTAGAGGATACTTGTATCATTGTTCTGTCTTTTATGGATTCAATGGCTAGGATGGTTAGGTAGTATGTCTTTGATATTAAATAATGTTTCTGTTAAAAAAAAAAAAAAGACAAAATTCTTGATCTACATTCCATGTGATGAATTAAAAAAAGAAGCATCTCGATCAGACAATTTGTAAGGTGCATATTTACAATGATTATAAAATTACAGAACAGTGCAAATGATCTTGAACTATGTGCCTACAACCTTCCGATAACTATGATCGACAGTGTTATATATTATTTAAGTCACGGACCCCTATTAAAAAGAAAATAAATAATTGAATTCATAGCAATGAGAAATTGCATCTTTATTACTATGGTCTGAAGTCTCCTTGAGCTGTATAGCACAGCGTTACGGGCTGAATATGTCCCACAGGCCGAAGATTGTGCATCAGTACACTCTAGCTTTAGCTGTTGACCAAAATGGTGCGTGCATAACATGACGACATGACATGCCACAAGCTAGCTCCACCGATTCGCTGCACCCAATCCACCTTATACACATTAATTTATCTTTAATCAAACCTCAGTTGAATGAACGCAAACAATGATTAAGAATATAGTTCAGACATTTTTAATTGTCTATTACTACAGCTCAAAAGGGAAATAACACGTTGTTTGCATTCATTTTCTTGTGACACCATAGTCATAGGATTTGTCTCCCTTTCTTTGGCAGTGACATCGATTCCCAAATTACGTATTTGTAAAACGAGTACAAATGGTTTAGAGTAGGTACTAGATCTATAACACGAAATCTTGTTATATTGTAGGTTTGCTGTGGTCTAAAATGTGTGTAGCACTTACATTATGAGTTATTCTTTTCTACAAACCCGAGCAGACGACATAAAAGCAGAATTGTAGGAGTTACATTGTTGAGTCAATAATTTCTGCACTTCAAAGAAAATTATAAAATTGAGTAAATAAAGGTTCCCTTTTAGACCATGCGATCTACAGGGTAGATGATGTTTAGGCCATCTGTTTATTTTGCCAACGGTTAACGAGCAAGGTGTCACGTGGCGTACAACGACCAACCGTCTTTAAATTTCCCCAACTGAAACCAGGTACCCATCAGAGTTGGGTGAAGTGAGGCAGGTCCTAAAAAATCCGAAATTCGAAATTCACCGAGATTTGAGCCCAGGATCTCCAGGTTCGGAAGCCCAGAGTTTAACCATTCAGACACCGTGGCCCCAAAGAAGATAGATATTTAATAACATTAAAGTACACATTTCAGACCTTGCAATCTAAAAGACAGCTGATATAACGATCATTTGTTTCTATGGTCCACGGTTAATGAGGGTGTCATGTGGCAAGCACAACGACCAACCACCTTTATGTTACCCCAACTAATATCAGTACTCATTTGAGATGGGTGGGATTAGGGGGTACCCTGAAAATCCTAAAATTCAAAATCCCAGTCATCCTCAGTTCGGAAGCCGTGTGCTTTATCCCTCAGCCACAACAGTTGCAATATTACATTGTCCGAAATCTAATTAGCATAAGCTGGAACGCCAGGGACCATTCTCGGCGGTAGGATGGGATCTTCAGGCAAATTCCCAATTTGTGGTAGTGGACGTGTATCCTAGGATTAAAGCTTTTTAGTCACATTAGAAGTTGCAAAGGAAAATATTGATCCCCAGACGTAGAATTGCACAGCTCTTTGAATGGTGTCAATAGAATATATACCGTATCAGTGCTCCAATGGCATGTGAAATTATATTCTAAAGTTTCTAAAACCTTTTATTGTGTGGTATGTTTATTGGTGTGTTTTTTCTATCTTCTTTGTACGCGGTGCTCTTGTATGTTTTTGCATGGAGTGTTCTTGTATGTTCATTGTATAGTGTTCTTGTATGTTCTTTGTATGCAGTGTTCTTGTATGACCATTGCACATCACAAAACAGAATCAATCCTAGTCTCAACGTTTATCTTAGACCTCATTTGAAAATGATTAATCGTAGATTAAATCTTAGACATAATCATATTTTTAAAGAGTTCGAACACGAACTATCGAGGTGACAGTCGGGAGTGCATCACATGGCAGCTATAGTTGTATCACTAGACGTAGTCTTAGTTTTAATCATTATACATATCAAAGTTTTAATCATAAGATTTAATCTTACTATTAGCCTTAATCACAGCCTTATTCTTTATTGCTGCTAAGAACTATAATAATTGAGCTCTGTTATACTGGGCAGATCCTGTATGGAATAATAGAGGGGAACATTATTAGGGGAGGAATAAGGGTGACATAAAATAATCAATTTATCATATTAATCATCATCCTCATCATCAAACTCCATATGAGTCAGGACTTGAGGGGCTCAAGTCCTCTCTTGCAAAAGCCCTGGACAGAAACCCTGTTGCTTTGCGTAGTGCATACATGTCACCATAGAGGTCGAGAATTTTGTGTTTTCCCAGACCTGTCGAGACGGGGACTATAACTTTGTTGCCTGAAACATTTGGTCATTTAGAAACTGAAGAGCAATGTTTAATGATATTAAACTCTGTAATTATTGAACTTAGATATGGTGATGCATCTGTGCATACTAATCTACAAGTGAGGATGTTAGGCGTTGGGTCATTTTCTCATGTTAGTGTGTGATTTTTTTTTTGTTAGTAAAAAAAGACAACAAACTTTTTTAACTTAAAAAATGTTTAACATAATCATTACAAATTTGAGTGTTTATTAAATTATAATGTATCCTATATGAAACAATTCATTAACGACAGTGGCGTAGCTAGCAATGTTCAGATGGTGCGGGCCGCACGGGGCATCAAATGATGAGGGGCATCAAGCTAGGACAAACTTTGTGAATAAAAACTACACATTTGTATTTGTAAACATTTGTTTTTCTCAACTATTATTTCTTCCATTAAATGTCAAGGTGTAAAACATGTTGAATCCAATTGATGACATTTGTTTAAAGCTCTGATGTCAACGCACTTGTACACTTTCTTCTGTGCTACATGGTAAAATGATACTACATTGTTCAATGCTCTGTATGTATATGAGGGACAAAGCTATGTTGGTACATTTTATACTAAATTGTTCAGTACTCTGGTTTCATCTAAATCTAGATTGCATTAATATGTCTATTGACTAAAGTTGACTGTTGTAGCTTATTTTCATTTCATTGTGATTCCGTTTAGTTTCAGGAAGAATTCACAGCTTTTTATTTCATTGGACCATATTGTTGAAATCAACATATTATTAAAATCAACATATTGTTAAAGAAATTATCATCAAATTTAAGCAATATCATGATGTGATATGAGGTTTTGTCGCTTACTCGAATGAAACAAAATCTTGATAGTTCATTGGCCTCCTTCAGTCGTAGAACGACAATGGTTCATCTCGCACACTTCCTCTTTGAAGCCCTATTTTGGTGAGACTCTCCCGTCCACAAATATCGCAGGTTAAGGTGGATTTTACTTCGATGGTAGAGGAGCTGGCAATTTTTCGAATTGTCCGTTTTTCTTCCAGAGCTGAGTCCCATGTTCTTTTGCTATCCATAGCTTTCTTGGTCACTGTCTCTTTCCATCTGGTGCGGGCTAGAGCTATGTCTTCCCAATCTAGATAGTACTTTTGACAAAAACAATTTCATGTGGATAGAAAGAGACTTCAACGGTTGTCGCAGTTTCTTCAGAAACCTTCAACTCAAGAAACAAGGTTCTGTTCAGCTCTAGAGTTAAAAAGAAAAACATTCACCAGATGAACCTGTCTCGAATATCTCAATCTTGATTCGCATATTTCTGACAATTTTGGTACATGCTACATGCAAGAGAAATAGTTCTAAACTTTAGTTATGCAAGAATTACTTTCAATCGACTGATGACACATTTGGCAATTTTGTCAATTGAACAAAGTTAGTAAGAAAAAAAAACATTTTGATAATTTTCTCGATAAATTGCTAGTAAGAAACCACTGAGATGTATCTTTTTGTAAAATTGATTTTATTCTGAATCAGCAATACTTGAACATTGACTATTTATATATTTCTTTTGGAGAAAAAAGTACCATGAATTGTTTCATTCCCATTTTTTTTTTGGAGGACAATATGAGGACCTGCCGAACCGGGCATCAAGAACCCTAACTACGCCACTGATTAACGATTACTAATTGATTAACTCGTATGTCGTTTTGTTTTGATTGCTTCATGTATTGTTATCTACTATGAAGAACTGTGCAAAAGTTAAATTTAATCCGAGAACGGGGAGTTGGAGAAATTTGTACCAGACAGACGGACGGAGGGAGTTAATAGAAGCTTTGTAAAGAAAAAACCCACAGTACAAACTCTTACATTACACTGGAAATCTGTCATGGAGTTACGACAGCGTATTGTATAATAAGGCAGTGCCGCCTCCACGTTCCAAAGATGTACAACGAAATGAGATTATATTTACAAGTACTCAATCTCTTTATTTACAAACAGAACATACTTTTAGAGATGTCTGTGACGAACACACATGCCGGGGATTATATTATCAAACTTGACAATTCAATGAAATGAAGAAAGAAACATCTCTCTGTATTTTCTTAAAACTTCTTTAATAATACTTCTTCAACTTTCACATAAAATGACTTCTCAATTCAATAACAACTTAACTTGATACTTCAAAATAAAACTTAAAGATACATGAAACTTCATTTAGTATAACATTCAACTTTAACTAATGGACCCGCTAATATCACAAAACTTATAACCATTACTAATTGAGGACTAAGCGAGGACCCCGTCTAACTGACTTTCCCTTAATTTATACCTTTCTTAATCGTACATTCCAGAATCATGGAAACTTCTTCCTCTAATTATTTTAGTCACTTTGACCTTCTAGAAACTGACGTGGGCTATTTTTCCCTTAACCTCTTTCTTTGATTGGATACCTAAAATTAACTTGTTTACACTAGACACTTGCACTGGTTTAACCTCGAGCTTCTAGAAACTGGTAGAAATAGGTCACAGACTCGACTCGTGACAATGTCAATACTACTAAGTTTATTTATATTGGAGCTTCAAGAGGGCAGGGGCCTCCATAATAAAGGCATATTCCTTGTTCCATAGGCCAGGGCAAATCTGTAACAACGCTCCTTCTTCCCTAGTGCTACTAGAGCATGTCAGCCATGAACAATGAATGACGATAAAATTTAAGTCTTTGGTTTAGAGGCATGACTAGATGCATGACTAGATGCATGACACGTAGTACGTAATCATCTTCTTATTTGAAGTAACGTCTGAAATATATAAGATAAGATATGAAATTAATTAATTCAATCATTACAAGAGAGAAAGAGAGAGAGAGAGCTTTAATCACAATGTGGAACGGAAAGAAAATGAAGCTGTACAATCATTACCAGATCCATATTTACGTATAGGAATGCTATAGCTAAGTTAGGGTCCTCAAGTCATAGTTTTCACGGGCATATACGATCTGTACTTATAAAAGGAAAAAAAAAAGGGAAGGGGGCTCCTACTTAAGTAAAAAAAATAATTAGGGCCTGTTCAAGAGTAGGCCTAAATACGGGACTAAGATTAAGACCGCTTCATTGATCCTTATGGAAATTTGTTGTGCTTACAAGGACACTTTTCTGATAGAAATACAACACAACAAAAAACATACACATACATAGAACAGACACAACATAAAGAGTTCATTAGGAGATTACACAACTATTATGCAGGTCACAGCACGTCACACACACACACACGCATACACACACACACATATATATGCACACACATACACACACATACACACTCACACACACACACGCACGCACGCACACACATACACACACACACACACACACTGGGCCGATCCTAACTATTGCAGAGCCCTATGCGAAACGGATTATGCGGGTCCCAGTCTGTGTAGGGATACGGATAAGTGACAATAAAGAGTTTGTATTAGAAAATGAATGTGTCATCGCATTTTATTCTTTCTTTACTATGTACAAAATCACGATCAAAGTTTTCAAAAATATCACTTTTATTCTGTTTTGTTTTAAAGAGTTCGAGATATTTTACATCTATATGTAAAAAGTAAAGGAACTACCGCTTTAGGTTAAAATTAGTAGTATTTTTATTAAACGAAAGCTTACAATGCCTTTTTATATCGCGCGTAGAATTGTCGTTTTCCATAATAAGGACACACCAAAACGACAATTTTGTCTTTTTCCTGAAGATTTTCATGAGTTTTCAGGAGATTTAGAGTTAGCGCGGGCATATGAAAGTGTGGGGCCCACTGCGACCGCATAGGTGGCCGTGGCCTGAGGCGACCCTGTATGCACACACAGGAAACAATCCCAATGTGATTGTAACTAAGGGTTACGGCATCGGCGTAGCTAGGATCGTTGGAGGAGGTGGGAGGATTTGAATATTCCTAGCGGCCCCAACTTGAGGGGTGCCTCCAAACTAATGTTTTTTACATTAAAAAATTAAATATTACGTAAAATGCAGGGGCCTTCAAAGAAGTCAAGCCTACCCTGCCCTCAAGCAATGGAAAATTCCTAGCTACGCCCCTGGGTTATTGTGACGCAATGTAAGACGACAACGGAGACAAAAACTTGTTTTTCTTTTCTGCCGGAGAGGGGAGCAGGCAGGGGAGGTAATCCACAAGCTCAAGAACGTTAATCACCAAATGCTCTATACAAGTAATGCCCAAAGTACGGCCCGAATTCTTAATAATTTTTTAAAATTTAAATTGGCGAACATTTTGTAATATACTCAACACAATTCATCAACACATTGTAAATACATGGTTAAATCGAGAGCGCAGATTGACTTTTTATCTTCAATAGATGTATGTTTAACTCGGAAACTAATATAGATCTAGTTGTTTCTCATTAAAAAAAAAAAAAAAAAAAAAAAAAACTTAGCTCAAACCAACGCAGTTATAGGTCTTAATAAAAAAAAAAACCTAGCCATATCTCGTATTGAACACAGACTTGATATGTCATTAAAGGCTTCTTTTGATGGGTTGTATCTGTGAACAATATGGGCGCGGCGGCTGAATGGTTTAACAGCTTGGCTTCCAAACCTGGGGTCCTGGGTTCGAATCCCGGTAATGACTGGGATTTGAGTTCGGGACTATCAGGACGCCCCTGAGTACACCCTCTAATGAATACCTGACTTCAGTTGGGGACAGTAAAGGAGCTTGGTCTTTGTGCTGGCCACATGACACCCTGCTCGTTAACCGTTGGCCAAAGAAACTGATGGCATTAAATCATCCTCCCTATAGACCGTATGGTCTAATAGGGGAACTGTACTTTATCTCTGAACAATATTCATAGAAAACTATCATCTGCTTCTGATAAGACTAGAAGAATGTTGACGTCCTCCAACTCTTTGCTGTTAGCACTTGAAATGAAATGGGCTTCAAATACGAAAACATTTTGACCACTTTTGTATACCCATGAAATTCGTTATGTTACTGAGAAACAATGACATCAATAGTGCCGTAAAATGCGTTGAATTTGAAAGTCTTCTTTTGAGTATTCTCTTCTTGGTCATTAGTAGTAGGCTCATCAAAAAGCTTCTTAACTTTCCGCAATCGTGTAGAACAGCGGTTCTCAACCTTTTAAGCTCGGCGACCCCTTTTTACAATCCCCCACTCTGCCGCGACACCCCCCCCCCCCGACACACACATACAGCAATAGAAGAGTAGGCAATAACAATCCATAGTTTCGATGGTGTTAAACCCCCAATGGGTCGCGACCCACAGGTTGAGAACCCCTGTTGTAGAGGGAAAAAAACTGCATCAACAATAAAAGGTTCTGCTACTTTAGCAGCCCCTTTTATCTTACACTCAAAAAGTCATTCTCTAATTATTTATTTCATGATAGATCTTCTGCAGTTGTTTATCTGCTTTATGTAGATCTTGCTGCTAACTTTCCAACATTTTTAACACATCGTTGATTGCGCTTACAATTGTGCACTGGACAATAAGCAAAACATTATATACAAATGTCTCTTATGGCCCTCAAAGTGCAAAAGTTTGTTTTTTTATAAACACAGCAGAAAGAAGTCAGTTTAGATCTCTGACTTAAGTCACAAAATTATGCTCAATGTTTTTTAATAAACACAGCAGAAAGTAGTCAGTTTATTTCTTCTGACTTAAGTCCCATAACTATAGCTTTGCACAATACAAAACACCTAAACTTAACAATGTTATAGTTATAGAAAAAAAAACAAATTGAGCTTTCAGAAAATTGAATAATTAGCAAGTATGTCACAATTTTGATTCTTGACCATCAGGACTATCCCTATAGACTATAGACTAAAATGTAATTGTCACCCTCTTCCCATTTCCATTTGTTCTTTCTCTACAACACATAAATATTTTCTGAACCAAACTCTTTCACTACAACACATAAATATTTTCTTAACCAAACTCTTTCTCTACAACACATAAATATTTTCTGAACCAAACTCTTTCTCTACAACACATAAATATTTTCTTAACCAAACTCTTTCTCTACAACACATAAATATTTTCTGAACCAAACTCTTTCTCTACAACACATAAATATTTTCTGAACCAAACTCTTTCTCTCCCCTCCCCCCAGGGCCGGTGTGAGGCCAATGCAACCTATGCTGCAACAGTGGGCCCTGCACTTTCTTAGGCCCAGCGCTAACTCTAGATCATAATCTTATATCTTATATAATACAGACGTTACTTTAAAAAGAAGATGATTACTTCCTACGCGTCACGCTTTTACTCATGCATATTGAACTAAAAATCATAATTTTCCCCTATATTCTTATCCCTAAACAGACTGGGCCCCGCTCAATCCGTTTCGCATAGGGCCCTGCCCCCCCCCCCCCCCCATTTCTTAAATACTATTCATGGTTTTATAAATATACAGAAGAAGAAACAGAGTGGATTGATCAAGCAACTATTGTTACCTCAAATGCACGGTCAGGGCTAGCCACCGCTACAAATAACCTGGTTGAGAGCAGTTTCTTACAATGAAGTAATTAAAGTTGCTAGTACGATGACTTTAGCTTAAAAACACTGATTAATGTTTTAAAACGAATATAACGTTTTGGGTAGAAAGTTAAGAACATTTTGAGGAAGCTTTGTAGATTCTACTTTTTAATCGGTTCTTACAAAAGAGTTTTTTTTTTCACTTTGATATCATCCCCTAAATCTCATGGGGCCCCCTGTTGTCATCCGTCATGGACTCAAGTGAAATAAACCCCGTGGAGCTAGTGTTGCTACGTCACAGGCTGTGTCCCCCTGATAGTCGTGGTCCCGGGTTCAGTGAACCCCTTTGTGCCACTGATACCATGCTCAAATAGCACTAGGAAAGATGGAGCATTTGTATATATATATATATCTCTGCATATGGAATAAGAAATGTACCTTTATCTCTGTGTCTTTCTGAGTATTTATACAGGTTTTGTTTTCTTTTTGTAGATTTATAGCTCGTATTTGGCAAATACAGACAAGGAAAACCTCCCCTAGTTAACGTTATCTAATTAACACCTGATTAACATTACCTAATTAACATTACCTTATAAACATCACCTAATTAACGTCACCTAAATAACATCACCTAAATTAACTTCACCTAATTTGCATCAACTAAATAGGCGCTGTCGTTATTTCATTTCACTTAGGGGAGACGACTCCAGAACGTGAGACTGAAAGGTTGTATTATTGTAGTGCAATGATGCTCAGACTAATTCGACCTGCGGGCCATGTTTGTTTCCGACACTCATGTCGCCGGCCGCATGACCGAAAATGTACAGAAACAAAATGAAATTTACCTAAAATAATTTTATTAGAAACCAGTGGATCTAATACTTGCATGAATGTATAGGATATTAACTGGCTTCATTTCTCTCTTGAAATGTGAGCATCTTAGCAGCTAGCTTTACCACCGACTACTTTTCTTGTCTCACAGCTACAATTGACAAAATAAATATGTTGGTTTCTTATCAAGTTCCAACTTGCAGTTTCTTCGGCTCTCTCACTTCATAAACCTACACATTTTAAATGGCATGATACCAATTCATCAGAGAAAAAGTCAGGACCCTAACGTGGGTAAAGATAATTTTTTCAACCTAATCTACACTTTATGCAGACGTTTCGGCGGGCCGGATAAAACCCCATCGCGGGCCGTATTTTGGGCATCACTGTTGTAGTGAGTTAGATCATGTTAAGAAATATTCTTACTAAAGTCTACTCCATGTATTTGGTTTCATATAAACTTGATTTTGTCTATATTAAAATGAATTTCTATCTAGTTTTGTTCACAAAATGAAGTTATTCAAGTTATTTGAAGTTTTATTTGTTAAGATACATTACGCCTGTAGCGGTTTAGTTGTCTGCCAGCTGATTGGTGCTACAAGTCAACAGGCAACAACACACACTATCATCAAATTATGGATAATTTGTACAGTACACACACGCACACACATACGCAGTACAATGATTGTTTTTTTTTTTATCATACATGTCCATCTCAGATCTGTGGATGACGTCAAAGGCGACCTAAAAGAAATGGACATTGATCATGTTAAGTTATTCTCATTATCTTGAATATGTTAAGTTATTCTCATCATCTTGAACATGTTCAGTTTTTCTTATCATCTTGAACATGTTAAGTTATTCTCATTATCTTGAACATGTTCAGTTATTCTTATTATCTTGAACATGTTAAGTTATTCTCATTATCTTGAACATGTTAAGTTATTCTCATCATCTTGAACATGTTAAGCCAGCGGACAATGCTGTAGTACTGAACATCGGAATGTTATGCTTACACATTTTCAAATACATCTCGATACTGCCTGTGATTAAGACCCCTTGATCTTCTCATTTTGATCACTGATGTAATTGGGTCAATAAGATGTTTAATAATCAATTAAGCTTTGCACCAAACCATACCGTGCAGAGGTAACAGTTTATAGAGGTGATATTGCCTAGAAATCATTATAAAAAGAGCATCCAAAAGCACACGCACAACATTACCATAATTGAATTAACTTTATGAACAGAAATACCTTAAAGAAAATCGGAAAAATCTTGGAAGACAAAAGCCACCTGCTCCATCAAAACTATGTCAAGTGGTCGCGAAGTGGGAGACTTCTGTCAATCAAGACAAGAATAGAGCAGTACAAAACTCCTTCCTACCTTATTCGGTCAGACTATATGAATCCCAGCCATCAAAACATGAAAACGACCTAGATACCTGTGTGTAATGGCTGCCTGATATTGCGGTTTGCGCGCTGGACTGTCCTTCAGATTTATGGATGGTCTAGGGTTCAAACCCTGCCCACTCCTATCCCCCGTTGTCCTGCGGGAAGTTTGGACTAGGAAGTAATTATCTTCATCTCTGACGAACATCCGAGACATGTAAAACATTTTACAAAACAATGAACTCTTTATGTTGTGCCTGTTCTATTTATATGTATGTTTCTGTTGTGTTGTCTTTATATGAGAAATTGATCAATAAAGCAGTCTTAGTGTTAACAAAGCATGTTTTTCTCAGACAAAGCATGGACATCATCAGTTGTTACACTTGCCATCTTGTGTCGTGTCAACCCAAGAGTTTCAACACATTTCTTCCTAGCGTTGAATAAATACTACCCTAAGTGTGCGTCTTTCACTGAATGTTTCGTCTTATTGTCAATTACAACAAACCTCGTCTACTTTAATAATAAATCTTGTCTTCGAGCCCTAAGATTAATGAGGAATACAGTAATTCCCGTGGCTGCGCAGCCCCAGCTGTGACCTACATATTTTGCCACAACCAGTGCAAAGCACAACCATTGTCCGCAGGTAGCCGATTTAGATTTTCTTTTCGTCGTCTGCATTTGTACTCGGCAGCAGATTTTCTTTTGGTCTCAAATGAGTATCCCGCGGCCTTTGTGAGTGATATCCAGCTGTCTTGTTCCGACGCCGCATGCAGCCAGGTGCTGTCTTCTATGTCAGCCAAGGAAAGTTGACGCCTAAGCTGGTCTTTGAAGCGTTTCCGTGGGGCGCCTCTGTTACGTGGACGTCTACTGTAAACGTTTTTCTTATCTTATAAAAAACGGACGTTACTTCAAACAAAGAAGATGATTACGTCCTAAGCGTGTCATGCATGTTAACCGATGACTTAAATTCTGCTACGTTTTCCTGGCTGATTTAAGCAACCCAATCCATGCTCTAATAGCACTAGGGAAGAAGAAGAAGCGTTTAAATAGAAGATTTGTTATTACACCTTTGCGGCGAGTGTTTGATGATACACTGATACTCAATTCTAAGTTGATTAAAATGTCATCGTCTCAAATTCAGTCCAAAGAAATATAATAAAACTCGATGAAATAAATCTTAATGATAAACACAGAGATAGAAACTGTAATAAGTAGTAATGGGAGCGGACGACTCATTCACAGCAAGAGATTTCACACTTGGCAAAAGATAGGAAGGAATGGATAAAGACGGTCAACAGATCACATGTGGTGCCCTAGTGGGATAGGTAAATGTGATAAGTTAGTGTAACTTTACAAACGTTGGGGCGTCAATTTTTCTCTGACAAATTTTTAACACCATGAAACATTTGTACGTTCATTGAATGAGACTCTAAATGTAGAATCTACCAGGAAACATGGACGGGTCTCTGTGGAACATGATAATAAAGCAGTATATTTGATTTGTAAAGAAAGTGTGACTGTTTCAAAAACAAACAATATAAAAACGGCATTATAAAACAAATATGACGTCATTCTTGATTTGAGCCGCAAATAAAATACGCTTAGAGATCGGAGCATTGATGAGAATATTCTCCTAAAAGAGACAAGAAAAAGAGTCGGTGGTAAAGCTACACTGTTGCTCACATTATAAGTAGAGAAATGAAGCCTTTTTCTGACGCTTATCACATAGAGCCTCGAATGTGATAAGTAGACTTAAGTATTAATGCAATGACGAGATAATACAGTAGGGACTTAAAGTACAAACTGATCAACAATAACTAACACTAAACATTCAACCCAAATATCTGGCTCTGTCCTTTTTATAAACTTAAAAAACGAAAACTTTTCAAAAACTGAACTTGACCTTAATTCTTTGAATTTTCTTTGTAATATTCTGTTCTGCTGGTCAGTACATTTGTTTTCACTGCAACTGGTCAAGGTCTCAACAAGTTTGTTGTTTTCTGACCTACTTTGTTGAACGTGCTGTGAAGAGTGATCGGCAGAATTGTCATTGTGTCTTCCGTGTGTTCCAAACAGAGAGAAATGGAGAAAGACACTTAACAGATCTTGTGTGGTGCCCCAAATCTCAAAGTAAAACCATGAAACAGTCCCAACTCGATCTAGAGATCAAGCCAGAAAGCCCGTTGTATTTATTATTATTATTATTATTATTTCTAATGTAATGTACCAGTGACATCCATATTACTTCTCTTGTGTCTTCATTTGATTGTTTTGTGTATGTTATTTGTATACTGTTATTATGACTGCCTTTGTAGCATTTGTTCAATTATTCCAATAGACAAAGGTAAAGGCTCAAAACTTAATGAATCTTGTCAAACTAAGGGGCGTAGCTAGGAATTTTCCAGCGTTTTGGGGCCTGGAAGCTTGACCTCTTGAGTACCCTGCATTTTGCGTAATATTTAATTTTCAATGTAAAAAGAACTCCTTTGGGGGCCCCCTCTCAATGGTGGGCCTGGAGGGATTTTCAAATTCATCTCCCTTTTTACCCTAGATACGCCACTGTTCAAACTGCAGATTTTTTTTTTTTATTTGCAATCTAACTGAACTGGGTGGTGAGGTTCTAATTTTATTTCTATTTTAAGTCGCTGTTGCCCAAGAGAGCAATTTCAAACTTAGGTCTTTGTGGATAGGAGGACTTTTAGTCTTATTTAATTTTTTGTTGTCCACAAATGTTTTGCTAGTAAAATGTTTCAATGTTTCGGATGTTCCTTCAGAGTGGAATTGAAGGACATCTACATCCTAGTCCAAACCTCCAAAAGCACGATGCGGTATGGCCGCTGGCAGACTTTGAACCCGGGGGCATCGAGTCAACTGTATGACAGTCCAGTGCGCATACCGCACAACCTGGCAGCCATGTCTAATATGGAGATGACAATCAACTGATGGTTGCCGTGTTGTTATGAGTGTGTGTGTGTGTGTTAGGATCCTCCTCTCTAGTTCTGCAGTCAGAGTCCAACCAACTCTATTGAATTACTTGGGGGGGGGGTAAAGGCGGTTGGTCGTTGTGCAGGCCACGTGACTCTCTCGTATTCGTTAGACAAAGAAGCAGATGACCTAAACATCATCTGCCCTACAGACCGCATGCTCTGAAAGAGTAACTTTACTTTTTTTTTTAATAGTATCGCTGGTTAACTAAGTTATTAAAGCGCCATATTATTACGCGTGGGTATGGCTGGCCAACTAAGTTATTATAGCGCCATGTTATAGCGCGTGGGAATGGCTGGTTAACTAAGTTATTATAGCGCCATGCTATAGCGCGTGAGTATGGCTGGTCAACTAAGTTATTATAGCGCACTGCTATAGCTCTGTCATCACAGGGTATCTGGAAGGTTTTGGTGCTTCTCAGCTGCGTCCCACAAAATTCCCATACTGGTGTTGTTAGGTGATTCTCTTGTTTCATCTAACAGGGTGACTCGGCATATATTTGAATCACCTTCCTTGCTTAATTTCTATTGGTTGATAGTAGTAATGGGGGAGTGACTGGCATAATTAAGTGGTCTCAATTAATTCAGTTGTGGCTAATTATAACTTAAAAACAAAACAAAAAGAAAATCTAGACACCTTTTGAGTCGATTGAAGATTTGCCAGGGGTCGCCTAAGACCATCGAAAATAAGGATTGTTATTGTCTCTTCTTCTATTGCTGTATGTGTGTGTTTGTGCGGGGGTCGCGGAAGAGTGCGGGATTGTAAAAAGGGGTCGCCGAGCATAGAAGGTTGAGAACCGCTGATCTAGTCGATCTGGTTGTGGTATTCTCCATGTGGTTATACGCGATGTTTTGTGGCATCCTAGTGTGTTAGCCAGTAAGAGATTGTTGTATTTCGCAAATTCTTATAGTCTTTGACCTCGTTCATTGGTTGAGAGGTTACTGTATCTTCCACAAGTGCCTTTCCAGGTTTGGTAGGAGTCACTTCCTACTTTGGCATTCCAGTCTCCTTGTACAACAAGGATGTCCTTTTTCAGGACTTTATTGACCACTTCCTAAAATAGCTCATAAAACTCTACTACTGCCTCATCCTCATATGTTGATGTAGGAGTGTATGCTTGAATGATGGTGATATTGAAGGGTGATGCCTTTAAACTTATGGAAATGAGTCGACTAGATAGAGGGTACCATTTCTCAACGCAATTGCTGTAGTTACTGTGTACAAGAAATCCTACTCCTTGTTCGTGGACATCTTGTAGTCCACTGTAGTATAGTTTATGGCCCTCTTCTGTTGTTTCACCTATGTTTTTCCAGCGCATTTCAGAGAGTCCTATGATGTTGAAATGAATTAGGTTAAGTTCATGTGTGGGCTCTTTAACTTTTCCTTCCTCTATTAGTGATCTAACATTCCATGTTCCTATGGTGATTTTATTCCTGGTATTTATTTTATTTTTGCACGGACCAGTAATACACTTCTCACCTCCGTCCTGGTCTGTGACAGTAGGCGCGGCCCTTGGTGACCCAGGCTACGGCCGAGCCGGTATGGATTTGTTTTCGGTCATTATCTCATTTGGTGTAACGAGGGCTAAATACTTGCATGGCGGTGCCCATCCCTCTCTATGCTTGACCACAACTGAGTACCTTTAATTTGGTGGTTTGCCTTGGTCCCGAACATGTGGCCATTGTAGTCCATCTTGGGACTCTTCCCCCCTGGCCGGTGACCTTAGTCTAGAAGGCCTTTCGTCCAGTGGTGCCATGTTATCACCACCCCCAGCGGTTTTCCAGGGCATGGCGCTTGGAGCCACATGTGAGAGATTTAGGGGTCGGAAGGGGACCAGTGAGGCCATCCACCTAATGGTGCAGCATACCGGACCATCAAAGATACTACCCCTTTCCAGTACCCCCTTTGCCCCTATTTAGACTTAGTTGTTTCAAAACTTGATTATGAAGAACATCTGGATATTGATTATAATACTTTAATAATGTTGATCAAGCATCAACTGTTACTGTCACGCAGACCAGATCTTTCTTTACAGCCCCTTTCTCTCTTTAAATAACTAAATATATGTAGATCTAGATTTATTTTTTAACTGAACTGTAGCTCTGTTCCATTTGCAAAATAACCACAACAGATACTAAAATCAATGAAATTCAATGACCAAAACAAAAACTTACCCTAACAACCGTCCAACACAAAAAGACACTTCCAATGCTGGCTCGTGCAAAAGTAACTATTAATTATACCATTCCTCTGCCAATTCCTCCATAAAACAACATGTTGTGTTAAATGGTTAAAAAAAAATATATTATTTGCATTGAGCCCGATCTACTTCTCTGTGTCTATACATTACTGCTATAACTGTCTTTATAGCATCAGCTCTGCGACAAGAAGAATTGAATGTGGAAATAGAAGAGAAAGCACTGGTTGAAGCTCTGCAACAGGAAGAAATGAATGTGGAAATGAAAGAGAATGGCAGTAGAGGAATATGTGTTGAGTTGTTGACATTAAAAGTAAATCATGTCTCTAAACGAGTACAGAAGTGCGGCAATAACAAAATGGCTAATGGCTAAAAAAAATGTTATCGCTTTTTTTTATCCAATATATACTTGTATTCTATTTAGTTATTAATTAATTTATTTTTTTATTTTTCTGATGTATCTATTTATGCATTCCTCTCTAAACAAAAAACAACGTTCTTATTTCGCGAATTTCAAGAGTTACGTTTCTTTACTAGATTGCATACTACCAGATGATTGTAATAAGATTTATATGGTTCAACACGGAACACAGTTTAAGAGATAAATACGAGATAAGATCATTTTATGGTTCCGCACAGATGGAAATTCAGTTGGACTACAATTTTCCACCTCAGTATAACTACTAGAACTATAAAAATATAGGCGAACATCATTCACACACGAAACACACACACATACGCACACACTAAACCCACAGGGCTTTATGAATCAGGCTTCTAGGCCCTTCTCGGTGACGACAGGTGACCTTGCAAGGAGTTTTTCAAAGCCTTAATGGAGAGGATACGACCACTTCGTTCAGATCTGTTGTAATGGGTGCTGGTTGCCTTCAAGGATCGTGTGTGCTTTGGAAAGGCATCTTTCATGAAAAAGTTCTTCAAGAGATGGTACCAGTGTTTGACTGATATACGATGCTTTTTAGTCAATTATCTTATTATCTTATATGATACAGACGTTACTTCAAAAAAGAAGATGTTTACGTCCAGCGCGTCATGCATATTAACCAATGACCTAAATTCTGCCAAGTCACTGATTTTCCTGGCTAGCTCAGGCAACCCATTCCATGCTCTAATAGCACTAGAGAAGAAGGAGTATTTGTACAAATTTGTCCTAGCTTATGGGACGAAAAATGTGCCTTTATCTTTGTGTCTTTCTGAGTATTTTATTAAATTTTGTTTTTATATTTGAAGATATGGTTCAGTGTTATATGTATAATTGATAGTTGACTTTTAGTTCTTTGGTTCTATTAAATGTTTTTGTGCCAGTGAAGTATTACCATACCAGCAGGCGATGGCAAAGTTAATTAGACTGCATATGATTGCTGTTTCGAAAAGTTTAATTATTGTTTTGATTTTAAATTGTCAGCTTTCTAAGATAGAAGGGTCGTTGATGAATGTTGGTGAAAACTATTTCTACAGTGTTCACGTAACTGTAGCTTCTTGTTGATGGCTGTACCTAGGTATTTTTATTCTAGCACTTGGTCTACGATTAGGTCGCACATTTTATGATGGGAATATCAACTGATTGGCTCTGATTGTCATTGATGTAGATGGTATACAGTACTGATGAAAAAAAAAATACAAATATCAAACTGATTGGCTCTGAGTATCATTGGTGTAGATTAGGGAAGGTCCTAGTAATTGCGGGGCCCCAATGCGAAACCGTTGCGCGGGCCCAGTCTGATTAGGAATAACGTGAATTGGCTCTATCATTGATGTAGATGAGGGCAGGTCCTATGCGAAACGATTGCGCAGGGCCCAGTCTGTTTAGGGATAATGATAATTTGTGAATGCTTAGGTTTAGATTCGAGAAAAAACTCATTCTTTAGAAAATCAAAATCAAATAAAAATAAATATCGCTTTTAATTTTTTGAATAAATCAAGGTTGATTTATATCTATATTTATATCTATATTTATATCTATATTTATATCTATATTTATATCTATATTTATATCTATATTTATATCTATATTTATATCTATATTTAGAGGCCAGCGAATATTAAAGTAAATAAGGTAAAGCGAATTCCGGTTTTGGTTAAAATTCACCTCGTTATTATATTTTAATTAAATGAAAACTGACAATGCCTTTTTTTAACGCTCGTAGAATTGGTATTTTACATATTGAATGACACCACAATGGTTTAATTTAATTAATAATTTATACCTAGAATTAACGCGGAGCCTAGGAAAGTGCGGGCCCACTGCGACCGCATTGGTGGAAGTGACCTAAAGCCGGCCTAAGGCCGGCCCTGCTGTAGATGGTAAACAATACTGGGGAAGAAACTATCTCCGCGGCGCTCCAGTGCTAGGCTCACAGACCCGTTCGCTTTAATATATAGTGGGCGTTTAATCCGAAAATCTAGAACACAAACTTGAATGTGTTTGCAAAGGTTCAACTCAGTAGCTGTATCATGACATGTTGTTGGATGGTGTTGATAGCGAATGAGAAGTCTAGTGTATCTCAGTATCAAGTTGACGGTACAGACGATCCAGAATGAATAGTTGGTATTAGTTGCTACCTTCCCCTGTGTTTAGTTGGTTAGTTGGTATTAGTTGCTACCTTCCCATGTGTTTAGTTGGTTAGTTGGTATTAGTTGCTACCTTCCCATGTGTTTAGTTGGTTAGTTGGTATTAGCTGCTACCTTCCCCTGTGTTCAGTTGGTAAGTTGGTATTAGTTGTTACCTTCCCCTGTGTTCAGTTGGTAAGTTGGTATTAGTTGCTACCTTCCCCTGTGTTCAGTTGGTAAGTTGGTATTAGTTGTTACCTTCCCCTGTGTTCAGTTGGTAAGTTGGTATTAGTTGCTACCTTCCCCTGTGTTCAGTTGGTAAGTTGGTATTAGTTGCTACCTTCCCCTATGTTCAGTTGGTAAGTTGGTATTAGTTGTTACCTACGCCTGAACATAGTCAACACTCAAGACACAGCGAAGAGGTGTCCAACAGTTGGAGCCGGTCTTAGACAAAAGTCAAACTAGGCAGCCGCATAGGGCCTCCGATTGCTTGGGACGTCGAACAAGACTTTGAAACAACGTTTTAGAGAGACTAGAGCAAAACTTGTGCCCAATGTTATTCTTAGAGTCACTAGGTTTCAAATATATTGTGGAATTTTATTTTTTTTCGCTGTTCAATGTCGTTCTATTTCAGTTGGGGGCCACCAAGTCCCTTCACATAGGCCCTCCAATTATTTAAGACCGGCGCTGCCAACATAGCCTAGAAACATATTTTAAAGATCTCTGTTGTAACTAATTTTACAGAAATGCAAATCAAAGTTAAAAAAAAAAAAATCTCAAACTTTTTTTTTAAAGTATGCCCCCCCCCCCCCCAACTCTCATGCACCCCCTTCTAGCGGAGCTGAATTATGAAATAAATGTTCTCTGGTTAGATCACGCTAGTAGAATCGCACATGTGTAGGTACCATGATCTATATTCACAAGCTTGAAACGTCTCTCCTCGTAACAGCTATTGCTGTCTCTAGAATGCAACTGTATTGAATTGTGCTGTGATGTTTTTAGGAAAGAACATAACTTACGAGGAGTTTGTGTAAACGGGATTAATTCGTGGAGATGACGCCATCAATACATGTGTGTGTGCTTGTGATGCAAGTCTAAATATAGCTCGTCGCCCTATTTTCTATCTTGACGTGTCGACCTCCTAATGAGATTTTGTGTAGATCAGTGTCTTTTTAATCAGGAAGAAGAAAGATGCGCAGACAAAGAGAATCTTACGTAAATAGATGTCAGAGAAAGAGCTATAAAGAGAGAGAGAGATTGGGAGAAAGAGAGAAAGCGAAGGATTTAAGAAAAAAAGAGATATGCAGATAAAGCGAAAGAAATAAAGAGAAAGACTGAGGAAGAAAGGGGAGAGAGAGAGAGAGAGAGAGAGACTAAAATTAAAGTAAAGAAACATGAAATATTTAAAACCTCCGATTCTTCTTTTCCACAGTCCAAGAAACATATCAAATGACCAGAGAATCTCAGACTTGAACATACCATAACAAAATTAAGCGTAAAATGGTTTAAACCTAATTGACCTTTTTGCCCTAGATTGGGGACCTTTACAGTGGATTCAAATTATTTTTAAGACTGGGTTCAATGTCAACTTTTTGGTCTAATTAAGTACACTCTTACAAAATAGAGAAAGAAACTTAAAGAAACTATTTGTCGAGAAATAACTTTATGCATTGTTTCATTTACATCTTTAGAACCTCAATTGGAAACAGAAAATGTACATCTGGGTGGGCCATGACCTTTGAAGATCTTATTGAAAAAGAGAAGACAATGATGTCCGAGGCATTTCGTAGCTTAGTAACAAATACAGTTACATACATACAGCTCTTAGTTTCCTAGGTCAATCTAGTCATGCATGCTAATCAGACAGACTCGGGCAACCCATTCCATGCTCTAATAGCGCTAGGGAAGAAGGAGTATTTGTACAAATTTGTTCTAGCATGTGGAACGAGAAATGTGCCTTTATCTTTGTGTCTTTCAGAGTATTTAATTTTTTATGAATTTTGTTTTTGTATTTGAAGATTATGGTTCAATATTTTACTTTTAAGTCTTCTATCCTGAATGTTTTCTAAATTTAATTGTTTTATTAAATGGGAATTTTCGTTTATTATGAATCGCTATTCTAGTTTCTTAATGTTTTCTTGAGTTGAGGGGTCCCAAACAGAGGAGGCATATTCTATTACTGGCCTAACTAAAGTTAAATAACATTTTGGTATTATGTTTATTTTTTATTTTATCTGGAATCCACAAGGGTTGAGAAACGCATAGAGACCAAAGCAAGCATGGATCAGTAGACCAAGAAGCCAGGATGGCAGGAAGGACACGGACCCAACGGATGAAAATAGCCCAATGTCCGGTCAACGATGGCGAAATGCTGTTGCGGCCCTATGCTCCACTGGGAGTCAAAAGGACTAAGTTAAGTCGCAAAGCACTTATGTTAGTACATTTTTGTATTGCCGATCAGTTTAATTTTTGAGATGGAAGCTGGTTTCTAGAACAGCATGAGCACACAATTAAAAGCCAGTAAGTTATTGCACAGCATCTACGTGAGTGGAAGAGCGTGATATATCTCCACAAACGTTAAAAACATTATATATGCATATTTGCGTTACCTTTTTTTTTTTTTGGTTTAGTTGTATGTCAATATAAATTTTAAATAACACAGCAACAATATTACAATGTTATCAATCTCATTCTCTCTCTCTCTCTCTGTCTCTCTCTCTCGTAGAACAATGTCGTCTTGTCCTAGCTTGTGCACCGTGGTGCTCGAGATGCGATGCGCATGTTTCTAATGTGCAACACATAACCAAGCCATTTCAGTCTCTCCCCAGAAATACGTTTTCAATGTATTTTTATATAGCAGCGCTACTCATTGATTGAATAGGAAGACAAGATAAAACATGAAACAGCTCAGACGACATTTTATTCAACGACATCCAGACCACATAAAACTTTAACCAACAGAAATAAAAACACAACCTCTTTGCCATCACAGACGGATGCGGTGAAAGGACAAAAACTAAAAGGTCAACTCTAGGAGCATTTAGTGTAACCATAAGATATTCCGTGGACGGCAATTGATAGTTTGACATGTTGAAGGTTGTTGACATATTCATTTCTAGGAAGTAAGTTTGGGTGAATTCTGACAGCATCAATTAATGTCTTCTTGTCTGAGATACAGACATCCGACAGATACGAGAAACAAAAATACGTTCTGTCCACCAGGGCAAAGATCTAGTCATACGTGTGCTTCTTTCGTCTTAAAAGAACCGGCGAACTCCTCTTCTATTACGCCTACGCGCCAAAAAATAAACACTGTAATACATCTAAAAATGGGTAGTGAAAAGGACAAAATGAACTAATACACATCAGGATATTGTTCGCTAGGACGCATTGCAATAATGTTGTAAAAGTGTTGGTATAAATTGCCAATTTGTGACGACAGTTCAAAGAGAATTGCGTTATGACGATAGGTGCATAATACTAACATACAATTTATCGAAAAAACAAGTTTTGAAAGACAGTCAAACAAAGCGTTTTTGTGGGCTAATACCTTTTTTAACTTCACTGCTATTTTATTAACTAGTTTATATTAGCATCAGAACATTGCAGGCTAACAATGTCAACTTCATAAAGACTTTTCACTGCTGTAAATGACACATTCATTCATAACTGGAAAGTATGTACACAATAATTGTCATTCAATATGGAAAAGGCCAATCTTTTGCGCGGCATTATGCATCAGCCGTATTTGTAATCTGGTGAAAGAAGCTTTTCGCACCTCAAACTAATGAAGAATTACTTGGGGTCAACAATTCTCGTATATAGATTGAAACATTTGGTAATTTTTGCTATTTAGCGTGATCTATGTTGAAAATAGATGTACTGTACGACTTTGCTACATGCAAGGCTCGTAAAGTAATTCTGTACGTAGTAAAGGATGACTAAAATGCCAAGACGAATTTATTATCTAATACAAACTCTTAAATTTCACTTATTATCCGTATCCGTACCCAAACTTGGACCCACGAAATCCGTTTCGCATAGGGCTCTACAATGGTTATGTCCGGTTCTGCTATTTAGTGACGGATGAATACTCGCCCCTCTTTTTTCTTTTTCGACTCTTACATTACCTAG
Organism: Biomphalaria pfeifferi; assembly: GCA_030265305.1. NCBI lineage: Eukaryota > Metazoa > Mollusca > Gastropoda > Planorbidae > Biomphalaria > Biomphalaria pfeifferi. Next base: position 6,036,802 of record JASAOG010000009.1, on the reverse strand, counting down.
GATAACTCTCTTCGTCCGAGTTGCAAAAATAAAAGAGTGATATTTCTATGGTGTCTAAACTCTTGAGCGTGCACTGTCGTCTCGATAGTTACTACAGAGTAGATTACCCCCACCCCCTTTTTTTTAACGTGATGTAGAAATATAAAAAAAAAGAGTGATATTTCTTGGTTACAACGGTCCGGCCCTGCTATTTTGTGACTACGTTTAAACTGTTGAGGGATACACCGATATTTTGCATGGCCGGTCTTAGGCTACTGCAACCTAGTGGGCCGCAGTGGGCCACCACTTTCAAAGGATCCGCACTTTCATAGGACCTGCTCTAATTCAAGGTGTATACATTTTTGATTAAACCGTTTTATTTTATAACTTAAAACAGATTTCCCGCGCCCTCCTGTCGATTTACCAGTAACTCCTGGAATTCTCCCGAAATCGCAAAATATACGAAAAATTCATTAAAATATACGGAAATATATACAAAACAATTGTCATTTTGGTGTGTCATTCAATATGGACAACAATTCTCAAAGATAGATTGAAACATTTGGTAGTTCTTGCGATTGAGTGGGATCTATGTAGGAAACAGAATTATTATAAAATATACTGTATGACTTTGCTACACGCAGTGGGCCTCAGGATTCGCACTTTCATATGACCCGCACTAATTCAAGGTGTATACATTATTAAATTAAACTATTTTATAACTTAAAACAGATTTCCCGCGCCCTCCTGTCAATTTACCAGGAACGAAATTGCAAAATATACGAAAAAGTCCTTAAAATATACGGCCCACACAGAAGTTCTCCCATTCCCCGCAGCTGATGAGTGCTAAAGAAAAGGCAGAGAACAATATTGTTAAGTATCATCAGGCTTGATAGTTCTGCCAGTCCGTGTGCTTCAAACTACGTTATAGTCACCAGCTCAACATCATTCTAGGTCAAGCCTAAGGCAATTTTTAAAAATATGTTACAGGTGTTCTATTCTTATATTCAAGCCCATACCTCTCTGAAAGATGAAGAGGTGTAGTGGAGGGCGGGGTTCCAACCTGGACCAACGAGTCAACAGTCGAGAGAACATACCACACGACCATGCAGCTAAAAACGACACATACTGAAGAATTAAACAGTTATTTATTTGAAAAAAAAAGTACCATCGCTAGGATTAGTCTACGCAGCACTTGCAAAACTCAAAACAAATCTGGACAGACAAAGGCATAGCCCTCGAGACTAAAATCAGACTGATGAGCTACCAAATGATGGCCACATTCATAAATGCATGCGAACCTTGGGCGCTGACTGCAGATCCTGAGAAGATCCTAGCAATGGAACTGAGATGCTACAGAAAGATCCCAGGTGTCACTTACAAAGACAGCATTACGAATGAAGAGATTAGAGACAGGATTAATACAGCAATTGGAACCCACGATGACCTGATAAGCACTGTCGAAAAAACGTCAACTCACACTCTATGACTATATCACATTGTCGTCAGGGCTCGCAAAGACCTTCCTTCAGATAACAGCACCAGGAAAAGATGAAGAGAAAGACAGAGAAAGCGATGTTAACAAAACATTAAAGAATGGACAGGCCTGTCAGTGAATGAAATTCTATGGAGAAGGACGTTGTGTGGTGCCCCAACGGTCCTACAGACTACAGGAAAGGTGAACGTGGCGAAGGTGAGAATTCCTAAGTACCTAAGGACTGCAGATACAATTAAATGTATGTGGGAAGAAACTGACCAGGATCGGACAGGCTATTAAACACTTTTTTGTGTGTAAATATAGTACTTAGTATAACATAACTTACATAGCTTAACAATACAAATATATAAAAACTATTGACACAAAATCTACAACCGTTTGCATAAATGTATTAAAAATATTGTGAATAATGATCTCCCCTAATAAAGAGCCTCAAGTGTTTGTTACTATTGATAGTAAATGTTTTGTAAAATGTTTTTACATGTTTCAGATGTTCCTTCAGAGTTGAAGATAATTTACTTCCTAGTCCAAACCTCCCGCAGGTCGACGGGGGATGGGAGCGGGCGATTCCTATGAAGACAACATGTAGCCCAATGCGCCGAACTACTTTTCGAAGCATATAAGTCCAAGCCACCTTCCGATTTCAGCATTTGGGCTGGGCTGGGAAGTTAGGATACTTACCGCCGACTTATTTTCTTGGTAAATATTCTCATCAATCCCGAAGTGGTGGCTGAGTGGTAAAGCGCTTGGCTTGCGATCCGAGAGGTTCAAGCTTTGTATCCTGGTGAAGATTGAGATTTTTTATTTCGGGATCTTAAGGTCGCCTTTTTGAGTCCAACCAGCTCTAATGGGTACCTGAGGATAGTTGGAGAAAAAATAAAGGCGGTTGATCGTTGTGCTGGCCACATGACACCCAAGTTAACCTTGAACCACAGAAATAGATTATCATTTACATCATTTCTTCTTGTATTCCGAGGGTTTTTAATGAAAGTACTTTATTTTTTATTTAATATTTGTTGTACCTTTTCTGTTGTGTGACCCGCAACACGAGTGTTGTGTATTAAAATGGCCCACCGACCGATTAAGGTTTCACATCGGTGTTTTATCAAATTAATCATTAGATTTCATAACATCGAACCGAAGCCGAACTATACTTGTCTTCGAACCGAACCGAACCCGAACATAAATATGACCGGACCGAACCCAAACTTTAAAGGTCGGGTTCTGTAATAAAGTATTTCTCTCTTTTCACCTTTACCATATTGGGGTAGCTAATTGTCAACAAAGCACGGGTCACAGTAAATCACTTAATGATATTTCTTATTAAGTATTTTTTTTGCCACAATATATAAAAAAGATAGAACAAGCTTTAATATTAAGCATATGTATCTCTGTGGTCTTATAATCTGCTGTCAAACAGTTTCTACTCTCTTTTATGTATTGTCACCATTGTTTTGAGGTTTCTATGCTATGGCCATGATTTAGTTGATTCTTGATTGTAACCTTTGTTATGCCTTTCCTAAAATCAGAATCAAACATTTTATGTACAGATCTAAGTATTGTAACTTAATCATTGGTCTTTTATCGTCCTGCTTATTTCATTGGACTTCCCAGTACTCACTGACAGGCAACAGTCAATGTGTGTTACGATCGTAACGATGGTGTGAATGAGAAATGGTGCGAGTTTGTGTATTGAATTGAGTGATGTTAAAAAGAGGGAGTCGGAAATTGGACATGAAGAGAGTTTCAAACAGTATGTTTATATTCTTTATACGAATATTAAAGTATTTATAATAAAAGAACCTGAGAGTGTTTGCTAATTTTGAAGACTCTTATGTCTTAACAATGTGCGTCATTGCATTGTCGTATGTGTTTCTAGTGACCATTTCTTATGAAAACTACTTACTTTAAACGAACAAACTTCCTCACCCACCCCTCTGCACACCAATGTCTGAGAGTGACAGTTAAGTTGACACACCAAGTGACATTTGATTTAAACTGTATGATGTGTCAATACTCAAGTATTTGTTAAAAATAGATTAATGTCATTGTGATCTATGCGATTAAAAAAAAAACAGACTGTAACAAGTGGTCTATTATATTCATCCCTTTATCAAATAGCACAGTGTTTCTCAAACTGTGTTCCGCGGAACCCTAGTGTTCCGCCAGGCCTGAATAGGTGTTCCACGAACTACTGGAATAATTAACTAGTAGGCCACCACGTGATTTAACCTCTCTAAAAAAATAAGGAAAGTGTTCCGTTAAGTGCTCAGCTTGTGTGAAGTGTTCTGTTTCGAGAAAAGTTTGGGAGACACCGATATAGCATCTCCAATGGCTTTTTAAATATGTTTTTATTACCCTAGACTTGATGTGATGCGCATACTACGATTAGTGGCCTACATTCGGTCCGTGTTGCGTCGCGGCACCGTCAAAACTTCTGCACACAGAAGTCGTGGAGGTTTGGTTGCATTGAACCGAGAACAATCATCATTGTAGACCTAAGCCCTGACCTGTGACGTGGCAATGGGCTATAGGTCTAAACTGACCAAAGGTTGCCATATCACAGGTCAGTGTTGATGCTTTCTATGAGGATTGGTCTCATTGAACTTTATGATGAGTTGCTTTGATGCAGCCCATGACAACATGCATCGGAAATTTATACGGCCCCAAATGTCCCAGCTAGATCCACCCTTGGTACCGATCTACACCATATATATCATAATCCAAGTGCTTGATATTCTTATTGATTAATCCAGCACTAATTAATCCCTTAATCATAATAATACATCAACCGAGAGGAATTTATAACAACTGACCTCACAGATACCTTCAAGGTCCTTGTCATTCTTAGGAACATCCTCGTTGCCTGTCAGAGGACGGTACTGTTGCAGACCTGCCACATCACCAGAAAATTACCCTCAGTAGATAAAGGGACTACGATGAATTTTGTTTCTCTTTAACGAAACTCGAACTGGCATCGCCAGAGAATGAATACTCGTTCGTTTCTAACATAATAATAATAATAATAATAATCTTTGCTATCCGTGAGGAAATTTGTTTTCCAATAATGCAGGGGCTCTCAACCTGTGGGTCGCGATCCCCTTGCCAGGGGTCGCCAAAGACCATCGAAAAAATGGATTGTGTTTGTCCATTCTTCTATAGCTGTATGTGAGTGCTTGGGGGGATCGTGGTAGAGGGGGGGGGGTCGTAAAAAGGGGTCGCCAAGCTTAAAAGGTTGAGAACCGTTGTAATAGTGCATTACAAATAACAATACATGATTAGAGCAAACATCAATAAGAATAAGAAACATAGCGTTCCCTTTCAAAGTAATAATGTAAAATAACAATGTAACACTTATTAGATTCTTTACTATTATTGACTTAGTTGGTGTAGAGTACGTCGAACAAAAAGGACTTAATGGGATTTACTCCACAGCTCATCCGTCGCCTCCATCACTAAGCAATGTCCAGACAAATGTCAAAGAAGATTCCAACATCTCTGCAACGTGTACAGCTGGCGTGGGCTATCCAAATAGAGGACAGATCATTTGGAAATCTTACCAGAATGGAATGTCTGTTGTTTTGACTTCAGAGCTCTATATCACTTCTTCTAATGGTAAATATTGCTTCGTTGTAATAAACTAAAAACTTGTTCGTATTTGGAGTCTTTATTGTTATTGTACAGTAGTTACGCTGAGGTTGTCAATTGTAGTCAAACTAAATTTCCTTTTGATTGGATCAATAAAAATTATCTTTTCTTATCTAAATTTAGAAATAAGATAGATGGCTAGAACTCTGTCCTCCCTGAGCAAGTCAAAGACACCCAATACAAGACTGTTAGGTATTCAGACAATAACACGAATCAATGTTGTGATAATTTTCTCGTCTTTACACAAACACAAACAGCTATATCAACAATTCCACTACATTTTCCTTGTTCATTTCCGCATATATCGTTGAATTACTCTCGTTCCATTTTCATTTCCTTTCCGTCAGGTTTTTTATTGTTAGCGATAATGGGTAAAAGATGCTTCCAATGGCATGTGTCTAAAACAGTCTATGACAACCAGTTTAACTCTTGATCTTCACGTGCGGCTCGGATATTGGGTCCGCGGAACTTTGGTCATTACCAGGAGAAGGGGCAAAGTCGAGTAACTGTGGCCTAAACCAATAATAGCTAAGCTTTCGTCAGAAGGGTCTAGTTAGCCTTGGCTGGCTACCTACATAGGAAAAATCAAATATCTTCTAGATCCTATAGCCAGACAATGGGAAAGACTTCAAGGGTCAACCAAAATCAGGAACCGGTTACCCTTAGGCAGCTTGCAGCACACAGTGCAACGACCATAAATAATACCCAGGTATTCATCTAATTTCTATGAGATGATCCTTAGTCACTTCGCGCCTGAAGGAGGCCATAGACAGAAAGAGACAGAAAGAAAGATAGATATTCTTGTAATTTAGCTCCTAGATCGAGTTTGATAACCTTCATTTTTAGTTTCAGAATATTTTTTACTCGATTTCTGATCCTAATTTTATTGCGGGCATCGGGATTCGGATCTGATTTGAGATTTAGACTACACAGCCAACTCTCGGCCTCTAATGTAACGGTCTAAAGTCGTGTTCTGGCTGCAGCACATTCTATGATATAAGCAAACTCAAGATGTTATGGGTTGTTTTAGGTAGATCTTTGTCATAGCTAGTTGGCCTCCTTCAGTTGTAGAACAACTATGATTCATCTCGAAGAACACGTTTTTATGTGACTGTGTAGCCCTGTTTTGGAGCGACACTCCCGTCCACATGTAGCGCGGGTCAAGGTGGCTTTCACTTTAGTGGTAGAGGAGCCAGACATTTTTCATTTGGCACGCTTTTTTTCCAAAGCTGAGGCCCATGTTTTTCACAGTCCATAGCTTTCTTGGTCACCATTTCTCTCGACGTAGTGCGATTTCGTGCTATGTCTTTCCAATGGTCAGTATCAATATTCATTGCTTTGAGGTCTCGATTGATTACATCCACGTAACGGAGGTGGGGGCGACCAGTTTTTCTTGAGCCAGTCGCGAGTTGCCCGTTAAGAATGATTTTCGGGATGCGATTGTCCTCCATCCGGCGGACGTGACTAAGCCAGCGCAGGCGGGGTTGTCTCAGGATCGCAAAAATGCTGGGAAGACCCGTTCGCGTAAGGAGCTCAGGAAAGGCATTCGTATTTTACATACACGCAGGTTAAGATTACATATGCTTTGGTGGTAGAGGAATCAACACTCTTTCGTTTGGCGAGCTTTTCTTCTAGAGCTTGGTCACCATTTCTCTTCCAAGGTAGTCAAAAAGCAATGTCTACTGCTCATTTGATTACGTACACACCAGAGGTTGGAGCGACATGTTGTTCAATTACTCTTTCTCTCCCTAATTATTTACCACACATTCTGGTGGAATCAACGCTGGTATCCTCAGTTAAGAGATAAGAGTTAAAACCATCATCTGCGAGGGGCAATGCACAGGCTTTCTTCTCATCCTGTTTTACAATTGATGGAAGCATAGATTAATTATCGAAAACAAAATACTCAAATAAAAAAATCTCTAATGACTTTTCTCTTTACTTCTGATTTCACCTGAGCTAAACTACTTCACAGCCATTCAGCCAGGAGATGACAGCTGTCCAGTGACCACAGAGAGCACAGTGACACTGAAAGCCAACATAAAACATGAAAATATAACATTGGCTTGTTTTGTGGTCAATCCAGACGTCCAGCCTACAGCCCCAGATAACTGTATACCATCGACCAATTTATGTTGTGAGACCAAACAAGTCAATGTCTATCGTATGTATTTGTTTCAAAACGTTTTCATAGTTAGTATTTAAAAGTAAAACCCATCATGATGAATGCATGTCAAACTTCAGACATATTTAATCTATCTATCAATCTATCTAATCTATCTATCTATCTATCTATCTATCTATCATTCATCGGCCACACCTTAAACAGGCACATTAACTAACATGCATGAACTAAGACACTACGTTGTCGCTCTAGAATGGGCTTGATTAGTCACACCAGATTCTGCCCCGACTCAAGATGAAATCATAACCAGTAACTCATTTGGGCGCATGCATTGTCTTTCGAGTCAGAAGTTTATATATATATATAACTTGCTATCTATCTGCACGACTCTCGCGCTGTTAATCTGCTTATCCAAGATGTGTGTCTGTGTGTGTAACTATGAAACAACTTAATAATGAGCAGGGGCGTGGAACGAGGGGGGGGGGGAGGATGGTCATGGGGAGGGGGGGGGGGTCAGAACTGATTCTGAACTCAAAAAATACATTGCGTTAAAGTTATCCACATTTTGTCCAATAGAATTAGTAGTTATTGATTGTTGAATTTTGTATTTAAGTTAACATGTTGTGCTTTATATTAAACACGTTTGCCTCTGTTGGCAGGTGTGAAACAACCAGATCCAGTGGTAGGTGGTGGACCAAACGTTGTGGGGGCCTGTGAGAATCCAACAATCTTTGCAGTCAGTTTGATTGTCTTATTTAGGAAGAAAATCTTTTGAAATAAAAATATTTGTTTCATTCTTTCTAATGAAACGAGCACTTTTTAAAGTACTTAATTTTTTTTCTCCAATTCATATCAGCACATCATTGTAATAGATGTTATGAAGTGCTTGGGTTTTGTTCTGTTAAAAATGTTTTTTGTAGGCTACATTGTTATGTCTGTTCGTTTATTGCATTGCATATATAATGAGTAACCGTTATAAGCAGTTAAAAAACTAGGACATAGACATTTTGGATAGAGCTAAAACCATTCGCTAGTATGGAGTTAAATTTTCAGAATAAAATAGAAAGCTAATAGAAAATTTATATAAAGTCAATCAGGACTCTGACGACCGTCTGGTGAAATATTCACATATTTTCCGCTCAATACCAGATCTAGATAAAATAAATTACAGTTGGTTTTTCTTGCTGATCGCAGTTTAATACATATTTTTAGCCCATGAGGCCTTAGCATTGCTTGGGGCCCTGGGCATGTGTCATATAAAGGATTTGAATATTTGATTGATGGTGTGAATATAGATTGGTGCGAATATAGATTGGTGCGAATACAGATTGGTACGAATATAGATTGGTGCGAATGCAGATTGGTGCAAATACAGATTGGTGCGAATATAAATTGGTGCGAATACAGATTGGTGCGAATACAAGAATTGTGCGTATGTAGAATGGTGAAAACGTAGCATTAACTGTCTATAGAATGAAGTCGAAAACAAGTTTAAAAAAAAAAGGAAAACAAATTCCAAAAAAAAAAAAAAAGACTTGCTAGCTAAGTTGGTACAATGTCTTACTATTCACGCGCACATCGATCCCTTATCTACTTTTCTTTTTATTTTTCAATGGGTTGCGCGGTGGCTGAGTGGTTACGCGTTTGGCTTCTGAACTTGACGTCCCGTGTTAGAATCTCGGTGAAAACTGGGATTTTCAATTTCGGGACTTTTAGGGCGCCCCCCTGAGTCCACCCAACTTTAATAGGTACCTGACTTTAGTTGGGGAAAGTAAAGCGGTTGGTCGTTGTTCTGGCCACATGACACCCTGCTTGTTAACCGGTGGACAAAGAAACAAACATCGTCTGCCCTATGGATCGCATGGTCTGAAAAGGGAACTCAACTTTTTTTTAATTAATTAATTTTTCAATGGCAAATAAAATACTTTTGAATAGATGTTTGGAATTGATGTTTCCAAAATAAATATACATGTATATCTTTTTTTTTTTTAATTTATATAAGGTGTAAAGAATAATAAAATGTGAAATTGGGATTAAATACAAAATGTATACCAAATTGATTGAAACAAGACGTAGATAATTATTTGTTTCGTTTCTGTTTTGATGTCTTTTTGAAATGAAATAAAGTTGTTGTTTTTTTTCTGTAGTATATTTTAGAATTGTTTGTAGTATATAAACCATTTCATTGTGTTGTTATGACGTTTTTGTGTTCATTTTACCATCACAAAAGTGATACAAGACACAGACAACAAAGACATACAGACACAAAAGACAACAACTTTTGTTCCCCTGGCAATCAGACAATTAAATATAATTTAACCATCTTATATAAACTTTTCGCATGTATATTATGAGTGAGTCTGGTGTAAATGTACATTTTGGTTGTCTATAGTTATAAAATTTTGTTACATGTAATGCAATTTGTAAGACAAATTTACTTATGGATAATAAAAATCATTATTATTTGGTAATTATATTATTAAATCCTGTACCATTCCCTCTTTTTGTTAGTAATTAACTCATAGGTTGGGTCGAAGAATGTTAAAATTTTCGGCGCATGGAAGTTTCCCTTCCATTATCATGTCTGAACAAACTAGTGTTTTGAAAAAAAACAACCGAGGTAAATATTTTAGATCCTTACTATCGATTTCACGTAACCCCAAATGCTGAGGTTAGAGGCGAGGCCGAAGTCCTAGCACACCGGGGAAACTCACCCATAAAAAAAAAGTCTTTGAGGAAAGGTGTGTGTATAGTCACAGTTCGGTCACAGTTTGGGATTTTCTTACTACTACTACTTTATAGAGCAGAGACCTGGAGAACCACCATCACCACCGTGAAAAAAATCAAAATATTCATCAATACTTACCTGAGGAAGATGCATATGATCCGCTGGCCAGACAAGTGCCAAAGCAAGCAGCCTAGTGAAGTAGATATCCTTCAAAAGTGCTGCAGATGGAGAGGTCACACCCTTCTCACGCAAGTATCCGATATAACAAGGCAAACCCTAACCTGGAACCCCCAAACAAAGAGGAAGAGGGGACGGCCCAGGAATACATGGCCACGATTGGAAGCAAAGGCCAAGCAGACGCGAAAGACGTATGGACAGTTGGAGTGACTCACCCAGAACCTAGATGCCTGGAGGAAGCTGGTTGGCAGCCAGACGGACCACAGACAGAGATGAGAGATCAGAGATGATATAACCTTTTGAAATACCAATGAAATATTAACCCAATTTTAGGTTGACACGATATGAGCTTTAATCAAGCAAAATAAGTATCCAGAGTTTCTTTCCCCAAAGTAAACATAACAGAAGACAAGATTATAGAGTATGTGTGGAACGCAAACTCAAAATCGGCCCTTGAAGTGATAAGCTCAGGTAGATAAAAAGGCAGGTTTCAATATGTTCAGAAGGAATATCAAAAACTATGAACTACAAACTATAATCCTCCGTCGATACCATAAAGAAGAGACGCGCCCTTGTATTGAGAGTTCGACTAACGACTTAATACCACAGGATACGGAGATTTATTAATGTTATTATTATTACATTGTTAATATACATGTTATTGTTTACTAAATAGCCTTCCTTATTTGTTACTATTAATAGTGAACAGTTGTAATTAAAAGGTGTATTTTTATGAAAAAAAACTGCTTGCATACTTGATTCTAAAAAAATTAATTTTTCGATTTTAGAAAAGAAAAAAAGTAGCCATTGCATCAGAACTTTGAATAGTCTGAGATATCATGAAGTCGGAATTTCAATATCTTTTCTAGTTTACGAGATCTAAACGAGACGGACGGACGGACTGAGAGACCACACAAAACTAATAGTTTCTTTTCCCTTTCGGGGGTCGCGTAAAACGATTTGATTCTTATGTAAGAATGTGGTAGCCATGATCTGCAATGACAAAACTAGGACTAGAAGTTACACATTAAGAATTTTTTACTAGTAAGGCGCCCCAAAAAGTCAAAAATGTAATTCCAGAATAACTCAAAACCGATATAGAACACATACACTGACAAGAGTGTCAAAGGACAATATAACCTTGTTGACTTGTTAATGTGAAAACACGACTCCTTGGATCCGATGACGTCATCTGTAAGGTTTTCATGATCAATCGTGAATTGTTCACATTGTAACTCGCAAAGCCAATGCTCTAAATAGTTAAAAGCGAACAACTCTCTCAGACTAACGCCACAGCCACAAACAATATGGTTCCGAGTGTTTTCAAAGTCAAGCTTTGTAAAATTTACAATACCTTCCCATTCTGGTAACCTTTCTTTATTTATATCCAAATCTGTTTCACCAAAATCAGCATCAGAAATCTTATTTGATAAAATGAGGCGCTCTTTATCCCTGGACAAAGCCACAATAATTCGTAATAATATTTTAAAACTTTCTTGCACGACGATTTTGTTGTTGGTCGGAAACAGAAAATGATCATGTATTAAAATGTTCAATGTAAAGAAATAGTCCTTGATCGTTGGAAAGTAGAATAAACTAGACGGGCGCCATAGCTTGACGGCGTTGATGCTTACGAAATGTCGTAAAAAACAGATGAAGACTTCACTGAAATGTCCCATATAATGAGCATCGAGGCTTTTCTCGGCAAATGTCAGCTTTAATGCATACATAGATAACTCATATGTGCTGATCTGTTCAGCGAAATTGGATTTATAATTAGTTATTCTGCAATTCAGATATTTGGGTGCTTTTGTAGATCCATCTGTAACTTTGCATCCCAACTCCGACCATGGATTTGATATAGCTGAAGATTTGAACGATAAGTAATTTACAGTTGATGTAACGGATATAGGATAATCTAGTATATCATGATATAAAGCAAGAGAATTCTTAGATATACATTTTGCACATTTTGAAGCTAGACTCGCTTTTTCTGAGATTTCTGCGCTCTCGTTCTGACACAAGAGAAGTCTGACTTCTTCATCATGAGGTCGTGCAAAGAGCAGTCGCTGATACTCTACTATAACATAGATATATGACTGCATCTTTTGAATCGCCAGATCTTTAATATACGCTTTTCAGATCAGAGATTTTGAATAATTCTGTGCAAAACAATTAAATATGTTCCAATTTATATAAGTGTATCCCATTGTTAGGTCACTGACAGGAAAATAATTTGTTTTATCTTCAGAGTAAAAATATGGAGTTAGAATAGGCCTTAACAGACTTAAACCTTCTTTGTTGGGGTCTGTGACACAGCTAGGAATGAACAGTGCACCGTCTTCTGTGCACAGAAATTTGGGGAAGACATAATCCCCACTTTTTTCATGCTTATTGTAAATTTTATCATCATTTGAATTGATTTATTAGAAAGTATCTGCTTCTCTTTCCTAAATGCAAGGGTAGTATTATTTTCGTTGGTAATAAATTGACTGGATTTGTTTTGTGTTTCTTTATTTAAAGCTTCAGTAAATTTTCCTTGCAGGAATTCTCTAGTCAACATTTTTCCATTGTTGGTCACATTGAGATCCAACTCTTCGGACGAAGCAAGTATTCCGGGATTTAAAATTTTTAAGTTTTGGCCCATGTGGCGACACCTCGTGCTGAAGTTCGCACAGCAGACTGAACATGTTTTCAGACAGGAACACGAGGACTTTTGTTGACCTTTACACTTGTCTCGACATGAGAGATCAATATTTACTTGGGATAAACGAGATCTGCTTAGTCGGACATTGTCTTGATTGTATCTACTTTTTCTAGTCGATAATGTTCGAGCCTTTGATACATTTACATTTGTTACATTTTGGGTCGTTTCATTTTCAGTTGCTACATTTTTATTTATTTCATTTCTAGCTGCTATATCTTCAATTGCTACATTTTCACTTGCTACACTTTCAGTTGCTACGTTTTCGATTGCTACACCTATCAGTAGCAAATGGAAATAAATCCATACGAATTTCCATATTTGGGCTCAATTTCTGTACTCTGAAAAAGAATACAAGTCCTATTTTCGGATTTTAATTAGAATAGCAACCTTTTTACAAATATTATATCAATTCACTCTTTGTTTAGCTGTCTGTCTGAAAAAGGTTTGTATACGTTATTTTTCCCAAACCAAATTTTGAATCAAGCTGAAATTTTGCATATTTAATGATTTTACCTGACAACACAAGAATCAATGTAAAAAAATTAGTCAATCAGTTAATTAACTATTGTTAATTAAATATTTTGTTTGATATCTCAAAAAAAAATATTTTGATCAAGATAAGTATAAAAGAAACTGTAAACAAAAAATTTGGTGCTCATTAAATACGACTAATTGATTAAAAAAATTTTTTAATTGATTCATGTATTAATAATAATTCTGAAGAATTTCAACTTGATCCGAGAACATGAAATGAGAGAAAATAAAACTTCTATAAAATGTAATAAAGGGAATAAAACCACATTACAGCAACACCTCTCAATAATCTAAGATTTCGTTTCCAAATACAATACTTAATTACCAATAATTTTATTAACTAATAGGTGAATGTTTGGATGGATTCCTATTTTGTTAAGTACAATAAATAATCGTGTACAATTTCAATTTGATCCGAGAATGTGTGTGGAAGAAATAACGTGTACAAACATCGATCCAGATAGACATACAGACATACATACAGAATTGATGTATGCGTGGTAAAAAAGAAATGGATATGAGATTAAGGTGCTAGCAGTTTTTCTTAATTTCGTCTCATATAGAACTTCAAAATTGTCCAGGTTTCAGAATATAGTTATAAAACAAAGTATGCATATTAATGTACAAAATTAAGTGAAATTATTTTTAATTCAGAAGTTATATAATTTATTCTTCACAGATGCGATATGTTTTTAGATTTTTTTTTGATTTTTTAAGTGCATTTTTATTGTTTGAAGTTTGAAGAATAGGGGGCTCAATAAAAAAAACATTCTGCCTACGGACTCCACTTACTAAAGTCCGGCACTGCATTCTATATATTATATGTTAGTTGACTGTTGTATGTATTTACTTACCAAACAAACGAAGATATGCAAAACATTCTTGATTGAAAAACTCGTAGAGAATTAGATAATGACTAGATCAAACTGTAATATTTGTGTATATTGTTACATTCAGAAATATTGTCATAGGGCAAAGTCATATTACAGAACAATTAAAATATTTTACATTTGTAATGAAAAAGCGCATATCGCATTCAATACCACAAAATGAATCCTGATATAGTGTAGACTTGTTTTAAAAAATTCTAATAAGCTTAGAGTAAAACTAGATCAGTTCTTGTACAGTGTCACTAATACGAAGCTATCGATTATTGTTGTGATGATCAACTGAAGTTTGAATCATTCTTATGTCTTCCAATCTTCTGGGAAGCAAATGGTAGGTGAGCATTTTTCTCGGAACATTGTGAGTGTGTGCGTGTGTATGAGAGAGAGTATAAGTGTGAGTGAGTGTGTGTGTCTGAGAGAGAGTTAGATGTTTATAAAAATGTATATGTCATTTCAGATATTAAATATCAGTTTCGGAAAAAAAAACGTCAAAAATATATTAGAAATTGACAGGTCTTAACATTTCAGTTTATTAAAGATATATAGCTAACAAAGAACCACCGTTCTAGGCATGTACGTTAAGAGAAGTCTAGTCCTTGTCTAGTCTCATAGTCATAGTCCTTGTCTAGTTTCATAGTCATAGTCCTTGTCTAGTTTCATAGTCATAGTCCTTGTCTAGTCTCATAGTCATAGTCCTTGTCTAGTCTCATAGTCATAGTCGTCGTCTAGTCTCATTGTCAGTTCTCATAGTTTAGTCTCTAATCGCATATTCTAGTGTCATTGTCTTATCTTATCTTATATAATACAGACGTTACTTCAAAAAAGAAGATTGTCTAGTCAAATAGTCTAGTCCCACAGTCTAGTCCTTGTCTAGTCTTATAGTCAGGGAAAAGAAGAAGCGGAAGACAGAAGACACTCTGTTGGTATGGAAAGTGAGTTTCTCTTTTAAGTTCGTCGACAAAACGCGTCTTCTATTTTCGAAGGGCGTGGCATGGAATGGGTTGCCTAAGTCACCCAGGAATCTTGGGCTTTGGCAGAATTGAAGTCATTGATTATATGAACACGCCTAGGACGTAATGATATTCTTTTTCATGTAACGTCTGTATTTTATCACAGTGGCGTAGCTGGGGTGGGGGGGGGGGGAGGGGTGAAAATCCTCCCGGAACCCCACTTGAGGGGTTCCCCAAATGAGTGTGTGTTTTGTTTTTTTTTTTACATTAAAAATTAAATATTACGTAAAATGCAGGGGGCTCCCAAAGAGGTCATGTCCCGGGCCCCCAAACGATGGAAAATTCCTAGCTACGCTCATGGAATTTTATAAGATAAACTAAGAAGGACATTACTTCTGACATTAATTTTGTTTCCCCTTTTCTTTGTAACTGAAGACTCAATTGACTTAAAGAGGAGAAGAAATTGATGCTTTGTATTTATTTCATTTTCTATATATTAGAATACAATTGACGATGGTAAAGAACTTGGACTCTATGGAATTGGTGATCAAGTCCTTTACCTCGTCCATTTCTTCAATGAATGTGCGCACTCCTTGTTAGGGTTTCCACATTTATACTAAGGTTGTGGCTTGTATCTCCTGATTCTTGTTTGTTTCTTTCTTGCACCTGTTGAGCTTTTTGCTCCCGGCGGTTGAAATCGTGACACGTTTTAAAAATAAAATTTGATGTTTTTTTTCGAAGATCTCAATTACAACATTTGCTGCATCTACTCCACGGGTTTGTACTTTGAGTGGCAACCAGTCTATAGTTTTCTCTATAGATGAATACGTCCTCGTTCCGACACCCTGACCGAGAGAATAGTGGTTAAATAATAATTTCAGAAAAATAACATGTTCTGCATATGCCCAAGTGCTGGGCACCTTAACTCTTTCTCTCCGTAATTATTAACCACATTCTGATGGAATCAACGTTTGTATCGTCGGTTAGGAGAAAAACAGTTATGCTATAGCTTAGGGCCCCCGCGTGCTTGGAGGCACCTAAAAGAGGATATTTTTAATCGTTCTGGAGAAAAAAAATTGCTTAACCTCGGGCTCGATATCTTTAATAACTAAATTCGGTCCTGCAAATGTAGTAATGCTTTCTTGTTTGTCGAATTACTGCTTATCAAAAGGTATTTTAGGCTTGCAGCGATTCGACGGAGATGGCGATAGTCTAAATGTTAGCGTGTTACTGTTACTTTCTAAACATAAAAATCTTTTTTTTCTGTAGGCTTGCGAGGAATGTGTTATGGTCTCTTTTTAGATAAGTCAATGAATGGCATTTCATTGCCAGAACATATCAGTGCCGCAATTTGGGAGTCATTCAAGAGAAGTGGTTCTCAATCCCTGCACTACTGGCCTAAGTTATAAATAACAAGATCCTCGATCTATCTTGGGATCTCTTTTTTTTTTATTAATGCAATATTTATTGTTCGGAGGTTGTCACATCTGTTTAAAATGTTTTCTGTTTGCTGTGATGTGTGATGTTGCTGTTTGTAGTCGCGAGTTCTTATTATTATATGAAAATAAGACAACACTCACAGCAGGACGAAGAGAATAAGATAACTGGGCTCTTTCAAATAATATAATAATTTATGAACAATATAAGGTCACATCCACATCCACGCCGTCAGATCTAGAAAATAAAAAGTCCTTTCCTAAGCACCTACTGAAGCAGGTCACTTTTTCCCTTGCTTCTGTCCTTTTATCTATTTCCATCATTAAGGAAACCACCGATTAGCCCCAACATCTAGGAATAGTAGTCATTACATTATGTACAACTCATAAGAAGTGTTTAATTAATTGCTATGTTAAGCCAAACTTAAAAAATAAATATATTTAACAGATCAATTACTGTGAAACTTGCCAGACAATGAACGATGCTCAGGTGAAAAGTTTTATTATTGATAGAGGCTTTTATAACCCTATGTATTCATCTTTTTAAATCTTTCTATGCCAATTCTTAAAACTCCAAGCGTGTTTTCTTACATGGACACACTTTTTGTATCGAGGGCCGCATAAAAAAAAAATTGGGGAATGCAGGGCCGTATATATATATATAATTTTAATTCACATTTATACTGTATTATGCATTCACTTTTTCGCACTCCCAGTTGAGAAATTACAACACGAGTTAGAAATTTCTGGAACCAATTATACGTTTTTTTTTTCAAAACAAAAACTTTACTATTGTCTTTTTACATCACAACATTTCACCATAAATGTACAGTTGTACTCAATGTGAAGTTGTTCACTGTTTATACTCGTTCCGGAAATGTGAAACTAGTTTACAAGTTGTTTTCCTTGTGACTACTTTCAAATTACAGTCAGTTCGCACAATTGTTTAGTTTACAGAAAAAAAATGCTTGTTCACATATGTATGTGTACCCGAATAATGTGAAAGCTTAGCAGTAAAGAGTGGAAATGCAGCTTCTGGCAACCACAAAGCTCCTGCAGAAGTACTGACGGGAACTTCTCTTTCAGGTCATTATTTGCTTGGAGTTATGTCCTCTGTTGCTGAATCATCTTTTGCGCTAATTAGGGAGCTGAGGGTATTGAAGACTCGTTCTTAACGTCTTAAAATTTGATTTCATAAATTCCACAACTAAGGAATAAGTACTTTTAACCATTTCACTAGAAGTAGTTTCACCTGTCAGCAAGGAAAATGACAAAGCCTGTTGTCACTTGCTTGCCTGGATAAATGGGCGAGCTATGTTTGAAAAGATTTAACATGCACTTATATTTCATATGCAAGCAGCTCATTGAAATGCTCATAATGATAAGCATGAATTATGTCCTCCAGATCTTCATTAGAAACATTAGTAACAAGGTCACAGCCCTTTAAAGTGCATAAAAATGTACTCATTGAGATTCCATATTCATCATATTGCCTTGCCCATGCTAAGGGGACACAGCGGAATAATTTGTTTCTAAATCTTCTCGTACTCATTGAAACTGCCTGACAATAGGTCCCCTAGCTATTGTAAGTTATATAGCCTGTCTAGGTGTTCACAATTATAGTTATTTAATGCAGCTTTATACATACTTATATGTTTCCATTTTATGGTTAAGACGTTCTTTATTAAAACAAACTATTTTTCTTAGCCGAAGGTGGAGTTACATCAGTTGCTCCCCTTGCCACCTTGTTCCAAGCCTACCCGACACTAGACACAGTTCTTCTTAGCTTTGAATAAATACTGGCCTGAGTTTGTGTCTTTGACTGGCTGCTTTGAAATACTGCCAATAAGAATACTCTTAGTTTACTTTAATGACACTATAATTTATATAGTTATTTAGAATTATTTTTAATATATTTGCATTTTTATATGAAAATACTGTGGGCACACCTGTTTTCTGTAGGTGTCCGTGGGCCGCATAAAACACTTCGGCGGGCCGCATGTGGCCCACAGTACCTTATTTGCGCACTGCTGAACTAGAGCGATCTTATTACAATTATAACATACAAGTTAGCCAAACAATAGGACAATCAAGTCTCCACTTTACGTTGCTAGACCAATAAAATTTTAAGATAGTGAAATCTTACACCGCTATTAAAATTTTAATATATTTAAAAACATGTTTTTATACAATACATCAACATCGAATAGAGCAAAAAAAAAACAATAGCTTAAATTTTAATAGAACTGTTGAATTTATGGTATTTGTGTTACTATGGTTAGCATGAAAAGTCAACAGCTTATATTTGTGTTATTATATAGAGACCTTTAAGTCTGAAGCCGTAAACGTTTTAAAGAGAAATTATCATAAAGAGACTCTTAAATATTTAAAAAAATATTTTGCAAACATGCTTCGCTTACAAATGCTCCTTCTTCCCTAGCGCTATTAGAGCATGGAATGGGTTGCCTGAGGCAGTCACGAAATCCAGTGACTTGGCAGAATTTAAGTCATTGGTTAACATGCATGACTAGATGCATGGCGCGTAGGACGTAATCTACTTTTTTAATAATAATAATAATAATAATAACATAATAATATAATATAATAATAATAATCTTTATTGTCCGTATGGAAATTTGTCTTACAATTTGTGCATTACACCAAACAAAAAACATTATAACTATAAGAAACCAAAGTGTACATTCACACCAGACTCACTCATAATTTACATGTGACAAAGTTTTAAATCAGATTGTTCTTATTTAATGATAAGATATCAGGGGAACAAAAGAGTGTTTCTGTCTGTTTGTCCATGCTATCGGTGTCTTGTATCTCTTTTGTGATGGTAAAATCTCAAAATCCTGACACAAAGGGTGATTCTTTATTTCGAGGATCTTGTTAGCTTTTGTTATAGATGTTTGTCTCAAACAACTGCTCAAATGGGGTTTGTTTTTTGCCAATGATTTTACCAGCAGCATTTAGGATTCTATAAAGTTTATTTTTATTTTTAATGCTCAGATTGCCATACCAGGCAGTGATATTGAAACTTAAAATATTGCAGATATGAGCGTGATAAATCATAGCCAAGGCCTTTTCGCTAACATTAAATGAGGACAGCTTTTTAAGTAATCGTAATCTTTGCTGCCCTTTTTTGCTGATATAATCAGTATTTGCAGTAAAACTTAGTTTATTGTCTAGGATGGTACCAAGGTATTTTGAAGTAACGTCTGTATTTTTATAAGATTAGATAAGATAAGATAAGAAGAAAACAGTGAATATAAGATAAGATAAGATAACTTTATTGATCCAAACAAATGGAAATCCCTTTTGACTACAATTGACAACCTCAGCGTATCTACTGTACAATAACAATATAGATGCACGATATACATGCACATTCGAACAATATTCACACATGAAAAAAACACACATACACTCATAACCAGCGCTTTATAAATAGACTTCCATGTACTTCTTGATGGTGACAGAACGTTAATTTCTAATGTTGGTCATCCAGGGTCTATTATTACTGAATGTTTTAATTTTCTCCTTTGATATAATCATGTTTTTTACAAAACTGGATGTACGAATTAACAGTTGTGTTAAGTTCATCTGTCTGGTCGGTTGTTTACAAACATGTCCCAATCTGCTCCAGACAACTTTGTAGCTGTAGAACAGCGTCATCAGACTGTGACTGGATGGACTGTACTACGGGTTTTGTTTTTAAAACCGGTTTGTACGTGGGTGTAAGATGGATCATTGTGTGGTCCGACTCTCCGAGGGGAAATGACGATCGAGATGTGTAGGCCACTTCTATGTTGCAATAGCACATGTGCAATGTTTTATCGTGCCTTGATTGACAATTAAGACTATAAGTTGTCAAGTGTTGAGCTAACGAAGGATAATTGTAATCTCCCATAACTAGTTGGACAGCATCAGAACTTATAGTTTTATGTATATGTACAATTTCTAGTAAATGGTTTGCAGTATTCTCTGCGTTGGCTGTGGTGTTATATACACAAATATGGCGTAAAATTGTGTAAGTTCTCTCAGCCTGAGATTGTTACATAGAAGTTCAATATCTGTCGTGCCTACTTTAGTTTTGATTGAAATATTGTTGACACAGCAGTACTGTTTATTGACATAAATGACCAGTCCTCCTCCTCTTGTTTTGCCACTATATGTTGTCCTGTCGAATGTTTCGAATATCAAACAAGTTTCGATGGCTTTACTAACCATAACGAGGAACCTGACATTAATTGCATGGAAGTCTATATGTTTCGACCTTACGGGCATCGGCAAATTAGTGAAGTTCCTTGCTTTTTAACTGCCGCCGATAGGGGAAAAGACGCTATTAGTTTTGCGAGGTCTGTCTGTATGTCCGTCCATACGTCCGTCCAGTTTAGATCTCGTTAACTAGAAAAGATAGTGAAAATCCGACAATTAGGATGTTGACAAGGTGAGGCTTTCGTCTTTGAAGTACTGTAAAATGGCGGGATTCTGCACCCTTGAAGGCCAAGGTGATGACTTACTTGTCGAAGATGAAGTAGTGGGGGACATAATCGTCTGCGTCATTGTCGTCTGATGAAATCTGCAAAATAAAGTCACGTGATTTTGATCGTTTTAAAAAATAAGCTTTGATAAATAGGTTGTTTGTTTAATGTAATAAGAGACATATTGGAAGTTCGGGAGAGAGAGAGAGAGATTGAGAAAGAAAGAGAGAGATAATAAGAGAGAGAAAGAATGAGAGAGAGAAAGAGAGAGAAAGAAAGAAAGAGAGAAGAAAAATTGAGAGAGATGAAAAGAGATAGAGAGATGAAATTCAACAAAGATGAATCTACTTATCATTTACGCATCATCTGATTTTGACCCAATTTGGGAATTTAGAGATGAAAATTCGGGAAAACAAAACATATGTCAAGCACAGTTTCATTTCGAGACTCAGGTTAACTTGAAGAATGGTCAATTTCGAGACGCAGATAAAATTGAAAACACAGTTAAAATTGGAGACACATTTAACTTGAAGACACATGTAAACGCAAAGACACAAGTGCTGTGAAAACAAATAAGCTGTTATTGGAATTTTAAAAAAAAGAAAAGCGAGATTTGAAGACTGATAGAAAAAGGGATTAAGAGACACAGAGAGAAGACTGATAGATAAAGAGATAAAGAGACAGAGAGAGAGAGAAGACTGATAGATAAAGAGATTAAGAGACAGAGAGAGAAGACTGATAGATAAAGAGATAAAGAGACAGAGAGAGAAGACTGATAGAAAAAGAGATTAAGAGACACAGAGAGAGAAGACTGATAGATAAAGAGATTAAGAGACAGAAAGAGAGAAGACTGATAGATAAAGAGATTAAGAGACACAGAGAGAGAAGACTCATAGATACAGAGATTAAGAGACAGAGAAAGAAGACTGATAGGTAAAGAGATTAAGAGACACAGAGAGAGAAGACTGATAGATAAAGAGATTAAGAGACACAGAGAGAGAAGACTGATAGATAAAGAGATTAAGAGACACAGAGAGAGAAGACTGATAGAAAAAGAGATTAAGAGACAGAGAGAGAGAGAAGACTGATAGATACAGAGATTTAGAGAGGTGTCAGATCTATTTCTGTGATGATAATAACAAAGTACTTACTACAGATCCAATCGCCAAGAAATAGATCACTATGAGATATTGTAGCTTCATGGCTCTATAGAGAAATGTATCCACATGTTAATTTGATTTATAAAAAAAATTCTTGTAAAATGTTTGAAATGTTTCGGATGTTCCTTCAGAGTTGAAGATAGTTTACTTCCTAGTCCCAATCTCCCTCAGGACGACGGGGGATGGGAGCGGGAAGGATTTGAACTCTCGATCATCGATAAATCCGAACGTCAGCCATCACGCAAACCGCACGACCAGGCAGCCATCCGTTATCATTACTTCATAAAATCTTGTCCATTCGTTTGTTTGTAAGTTTGCCTGCCTATCTATATATTTCACTATTTACTTATCTATTATTTCACTTTTTTAAAATGTGTTACAACCCAAGATCCAGAACAACTTTATTTTTTGAAACTCGAATTAATTAAAAGCACAATGACACTCTTATTCTTAATAGCTGTTTAAATATGATATGTTTAAACAGTGACAGGTCATTTCATCCCCGGAATTAAAGTTATATCTAGACTGTCTAGACTAGTGATTCCCAAAGTGGTCTATATAGACCCCCAGGGGTCTACAAAAACCTCCAAGGGTCTACGCAAGTGAAAAATTAAATTGGGTGTCTATGAGATGTCCACGGGGTCTACGATAATAGATTTCATTTAATTTTACTTAATTTTCACATTCCATTAATGTAATTATTTCATACACTAATATGTGATGTATACCTTCGTTCATCCTTTAAATATTTATCCTACAATTGTTGTATTCAATTTCCAATACTTATTAAATAGCTTAATTAATTTTTTCTACATGTAACTAATGTTTAGAAACAAAAATGTAGACTCTACTGCGTTGCTTATTTAAAATAGGGTTTCATTCCTTTCTTTCCAAACAATTGGTTGCCTAAGTGACTTTTTATGACGATATGACAATGCCACAGTGACAAAAATATAGATTTGAAAAACTTTAATACACTCAAAGATAAAGTTCAGAATAAACCAACAAAATCTATGTTCGACATCATATAAAGAAGATGATGGTTTGTGAGAGTCTAACAAGATTTCTTTGTGGAGCCACATTTAGTGCTTTTCAATTTCATTGCACTTTATTAATGAAGCCCAGCCACTGGTAGACATGTGTAACTTCTCTTGACTACGATCTTGAAATTAGGTGACTATTTTGCTTAAGATGTTATATCGAAAAGAGGAGTTTTATCGTCAAAATCATCTGTTGGGTGGTTTTAAACTAAAATATATCTGGAGTTTTTTTTTTTTAATTCAAAACCACATTTAGCTACGGTCAATGAATTTGGTGACTAGTTTGCTTTAGATCTAATATTGAAGAGAGTGGCTTTCAACATTAAAACGCTCTTTAGGAGGATTTTAATCTCAAAACTATCTTGAGGGGTTTTGAACATTTAAAAAAGCTATCTGGAGGAGAGGGGTTGAAACTCAAAACCCCCCATTGGCTTGGCTACGCTCAAAGAATTTTAGTGTGTTATTTGTTGTTGTTTTTTTATTGAAGATGTATTTTTTTTAGCATCAAACCCCTCTGAAAGGAAATTTAAACTCAAAACACCCAATAGGCTTGGCTACGCTCATAGCATTTTGATTGCGAAATTTGTTTTTTTTTATTTTGAAGATTTATTTTTTTAGCTTCAAACCCCGCTGGCGGGGGGTTTAAACTAAAAATCCCTTTGGCTAAGCTCATAGCATTTTGAGTGCGTAATTTGATGTTTTTTTTTATTATATTGAAGAGGTATTTTTAGCTTGAAACCCAGCTGAAGAGGGGTTTAAACTCAAAACCCCTTTGGCTACGCTTATACAATTTTGAGTGTGTAATTTGCTTTTTTATATTGAAGAGGGGTTTATCATAAAATTTGGAGATGGGTTTAAAATCAAAATATCCTTATATGTGCTCTTGGAATTTGGGGATTGTCGTTTGCATTTTTTTTTGTTTTATAGAAGAGGGGGATTTAAACTCAAAGCCCCTGGTAGGGTTTTCAACTCAAAACTTCATGGCTGTGGTATGGCAAGTGATGGTTTAGTATTAAAATTTCACCTAAAATAAGCAAAATTAAAGCAAAAAATCAGTTACTACACTCCGACCCCACCCCTGCGGTGGGGATTTCATTTCGGGGGGGGGGTGGGGGGTTGACCCAAAACCCCGCCCCTATCTACGCCAGAGCATGCATACATACATACATTCATACATACATACATACGCCTTACATTTTACTTTATAGTATATATAATATATATATGATGTAAATGTCACAGTATAGTCCTGGTGATATATTCACATCAAAACGGCTCTTGGATTCCATTAAGTCTCACCTGTAACATTTTCTTGATCAATCGCGAATTAATGTAAATAGTTAAAGGGGAATAATTTTCTCATACAATGTCATATCAAGAGTTGTCTAGAGTTGTCTAGAGTTCCTCATCTATAGAACTATTAGTGCAGTCCGTTATTTCGTGTGAATTTTTTTCCACTCAATATCAAGTCTACATAAAATTAATTACAGCTAGTTCACTCAACTTTCTAATTGCAGTTACATACATTTTTACAGCACATGAGGCCTTAACCCTGGGCAAGTGTCATAAAAAGGACATGAATAGGACTATATGTTGGCGCGAATATAGAATTGTGCGTATGTAGAATGTGCGAGCCATATCCTTAACTGTAAATTGAATAAAGTTTAAAAAAAACAACAATTTATTTCCAAAAAAAAAACCAGACTTATTAGCTAAGTTGGTACAACATCTTGTAATTTACGCGCACATCGATAAGCGTTCTACCTTTTTTTTTTTGTTCGATGGGCGCGATTGCTGGGTGGTTAAGCGCTTGGCTTCAGAACCTGATGTCATGGGTTTGAATCTCGATGAAAACTGGGATTTTGAATTTCGGGATTTTTAGGGCGCCCCTGAATCCAGCCAACACTACTGGCTACCTGACTTAAGTTTGAAGAAAGTAAAGGGGATTGGTCGTTGCGCTAGTCACATGACACCCTCGGGAACTTTACTTTTTTTTAAATTAATTTTTTAATTGCAAATACAATATTTGTGCACATAAATTCGGAATTGATGTTTTAAAAAAGTATATGCATGTATAACTTGTTTTTAATTTATATATGTTATAAAGAATTTTTTAAAAAGTAAAATTGGGATTAAATACAAACTGTTTGCTGAATATATTGAAACAAGGTAGATATAAAATGATTTGTTTCGTTTCTGATTTGTTTTGTTGTCTTTTTGAAATAAATCAAGTTTTTTTTGTTTTCAGTAGTAGGTTTTAAAAGTGTTTCTAGTAAAAAATATTTAAGTGTGTTTTTTTAGAAAGTTTTTTGTGTTACTGTTTGATTTTATCATCACAATGGAAATACAAGACACAGACTACAAACACACACGCACGAATAATGAAAGCATCATCAGGTACAGTTATTGCGCATCTTAGTGTGAATGTGGACACATTTTAAGATGCTTTTATGTGAATATTGAAGAACACAATATTCGTTAAAGTATATGTAAGTTCTTTTCCACCCGAATAAAAACTAAGAATGTTTTAGCTATAAGCATTTGCACTCATAATTTTTTTAGTTCCATAGTTGCGCCTCTCTCGAGTCAACCCAGCTCTAATGGGCTATGACATTAATTGGAGATAAAAAAACGTTGTGTTGGCACCTCGTAAACTGTGGCAACTTAAACAGAAGGACCTTTACATCTGCGCTATAGAACGCAAGGTCTGAAATGGAAGGAGGCATTAGAAAAAAAATATACTTTTAGTCCCTGCACTATTTCATTGATTATGGCGAATCATCATTATCATCCGTGACTTGCGTCGTATGGGTTCTAGTCTTGTTCGCTTAACCATATCCCCCTAAGTATCCCCTCCTCAGCAGCTGTTTTAAGCAGAATATCAAGAGAGAGGCCGGTCTATACTTTCAAGTTGCCCAGCAAGGTTTTCATTGGACGCCCCTTTCTTCGTATTCCCTCCACTGGATCTTGAAGGATTACATTTAAAAGTGAGTCGTGTCTTACAATATGACCAAACCAGCTCAGCTCTCGTCTCTTAGCAGTCTTGTGGACTTCATCCATTTTGTCAGCCAGAATGTTAACTTGTAGAGATACAAACTTTTTTGTTTTGTTTTCCAAGGTATCTGATACCCAGCTATTAGTACTTTTATTACTACTTTAGTTGTTCTCTTGTTTTTGGCTCACATATCGAGGTTAGGCCATTAGGTCAAACTACTAATGTTATGTGTTTGTAATTTACTACAAAAAGTAAACAAGTGAGAAACATTTTTAGTTAAGTTTTCATAAAACACTAAAACCTTTTTCCGTCCAACCTTTCCGTCATTACTGCGTAATGAACTTTAAATGCTTGGAGGGCGGTGTTGGCGATTTTTAGGTCGTTTGCAAAGACTTTCACTCTACATTTGTTGGTGTGCAAATCTACATGTACACCGTGTGACATAAGTGTACAAGACTTTCTCCTTCTGACGTCATTCTAAACGATTTCATACATTAATATGGCCTTTAAGAAAAATTGTGATTTTACGATAATGAACCATTTAAAACAAAGTCAAGGTTCTCCCTCGAGTTTTCCCGTTGTGTTGACATTTTAAAGAAAATCGCTGAAGTCGTTTTTGAAATATCGAATGCTTGTAACAGAGTATATCCTTTATTCATTGAGGAAACATGAGAGATGGTATTGTATTAAATGCAAGGCAGGCAACTCTACGAAAAGAAGGAGGTAATAATTGCCGATTAATTTACAGATATAAACAAATAGACATGAACTACCACAATCAAGTCACAGGGAGTAATGTCTTAAGTTCTACAAGTCCTACTTAACAACATTCATATTTAGCGACACACTTCCCAGTGTCGCTCCAGGTCCTCTAATCAGTTCACTGGTATCACACAGGACGGCACTTAGCCCCAGACAGTTCAGACTCCCAAAACCTGCAGATCCCTTCAGCCCAGGGGTGGGCAACCTTTTAGTATAGAGGGCCGCATTTTAAAAAATTGCGAATGGCGGGCCGCATATGTATATACAATTTAGAGAGATACTCTGGCTAACTATGTAGAATGTCTTTTAATTCATATTTACACTGTATTATATTCACGTTCCTTTTTTTTTCACACTCCACATAAAGGAATTACAACAAGAGCGAGCAATGTTTGAAATCAATTTACGTTTTTTTTTATAATTGCTATTGTCTTTTTATATTACAATATCCCCTCAAGTATACAGTTGTACTTAATGTGCAGTATTTTACTTTTTACACTCGTGCATATTTTTCCGGAACTAGCTTAGTAGTTGTTGCCCTTGTGATTGCTGTCAAATTAAAGTCAGTCAAAATCGACCAGTAATTATACTGTTCACTGAATCAGACAATATAAGTTCTGGTAGTTAAATGCTGGGAAGAGCGAAACTTGCCTTTGTGGAGTATCACCAGAGAATGCTGACCATGTCCTTCAGTGGTGCATACTAAATCAAGAGTCTCAATCAAGACTCTGGCCCCAAAACCCTCCTATAGAACCAACACTTTTTGGAGAACTGCCTGATCTGGAAACCACTGCTCAGTTCATTTCAGATATAAGATTACTGATCTGAACCCTCCAACATGTAACATGAGAACGAAGAAGAAGAAGAACAGATGTATGTGTACTCAAATTGTGTGAACAGCAGCACATTTTTTAAAGTGTTGACATACAGCTTCTGGCAGCCGTGGTAGCACTGAGTGGAGCTTCTTTTTGCTAGGAGTTATGTCCTCTGTAGCTGAATCAGCTTCTGCTCTAAATGGTGAGCTGGTGGTATTGAAAACTGGTTTTTAACGTCTTAATATTTGCTTTTATAAATTGCTCAATTAAGGGATCTAAATAAGTGTAATCATTCCACTAGAAATAGTTTCATCTTTCAGCAAAGGAAAATGACAAGACCTGTTTTCTTTTGCTTGCTTGTAGAAATGGGAAAGCCTTTTTGAAAAGATTTAACATGCATTTACATTTCATATGGAAAAAAAAAACAACAACTTTGTTGCAATTTTGAAACAAAGGAAATTTTTTTTCCACTCTTCATTAGAAATATTGGTAACAAAGTCACAGTAAATGTCCTTCAAGTAACATACACATTTCTGCTTTGAGATTTTATGTTCTTCTCATATGCCTTGCTCATGCGAAGTTAGCGGATACAGTGGATTACTTTGTTCCTAAATCGGAACAACCTGTGGTTAACACCTCCTAGCTCTAATAAATTCGATTACTATGTTATACTGTTCAATTGTATGTTGAAACATTATGCAGCTTTGTCCAAACTTTCCTGTTTATGTTTGGGATATTTTTATATAAAAAAAAAATTACTCAGTCAAAGATAGAGCTCCATCAGTTGTTACATCAGTTACACTTGCCATCTTGTTCCAAGCATACCCAACATTCAACATAGTTCTTCATAGCATTAAATAAATACTGATCAGGGATTGTATCTTGAATAGAGTGTATTGATGTATAGCCAATAAGAAAAACTTCGTTTACTTGAAACTTATTATATAAGACAGTTTCAATAATTTATATAGATATTTTTAAAATATATTTGGATTTTAATATGTATATACTGTGGGCACACCTAATTTCTGTAGGTGTCGGCGGGCCGCATAAAACACTCCGGCGGGCCGCATGTGGCCCGCGCGCCGTAATTTGCCCACCCCTGCTTCAGCCGGATCTACATCAGTCCTTCTTCCTGTAGAATCAACGTGTCTTCTACTCTGATGCGCACCATCAGTGTCTACGCGGTAGCGAAGTTACAACAATACTGTTACGAACTTTTATTGAAGATTATCACTATAAACTAAACAATGTCAAGGTTGATTTTATTGTATTGCAGATGTTGACGATAAACTAAACAATGTCAAGGTTGATTTTATAGTATTGCAGATCTTCATGATAAACTAAGCATTGTCAAGGTCTGTAAGTTAAACTTCAATGTTGCCAACTCAATAATAAAGAAGAGGGCCATAATTTTACCAAACAAAATACTAACTCTTGTCTGTTAGTCTCCTTATCCTTTATTACCGCTATTTAGCTGTCCCTTTGAAAATAATTCATTAAGATTTAAAGTCTACTGCTTCCTACATAGTGAACTGTGGGTTACAGTCAGATGAGCTTAGATTCTGTTAGGCTAAAAAGGAAAAAAAACATCATTTACCTAGTTTAGAAAAAAGCATAGCTTATCAACAGAGCGTGAAATCGTCTGGAATGAAAAGTTATTTCTGATGTTCGTTTTTCTTTTCTTGCTTGTTGTTTTCAGTTGACTTCAAAGACATTAAAGAATGAACCGGCCACTATCTTGATATCCTCCTAAAATCATCTGCTGACTTGGAAAAGTGAAGAAATTTGATTACGATAACTGTCACAGCACCCCCCTAAGAACGAAAGTGAAGATAAGATGTTTTCAGAAATTATGGCACTTTTATGTACGCAGGCTACATTATCTGGACATTTGATCTTATAATATTTTGTAAGGGAGATAGTTAGAAATGGAGAATGTTTATTTAGTTTAAGTTACTTTCTGTTTGAGAAATTTCAATTTGAAGAGACAAGCTTTTATCGGTAACCATTCAGTTTCAAGATTCATGTTAAGTCTACTTTTGAGAATCTATTATTGAATTTGAATTATAGGAATGTGTTTTTCGTTATATACATTGTGTGTTTAATCTATTCATGATTTCTACTTGAAGAATAAGACAATACTATTTCTTAAACGGGGCCGGCCTTAGTCATATGCAAACTAGGCACTCACCTAGGGCCTCCAGTTAGTGGTGACCTCGCACAAGACTTACAGAAAAATAACACCTCACGGATGAAATCTCAAACATAGAACTTTATGTCTACTAGCCTAAGTTTAAGTCTCTACTATAATTAAAAGTTTATTCACAAATGTTTAGGTCTATTTGTTAGACTACATATGTTAGAAAAACATTGTTTCTTCCTTTTGGTAAAATGTCGAAATGTTATTTCTAGTCTGGTGATCATGAATCGTCCATGAAGCCCGTTCGTGGTATTGGTGCTATATGAATTTAACTTATTTGTTGATTTAGATATAGATACATGAAGGTTCTTAATTCTTAGCGTATTTCTAGGTCTTAATTTTTGTTTTTCTATTTCATTTGGTGCTACCCTATTCACTTCGCCTAGTGCCTCCAATTATCTACGGCCATCCATCTCATGGAGAGGCCCTGGCAAGATCTAGCACATCTTTCCATTCTGATTATTCTTGGGCTTTACGTCTCCATGCCCGGACTCTTAGCTGTTGTAGATAACAATGAAGAAATAATATGGAAAGACAAAGGCTTAGCCCTCGGCATCAAAATCAGACTGATGCGCTCCCTGGTCATGGCCACATTTTTATATGCTTGTGAGTCTTGGACTCTGACTGCAGAGCGAGACAGCAGGATCCTAGAAATGGAACTAAAATGCTACAGAAAGGTCCTTGGTATCACGTTCAAAGAACGCTTCACAAACCAAGAGATTAGAGACAGGGTTACTGCAGCGATCTGACCCAATGATGACCTGATAACTATAGTGAAAAAACGCAAGCTAAAAATCTATGGCCATATTATAAGATCTTCGGGGCTCGGAAAGACCTTCATTCAGGGAACAGTACCAGGAAATAGAAGAAGAGGTAGACAGAGAAAGGGATGGAAGGACAACATAAAAGAATGAACAGGCCTGCCATTGAAAGAGGTTCCTAACAAGGCAAAAGACAGGGAGGAATGGAGAAAGACGGTCGTCGAGTCTTACTTGGTGCCCCAACGGTCCAAAAGACTAAAGGATTGGTTAATGGAAAGGTAAAGATCTGCCTCTACGTCATCCAACCACCGTACTCGTGGTCTGCCCTTTGGGGCGCCTCCTTTTTTGTTTTTGGCCGGTGAACAGCCTTTGCTCCTCTTTTCTCTGGCATTCTTTCAATGTGACCTGCCCCCAACGTAATCAGTTCCTTTTTATTTCCGTAAGTTTAAAAAAACAATGACTGAAAACCATTGCAACAAGTATGAAATAAAGAATGAAAGTATGAAATAAAGTATGAAATGAAATATGAAATAAGGTATGAAATAAAGTATAAAAAAGTCTGTAATAACGCCCCTGGAATCAAACATTTGTATTTGACATTGACATGAGAGACCAAAGAGTGTGTCAAGAGCTCGTGAGGCAAGCTAAGCTCCCAGGCTCTCACTCTCTCTCTTCTCTCTCTCTGTCTCTTTCTCTCTGTCTCTCTCTCTTTCACTTAAACTAAACTGACGTTTTCCGGAGGTTGAAAAAGTGGTATCCCTCTTCACTAACACTTCTCGCACGTACATAAGCTTACACTATAGACATAATCGCTAAGGATTCTCATGAAGAGGTATTGCATATACGACAAGTAGGCCAAGGCCACTCACGCCTTCTGTCCATTATACTTTTACTAGCATTACCCAATAGCGACGCTTGTTGTTTGGTTCCCAGGATATATATTGTTTATTATGGCCTGAAAGCTCCACTCCTTTTTTTTCCACTTCCAAGGAAAGGGTCCACATTTTAACCCTACCTATAACATACTTAAAACCCATGTATTTCAATATTACATTGAGTTTAAACAGCGCTCTTAATAACCCCTGTCGAAGGGGCGGCCTTGGCAGTGCGTCTTGTGCGAGGCCCTTAGAAGCAAATAAAAAGGAACCCACTCACACACTACTACTATTAAGTCTCCTCTCTCACTCTGCAAATAGAATCCAATTGGAAGTTCTATAAGACCAAAGTGTGCTATAAGAGTTACAGTGGTCCATACACTTTCGCAGGCTCTGACTTTTACGGGTTTTCAAAAAAAAAATACTCTCGCATTTGTTTTTGTTTTTTTTACATGTTGACACAGGTTTCCACAAGGCCGCACGATGTCTATGTACAGTAGCCTAGTGGGGAAAAAAACACACAAACTTTATGCGTCATCGTAAAGCTTTCTGGAAGCTGATTGGTCGAAATAGCTGTATAGTTCGTCCATCGTAGTTCGATGATGACCACTTTTGTCATCCAGGGGGCTAAAGGCTTTGCACTGGGCTTTAGCCCTCCTCGTGTGGCTTTTGACACCTATGTGAGCCCGGAATGTTCGGCTGCACACTGGGCAGGTTATTCCAGCTGAAGCTAGTGTCATTGGCCTTGCTTTTCTTCTCTGGCGCTTTTCATCTGCCAGCGTTGTTCTCTATTCCTCAGCAACCTGTGCGCCAGTTTTCACAGCGCGACCCAATGATACTCCGTCATGTGCCTCTGTCCCCCAGGTGGCGGGGTTAATGCTGGACGCTTTCACAGTAGCTTTGAGGGTGTCCCTGAAACGTTTTTTGTCCGCCTTGTGAGCGCTTTCCTTCCTTTAATTGTACAAGTACATCAACTGGTTCATTACAAGCTATAGGTTACATTACCAAATAAGGAACCCTTCTCATTCAACCTTGCCTCAACCACCTCTTTTTATACTGTAATGCGATATAACAGTGGTGTATGACACTTCTAAATATTACTAAATGAAAACTAAAAGGAACAACAGGTAAAAGTTATTCATGAAATGGGAAATTGTTTTCTAGAGGGTCAGGTGTTCGGGGATGTCCTCGTTGTCCTGTGATTTTGTTCATATCCGAAAATAGTGTACGTATATGAAATTAAATACCGCGAAAATCTGACATTCGCGTGCGGTCTTAGAACCTATCACTAGCAAAGGTTAAGAAAACACTGTATACTTGTTTAGTAATTTTCATTTTTTTTTTAAATAAATTTTTCAAAA
Source organism: Biomphalaria pfeifferi (assembly GCA_030265305.1). NCBI lineage: Eukaryota > Metazoa > Mollusca > Gastropoda > Planorbidae > Biomphalaria > Biomphalaria pfeifferi. The sequence continues at coordinate 6,003,668 of JASAOG010000009.1, read as the reverse complement.
GTTGCATTTATGTGACTACAAATGTTATAAATGACTTTTTCATATACAATTTTCATAATTTAAAGGGTAGTTTAAACTTTATAACTACGCATTGTCCTAAGTAAAGCTGTTTGGACGTCAATGTTTAAATACGAAATAGACGTTTTGGATTGGTTGCGTCCACGTACATTTTTTTTGTGTGAACTGTTAAACGATGATAGCTTCTTAGAATCAGCAGGTCATTTGATGCTGTCTTTACCGAAAATGAACGGAATTTCGAAATCAAAAATGTATGTTAAGAGCTTAAATGGTAATTGGTATCATAAAGATACTGGGAAAATATTGAGTAAAAAGTCCTAGTTTTTGAGAACTGATTTGGTTTTCGAAATTGGTGACTATAAAATCTCCGATTGTGGGCCCCACCTCAGGCGCGGGGCCTGAGGCGGTTGACCCTCTTGCCACCCCATATGGCGCCACTGCCCAGTCATACTTTTGGTACATGAATTTTAGAAACAATCTCTGCCATGGATCTCTAAAAAAGCTCTAACGATTCTCCTAGAAATTGGATATCGTTTGGAAAAGCATTACTAGCTTGTTGGCCATATTTTTTTTCAAAGTAAAAAAAAACAAAAAAAAATGTATTTTGGCTTTAGAACTAAAAAGTATTTTTGTCTTCAACGGACTCTGCATCTTCGGGTATTTCCGCATGTGGGCCTTATATTAAAGAGCTTAATAAATTAATGATCAGGAACATCTTCTTCTACTTCTAGGTCTAAAGGCCTATCATTTGAATATTATTAAAAGTAGTAGATTTATACCTTCACTTAACTAGGATTTTCCTCGGTGTTTGTTTTACATGTTACGGATGTTCCTTCAGAGTTGAAGATAATTACTTCTTAGTCCAATCTTCCCGCAGGACGACGGGGGATGGGAGCGGGCTGGGTTTGAACCGTAGGCCATCGATAAATCTGAACGTCAGTCCCGTGCGCAAACCGCACGACCATGCAGCCAGTATATTGAATATACTAACATACAATAATTAATAAGCTTCCTGAGGCCTTGAATTCACTCTTATAATAGTGGGTCTACATCTATTATAGTCTAGAACTAGATCCAAATATATGTAGGCCTACAAGCAAATGTTTTTTTATTAAAATAATAGTTTATGGTCAATTGGCTATTTTGATAGCTGCATTCAAACTATTTTTACATTCACGCATTCGCTTTCTTATAACATTATTATTTCGTTTGTTTCCAAAACACTCTCAGTGACTATATCGACAGTGATACTCAAATTAATATTTTCATCATTGGCCTCCTTCAGTCGTAGGACGACTATGGTTCATCTCAGAGCACACTTCCTCATGTGGCTCTGGAGCCCTATTTTGGAGAGACACTCCCGTCCACAGATAGCGCAAGTTAGGGTCCCCTTGGCTTTTGCTTCGGTGGTAGAGGAGCTGGCCGTTTTTCGGTTTGTGCGTTTTTCTTCCTGGGCTGAGACCCATGTACTTTCACTGTCCATAGCTTTCTTTGTCGCTGTCTCTCTCCACCTGTTGCGGTCTAGAGCTATGTCTTCCCAATTGTCAGTATTGACGTTCACTGATTTGAGGTCACGATTTATTACATCTATGTAACGGAGGTGGGGGCGACCAGTTTTTCTTGTGCCAGTCGCAAGTTGACCATAGAGGATGACTTTCGGGATGCGCTTGTCCTCCATCCGGCGAACATGTCCAAGCCAGGGCAAACGGCGTTGTCTGAGGGCTGTAAAGATGCTGGGAATACCTGATCGCGCAAGGATCTCAGTATTGCACACTTTTTCTTTCCATGTGACATTCAAGATCCTACGGAGACATCTCAAATGGAATGAGTTTAGTTTTCTCTCTTGCTTTGCGTAGGTGGTCCATGATTCACTGCCATACAGCAGTGTACTCATAACGCATGCCTTGTAGACTTCCATTTTGGTCACCGTAGTTAGCTTATGGTTTTCCCAAACTCTTAGTCTGAGTCTAGCGAATGTCGAGGCAGCCTTCCCTATGCGTTTTTTCATCTCCTCTTCTAGGGACAGATCAACTGTAATTGTGGATCCCAGATAGCAGAATTCGTTTACGGCGTATAGCTTGTTATCGTCAATGAGGATGGAGGGTGATGCTGTAGTAGGTGGTCCCATAACATTTGTTTTCTTCTTGCTAATAGTCAAGCCATATTCTTTACAGGCCTGAGAGAAGCGGGACATTAGTGACTGAAGTTCCTCTTGTGTGTGTGCCACTACCGCTGCGTCATCCGCGAATAGCATATCTCTTACGAGGGTGGCTCTGATTTTAGTTTTGGCCCTCAGTCTGGCAATATTTAGGAGTTTGCCATCAAATCTGGAATGGAGATAGATGCCTTCAGTGGATTTGTCAAACGCGTTGTGGATTAGCAGTGAAAATAGTATTCCAAAGAGGGTTGGGGCCAGGACACATGCTTGTTTAACTCCGCTGTTTATACTGAAACTTTCAGAGCTGGCAGCGTTGAATTGCACTGTGCCCATCATATTTTGGTGGAAAGATATGATTACATTTAGTAGCTTGGGTGGGCAGCCTGTTAACTGTAAAATTTTAAAGAGCTCATCTCTGCTAACTAGATCGAAGGCCTTTGTCAGGTCAATAAACGCAATGTATAAAGGCATCCTTTGTTCTCTGCACTTTTCCTGGAGCTGGCGGATGGAGAATCATGCTTGTTAGTAATAATGATGTCTATACTTGGTTAATCTTTGAACATGGAATTATAAGTACAATGAAAGTACATTGTTTTCACATGAAGGCTTTGGCGCTACCAATTGTTAGCACGTCTAACCCCCTACCCAAGGTGTTACACAGTTTGATAAACGCACATTTTAACGAGAAATTATAATTACTATCAGCTACCCCTTTTAAAACAAACTTGTTAGTTTAATAACGGAGACATTGACTTGCAGACGAGAATGCGCACACACTGTATGACATATAGATTTTGAACATTCTCAACTTGATAATTATTCTAAATTGCCCAGATCCAGCAAGTATACACATACGTTCTAACTGCGCCAAGCCTTGCGGTGACCTTGTACAAAAAAATGCTTCGAAAAAAATGAACGCGCTATTGTTCCGTGAAAGTGTTGCTAATTATAGAATTTTGACTTTCCCGAAATGCTGAGTAATTTAACAACGTAACCTTATTTATTAAAAGTCTAAGAACTCAAACTCAAACGAATCACCTTTGACTAGGCCTATCCGGTGATTGTCTAATCCGAAACTTGTAACATTAATTGTAGCGACGTTGAGAAATCGAAAGACAATATCCATATTTTTTAGATTATTTCTATTATGCCCTTAATTTGGATAACATGTTTATAACAAGGATGATACTTCGTATTACCATGATAGGTAAGTAGGATACAAAGACTACTATCTTATTATTAAAAGAAAAATCTATTCATTCTCACTCATTTATTTTTGTTTAACACATACTTATTTTACATTTTTGATATTATAGTATCTTGTCTTATATGATACAGACGTTACTTCAAAAAGGAAGATGAATACGTCCTACGCGTCATGCATCTACTCATGCAAGTTAACCAATGACTTGAATTCTTCGAAATCAACGGTTTTCCTGGCTGGCTCAGGGCAACCCATTCCATGCTCTAATAGCACTAGAGAAGAAGGAGTATTTGTACAAATTTGCCCTAGCATATGGAATGAGGAATGTGTCTTTATCTTTGTGTCTTTCTGAGTATTGTATTAAATTTTGTTTTTGTATTTGAAGATTATGGTTCAGTGTTTTATGTATAATTGCTACTTTACTTATGAGTCTTCTGTCCTGAAGGCTTTCTAAATTTAGTGATTTTACTAAAGGTGTTAAACTAGTCAAATGTGAATATTCGTTTGTTAAGAATCTCACTGCTCTATTTTGTGTCTGTTCAAGATTCTTCATGTATTCTTGAGTACATGTATTATAATTTCTTAGTTAATATTTGCAAAATTATTTTTTATCTAGCAAATGTTAAATGGTCTTGTTAAAAATTTTTCTTATCCTAAAATATCTTTGAGCTGGGTTTTCTATGCAATTAAATTTACGTAGAGTTGTAGATAGTGCGCTTGAATAGTTTAGATTTACTAATTATCAGTTCGTTTGATTTTTCTTTTCACTTTAATTAAATATAATTACTTGTCTAAAATTTTAATATTGAGGCAGATTATGATATCAGATTGAAAAACAATGATTATAGAATTCGTTTCCAAATCTATTGAGATATACATAAACCAAAATCAAAACAAAGAAAAGGTCTACTTAACTGCAAATAGCACTTATAATTTAGAATGCACATATGCGTATGATTTGCTCTTAAAAAAAATACACTATTTCTTTTGATTGAAAAAAAAATTCAATTAAAATGTCAATGGCGTACGATAAAAAAAAATTATATATTTTTCTTTAAATTAAGTTAAATTTATTTTTGGCCTAAAGATGAGCATCCGACTTAGGCGTCAAAAGCAGCCATACTGTGAGCCGGCATTGCAGCCTTTCACATTTCAGGAGACATTTCAATATTATTTTAACCTACTAGATCATGTATCCAAAGTCTCAAGTTTTAATGTTTATAATTTTCGGTAAGGTCAAAATGAAACCTGTCATACTAAGAAGTAATTGTCTTAAAAATTTAAATTTTTAGAGATTAGAATCTAGACTCTAATGTTCAGCATTTGTGTCACCTTAAGTTTCAGTTGTTCCTTTGTTGTGGTAAAAACAAACTCCTCTTTTCATTTATATTCCTAAGTCTTTTCAACATCCTATTTAGATGTGTAGAGTAAGATTACCCTCTATCTAGATCTACGAAATGTGTCTTGCTAATCTATTGATTTAGGAAAACAAAAATTTAATATTTCAATATTTATTTGATGTTATTCTTAAATGATAGGCAGATTAGATAGATAGATGATAGATGGATGGATGGATGGATGGATGGATGGATGGATGGATAGATAGATAGATAGACAGACAGACAGACAGAAAGACAGAAAGACAGATAGATAGATAGATAGATAGATAGATAGATAGATAGATAGATAGATAGATAGATAGATAGATAAATAGATAGAAAATTAATAACAGTCTTAAGTAGTAGGCTGCTAATTGTTTAAAAGACAAGTAAAATTTTCTTCGGTCTTGACTACTTGTAATTTATCATGTGTAGAAAAAAAGCTGTGTTATTAGACACTTTCAGAAAACTTTAAAAAACAAAAAAAAGATAGAAAAACAAGTCAAAGTTAACTTTGAAAACGTCACTGTATTTATCAGACGGAATGACGCCCTAGTTCACCATTCACACACAAACAATGAATGATGACATATGGAAATCTATGCTCATTTTCTTCCGCTAGTAGTGAGAGGGGGAAGAGAATCTCCCTGGAGAATCTAGACTCATCCCACATCTACATTGCACACTTTGCCATTAGCATTTCTAGCCTAGCAATTTTAAACCATGCCTAGCCATTGTAAACAAGGCCTAGCCATTGTAAACAAGGCCTAGCCATTGTAAACAAGGCCTAGCCATTGTAAACAAGGCCTAGCCATTGTAAATAACGCCTAGCTATTGTAAACAAGGCCTAGCCATTATAAACATGCTTAGCCATTGTAAACAATGCCTAGCCATTGTAAACAGGGCCTAGCCATTCTAAAAAAATGCCAAGCCATTCTAAACAATGCCTCGCCATTCAATGCAATGCCTAGCCATTCAAAACAAGGCCTAGTCATTTCAAACAATGCCTAGCCATTCTAAACAACGCCTAGCCATTCAAAACAATGCCTAGCTGTTCTTTGTGTTTTTATGATTTTTGTTCATTAGATGATTTAGTATATGGTTCAGTTTTATATGTTAAATATATCTCTTGTACTTTATATTCTTAGTGTACTTTCGTGAAGTTTCTATAAATTTAGTAATTTTTCTAATTGTGTTACTCTGCAGTGAATCTAATCTAATGTGAATATTCATTTGTTATGAATATCACGGCTATGTTTTGCTTCTGTTCTAGCTCCCGCATGTTTTGTTTTCTAGAGTTGGGAAATGCATAGTCCAATTTTGATGTAAACCAATGTTAATAGCATTCCATTTATGAATGTGTCAGTGTTTATAAAAATTTAAAAAAAAAAAACAAAAAAAAAACCTCTGCGGTAGAGTAGGTCCTTATAATGAGACTCAAAACAGTTGAAGTAGCATTTGTATTTTTTCTGTCAAAAACAATTAATAATATAGAAAATTTTCAAAAATACTTAAGAACAGAACTTATATATTGAGTGAAATTATCAGTTAGTCTGAATAAATCTTGTTAGTTTTTTATATTCCAGACTAACAATAATACATTCTAACTGCTCTTTATATTGCAAGAGCACTCAGACAATATATTTAGTAATAATTTCATTTTTTTTTTTTGCCATTTATTTCAGCTTTCATTCTACATTACGTAAACACACTTGCCGTCAGAACCGCAATGACACAGGACAACAAGAAAGGGGAAAATGCCATTCTTTTCTGTACCTGGACTGCAGACGATTCAGAGATACCAAGTGAACTGTCTGTGACGTTAAGTAATCACGATATCATTATAAAATGTGCAATTCTACATTTTCCGTACAATTGCACTACAACCAAAAATAAGTATCAATTAAGTAATTCCGCCCAAGGCCTGGCTTCATTTTCAATAAACAATCTAAGTTGTTCAGATGAAGACAGATATTTTTGTTCAGTAGTAATGTTCTCGGATACATTACATCACAGCAAGTCCTGGTCTATCTTAAACTTAACAAAAGGTATGTTGTGGTCTTTTTAAATGGTACATCTAAAGTTACGTGAAAATATCGCTAGACATTTTACTAGCTTTGAGTATTGGAGATTTTTTACGATAAATTAACCAATGTCAAGGACACTGAATTGAACCAAATAAAAGCTTCAAACGCAAGAGATATAACAATTTGATTCTACAGTGTTAAAAAGTGTAAAAATCATCTTTATAGAAACAAAAACAACTTTGGTTATTATGACTTCGTTTAATTTTGCACACCGGATACACCAAACAAACGCTTTCTATTTATAGTTTGTCAGCTATGTTTGAAAATCTGCAATAACAAAATATTACAGATTGTAATATATTGTGTGCGTGCTTGTATTGGCTGTTGAATTATGATATAATTTTTAGATCAAAGCTATTCTGGAAATAAAGAAGCCAGAAAATAGTCAGGATGCAAGAAAATTATGTGGAATGATGCAGTATTTGTCAACATTTTTTAACAATGTAAATAGAAAAATAAATTATAGCTTTTATATAGAGCTACTTTCATGCTTATAGTATGCTCAGAGCGCTATGGTCCTATCTCAATTGTGGACCAATGGGGGAGGGGGTATCTGGGATAAGGTTTTTCCGTGCTGCCATTAGGCGCTCAGTAAAAAACAACTATGCTCGAGTTGGGTGTCGAACCTCGAGCCCCCTTCCTAGGTGGCCAAGCCAAGCCGACTTCAAGTGTACTTGGCCTCTCGACCACGCTTCCCAAGAAGTGTCTCAACCATTAATAGAACTAACAAAGAAAGACTTCAATTTTAGATGGAGAGAAAAATGTGTAGGAGCATTCAACAAGATAAAACCAATGATCTCTTCTACTCCAGTACCTCTATTCTACAATCCTGACAAGGCACTTCAAATACAAGTGGACAGTAGTCAACATGGACTAAGCTGTACTAAGGCAAGAAGTACAACCAATAGAATTTGCCTCTAGAACATTGACACCAACCGAAAAACGTTGGGCTCAGATTGAAAAAGATCTACTTGTCGTATTTTTGGGGGAACTAGAAAGATTTAATTAATAAACTTTATATAGACGTATGTCAGAATTATAAATCATCATAAGCCACTTGAAATTATTTTAAGAAAGCCTCTAAACCAGCTCCAACAAGAGTACATAACTTATCAATTAGTTTGGGTCAGTCATGAAATTCCATAAAGATGAAGGCTAGACATAATAAATCTGTGCGATTAGAAATTATAGTTTCTGTTTGATTTTGGTTAGCTCTAACTTGCTTAATGCGCTATGATCCTATCTCTAGTCTGGAAAGTGGGAGGTGAATGTTTACGTGATCGCTTTTAAAATACATACAAAAATATTTTCACTCAGAGCGCGAGTCCTCAAGGGGACTAACTCAGCTTATACCACCACATCTGTCAGGAACGAGTTCTTTCCTTGTTTAAGATAGCAAACAAAATAATTAATACCAATAGTTAATTAATTGATTAATTGGTTACATTTTTTTCTAACTTCTTGTGCGAAATATCTCCATAGTCCAAGATTTGGTGTGGCAGATTATAACGTGCACGTACGTTTTACTAAACAGAGTGAGATGATATAAGCTTTTGTTAAAATCAAAATTATTGTACCACTTTGTCTCTCTTAAACATTTCACGACAAAACATTCAGTAAAAGCGTTTGTATATGTAAGATTGTGTGGCAACGATTTAGAAGACCTAAATTTGGCCCATCGTAAATTATTCAATAACCTTAACTACACACTTTAGCCGACGAGTGAGGAGCAGAGCTGGCTGGTACTGTGCCGTGTGCACCTCACTCCGGCCCACGTATACACATGCAAAGAAAATTACCTTTCCAGTTGTTCTTTGTTAAAAATTCAGGCCACTTGACACATTGCCAGATATCGTGTTTTTTTTGTTGTTTTGTTTTTTTCGAAAGTGTATTCCCTTCTGAAGTTTTTCACTCGTAATAAAGATAAATCTAAGATAGCTTGAGGGTACACAACACAATAAAATACTCCTTTCAGTGGCTTTTAGAGTAAAGTCATTGTCGATGCGGACGTGATAACAGTATACCAGTGATGCCAAACTTAACACATCCTGCGGGCCATTTTAATTTCCAACATTCGTGTCGCGGGCCACATCAAGAAAAAGATACAGAAATGAAAATGTAATAAACCTGAAACTATTAGAGAGTAGAAACTGGCGTAGCCAGTACCTGTAGTTTAACAATATTTTATTCGCGGCTCAAATCATGAATGCCGTTTATATGTTGTTCTTTTTTTTGTTATACAGCCACACTTTTAACTCTCTCTCCGTAATTATTTACCACATGCTGGTGGAATCAACGCTGGTATCGTCAGTTAGGAAGAAAGAGTTAAGGCATAAACTTGTTGGCTTTGTATAATGTTTCGCGAAGAAGTAAAAGTCCTCTCACTTCTCCTTGTAAATTCTACATTCAGAGTCCCATCTCATAAACACAATCGGTACAAACCAATAGGAGAAAAAATTAGAGCCCTAACGTAGGTAAAGATACATTTTTCAACCACTTCATTTTATACACCGACATATTGGCGGGCGGATGGAACTACGTATATGTATATATGTATAAAGCAAAAATAATTACAAAATTCCCTAAAACCTTCCCTTGTTAACCTTTGATACAGAATTCTTTGTTGTTGTTTTTTCATTCTAATATAGCTTACGAGATCTGTTTATTATTAACCAGGTAAATAGCGTCGATCTACCTAATGTGTGTTAGTCAACATTGTCTTTGATTAGCTTATGGAACATAAGACCTCTGGAAAAACACGCCACTCTCTATGGTCTCCTGTTAGTTTTTTAATGACTTCCCAGCTCTTTACATAATAGCCTCTCTGATTCATACCATGTTCTCTGAATTCTTTTACCTTGGAAGTTTTAACCTAAGACCTGTCCAGCTAGTTTTCGTTTTTGACCAAGTTAACCCCACTAACTTTCAAAGAAGGGGCGTAGCTAGGAATTTTCCATCATTTGGGGGCCCGGGGGGCTTGACCTCTTTTGTGGGCCCCTGCATTTTGAATAATATTTAATTTTAAAAAAAAACTAAATTTGGGGGCCAGGGGGGGGGGTTAAAATTCTCCCCCTCCCCACCCACCCTAGCTACGCCACTGTTTCAAAGATCTGTGCCTCTACATTTCTCTGCACCTCTTTCAAAGTTGACTGTTTTGTACTGTGTCATAACTCTGTATTTTCAAGATCACCCAAATGCGCATCAACATTTTTTTCTTGTCATCAATATTTTAATCGAACATATTTTCCAATGTTCACAGATTCGACCGCTGATTGCGGTCAAGATGCTTTGAGCTCCTCGGGCAAACAGACCACCTTTGCACTAGCGTTATCTTTTCTGCTGTGGAAGGAAATTCTATTTCTGTAAAGCAAACATGCTTGTTATCCCACAATGGTGTACAAAAAATGTGTTGAAATCCTACCATTGTAATTTTTAACAAATGAATTATGATAAGCTTATGTTTGTGGCGCATCTAGTGTTTTATTATTGTAAGTCTATAGCGCATTCGCTAATGATTTTTGATCATGATTTAAAAAAAAAAAAGCCAAAGAAATCTTCATTTCCATGCCATTGATCCAGGAGTTACATGTTTGTATTTTTATAAGATGGCTTTTTTTTTTAATTTCAGATCTTTTTTTTTTTTTATTGCATTCGTGTTTTAATAAATAAATAACCATCTTTAACTACATGTGTTGTTTTTTTATATTTGTTTATATTAAGAATCATTCGTTGTTGTGTTACTGCATATCAAATTTATTGATTGTTTTTTTGGACGAAATATATGTTCTTTTGTTTATAGGCCATTTAAATGGATGCCTCAATGTAAAACGTGTTGCTCACGTGACTAGTTCGTTTAGCCATATTAACTAATGGCTTAAATTCTGCCAAGTCACTGGTTTTCCTGGCTGACTCAGGCAACCCATTCCATGCTCTAATAGCACTAGGGAAAAGGATATGCGTAGTGCTTACTAAGAGACTTTTTCTCAGTTATATCACAACACTCCACATAAATAGAACAGAATAGACTTAACAACATCACTGAGTGAATCGGCGTCTTTATCTTCATTCCTTTTGCATAAATGTTTTTAAAATATTCAACAAAATATAAACCTCCTGTATTTGACCATCTTAAAAGAGATATAAGACACCGTTAGCAAAGACAAACAGACGCAGAAACAATTTAGTTCCCCGGGAAATCAAATTATTATTACCCAACCATTGGAGATCAACTTTTCACATGTACCGCTTTGAGACTCCAACAATCCTACTGTTCAGTTGCAGTGTCTTATCGTGGATTATAATTTTTTGAAATCAAAAATATATTTGTCATTCTTATTAATGAAACGAACTCTTTTAAAAGTAATTACTTGATTAGTTGTTAAAGATAGCGACGTTTTAGGAAGACTGGACGGATTTCCCAGTGAGAAATAAAGTCTCATTGTGTACAGATGAACTTTTGTATTATCTCCCCTAGTGCGCCGTGATTATTGAGAAGTGAAAGATGATATTAGCCCACAACAGGATATTATTGTGGTACAGAACATTTGAATGTTTTGTTTGCTTCGGAACTTCCTGTAATTAAGCTCATTAGTTATAATATGTTTGATCGATGAGATAATTGGGTCAATTAGATGTTTGATATTCAGTGAAACTTGGCACAAAGTTTCCCGTGTTCTATTTGTAAAATTATGGTTTACTGTTTTATGTATGACAAGATTCTGCTACTACGCTCTTGCGCACGCTCCATTGGCTTCCCGTGAAAGCGAGAATTGATTACAAGGTCGCCACACTTTGTCATCAGTGTATATATAACAATGAGATGCCCTTGTACCTTAGCGAACTGATTACTCCATATGTCCCCCAGAGAGCCCTGCGCTCAATGGACTTAACGCTTTTAGTAGTGCCACGTTTCTCCCTCAAAAGCTACGGTCTGCGGGCTTTTTCAGTGCACGGACCAAAGGTTTGGAACTCACCCCCCATTGATCTCAGACAGATAACATGCTACGCCACTCTTAAGAATAACATTAAGACCTATCTGTTTAAAACTTTTTTTGATTGTCAATTAAGCTGTCGTGTTTGTGTTGGTAATGTTATTACAGCGCCTTGAGCCTACAGTTTGTTTGTTAACAGCGCTTTATAAATAAAATTATCATTATTATTATTATTATTATAAAAGAACGAGTATTCATTCTCTGGCGCTGCGAGGCTCGAGTTTCGTTAAAGGGAAACAATTCATCGTAGTTTCTTTATCAGTTTCCGCTGAGGAATTTTCTGGTGATGTGGCAGGTCTGCAGAAGTATCGCCTTCTGACAGGCAACGAGAATGTTCCTAGGATTGCCAAGGGCCTTGAAGGTATCTGTGAGGTCAGTTGTTATTATTCCCTCGGTTGATATGACAATGGGGTATATTGTTGTTTTAAATAATTTCCATAAACGCTTAATCTCCAAGTCTAGGTTCCCATATTTTCGCTGTTTTTCCAGCTCAGTTTTTTTTTTAATTATGAGACAGTGGTACGGCGATGTCAATAATGGTAGGGGCCTTTTCTTTTTTATCGATGAGCAGCAGATCAGGGCGATTAAAATATACCGTAATTATTATGTTGGAAATGAACGAGTAGTTATTCTCTGGCGCTGCCAGGGTCGAGTTTATTATTATTATTATTATTATTATTATTATAGCTACTTTATTTATTTTCTTTTCATTTCTAAATCTTTGGAAATGAAGACCTTGCCATTATTATTATAATGTAAAAATTAGCTGGACATTAATAGCAGATCTTGATTGCGCAACTTAATGGTAAGACAACTAGCGATATTAAAACATTACAAAACAATAAACAGAATGTGAACTTAGAGACCACAATCTTGTTTGAGAGCTATTCGTGACAAACGCAAGGGCAGACTGACCACTGATGACTGCCTGGTCGTGCGGTTTGCGCGCTGGACTGTCGTTAAGATTTATCGATGGTCGAGGGTTCTATTCCTGCCGCTCCTATCCCCCGTCGTCCTGCGGGAAATTCGGACTTGGAAGTAGATTATATTCAACTCTGAAGAATTCTCCGAACAAAATATTTTTTTTTAATTAGTCAGAAGTAAAGGAAACAATAATATCACTTAAAGGTGGCAAGTCGCCAGGAATTGAGCACATTCGATCAGAATCTTGAAAACACGGCGGCTCACATATAACTCACATATGATAACTTCAACTCTGAAGGAACATCCGAAACATGTAAAACATTTTAAAAACAAATCTAATAGTGCCATTTTCACTTTCGCAGGGTCACTAAAATGGTCAACTTGACGCAGTTTTTTGTTTTCTTATTTTGTGAGATGAGAAAATATTCATGGATTTTCGTGTTGCTGTCTTGTTTTGACTCGCCAATGAAAATTTAAAACCCATTTTACTTGAACACAAAATTATCTTACACTCTAGTAAAAATGGAAGTAAAACCATTTGACTTCGTTATGAATGAGAGATACTAGTGATTATAAGTAATGACATAACTAAGTCTAGAATTTACACATTAAGAATTGGTTATTACTCAAGTGTAACCCCCTCCCCCCCCCCCCCCCCCCCCAAAAAAAAAAAGCTCCAAAAGAATAAAATACATGCAAAACAAAAACACACACAATGACTCTCAGACCACTGTGGCAGTATAACCCTGCTGACATGTTGCTAAAGCACAGCTTCTTGGAATCGATGACGTCATCTGTAAAGTTTTCTTGATCAATCGTGAATTGTTCACATTGTAGCTCGCAAAGCCAATGCTCTAAATAGTTAAAGGCGTACAACTCTCTCAGACTAACGCCACAGCCACAAACAATATGGTTCAGAGAGTTTTCAAGCTCCAGCTTAGTAAAATTTACAATGCCGTCCCATTCTGGTAACTTTTCTTTATTTATACCCAGATCTGCTTCACCATTTGATAAAATGAGGAGCTCTTTATCCCTGGACAAAATTAGGATAATTCGTAATAACATTTTAAAACTTTCTTGCACGACGATTTTGTTGTTGGTTGGAAACAGAAAATGATCATGTATTAAAATTTTCAATGTAAAGAAATAGTCCTTGATCATTGGAAAGTAAGAAAAACTAGAAGGGCGCCATAACTTGACGGCGTTGATGCTAGCGAAATGTCGTAAAAAACAGATGAATACTTCACTAAAATGTCCCATATAATGAGCATCGAGGCTTTTCTCGGCAAATGTCAGCTTCAATACATACATAGATAGCTCTTTTGTGCTGATCTGTTCAGCGAAATTGGATTTATAATTAGTTATTCTGCAATTCAGATATTTGGGTGCTTTTGTAGATCCATCTGTAACTTTACATCCCAACTTCGACCATGGATTTGATATAGCTGAAGATTTGAACGATAAGTAATTTACAGTTGATGTAACGGATATAGGATAATCTAGTTTATCATTATAGATAGGAAGAGAAGTCATAGATCTACATTTGGCACAAAATGGAGCAAGACTCGCATTCTCTGAGATTTCTGCGCTCTCGTTCTGACACAAGAGAAGTCTGACTTCTTCATCCTGAGGTCGTGCAAAGAGCAGGCGCTGATACTCTACTACAACATAGATATATGACTGCATCTTTTGAATCGCCAGATCTTTCAAATACGCTTTCCAGATCAGAGGTTTTGAATAATTCTGTGCGAAACAATTAAATATGTTCCAATTTATATAAGTGTATCCCGTGGTTAGGTCACTGACAGGAAAATAATTTGTTTCATCTTCAGAGTAAACATATGGAGTTAGAGTAGGCCTTGATAGACTAAAACCTTCTTTGTTGGGGTCTGTGACACAGCTAGGAATGAACAGTGCACCGTCTTCTGTACAGAGAAATTTGGGGAAGACATATTCCTCACGTTTTGCACCGTTCTTGTCTGTTTTATCATCGAATTGAACGGATGTCTTAGACTTGTATTTTTTATGGGCAACTTGTATCAATTCTTTTGAAAGAATCTGCTTCTTTTTCCTAAATGCAAGGGTAGTATTATTTTCGTTGGTGATAAATGGACTGGATTTGTTTTGTGTTTCAGTAAAGTTTCCTTGCAGGAATTCTCCAGACGACGTTTTGTTGGCTGCATTGAGAACCAACTCTTCTGGACTTGAGACTATGAAGTTTTTGTCTATGTAGCGACACCTGGTGCTGAAGTCTGCACAGCAGACGGAAAAGGTTTTTAGACAAGAGCAAGGAGACTTTTGTTGACCTTTACACTTGTCTCGACATGAGAGATCAATATCTACTTGGGGTAAACGAGATCTGCTTAGTCGAACATTGTCATGATGGAATCTGCTTTTTCTAGTTGAAAATGTTCGAGCATTTGATACATTTTCATTTGTTATATTTTGAACCGTAACATTTTCTGTTGCTACATTTTCAGCTGTAACATTCTCCTTTCTTTCATTTTTAGTTGCTTTAGTTTCAACAGCTACATTTTCAGTTCTGAGATTTTCCACCGTAATATTTTCCGTAGCTACATTTTTTGTTGCTAGATTTTCCGTTACTAAATTTTTAGTTGCTACACCTATCATCAGTAGGTGGAAATAAATCAATACAATAGTCCACATTTGAGTTGAATTTATGTCCCCTGAAATAGAAAACAAGTCTTAATACCGAATTTCAATTTAAACACTTCCAGCATACGTAGTTATCTTAAGACATCCGTAACAACCATTAAATACAAATATTACGATCAGAAGCTAAAATGAAAGCTGAATGTATTGTAGCATGTAAGATTGCTGAGTTACTGTAATGTTTTGTTTTTAGCGTAAATGAAATAAACGTTTCATAATACTGTAGACACCTATCTATTTGCATCATTTTTTTTTTAATTAATAAATTGTTCAATGTCCTTATAAAAGTCACATGATAAATAAGATATCAGGGCCGAATTTTAAAAAGAACATGACTGTACAGCCGCCCCAGGCCTCAACGTAAAATGGGACTTATATCATTTTAAAAATCTAATTTTAACAAAATGCACATATAAATGAATATAAACAAACAAAGTACAAAAAATTCAACTTTTTAAATAAATACAAATCTTTTCTTAGGAAAAGAACAGCAAAAATCACTGCCTTATATCTCAATACCGCATGGTGTAGCTCTTTTTTTCTCTTTAAAACGAAACTAATGAATTACGACTAATTGATTAACTGATTAATTTTGTATTTATTCATGTATTGTCATTGATTACTGATAATTCTGCATAATTTCAAATTGATACCAGAACAAGAATTGAGAGAAAAAAAAAGGAAAATAGCTCCACAAATACAGCCACGCCTCTTAATACTGTAAGATTTCAATGCAAAATTAAATATTTAAATTACTATGATAGACTTTTTTTTTATGGATTCATACTTTGCTAGGTTCAATAATTAATGGATTAGAATTTTAACTTGATCCAAGAATAGATGTGTAAGTAATAACGTGTAAAAAAATTGTCTCAGACAGACATACAGACAGACATACAGACATACATACATACAGACAGACATACAGACAGACAGACAGACATACAGACTGACATACAGACTGACATACAGACAGACAGACATACATACATACAGACATACATACAGACAGACAGACAGGCATACAGACAGACATACAGACAGACAGACATACAGACAGACAGGCATACATACATACAGACAGACAGACAGACATACATACATACAGACAGACAGACAGACAGAAATACAGACATACAGACAGACATACAGACAGACATACAGACAGAAATACAGACATACAGACAGAGTGAGTCAATAAAAGCTTTTTAAAAAACAAAATCGTCATGAGATTAAGGTACAATTAGTATTTCTTAATTTTTTCACATAATGTATAGTCTATTGTCTAGGATGGTGCCAAAATATTTAACAGTTTAGCATTTTTTCAATAGTCTCTCCAGCTACACAAACAATATCACTTTCCTTATTTTCCCTAAGAACATTTTTAAAATTATGTTTAATTTAGAAGTTCTCTTATTTATTCCTAACAAAATTAGACTTGGATTTAGATTTTTAGGATCATCTTTATTGTTTGACGCTTGGAGAACAGGGGTGTCAATAAAACATTCTGCCGGCAATGCATTCTATATAATCTTTTAATGGCTAGGTTAGTTGTAAATGTATTTACTTACCAAATAAACGAAGATGTGCCAAATATTCTTGATTGAAAATCTCAACATCGGGGGCTCTTAAACATCTTTAATTTTTTTATTTTAATACATAAAAAACAAGTATAGGTTCCATATTCAAATTGGTACGGAGACTTAAGAATAATGACTTGATCTAACTTAAATATCAGTGTGTATATTGTTATATTCAGACTTGTTGTCATAGGGCAAAGTTATACCACAGATCAATTTAAATATATTTACATTTTGGAATTTAAACTCACGCTTATCGCATACGATACCAGAAAGTGAATCCTGATACAGTGTAGACTTGTTTAAAAACGCCTAAAAAACTTAGTTTGAGTAACACTAGATCAATTAGTGTCCATTGACAATGGAATGACAGTAATGAATATCTGTGTAATGATCAACTTATGTTTCTATCGTTGGTACGTCTTCCAATTTCTAAGGGAAATAATTGGTTGGTTTTAGCATTTTTTTCCAAACATTGTGAGTGTGTAAGTGTGTGTGTGCGAAAGTATGTGTGTGAGGGCTTGTGCGTGAATATGTGTGTGTGTGAGTGAGTTAGATATTTATTAACATTTTTGTCATTTTAGTTATTAAATATACGCTTCGGAATAAAAATTTTAGAAATTGACGTGCCTTTAAAATGTGCATTTATGTAAGATATATAGCAAACAGAAGACCACACTTTTTATATTGCTACGATATAGGAGAACTAGTCCTTGTCTAGTCACAAATAACACCCAGATACTTGCTTTGGAGATGATAAATAATACACAAACTATATTGCCTAATTTTGCTTAGTAAGCTATCAAATAAAAAAAAATTGCCTGTTAACTTAACCACTATAAGTGGATAGAATCCAGATAAAATAGATTAGAAAGCATCATGGATACACCGTAGCATGCGACCAACATACCTCGTAACACCTATAGATTTATCGCCACCTATTACATTACCATACTGCTACCATTCTCACAAATGAAAACATTGAAGGGTCATCCATAACAAATGTCAAACGGGGTCATCCAGACTATAAGTCACCATAATGAGTCTAATAAAAAAATAAGCATAAAGAAAGATACTGACACTCATTAACTTCAGTATTCACTAGTAACTTTTGTTACAAAAGAGACATAACTGGGAAATACACAGTGAATACTGATAAATCATGGATTATGTCCCCTGTCTTTTGCGCGCGTGCGCGCTCTCTCTCTCTTTCCCCCCCCCCCCCTCTCTCCTCCTCCTCCCTCCCTCTCCACATGTCTCCACACATTGTAAGCAAAAACAATAATATTAACAACGACGAATGTTACAAGTTTTGCGGCCCCTGAATTTGTTTGAGTATGTGTGTTTGTGTTTCCAAAGTTATATACTATATATAAACCTCGCCGCGGCCAGTGGTGCAGAAACCATGAAGAGAACGACTTCTTTAAAACACATTTAACCATATCAGTTTTTTTTTATTTGGGAGGGTTGGGAGCTTGAACCCAAGTCTTCTGGTATCTTGCTAGGCGTTCAGAGCTTCATGTATATTATCAAAAATTACACCGCAAGGGAATTTTTTAAAAGGGGAGTTCGGGAAACATTTGATAGGGTCACCTTCTCTTACCACTGAGTCTGTTCAACTGTTGGGGCACCACACATGATCTGTTGACCATCTTTCTCTGTTCCTCTCTTTGCCTTGGATACAATCTCCTTAAATGACAGACCCGTCAAGTCTTTGTCTTCCCTTTTTCTTTTCCCTGACTATGTGACTAGATAATGAGACTAGACTATGTGACTAGATAATGAGACTAGACTATGTGACTAGAAAATGAGACTAGACTATGTGACTAGATAATGAGACTAGACAATGTGACTAGATAATGAGACTAGACTATGTGACTAGATAATGAGACTAGACAATTTGACGACAATTGGACGTCAATTATTATTACAATAACTAATTTCATTCAGGTGTTATGGCTCTTTACAAGAGAGACAACTAATGACGTCCGAATGAATAGATGGCCGCAGCAACAGTTTTGTTATTACGAGGGACATTTCTGAGCCTTGCATAGTTCATAGTTCTTCTTAAGTTCTGGTCAGTCTGTCAAGATGGGCTGATCCAAGAGGATGCTATGCAATACTTTTCGAGCTCAGATGATGTGACTTCAAAGTTCAGTAAACTTAAAAGCATCTGTGTAATGAAATCGATGTTATTATAATGTATTGAACTTGGAATATTTCTGTATAAAGTCTTCCTTTCAGATCTTACGATCTATAGGGCAGATGATGTTAATAGCCTCTGATTTTGTTTAACGAGGGTGTCATGTGGCCAGTACAACGAACAATCGCCTTTCCTTTTCGACAGCTAATGTCAGGTACCCATTACAGCTGGGTGGACTAGTAGCCCCCCGCCTCTAACGATCCCGAAATCTGGTCAATTAAATATCATATTTAAAACATTAAATCGAATGTCTTTGAGTCCGACGATTAAAGAAAAGAAAAGTACTTCACGCGACCCAGCAGACGTGTATATCAGATTTATAACGACAATGTCAGACTCTCGATAAATATCATATTTTACTTATTGATTCTTTCAACAAAAAAACGCAGAAATTTAGATTCGCTCATTAAATATTTATTTACATCTTATGTTTCTTTCTTCAGTCGCATAAAGATAATGGATCACTGAAGACAGAAGACATTAAGACGTGACGATGAAGACAGAAGACATTAAGACGTGACGATAAAAACAGAAGACATTAAGACATGACGATGAAGACAAGAGACATTAAGACGTGACGATGAAGACAGAAGACATTAAGACGTGACGATGAAGACAGAAGACATTAAGACGTGACGATAAAAACAGAAGACATTAAGACATGACGATGAAGACAAGAGACATTAAGACGTGACGATGAAGACAGAAGACATTAAGACATGACGATGAAGACAAGAGACATTAAGACATGACGATGAAGACAGAAGACATTAAGACGTGACGATGAAAACAGAAGACATTAAGACATGACGATGAAGACAAGAGACATTAAGACATGACGATGAAGACAGAAGACATTAAGACATGACGTTGAAGACATTAAGACATGACGTTGAAAACAAGAGACATGAAGACATGACGATGAAGACAGAAGACATTAAGACATGACGATGAAGACAAGAGACATTAAGACATGACGATGAAGACAGAAGACATTAAGACGTGACAATGAAGACAGAAGACATTAAGACATGACGATGAAGACAAGAGACATTAAGACGTGACGATGAAGACAAGAGACATTAAGACATGACGATGAAGACAGGAGACATTAAGACATGACAATGAAGACATAAGACATTAAGACATGACGATGAAGACAAGAGACATTAAGACATGACGATGAAGACAGAAGACTTTAAGACATGACGATGAAGACAAGAGACATTAAGACATGACGATGAAGACAGAAGACATTAAGACATGACGATGAAGACAGGAGACATTAAGACATGACGATTAAGACAGAAGACATTAAGACGTGACGATGAAGACAAGAGACTTTAAGACGTGACGATGAAGACAAGAGACATTAAGACGTGACGATGAAGACAAGAGACATTAAGACATGACGATGAAGACAAGAGACATTAAGACATGACGATGAAGACAAGAGACATTAAGACATGACGATGAAGACAGAAGACATTAAGACATGACGATGAAGACAGCAGACATTAAGACATGACGATGAAGACAGAAGACATTAAGACGTGACGATGAAGACAGGAGACATTAAGACGTGACAATGAAGACAAGAGACATTAAGACGTGACGATGAAGACAGAAGACATTAAGACATGACGATGAAGACAGAAGACATTAAGACATGACGATGAAGACAGAAGACATTAAGACATGACGATGAAGACAGAAGACATTAAGACGTGACGATGAAGACAGGAGACATTAAGACGTGACAATGAAGACAAGAGACATTACGACGTGACGATGAAGACAGGAGACATTAAGACACCTTAGTCATTAACGCACGACTTTTAAGAATTGTTTAATGTGTTGCTATTTTAAGCCAATCATATAAAAAAATAATAACGTTTGTTGCATATTTTATAAGTTTGATATTTAACAGTTCTACAACTGTGAAACTTACCAGACGACGAGCAGTGGTCAGGAGCACTTTGTGTCTATTAATAGAGTCTTTTATAGCCGTATGTATTCATCTTTTATAAACTGTCTTTGTCAATTCTTAAAAGTCCTCGAGTGTTTCCTAACTTATTACTTACAATTATCATTTACAACTAAGTCAAACAATGGAACAAGTTCTCAAGTCTCAACTTTATATTTCTACAACGGAATTGTGAGCTAGGGAAATCTCATACCGCTATTAAAAGTGTAATATATTGAAATATATCTCAGTTTAAACAATTCATATACATCAAATACAACAATAAAACTTTAATTTCAATACAATTGTCTGAGTAGATGGTATTTTACTATTTTTGTTACAATGGTTAAAGCCAAAAGTCTTCTATTTGCACTATTATATTGACATCTAGAAGTCTGAATGCGAAAACGTTTTGAAGAGAAATTTTCTTAACGTTTTATTAACTTAGTTTTAATTTTCCCACAAGGAGACGACTTCAAAATAAAATAAATATTTTTACAAATATAAATTACAATGTGATTGAAACTTAAAACAAGACATTTTAAAAATAAATTTATAGATAAATAAAAATAAATACATTTTAATACTAAATAACTATTTAAATTTTAGAAAATTCAATCTGGTTATAGAAAAAAAAATGCATAGTACATTTACACACCTCGGATAATCTTTGAATACACTGTATATACGTATCTCGGACACTGTGTCAATATTGATACGCAGTTGATCTCAAGAATCAATGACAATAGCTATGACTTCTCTATTCGGTTGTAGCCTCAGAGATCTATGTATTAACTTGATATACTATTTTGGGATGTGTTTGCTATCGTATTGGCTGAGTGGATTCTGATGTAAGTACGAGGAAGACCATCTCAGATGAGGTTAATAAATAGGGCTAGAACATCTGATGAAAGTGAGTGGATGTTAGAGAGAAGACTGCCAGACAGAAGGGTGTGGGTTTTAAAGTAAGTTGTAGTTTGTTTAAATTTTCCAACATTGTTTTTATTGCAATTATATTTCTACATTAGGATCATCTGTTTCTTTAGCCAACAGTTTAGGAGCAGGGTGTCATGTGGCCAGCACAACCACCAACCGCCTTTACTTTCCCCGACTAAAGCTAGGTACCCATTACAGTTGGGTGGACTCAGGGGTGCTCTAAAAATCCCGATTTTTAAAAACATGATCTCAACATCACCTTCTCTATAAATCGCAAGGTCTGAAAGAGAAACAATTTCTACATCCAGCTGTAT
Source organism: Biomphalaria pfeifferi (assembly GCA_030265305.1). NCBI lineage: Eukaryota > Metazoa > Mollusca > Gastropoda > Planorbidae > Biomphalaria > Biomphalaria pfeifferi. Next base: position 5,981,235 of record JASAOG010000009.1, on the reverse strand, counting down.
ACAGTATTAATAAAAGTAAATTTCTTTTTTTTAAAGAAACTTGTTTAGTTTCAGTCAAGCTCTAGAATAAGAAATTTCTACGCTTAGAAAAGTTTAGTTTGTCCTGCAACTTGTTAACGATTTATCTTACAAAAGACTAGTAATAATTACAATGACATAAAAGTGAAAAAGGCAATACCCTGAGCTACGGAAAAAAAATGCGATTCAAACAAATAAAATATCTGTTGTTATTTTCTGGTTCCTCTACCACCAAACCAAATGTTACCTTTGCCTGCGTTGTATTTGAAAAAGAAATTTTCCTCAGAATAGGACTCTTAAGTTCCGTGGACAAATGCTCCATGAGATGAACCTTATACTTTCTATTGAGGGAAGCCAATATTAAGTACGACATATTCATAGCCATTCCAAAAGCCATCAATAAAAATTAACCCATCAAATGTTTCTCCATAGTAACGTTCCTCAGAGGTTGCAGAGCCAAAAAAGAACTAAATACTGTCTCTATGCTCCCGGGATCCAACCCTGTCCGACGCCTTTTCCCAGCAGCCCTGCAGGAGATTTAGTCTGTGACGTAATCATCTTTATTTCTGAAAGTTTACCTTTCATACCTTGCGATCTATAGGGCAGATAATGTAATGTGGTAATGGTTAACTTGATGGTGTCATGTGGACAGCCCAACGACCAACCGCCTTTACATTTCCCCGACTAATGAAAGCTGGGTGGACTCACAGGCACCTAAAGATCCCGAAATTAAAAATCAGTCTTCGCCTGGATTTGAACCCCAGACTCCCCGGTTCAGAAGTAAGCACTAAGCCACAGCGCCTCTTCTTTAATTCTGAAGGAACTTGTAAATATTTACACGTGAAGACTAATTGACTTTGTAATCATTACATTGTTTCGTCATTGTTACTATTCGTTTAAAGTTTTTAATTTTCAGTACCAACTAGTTGTACATAAAAAATACACATTGGCCATTCTAGGTATTGTATCAGTTGCGGAATCGTTATACACTGGATTAGTTTTGATATTGTTAACCCGGCACTTTAAAACACAGCATGAAATATAACTGTTTCATTTGTGTTACAGATTATTTCAGACGTATATTTACAAGCGTGGTCGAGGGGCAAAGTACGCTTGAACTTGGCTTGGCTTGGCTACCCATGGTGTGGGCTCGAGGTTCGACACCCGACTCGAGCAGAGTGTTTATTAAGCTGCCTAAACACAGCACGGAAACCTTCTCCTAGATACCCCCATTCCCCACTGGTCCACAAATTAGATTGGGCTGTGATTATAGGAGTATGATTTAAGCATGAAAATAGCGCTATATAAAAGCTATAATTTACTTTGTTATTGTTTTTTAATTTGTCGTTATTAGTGTGCAATGTTTTTTGTTTTTTTTTTTGTAATCATTCTAAAGAATTTTTAAAGATTAAAAAAAAAAACAATTAAAATTCTCAGGGATCAGTACAGAAAGTTTCATTGTCGTAAATCTAAAGGATTTAAAATAAAAGGAATGATGTACACCACATTTATGTTAGAGAATATTTTATTTAAATATCTCTATAAGATAATGAGTGTGTTCTTGATTGACGGCACATTAGTGTTGGCTCTATTTCCTCAATAAATACCGTTTGAGGATCAATCGTAAATGTCTAAAGTAATTAATATGGCTGTCTGGTCGTGCAGTTTGCGCGCTGAACTGTCGTTTTGATTTAGTCGATGGTCCCTGGTTCAAACTCAGCCCGCTCCCATCCCCCGTCGCCCTATGAAGGTTTGGACTAGGAAGTAAACTATGATGCAACATCCGAAACATGGAAAGCCCTTTACATTTTATATTAAATCACATTCCATGACATACAAAGTTGAAAAGAGGCTTTCGAGACCGTTCAGCTGTTAGGGAGAAAAAAAAGATCAAGTAACAATGAAATTAAAGTTTGCGCATTAAAACTTTACTGTAAAATTTTTTTTATTTTTATTTTCATTCGTGACAAACCAGGAAGTCGCTTGGTTCCCAGATTCCGTTACGATCGAAGTCAACGATATCAAAGACCTTTCGTAATGCCCTTATGTATTTCTTGTTAGGATGGAAAGGCGCGTCTTCTAAGAAGGCACTAAACTCTCTCTTGCTGAGCGAGAAGTCGTTACCTCTAAAAGCACCAAGAATGACAAAGTCAAGGTAGAAGATGAATCTTTTCAGGGGAGAGAAGTCCCTTGAATCAAAGACCTTGTTGTGGTCTGTATCCAGGCGAAGGAAGCGCTGCTTCAAGTCTTTACGTACCAATGGAGAGTCCGGCTGGATTAGGCATTGAAATGTTGACAGGGTCAGGTTTTCGTCCTTGAAGTACTGTAAAATGGCGGGCTCAGCACCCTTGAAGGCCGAGGCGATGACGTTCTTGTCGAAGATGGAGTAGCGGGGGACAGAGTCGTCTGCGTCACTGTCGTCTGATGAAATCTGGAAATGAAGTCACGTGATTTTGAATGTATTTAAAGAAAACATTGATAAACGGTTTGTTTGTTTCATTTAAAAAGAGACAGAGTGGAGAGACAGAGACAGAGAGAGAGAGAGAGAGAAATAAAGTGTGATTTATAAAAACAAAAACATAAAAAAATACTTTTTTTATACAACTGAGAGAGATTATTTTTATCTTAATCACTAATGAGTATCCGATTTTAGAGATTGAACATTTTTATCCCTGTATCCCTGTACCCCCACCCTCTCCCCGAAGAAATATCTTATCTTATCTTATATAATACAGACGTTACTTCAAAAAAGAAGATGATTACGTCCTGCGCGTCATGCATCTAGTCATGTAAATTAATCAATGACTTAAATTCTGCCAAGTCACTGGTTTTCCTGGCTAGCTCAGGCAACCCATTCCATGCTCTAATAGCACTAGGGAAGAAGGAGTATTTGTGCAAAATTGTCCTAGCATATGGTACGAGGAATGTGCCTTTAGCATATGGGACGAGGAATGTGCCTTATTTTAGTGAATGTATAGATCTACTAGGCTTTATAGCATTCCAATAGCAGGCCTTTAGATCTAGACTTAGAAAACGATATGCAAATTGTTCCTGAACTTAAATTTATCAAACTCTTGAATAATATACATGCGAAAATTACCAATGACAAACAACCACAGACAGTTGTATTTACATTCACTATACAATTTTTTTTTTACTTTGAAAAAATGAGAACTATAGTTTTCCTAGTGTTGCCAACGAGCTAGTATTTTTTTCCCCAACTATATGTATCAATTGTCGAATTTCAATGAAAATCGTAAGAGCCTTTTTCGATATCTCTGGTTTTTTCCCACCCAGGAGGTTCCAGGCTAATAAGATATGAGTTGAATAGAGAAATTGCAAAATAAGTGTTCAATCTCAGTCAGCTAAGAAATCAAGTCTCGAGATAGGCCATAAAATCTAGCATCTTTTCATTTATATCTAAATATATTAGGGCTAGAAATGTTAAGTATAGATCCACAAATTCTATTCTAATTCTAATCTTAATTTGATTTTCAGCAAGTTTTGGAAGAAAAAAAAATAGGTCAAACACAGTTTTCTTTCGAGTCACAGGTAAACTTGAAGACACAGGTAAACTTGAAGACACAGGTAAACTTGAAGACACAGGTAAACTTGAATACACAGGTAAACTTGAAGACACGGGTTAACTTGAAGACACAGGTAAACTTGAAGACACAGGTAAACTTGAAGACACAGGTAAACACATTTTATGAAAACAAATCAGCTGTTATAAAAAATATGAAAAAAAAGCAGAAAAAGAAAGAGAAACAGACGAGATAGAGAGACGGAAAGAGAAAGAGATAGAATTAGAGAACAAAGAGAGAGAAAGAGAGTTGTCAGATATTTCAGTGAAAATAATAACAAAGGACTTACTACAGATCCAATCGTCAAGAAATAGATCACTATGAGATGATGTAACGTCATGGCTCTGTTAGAGAGATGTATCTACATTTTATTTTCTTATATAACTTCACATTAGATTTTGTCATCATTTTAAAACATTTAAAGCTTAAACCCCCCTATGGGTCAAATTATTGATTTTTTTTTATAACTAGAACACAGCATTCATTTCTGAACAATTCGGTGTATACAACATGTCCAAATTCAAAGTGGAAGAATTTTAAATATTTTTTTATTTTGTAATTTTATATATATTACGCATATATATATCGAATTTTTTTTTCCTATTAGCCATTTTCATATTTTTTTGTTCAAAGATGGCGTGATAAACAAATGTATATATAAATATTTCGCCTTGAAAATCGGTACCAATACTGTTCTCTATACAAGTATGACAATGAAGCAGAATAAACACAAGACGTTGAAAATGTTTAGAGGAATCTTTTTTATTTCTACGACTACCCCCCCGTATAATAACATGAAATAATGGGCCACAACGATGTTCAGAGCTGTAACTTTTTATCTATTCAAGGAATATGGTTAAATCTGCTTCACAACCTTCCACTAGTATTGAATAATCAACAGCTGAAGTTTTATTAAGCTAGATTCAGTAGTTTTCAAGAAATCTTGACATGAAATTTAACTATTTTTTTTATCACTTTAGCTAAAAATAGCCGCCCCCCCCCCCCCGCCCCCCCCCCTCAATTTTTTTTTTCTAAAAAAGTTGATAAGATATAAAGAAAAAATGTTTGTTTTCTTCTTATTTGCCTACACACAATAAAATATCATTTTTTATTATTAAATCATGTAATTTCTATTTGGGGGTTTAAGCTGTCCTTAAAGACAGAAGAATAACAGCCTAAAGATAAGAAACCATTTCAATCATTTAAATTGACGCACTTTTGTTTGTTTCGTTGCAACATTGTTCTTTTAACTACACACTAATAGACGCCCAGTGGACAACAGCTTTGTCTGCATTACATGTGAGAAAACATGCCGGTCACAACTGGGTTTGCGTGGCCACGTGAAAGACTAAACTCATCCTTAATCTCAGGTATCAAAACCATTGCCATTAATAAACTACACGTATAAAAACATTGTTTATTTAATGCATCTATTATAATATAATTATATTTATAGGATACACAGACTACCTTGGGTTTGACGTCCACTAATGTTTGAATGATTGAAGGTTATCCCAGCTATTCAAAAAAATGACTTACTTAATGTAAGGTTTGAAATTAAAAGGATGTGATGTTATTGTTTTGTTTTGTGTTTTTGTACTAGTGGTAACAGAAGTGGTTACATTGCCATGCTTAAAGAACCCTTCAATATGGACATTATTAAAAGTGTGAAAGGTGCAGTATAACATGTGTATTTACAACTTTTATATTGACTCACGCACTATGTCTGTGTGGTGACTCACGCACTATGTCCGTGTGGTAAAAAAGTTTGTATACGTCATTTCTCCTAGAATTAATCTCGGATCAAGTTGAAATTTTGAACAATTATTTTTTACCTGACAACACAAGAATCAATAAAAAAAAATTAAACAATTAATTAATTAGCTATTGGCATTTAATTATTTTGTTTGGTATAGAACACGGGAAAGAAATTGTACTTGACAGTCCCCTTTATTGATTATTTAGACAAATAGGACGCCACTTTTAAGTTTGAAACTAACAATCGATAACAATAAAGCCTTCTAGTTTCATAAGCACTTCGCTGGTACAATGATTAGTGTGTTTGCTTGAGGAGGCTTGAGCCCTCGAGTTCGAATATTCAGGTCGCTCACCATTTTAAAAATTATTATTATTGATGCATTTAAAAAGCGATCACTGCCACAATTCACACAGGTATACCCTCCTTACTTCTCTCCCTTACCCAAACATCTTTCCCAACTGGTCTGGACAAGTGCTAGGATCATAACGTGGTGAGAAATCTAAAATCATGAAACTGCGTTAAACAAAAGCAATTGGTACAAATATCTATTTGATTCATTAGTTTATTAAGAAGGTATGTGTGGTGGAGGTGGTACTCACTTAGCTTGAGAATCATTGGGGCACCACACATGATCTGTCGAAAGACCCTCTTCAATTGTCTTCATCAGGATAAGAGTATCTTTGATTGACACGCCCATTCGTTTTCAATCATGATTTCTTAACTCTATTTTGTTTGCCTCTCTTTTCACTGGTACTGTTCCTTGCAGGAATGTCTTCTAGAACTGTCAGCTATAAAAACGCATGTTTACACTTGTTTGTCCCATAAACTGTTTAATCTCGAAATAATTTTTCTCATTTATGTCTTTACGTTTCCGTGATCTGGATAGCCAAGGGATAAATAGTTCAATTCTATGATAAAGACCGAGTTTTCAATTTCCGAATAAAGAATACACTCAGGGCGAGTCTTAGGCCACTGCAACTTATGTGGCTGCAGTGGACCCCACACTTTCATTGCCCCGCGTTAATTCTAGGTGTAAATTATTAAATTAAACCATTATACATTAAGACGGGATACCAGAGGCGTCCTGAATTTAAATCTCCTGAAATTATTTAAATCTCCTGAAAACCCATAAAACTCTCCTTAAAAAATAGATACAACTGTCGTCTTTAATATACTACCAAATGCCGCCAAAAACCGGATAGAAGTTTTAGCTTATCTTTCCACTAATAGAAGAAACACTGCTTTCTCAAACTACTTTGTTGAAGAGTATTTTTAACAATACCCTTAACTCTGGCATCTGGTGAAAGAAGCTTCTCACGTATCGAACTAATGAAGAACTACTTGAGGTCTACAATTCATGTAGATAGATTGAATAATTTGGTAATTCTCCCTCTGTAATGTAATCTATGTAGGAAACAAATCATTGATGATATACTGATTGACTTCGCTACACGCAAGGTTCGTAAAATTTGATTATAATTTTGTACTTAGTAAAGAATGATTAAATATAAAGAAGAATTTTTTTTTTCAAATACAAAATCTTAATTTTCAATTTTCAGTTATTATCCTTATCCATACCCAGACTGGGCCCCGTGCCATCCGTTTCGCATAAGGCCCCGCACTTGTTTAGACCGGCCCTGAATACAATTCAGTGTAAATGGATTAATAGATATTTTGTATAGGAACGTTTATGGTCGTTGTGCTGGTAACCTGACACTCTTGTTAACCGTTGACAAAATGGAAAGAATGGGGTGTGGTGGCTGAGTGGTAAAACGCTTGGTTTGCGAACCATGGAGTCTCGGGTTCGAATCTCTGAGACTGAGTTTTTGAATTTCGGGATTTTTAGAACCTTAAGATCCAACTCTAAAGGGTACCTTACATTCGTTTGAGAAAAGTAAAGGCGGGTGTCATGTGGCCATCACAACGGCCAACTTCCATTACTTTTCCCCATCTAATTTAAGGTGGACTCTGAAGCACCCATATTGTTGAAACCTGGCCTACGGAAGCCTTGCTACGCTACTGATAATAGTAAAAAGTAAAGTTTCCCCTTTCAGACCTTGCGGACAGATGATGTAAAGGTCACCTGTTTCTGTGGCCCACGGTTAACGAGGGTGTCATGCACAATGACGAACCGCCTTTACTTTTCCCCAATGTCAGGGACCCAGTGGACTCAGAGGCACCCAAAGATCACAAAATTAAAAATCCAAGTCCTCACCAGGATTCGAACCCGAGACCCCCGGTTCGGAAACCAGGCGCTTTACCGCTCAGCCACCGCGCCTCCACTGATAATAGTAGCATCATTGCAAATTCAGATGTTGGTTTGGTATCTGTGCCGCTGCAGGGCCATGTTGTCAAGTTGGATGTCCGTGGATCTAATGAGACTTTGTAAGGGCTTATCTTATATTTCTTATCTTATCTTTATAATGCAGACGTTACTTCAAAAAAACAAATTTGATTCCCCTTCTTCTCTAAAGAACTATTGTACACTAGTTGTACTATGCTATGTTACGTGTCATGTGTGTAGTACCAACTGAAAGTAGGGGTTGCTTGATAGAAAAATATTGTCTATTAGTTAAACAGATGCAATGTAATTGATAGTCTGAAAAAAAAACAAGTTATATTTTTTAAAGCAAACTTTTCAATTTGATTTTACCCTCACTTATTCCTTATTCTGTTAGACCATTGGGGCACCACATATGATCAGTATATCATCTTTCTTCTTTTCTGTCTGGCTTTTACCTTAACTAGAATCTCTTTCAATGACAGACCCGTCCATTATTTGATGCTGTCTTCCCATCAATTTCTTTTTCTGCCTCTCTTTCTATTTCTGATACTGTTCTCTGCAGGAAGGTCCTGAAGACCTTGTAAAATGGCCTTACAGTTTAAGGTTTGTTTTTGTTTGTTTTTTTGTTTTTTTTACAGTGATCTGCAGGTCAAAATGGCTGCCCACAATGTTTCGTGAAAGAAGAGGGGCGGCAGGCTGGTTAATGCGCCCACATCATAAGTCTTAATTATTAAACATTTTTTCGTATCCACTAATTAGAAACACTAGAATAAACTACATCATTGGTAGATAGATTAGAAACAGCATTGATACAAAACACATACTGAAGCCTAGACACACTTAAACAATCTGCTTCACACACATTACACTAAAAGAACAGTTATATGTTTTAAGTTCAAATATAAGTCAACGCTAACATGATGGAAAATATCGATCGATATTTTATATAATGTTCATGTTTTTTTTTTAAACTCATGAATGTCAGGCTTGAAGTGAGATTTGTCTCTATCCACGACACTTCGGCTGTACTAAATGTCAGCATTGTTGTTAGTCGGCACACAGACATGCGTCTGGCGGCCATCACTGTCAGAGAAAACTCGTTACAATAGTTACTTGTTTTTATTTCAATGCATTGGTATGAGCTACTCTGCGTTGTTACACATGGTTGAAGTACGATGAAGTAGCCAGTTTCATTTCTTACACAACGTACGATGATCTTGTCATACTATGAAATGTTTTTTTTTAATTGTTCGGAAGACTGAATACCTGGGGATCTTTATGACTAATAAGTCACCGTCACCATAGAAGCACATACACACATAAATACACACATGCATACACATAAACACACACATACACACACTCTATAACAGTATGAGAAACAGATGTAGCTGGTAGTCTGAAAGAAAAACAACTTTTGTTATATTTTTAAACTAATTTCTCAAAATGGTTTTACCATCACCTTTCTCTTAGTCAGGCTTAGTCTGCTGGACCATTTCTTCACCAGGCTTAGTCTGCTGGACCATTTCTTCACCAGGCTTAGTCTGCTGGACCATTTCTTCATTCCTTTCTCTCTGTCTTTTACCTCGCCTAAAATCTCTTTTAGTGACAGACTCGTCCATTACTTGATGCTGTCTTACCATCACTTCCTTTGTCTGCCTGTCTTTCTTTTTCCTGGTGCTGTTCCTTGCAGGAAGGTCTTTGCGAACCCTGAGAACCTTATGATATGGCCACACAGTTTGTATGTTTCCTTGACATATTACTTGTTATATCTGCCCTGTACATGTAATCGACTAACTAAGAAGTTTCTGTTCACAAATTCTATCATGTCTGATTATAATGGGCAAAAATGACGCCGGAATACGATCTACTTCACGAAAATCAAATTAACTCTTTCTCTCCGTAATTATTTTCCTCGTTTCGATAGTATTATTCATTTTGTTCATCTGTATTTACCCAGTTATGATAAAACTTCAATAACTTTTTTGTTTGTTATCAGAAAATGTTTTATTTGCTATTAAAATATAGGGAAATGCATGCTCTTTTTACACAACACAAATAAAAGTTTATAAATCCAAAAATCGATTTAGTTTGATGGGGCCTCAAATCAACGTAGGCATCGTCAATTAGGAAGAAAGAGTTAATATAGTGACTTAGTACGAAACTATTTGATATTGAAGAGTCATAAAATTTATCTCACAAAAGAATGTAAAAGAAAGAAATGTTGTCTTCCATTTTTTATTTCAACTAAACCAATCTTTACATCAATCATGTTATCATTATATTATTTAATTTCATTACAAGCCTAAAACATATAATATAATGTGTGACTTAATTGGCATCTCCTGTTGAATAAAGATGAAAAAACATATGATTAGCATAAACCTATAGCTATACTTATATGTCTGCGTGTATCTCCTGTAGCTATAATACATTTCAACAGATCCTTTGACCCTCTATAAGCGCATATAGATCAATTTTCTTTCACCAAGACGTCACAAGTTCTCAACTAGGTTAAACCCAACCTCCTTGCTGTGATCTGTGACAATTAGGCTTTAGATTTGAATTATATGACAGTAAAGCTCTGCCATACCGGGCCAATGACCTAGTGCTATGGAAATCATGAAAACTCTACCCACTGTGTATAATAAGACCACAGAGGCTCGTTTCTATTGTACTCGAGTTTTTTTCACGAGATAAAGCGTCCCTGTTACGTTTTTCAGAAAAGTATAGCGAAATAGGTTGGCCACTTTACGTTTTTCAGAAAAGTATAGCGAAATAGGTTGGCCACCAATTCGAGTCCTGAGTATATTGTGACATGGCCATAGAGTTTAAGTTTGCGTTGTTTTTTTTTTACAGTAATTAGAAAGACATCGTGGGGTCCAATTGCTGTATTAATCCTGTTTCTAATCTCATCATTTGTGATACGGTCTATATAAGTGATACCTAGTAGCATCTCTATTAAGTTGATGGCTACCTTTTTTTTCTTCTTTAATCACATTTGTTACATAACTCGTGTTGTTGATATACGCTTTCGATGGTTGTTTAAAGGGTTTGCAATACTAGTATGCTTCTACCAATGGAATTGAGATGCTACAGAAGGATCCTTGGTATCACATTTAAAGACCGCATCACGAACCAAGAGATTAGAGACAGGGTTATTACAGCGATTGGACCCCATGATGACCTGCTAACTATCATAAAAAAACACAAGCTAAAAATCTATGGCCATATTACAACGTCTACGGGGACTCGCAAAGACCTTCCTTCAGGGAACAGTACCAGGAAAAAGAAGAAGAGGCAGACAGAGAAAGCGATTGGAAGACAGCATAAAAGAATTGACGGGCCTGACATGAAAGAGGCTTTATCTAAGGCAATAGACAGAGAGGAATTTAGAAAGGCGGTGGACAAATCTTGCATGACGCCCCAACGGTCCAACAAACTAAGGGATAAAAAAAGGTAAAGGTATACTTCTAAAATGAGTGAATATGTCTGTGTAAAAATGTTACCTGTCAATATCTTTGACACGCCGCTGCCGTGTCTGCCAAGTTGAGTATGTTATTGCGGTCAGTATCGAAGTAATCCATCAGCTTCCCCAAGACTTCGCTGTAAGATTTGCTGAAATAGAACTCCGCCTTGGACAGGAAGTACGCCATCTCTTTCTCACTGATGGAGTTGTCGTTATTTTTGTCTGCGCCCATGACGCAAAAGTCCATCAGGAAGGTGAAGACTGTGAACGGTGTCCTGTCATTGATGTCAAAGACTTCGTTCTTGTCCACGTCCAGGCGGTCAAATCGATCTGTAAGCGCCGCCTCCAACCATGGCTCACAGGGCCTGATGGACCTGAGGAAGAACTCCTTGGTAAAGTTGTAATCGCGAAAAAATTGGTTGAATACCGGTGCCAAAGTTTTGTAGATCAGAATGACATCTTGTTTCTCGAAGATAGAATGCGACTCGATCGGGTAGTTAGGCATACCGTATTCCTGCGTAGATATCTGAAAGACATAATTAAATTAATATAGAATTTACTTTTAAAGGGGAATAATGATCAAGGGCCCAATAGATAAGTGTAGGCCACGGGGAAGTATTCTTGTGGAGGCCCCTATACTTTTGTGAAAACTTTAATAAAAATCCACTATTAATAAAAAAAAAAGATATATCTAAAAAAACATGTTGTCTTTTATAAGTAAAAAATATAGTGCTTATACATTTAATTTCATTTTCCTTCTTTTTAAAATATAGGCCTATATGGATTTAGTCTAAAATATTTTATATTTGGCCGCAACTCCGGAGCTGCATGCTACAAGCGGACACTTCTTAACCAGGTCAGTGTTCTCATCTGTATTAAAGTATTGTCCTTAGAAAATGTAATACTATTAAACAGAAGCATACACAATAACTGCAGACCTATCGAAATACGGATTTAACTTAACTAATTTGAAGGGCACTCCACTTGTGGCCCTTACTATCCCTTCCCTCAATATAAAAAATTCGGCCTTGATATTTTTGTTAAACCTTACACAAATCTAATCTAGAAACTACTTCATTCAAGTATTCTCTACAATCTACTGCATTTAACCCTTAAATGATTCTGTTGTTTACAAAGGGGGAGAATATAATGGGATAAATCTTTGATGGATAGATGTATTTCATCAGTTATCGTTCCTTATGTTTACTTAAGATTTGTTAACAGAATTATCATAACATACTGGAGACAGTAATCCAAGTGTACAGTGCTTAAACCTATAGTTTTATTCAGTGTAATATAGTCATGTACTATGGCATAGTTTTTGTTTGATTGTTTATCAATATGCGTTTTAAAAACGGTTGGAGTTCTCCAACGTAGTTGGACAAAGTTTACAAAAATGACTGCCTTCTAAGCACTATGGACAATCGTCTTGAAGGCCTGAGGTTCTAATACTGTCCAATGTCACACACACACCCCCCCCCCCCCCCACGTCTTGCTTGAGGTTGGAGCAAGGATGTAATTATCTTCAACTCTGAAGGAGCATCCCAAACGTCTAAGGCAGCTCGTAACAAAACCAAGACACTGCAATGGATTTGATTTTAGTTTTCGACATCAGAAGTGTAGGTCTCTTTATTGGTCTGTACATGTGTGAACAAAATGTTTGTAAAAAGCTTTCCTTGCTTTGGATGTTCCTTCAGAGTTGAAGTCAATCTTCTTCCTAGTCCAAACCTCCCGCAGGACCACGGGGTACGGCAGCGGGCATGGTATGAACATAGACCAATCGTTATAGAAGGCCCCAACACTGACCTGCAACGTCACAACTTGTGAGCAGTTTAAACCAATGGCCCGCTGCATCGTCACAGGTCTGTACGACTCTGCAATCAGCCATTGGTCTAAACTTCCAACAAGCTGTGACGTTTCAGGTCAGTGTTTTGAGGCCTTCTTTAACCAATTTATCTCGTATGAACTCGGGACCATCGAAACGATCGAACGACAGTCCAACTCTCGTGCCGCACGATTAGCCAGCCGCTTAACTTTAAAAGAGCTGGTTTCAATTTTAAACATTGAGAGAAACAATTAAAAAAGCAACACTAACAATACTTGACTATTGGCCTCCTTCAGTCGCAGAACGACTATGGTTCATCTCGAACATTTTTTCATGTGGCTGTGGAGCCCCATTCTGGAGAGACACTACCGACCACAAATATTGCAGGTTAAGGTGGCGTTCGCTTTGGTAGTAGAAAAGCTGGCCATTTTTTGAAAATACTTGAAATGCAGCAAAAACATTTTTTTTTTTACATTGACAGTCAATAAAACACCACAATTTGTGATCGCAGTTGGCGACCTGACAGATAAACTTGCTCCATGATGTCATTCTCATTTCGATGTCTTTCTCTCTTCTTCTTGCCAGATTTTCGCTGCTGAGCTGTAAGCTCCTCTGCAGTCTGTGCCAGGAAAAACTGCTGCTTTTATTTTGCCAGCTGTTTCATGCTGCCATTGCACATGCATTCAAGTAGTTTGTTGTAAACGCGCTGTGCAGTAAATAGTGCAATAGAACAGTTCAGTTGCTATCTACATTATTTTTCATTGCAATTTTTTTCCTAATTATATTATTAGTTATATATTACATAAATGAAAATGTATTGATTCTGTTTGTACTTATTTTGAATGAAGATATTTAAACTTACTTGAGTTATGGAAGTCACACAAAGTAAGACAATGAACAACATCGGCATTTTGCTAGATTAAAAAATAATAAGCGTGTAATATAACAACGTTTAAACTATACCGTTGGTGTTAAAACTATTTCATCAATTATAAAATTATGCCTTTTTTAGACAAAAGTATAATATTAAAAATATTATATTACATTAATAGAATATTATATTCGCGTATTTTTTGTTGTTTACAGTATCAAAGTCAGGCTATATTTGCACGTTCGGAGCTGCCTCAACAGCACACTGACAAATGTGTACAAAGTATATTTCAACTCACTCTGTCTGTCTGTCTGTCTGTTTAATTTCTCCCACTTCCCATTCTCGGATCAAGTTGAAACTTTGCACAGTTACTCGTTGTCAATGAAAAATACATGAAGGTATTAAAAGAATAGTTTAATTAATAAGCGTTAATTAACTAATTTTGTTTTAAATATTATGGGGAAGATAAATCTCGCAGAACTGAGAACGTTTGTAATAATTGTGCGGTTTTTTCCATAACATAAGTTGTTTGAAAAAAATACTTTGCTTGTTTTCAGTTTTTAAGATGCTATGATTAGTAGAATGGACTGTTTAACAAAGCACATTGAACAAAGAATATTTACTGATCAAAATTAACTGATCAATACTTACTGATCAAAAGACTAGCAATCAATGACTTACTTCGACCCCGATATCTTGCCTCGTTTTCATTCTATAGACTCCCAGATAGATCTCATTTTCCACGATCTTGTATGCAAGCTGTTCATTTTATACTTGAACGTATTGAAGCGTCAATAGTAGTATTTAATCTTTAAATAGTAGCTTTTAATCTTCAAATAGTAGCTTTTAATCTTCAAATAGTAGCTTTTAATCTTCAAATAGTAGCTTTTAATCTTCAAATAGTAGCTTTTAATTTTCAAATAGTAGCTTTTAATCTTCAAATAGTAGCTTTTAATCTTCATATAGTAGCTTTTAATCTTCATATAGTAGCTTTTAATCTTCAAATAGTAGCTTTTAATCTTAAATGTCAAAATTAAAAAAGAACAACGACTTTGACATTTCAACACCAGGTTCTATTCAAGTCGTCCTGGTGAATTTCAGTATCTACTTCATTGGATACAAAAAAAAAATTGAGTCACAGTAGACGATCACAGTAATTTTTTTAATGCAGTATTTATTTTGAACTACAAGAACACACCAGACAAACAGTTTGAATGCTTCCACTAAGGTTTAACGAGTCCGGACTGTTTGACTTTGATTACAAAACAATTTTATGATATGCAAGAAGTTAATGGGGTCAACAGCGGGATGTTTAGCCGAGAGGCTCAAGCCGCTTTCTACCTACCAGGGGGGCTTGGCTCCCTATCAAAAGGGCTTGTCTATTTATCAAGGGGAATGACTACCTATCAAGGGGGATTGGCTACCTATCAAGGGGGGATGACTACCTATCAAGGGTCTTGGCAACCTATCAATGGGGTTCACGTTTGAACAGACTTGTGTTTACTGAGCGTCCAGCCAGGAAAGCCTCCCAGACACACCTCCCACCCCCTCTCAACTGGTCCACAAAAGGATTGCATCAAAAGCGCTCTGAGCGCGCTATAAGCATGGAAGTTACTCTAGATAAATGTGTTTTTAAAAAAGTGTATTACAAGTTTCAGTTCACAGTAGTACTGAGATCTAGCATCACATTTGTCAAAGATTGTTGTTCATATCAGATATATTTTCTTTTTGTCAGTAACAATTTATCTCGTCTTTTTTTATATTAATATAGAGCTGTCATAAAATGTACACAAGCATTCTAAGTAGTCAACATCATTACACTAATTATATTTAGATGATTCAAGACAAAAAGAAGATAATTAGGATCATAGAAGATGTAGGCTATATCAATAACAATGTATATATATATCAATTCAATAGAACGTCTTTCTTAAAGTTCTCACCTTAGTGTTTCGTTGTTGTGATGTATTCAGATTATACTTTCACTTACAATAACAGACAAGACAAACAGGTTTTTTTTTGGTTATTGAGAAATTGAATATAGTTCATGATCATTTACAGTACACTATTCATTGTAATATGTTCAGAAATTGTGCAAACTTGACGGTTGACTATTGTTTTTTATTGTAGACACAATTAAAGTCCTTGATATTGTGATTCTTTTGAAAGGAACTGTCTTTAGTTTCTATGGAAGCTCGAAGTTTCCAAGAAACATTAATGTTTTCAATAGCGTTTGTATCACTTTCGGATGAAACATCGATTAATATATCCTTTTACTAACATTCTGTTTTTGGTTTTCTCTTTTTTAAATAAAAATCTCATTATCAAATTAAAAAAACATTTTCGTATACTTGAAGGTAGCCTCGAAACCAAGAGTAGTTCTTGCTTTCAGTTCATAAGGTTAGAAAGTGGTTAGATACATAAAGAATGCAAAGTACTTATGAAACGTTTATGTAAATTCTGATGTCTAACTCACCTGTATTTTTGTATTTCTGCTCCTTACAAATGTGGTTTCAGTAATGCATTGCTCTTTGGCTCTTGCTTCAGTTTGTTTGCGTACGTGGACAGGATGATTAATTGCCTTCGTCACAAATACCTGGGATTGACAACTTTCTCAGATATGCACACAACTGCGAATCAGAAAACTGTGGTATTGAACAAGGCGTCAAGATAGTATCAGAAATACGTTTCGATGCTTAGGAATAGACATTTCAGTTAATAGAGAAGGGCTGGAAAGGCTTGATGATTGCAAGATAGAAGGCTGTAAACAAGAATGGACTTTGGAATGTTGAGGTCCCAAGCAGCGTGACATTTAAAGGCCCCTTTCTCTCTCTCTCTCTCTCTCCCCCTCTGCCTGTGGACCCTTCTGAGGCGTAGGCCACCAACCAGCTTCCTCGAGGAGTCTCAGTTCTGGGCGAACCTCTCCAACTGTCCTCAAGTAAACTGTCCAAATGGAGATTCATCTTCTTCAAGGTCCGTGACATCTGTTGATTTGATATTTGGTGTTTCTGTAGCTGGTGATTTTTCAATAGGGTAAACTAGCTAGCACTAGCCCCAACACCACTCTTTTTTTTAAGCCGAGCGTAGGACAATCTTCAACAGAGTTGGAAGACCTGTTTCTGTGGCCTACGGTTAACGAGGGTGTCATGTGGCCAGCACAACGACCAACCGCCTTTACTTTCCCCAACTAATGTCAGGTACCCATTAGAGCTGGGTGGACTCAGAGGCGTCCAAAGATCCCGAAATTACAAATCCCAGTCTTCACCAGGATTCGAACCCGGGACCCTCGGTTCGAAAGCCAAGCGCTTAACCACTCAGGCACCGCGCGTCTTTTTAACTGTATGCCTTGGTAAAAAAAAAACATCTCGGATATTTTTTGGGCCCCTATCAGGCTCACATTTTTGTGGATATCTTTGTTTCGCTGGGTCTCACGTCTGCTGTCAAAGTATTCTTAATGTAGTGGCTTGACAAAGGTAGGATGAGCAAAACTGTTCAATGCAGGAGCACACACAATGAAATAGAAGTGAGAGCTTGATTCATCCGCCACGAAGGATACCAGTGTTTGGGGCAGTGGTTTTCCTGCCTCATAGATGAGTCGGTTTGACAGCCACTCTAGATCTAGCACGTAAACGTTTGAGGCGAAGGCTCTTTGAGCTCTCAGTTTGTTTGAGCGTCAAACAGTAAAAAAAAAAAAAAACCTGGAAGAGACCGAAGTCAATGCCTATGTAAAGCATTGCTATTTCCGACAAAACTGGCCTCCGGACGCATGGGCTAGACATGGCCAAAGGACCGATTTTACGGAAGCCTCCGCCATTTTCCTATGTTATACCAAGCTAACCGTGGGGGGACTCGCCATTAATGTAACGGCGCATGAATTATCGACAGGGTCGTGAGAGCACTCTTTCAACTCCGTCCGTACCCTTGGACACTCCCACGGGAGTTTTGTTTTGCCATTCATTTAGCCTAGTTACCCCCTCAAGTAACCGTTTCCACACGGGCGCCACTTTGAGGCAGAATAGCATGCCCGTGAGAACGTAAACCTTATTTTTCGCTAGATCTAGAATGTTAACCTAATTCTCCTCTAGATCTAGAACGTAAACCTAATTCTCCTCTAGATCTAGAACGTAAACCTAATTCTCTTCTAGATCTAAAACGTAAACCTAATTCTCCTCTAAATCTAGAACGTAAACCTAATTCTCCTCTAGATCTAAAACGTAAACCTAATTCTCCTCTAGATCTAGAACGTAAACCTAATTCTCCTCTAGATCTAGAACGTAAACCTAATTCTCCTCTAGATCTAGAACGTAAACCTAATTCTCCTCTAAATCTAGAACGTAAACCTAATTCTCCTCTAGATCTAGATAATTGTCAGAGTGAATGCGAGTGATAATCCTTGGATCAGTGTGATTATCAAATGTGTTTTTACAAAAAACCCGAAACATCTGTAGGAATAGCCTATGTTTGTGTCTTTGGAAAACATTGCTGTAGTTTGAAAATTAAAGACTGTAATTAATGATAAGCATACATTAAAAAAAGGAATAGATTTAGATATACAGGTAGGCCTCTAGTCTAAATCAAAAAATTTAAAATTATAAAAAAAATTGTCATAGTGAATATAAGGACCTATTATAATATATATTGTTTGTAAAATGTTTTACATGTTTCGGATGTTCCTTCAGAGATGAAGATAATTACTTCCTAGTCCAAACTTCCCGCAGGACGACGGGAATGGGTTCGGGCAGGGTTTGAATCCTGGACCATCGATAAATCTGAACGACAGTCCAGCGCACAAACTTTTTTTTTTGGGGGGGGGGGGGGGAAGGGACAGGGGGAGGATGTATAATTTGGTTTGTGGAGGGTTATTCTAAATGAGATGAGTCTCTAGATCCATATACATGACTGACAAAATAAAAAAAATATGTAAAGAGTGGACCAAGATGCGAATAGTAATGTTTCCTCTTTCAGACTGTTTCTCGGGAAGAACAAAGTTTCAATCAATTATTTATCAGTACTTCTATGATTTGGAGTCGCGGTGCCTGAGCGGCAAAGCGCTTGGCTTCCGAACCGGAGGTTAAGGGTTCGGCCCCTCTGAGTCCCCCCAACTCTAAATGGGTACCTGACATTAGCTGGGGAAAATTAAATGTGGTTGGTCGTTGTGCTAACCACATGACACCCTCGTTTACGGTGGGCCATAGGAAAAGATTACCTTTAAATCATCTGCCCTATAAAACTCAAGGTCTGAAAGGGGCACCTTTTTTTTTACGTATGTGGGTGGGAAGGGGTGAAGCAGACGGCTACAACTGATGGGCCCAGAAAGTGTTTGTGCATACCGTAGTTGAGCACGGGATCGTTTCGGTGTAGTTATAAAACTGTTTCCACATTTACCAAATAAAATAACAAAATGTAATATTTTAAGCAAGTGTTATTCAGATTGCATCTGCAGAAATATTCATATTTAAAGAAGCTATTTTAAAACGCAAGTCTTCTCAATGTCTAAAAATTATCTAGCGCTTTATATTTTAATAAATCGAAATTGCACTTAAAGAGATCTTGATTTAATCTCTTTAGATTTCTGACTAAATACTTAGTACGAATTGGACATACGAAAAAAGTAACAACGATAGACTTGTGAAGACTTCAGCGCTGTTTATTCACATGATGGTATAATCTCTAAATAATGCCTCTAAATCCGTCAATATTTCCTAGCAGTCCATTTACCATGCTCCTTCTTTCAAGTCCAAACCATGTTCTCTTTTTGCGTACTCCTATTCTACAACGTCATTGGTCTGTCTGGCCACGTCACTGCTTTTTACTGCCACTAAACGCAATGCACAACATTTATATCCAAATGAATATACTTTCTAAGCTAATCTAGACCACTATATTGTTGATTTAACAAAAGAACTTCATAACAAAAACGTCCTACGTGTCTTGCCAGTATCATAAAAATACTTTTTAATTTAATCTTAGTTGGGACTTACGACGACCTCCTCTATACATTCTGCACTGTGGAGGTTACGGGTTCGGCCCCTCGACGTGTTAGGCATAACTTAAAATTTCAAATATTCTTTAAGATCAAGTCGCTATTAAAATTTCCGTTGGCCAATTTTCCGCCTTCTTAAAAAAAAAAAAAAAGTGCCATTTTTCTTGTGGCCGAATTCCCGGTAGCCTTTTTTGCAGAAAACGATCCTAACATGTGTCTTATTTTTCAAACTGTAATCTGTCCTTCAAGAGAGAAGTTGTGACCCTATATCATTACGGATTACACATGACTTTCCTTGTTAAATTAATATATATGAGTCATTCCCCCTAAAGAAGTAATTGCCACTATTTAAATTAACTACAACAATCTACAATTTTCCAACTAAGAACAGGACACACACCTCTATTAAATTACCATCTGAACAAAATAAACTCCACACAACTCCCCCTTTGCAGACACTGCGCCCACCCTTATGAAGCGTTAAACCATATCCTCTTTGAATGCCCTTCCCTAATCCACCTTAGGCAGACCCTACTTCCACTACAGCCCAACATAACCAACACCCTGTACGGTAGTGCTGAACAACTGAAGAAAACAGCACACTTTTTTTCCTTGGCACAGTCTGCAAAAGAGCTCACAGCTCAGCAGCACTAAAGCTGGCTAGAAGAAGAACAAGAAATTAACTATTTGGTTAATTTTTTAAATTGATTTATGTGTTGACTTGGGCAATAAATAATTGTGCTGAGTTTCAAGTTTATCCGAGAATGGGAATAGAGATAAATAACGTATTGAAAATTCGTACAGAGTTGATATAAGCCTTGTAACACAATGCAGATTCATTCCTTCTGAACAGTGAGTATTTACAGTTTCCCATGCTGTGTCGGCTACACGGAAGCATTGGCCTCTAGCTTGTGATAATAATTTTCATAAGTATATTTAGAGCCAAGGGCCGGATCTAAGTAAGTGGATGCCCTGGGCAGTATTTTTGTTGCGTCCCTACAATGTTTAAAAGAAAATCAATTAAAATTCCACTGAGTACATCTAATAATGTAAAGTCAGGATCTCATCCTCATCATCTCTGCTTAAGGTCTCGTCAAAGAAAAAGGCCAACAACTAGCCTCTTCAAAGCGTATCTTATAAAATACTGACATTACTTCAAAAAAAGAAGGTGATTACGTCCTACAGGTTTCATAGGGTCAATCTAGTCATGCATGTTAATCAATGACTTAAATTCTGCAAAGTCATTGGTTTTCCTGGCTGATTCAGGTAACCCATTCAATGCTCTAATAGCACTAGGGAAGAAGGGGTGCTTGTACAAATTTGTCCAAGCATATGGAACGAGGAATGTGCCTTTATCTTTGTGTCTTTCTGAATATTTTATTAGATTTTGTTTTTGTATTTGAAGATTATGGTTCAGTGTTTTATGTATAATTACTACTTTACTTTTGAGTCTTCTCTCCTAAAGGCTTTCTAAATTTAGTGATTTTACTAAAGGTGTTACTCTAGTCAAATGTGAATATTCGTTTGTTATGAATCTCACTGCTCTATTTTGTGTCTGTTCCAGTTTATTGATGTTTTCTTGAGTTGAGGGGTCCCAAACAGATGTTATAAGCGACTCTCGGCAGCTGTCCACAAGTTTCTGTTTAATTTAGAATAATTTCCGATACTAGAAGAATAGTAAAACATGAAAAAGGGGAAACTTTCATATAGGAGAAAAATGTTTAAAATTAGTTTCTAAAAATTAACATATCAATGACATACACTAAAGCTTATAAAATCAGAGAACTATCAAGTTCCCCTTGACCTATCGGGCTGATGAGATACGGTCCATTGTTAACGAGAGTGACATGTATCCAGCACAGTGACTAACCGCCTTTCCCCTACTAAGAGGCGTCCTAAGAGTCAGGAGTTCAACATCTTTGTCCTCAGCGAGATTTGAACCGAGCTCTCTAAATTCCGAAACCAAGCGTTTTATTACTCAGCCACCCCCGCCAGTCAAAACATCTGGACATAATGCACAAAAAAAAAAAAACAACCAAAACCAAAGAAAAAAAACACAGATAGTTTTCTAACTGAAATATTTTATTTTTAAACCGATCTGAAAAACAACTTGGAACTGAATTTTTAACAAGAGAGAGAGAGAGAGTGAGAGAGAGTGTGTGAGAGAGAGAGAAAGAGAGATGTAATGGCTTTTTTGTAGAAAAAAAGCAATGTTTTAAAACTGTTTGCATATAAAATCCCTAATTATAAATAAATAAATAATATTTTCGTAATTTTTATAAGTGAATTAGCTGGCCATGTAAAATATTTTCCCAGCAGAATCATATAAAAATAAAATTGTCTTATTTGATACAACTTGTCCCAAGTCTTGATTACCAAGTGAGGTATATCTTCTTTACAGACCTGTGGAAACAAAACAGAGGTATATAATGATGCAATTGTTTTCACAGAGAATAAATCAATTAGTGAAGGCAATTAAATATAATTAATGAACAGACACTTCGTGTTGATAAAAATAGACGTTGGAAGCTAGGATTTTATTCCGTCACATCCTTTTTAAGTGAGGGCGTGGTGGCTGAGCGGTAAAGCCCTAAAAGTTGCGAATCAAATCCCAGTCTTTACAAGGATTCAAACTCGAGACTCGTCGGTTCTAATGCCAAGCGCTTTACCACTCTGCCACCCTGCCTTCGTATCTCTCCGTATAAGCTGAACGCTCAGACCTGCATTAAAGTCTTCTGTATGTGTTGTGTTGTCTTTTGTACCAGCCTGTTGTTTATTGTGTTAAAACGTTTATAGTTATCAGGGCGTTAAAGTAGACGAACAAACAAGAAAATATAAAAATAAATACTTTTAAACAAAACACAAAAGTTTTTGGTAGGGAAAGTACCGCAAAATTACTGTCACGTGATCTCAATGTTGCAATATCTATCTCCCTTTTCTATATAAATCTAATTAATTAATTAACACGAATTAATTAAGAAATTGTTTTTCATTGATTCGCGTGTTTTCATCGATAATGAATAATTATGGAAAGTTTCAACTTGATCAGAGAATGGAAAGTGGGAGACATAACGTGTACAAGATTTGTACCAGACAGACAGACACGCAGACACACAGACAGAGTAAGTTGATAAAAGCTTTGTAAAAATAATAATTTCTTTTTTTTTTACTCAGGTTGGAAGAGGAAGTTGAATGAAGAGCTGTTATTTTACAACAATTTGGGAGATTTAGCTCAAGCTTAGATAATAGATACCCGCCGAATGCTAAGAATCGGAAACAGATGTTTGCCATTGTCTACGGGTTGACTCTACTTTATTTTTTAAGGCTTAGAATACGATGTTTTAAGTAGCACTCTATCAACTCTAAAATCCCACTTCCCAGATGACAATGACATTACCATGTAATTAGAGAGAAACGAAATTATGACATGATACGATCTCGCGCCTTCCGTTCCGTATCGTATCTTATAAATTACAAACTTCCCTTCAAAGACGGAGGCGCGGTGGTCCCAGGTTCGAATCCTGGTGAAGACTGGGATTTTTTATTTCGGGATCTTTTGGGCGCCTCTGAGTCCACCCAGTTCTAATAGTAACCTGACATTAGTTGGGGGAAAAGTAAATGCCACATGACACCCTCGTTAACCGTGGGTCAAGAAAACCTTTACATCATCTGTCTTATAGATCGCAAGGTCTGAAAGGGAAGCTTTTTTTTTTTACTTTTTTACCTTCAAAGAAGAAAAGACTTTCGAATGATGAAAATACAGCAACAGACCCAACTTACACACGTCATGAATGTAATCAGCCTTTCAAAGCGAAGATCAGACCCACACAGCCCTCTTCGAGTTCATATGGAATAAGATTTCCGAGACCCTTAACCACGAATTAGAAGCTTTGTTCATTTTCTAACCTTAGTTAATGAAATAGAAACGGTATTGTTTAAATGACTCACCGATTCATTAGCAAGCCAAAAAGTCATTAGTGTTGAAGAGCTGATCTTGGTTTGAGTCCGCGTCTTTAAACATTATGTCAAACGAGACTTGTAACGTCTTCTCCTGGCTTGGGTTCAACCTGGCCACATGCCGCTGGAATTCCTTTTTGGTAACGGTGTAGTCGTTGTTTGCGTCAGCGCCCCCTGCAAGCATGTCTGACAGTATAACGAATCTAAAGTACCCGTTCAAATCTTTCTCGTTCATCACTCCGTCCTTGTTCGGGTCCATGCGATAAAAACGACCCTTCAGCACGGACTGGGTCCAGGGATCTCTCTGTCGAATGGAATACTGGAAGTACTCCTTCGTCAGGTGTTTGGCTTTAAAGAACGATATGATGGCTGGCTCTAGCGCCTTATAAAGCGCACGAATGTTGCTCTTACCATAGATGGAGAAAGACTGGGGAAGAACTTTCCTATATTCATCTGAGGAAACCTTTAAAGAATAAAAAGTATTACTATTTGAAATGTTGTCAAAGCTCTGTGTCTTGTAAATTCGTGTCAATACAACTACAATACTTTTATAGATATGTAGATAGAGCTATAGTAGACAGACAGACTAGGTTTACTTTCAATAAAGTCCATTATAGAATCGGGGTGCTTGGAACGGCCAGATGGAGCTGTTCATCCCAAGCCGTAGCTAAGCGGTAGCCAAGCCGTAGCCAAGCGGTAGCCAAGCCGTAGCCAAGCGGTAGCCAAGCGGTAGCCAAGCCGTAGCCAAGCCGTAGCCAAGCCGTAGCCAAGCCGTAGCCAAGCGGTAGCCAAGCGGTAGCCAAGCGGTAGCCAAGCCGTAGCCAAGCCGTAGCCAAGCCGTAGCCGAGCCGTAGCCAAGCGGTAGCCAAGCGGTAGCCAAGCCGTAGCCAAGCGGTAGCCAAGCCGTAGCCAAGCCGTAGCCAAGCAGTATCCAAGCGGTTTTGGCCTCGCAACAACACGTCGCACATGAATGTTGATGAAGAAGGTTGTCATGGAAACCTTACAACTTTCTTCGATTTGTGTTTGTGTTTAGAGCGGAATAATATGAGGGAATGAAGGTATTCGATTGGTGGAGAAGTATGTTTCACTAAACAACGTGAAAGCCGGATGTTTTCCTATTTTAAGAACGAGGCTCCCGGACGGAGGAACCCTGAGAGAGAGAGTGAGAGAGAGAAAGAGAACAAGAGACAACAGGCAAAAAATTATGATACTTCTAAAAAGTTTTTTTAACCAAGCTTATATCAAGTCAGGGGGCGTGGGGACTAAGTGGTAAAATGATTTGATTCTGAAACGAAAAGTCATGGGTTTGAATCTCGGTGGAAAACTTTTTTAACTTTTTTCGCTATTTTAAAGCAGTCTAGGGTTATTTTTAAAGGCTTATTGACTAAAGCTCATTCTTATATGTATTTCTCGGTACGTTACTCCATGTTATTGCTTGTGGCAGGTAGTCTCTTATGCAGACAATTTCTGGTTGTTAAATAATTCAACATGAATTCAATCTAGATTGAAAATTTTTCTCAATCTGATCTGGTGGAAACTTTAAATTAAATAAAATATATGTACTGTAGATTTAATCATCACTAGAGACACTAGAATCTTTTTTTATGCATAGATCTACTTACTTGATTGATTGTGACAAAACATAACACAATGAGGCTGTAGAATAGCATTGCTGAGAGGATAAGAAAAGGGAAACAACTGTCTAAGTTCTAGACATCATAGTCACACACACACACAAATAAATTTAAAACTCCCCTTATTTAGATTTTAAAATATGTAAAATTATTTTTATTCTACATTTTGTCTTGCATTGCAGGTTATAAATAAGTACAGTTCTTAGAATAAATACTAAATATTTAAAAAAATCAAATAAAGAACTGCAGGTAAAACTTTAGTAATATTACCACAATTTCTTATAAAAATATGCACATCAGAGCACCTACAACGTCATCCGTACACAATGAAGCTACTAATCACTATATATGCAAGTGGCAACAATAGTTGGCTATTGAATAAAGTGGGGTAACTTTACTTTAGAAAACCTTTATCACTTATGTGAGAAAAAAACAAGGCAGACTACGAATCTAACAATGATTAGTCAGGGGGGTAGCTAGGAATTTTCCATCCTTTGGGTGCCCCGGGGGGCTTGACCTCTTTTGTGGCCCCAGGATTTTGTGTAATATTTAATTTTTAACCCAAAAAACAACAACACTAATTTGCCCCCCCCCCCTCAAGTGGTGGCACGAGGAATTTATGCCATTGTGATTAGTTTAAAAATAATGTAAAGTACTATATTTACCTTTCAATCAGCAGTGTCTAATACTATCAATAATAAATGTAAATACTGCCTCCTGTGCATGATTCAGCAGCTGATTAATAACTCTAATATCACACGTTCCTAAATCTTGGGTATTTACTCTTAGATAGAGAGTGGGGATATAATGTTCTCTCTCTCTCTCTCTCCTTAATCACAACAAATTTCCGTAAGGATCAATAAAGCAGTCTTAGTCTTAGTCTCTCTCTCTCTCTCTCATGAAGTTGAACATATGTTCGTAAAGTAAAACTCCCTTTCAGTCTTTGCGGTCTATAGAGCAGATGATGTAAAGGTCATACGTTTCCATGATTTACGGTTAATGAGGGTGTCATGTGGCCAGCACAACGACCAACCGTCTTTACTTTACCCAACCAATGTCAGGTACCCATTAGAGCTGGCTGGCGTCCTAAAAATCCCGATGTCAAAATTTCAGTATTCACCGAGATTCGAACTTGTCCCTGAAATCAGTTGCTTGACTCTAGGAAAGTGGTGCCCACAACAGCCCATACTCATGTAGCGTGTCGTATCACACACGCAGAAAAAAAAAGATCTAGACCAGTGGTCTTAAACCCTTTTTTTGGCCTATCCCCTTTGTTTTCTATTTTTCTTTTGAGAATTCGCCAGCGCCCCCCTCTAAGAAAAAATAACTAATAAAGAAGCGTGAGAAGTCTAGTATGAATAAAATTGTTATTTCTATTCATTTTCATCCTGTCAATAAAAGATCGTTAATTTTATAACTATTAAATAAAAATGATGTCAAATCACCTGCAGGCATCCTGTATGTAAATTGATCTCATTGCCATGACTTACTGTCAATTCCTTTGAATAGTGCCATTTTAAGTTATTGAATATTAGGGCGTAGTAGGCCTACTATATTAAGGTTTTATTGTAAATTTTGTTTTATTTTTAATATAACCATTATTATTGTATTATGATATTATTATTGAAAAGTTTTAAATGAGTCAAAGTAAGGCGAAGGTCTTTTCGTGGCTACATCCAGTCTATTACTTTACTTAATCAATACGTTTGTTGCGCACTAAACCCAGCTTAACCATGGTGATGGAAAAGTTAAAAATAGTTTCTTTTTCGACAGCAGTCTTGGAATTTTACAGGAACATCTAAGTGCAACCATATCTCTGTTGTGCATCCTATGTGAACATTCGTTGGAGTGAGATGCCTACCATGTAAGACAAATATATTTTTAGCCTGCCTTACGTCATCGCCAACCAATGAATCTCCCAGTTTAAAAAAAAAAAATTTAAACAATGAACATAGCACAATTCCTCTAATTGGCTTGCAAACAATTTATGAGTGGACTGAAACGAAGCGAACACGGATTTCGAATAAGATCCTAACTTTTGTCCTATAAATTTTATTGTACATGTGTGTTGAAGCTATGCTAATTATCAGTAAGTCTCTCGGCAAGCTTCTAGCTGACCCTCGGGTTTTTGGTGTAACTATAAGACACTCAAATAACCGGGTCGGATCGCTAAACACAAACTTTAGTGTCCCTTAGTTTCATTACACACTGGTAATTGTCTTCGATGTAATTTACACACTTCCGGTTATTCACTTATACATTTCAACTGACACATACAAATATAACTTGATTTCACACAAATACACATATTAATTAATACGTGACATATATTTGGGGAAAAAAATTACCTAATTGGTCACTAAGGAATCTCTGGTTTAACAATTAATTATTTTTTTTTTTGAGTTTAAGTATCTCAGAATTCAATTCGGCCTATTCTGAGCACATTGGGAATTACGGCGTTGGAATCATTTTTCCAGTTTTGAATAAATAAATAGACATAAATGAACACTAACAAAAAAAAGCTGAATATCTTCCACCTCCGATACTTCAGGCGGATTCTTTCGTTGTAGGAGTGCGGCGACAGTTTGCGAAATAAAATCCTTCCACTCTTCCAAGTCAGGAGCTATTCTAAACAGGATATCAAGAGAGATTATCTTTCATTCTTTATGTCATCCATCCTGCGTTCTTTCGGACAGCCCTTTCTTCGTGCTCCCACCACTGTACCTTGTTGTGGTGCTTTAGTAGTAGATGTAGTAGAACTATTTACAAACTAACAGTACTAAAGCCCTAGTCTACCGGACCTGTGTGTTGAGCACCTTGCTGTACGGAAGTGAAACATGGTCAACCTACTCATGGCAGGAAAAAAAGCTGAATGTTTTCCACCTCCGATGCCTAAGGCGGATCTTTAAAATAAGGTGGCAAGATAAGATAACCAATGAGGAAGTGCTACAAAGAGCAGGGTGCCAGGACATCCGCTCTTTTATCAGCAGCAGACGCCTTGGCCACGTTCGTAGAATGCCAGCAGGTCGACTTCCACAGGACATCCTGTATGGCGATCTAATAGAAGGCAGGA
Organism: Biomphalaria pfeifferi; assembly: GCA_030265305.1. Taxonomy (NCBI): domain Eukaryota; kingdom Metazoa; phylum Mollusca; class Gastropoda; family Planorbidae; genus Biomphalaria; species Biomphalaria pfeifferi. The sequence goes on along the minus strand of JASAOG010000009.1, from coordinate 5,952,778 downwards.
GAGCCGCTGGTCGCCCACTTTTACGTTATACGGATGTATGCAAACGCGACACGAAGCTCTTTAATATCAACACTGGCAACTGGGAAGAGGTGGCACTGGACAGATCCTCATGGAGAGAGAGCATAAAGGAAGGGTCAAAGATTGCAGATGTCACACACAACAGAAGCAGAAAGAAGGGTGAAAATGCAACGGCGCCTGGTGATTACATATGCCCAACCTGCGATCGCAGCTGTGTATCAATGATTGGCCTCTTTAGTCACACAAGAAGTTGCAAAGGGAAAAGATCGTCTCTCGAGACGTAAAATGCCACAGAGAGATTTACAAACTCACAGTCTGACTTGCGGTCCGTTCACACAACATATATTCAAATCCAGAAATGAATCAATAATGATTGTTGAACTTCAAAATATACATTTAATTAACAATGATGGGGCACAGTCCAGATCTCAACAGTATCTAAACAACTTTACGTCTTGCCTAAGCTAGGAGAATGAGTCTTCAATTGTCATTTTTCAATCCCATAATTCCTACTTCCGTCCAAATAAAGTTATATTTAAGGTCGCGTCGCTCAAAAGGAAATCCCCGATAAACTTTTAAACCTATAACATACATGAAAAATGACTTTTGATAGTGAGTCATGTCTTACTATATGATCAAACCATCTCGTCTTTCTTCTCTTGTCATTATTGAGTATTTTCCTCTTTCCGCCAGCCTCAGGGTTGACTTATAAAAGAAGAGACTCGTTTTTGTCTTGTTTTCCATGTATCTGATAGCCAACATTTTTCTGTAGCATTTACTCTCAACAGCTCAAATTCTTCTTTTCTCAATTTTTATCCCATACAATCACATTTATGGCAAATGTTTTTCAATGCAAAACCTTAAAGTCATTATGCAAATTAATAGAAAGGAAATATAGAATTACTACATGCGTGATTATAAATCACAATATTAACTATTTCCTCATTGTGTAAATAAGTAAGATAGCTCAAAGCTCTCGTGAGTTTTCTCTCATATTTAAAACAAAATTTAGAAGTTCACATTATCAGAACGTATATCGAATTATCATAAAGCATTATAAGGGAAATAGTAAACTCAAATACGTTATTGTGACATCTTTTTATTCAATTAGTTTCATACCTGAACAATGCCATGATTCATGCTGTAGATATATTTGTCTTTCTTGTGGGTAACTTTTGCTAAAATCCATCCTTAACTGCCATAACTCTGATCCTGCTGACCATACATTGGTGTAGTAGGATGGGCCTTATCTCAGGCATCCCATAAAGCGATCTAGTTAAGGTCATCTGTTTCTTTGGCCAGCGGTTAACGAGCAGGGTGTCATGTGGCCAGCACAACGACCAACAACTTTTACTTTCTCCAACTAAAGTCAGGTACACATTAGAGTTGGGTGGACTTAGAGTCACCTTTAAATTTAAAATCCCAGTCTTCAACAAAATTCGAACCCAGGACCCCAAGTTCTGAAGCCAAGACCTGAACAACTCAGCCCCCGCGCCTACTTCATAAGCTCGTAGTAGACATATAAAATAGTAGGGAGGGGTGAGTTGATTATATTAAAATTATCCGATCGCAAGGTAGTTAATTTAAACAATTTTCCTCTATCTGCAGAGTACCTAGTACTGTAGTCTCCTGTTATCCCATCAGCAGATAAGTTAAGCCATATTAGACCAAAACATTTGTGCAAATAATTTGGTTGAGTAATTATGAATATTTACACCATCACTATCAACCAGCCATTCAATACAACCAGGTCGGCAACACTTTCACCTGACACAGATTTTTTTGGCGGGAACTACGAATGTAGATTTTGATAGTTAACACTTCACAACTTCTGATATTCGTTCTGATAATATTAGAACCTGTCTTTTTTTTTACCTGCATTTCTTACCAAACCCATGACCCAGAGATGAACCTTTTCGCGCCTTAGCACTGACCTGCAGCGTCACAACCTGTTGGAAGTGGATACCAATAGCTCTTGGTCATGTCGTACAGTCGTGCACACGAGCTTCTGGTGTCTATTGCCCACAAGTTCTGACGTCGTAGGTCAGTGTTGATGCCAGCTATAACGATTGGTCTCGCCTCCACCCACACAAACTCTATAATCTTAATTTTCTTTGCTCCATTTCGATTAATTTTAAAATTACGTTATTTCTTTAACATTAGAAACTATAGGAAGTAACATACATTTCTTGCACATATACGCAAAGCCGTTAATAATATCTAAACTGGCGGTTGAATACAGGAGGCAAGAATATGAACAACTCAAATACACATTATTACACACGGATGATGAAATCGCTAAAACAGAAACTCTTTTAAAATTAGAAGAATTAAACAAGTATACTAATAGGGGGGCTGAGATTAGGCGTAAAAACTACTTAAGTAATGAAGGTCCTAGTAAACTATTCCTATCGTTTGAACAGAATGTACAATCAAGTAAAATAATAAACAACATCATAGATAGTGAGGGGAATAAAGTAGATAATTATGAAGATATTAAGAATATTTTTACAAAACACTTCACTACTATATACAGTGAAGAGCCAATACATACTGATGCTCAAGATAATTTTCTAAAATTTTGCAAGCAGCTGGACAAGCCAGATGAAGATCTTTTAGGGAGTGCATTTACGCTAGACGAACTCAGGACTGCCTTGGACTCGACTAAGAACAATAAATCACCCGGTCCAGATGGCTTAACCTTTGAACTCTACAAAACCTTCTTCCCCCTGCTGGGTCCTCTCTTACTGCGACTATATAGCGACGCCATTAAACTGGGACAATTTCCCCCAAATTTTAACGAAGCATACATCACACTTTTACACAAGAAATCTGAAAATAACACTTCACCTAGCGACTATAGGCCCATTTCACTTCTCAATACAGACTATAAACTTCTCACAAAAATGATTTTCCTAAGAATGAAACCACTCATAAACCAACTTATAGGATATGACCAGTACTGTTGTATCCCTAACAGAAACATAGACGGCATGACGCATTTTTTACGGGATTTTATCATGTACAGTAAAGATAAAAACCTCAATGTGTCTCTTTTATCTGTAGATCAAGAAAAAGCCTTTGACCGAGTAAGCCATAGCTTCTTGTTCAATGTGCTTGAGAAATGTAAAATAAGTTCCCTGTTAATCAGATATATAAAGCTTGTCTATACAAATGCAACAAGTAGATTGATAATTAATCATTCTCTCAGTAGGAGTATCCTCATACAAAGGTCTGTCAGACAGGGCTGTCCCTTATCCCCCTTCTTGTATATCCTTTGCTTGGAACCCTTCGGAATCTGTAAGATCTGACCCCTCTATTATTGGGATTAATATACCGGGTCGTTCCTTCTCAACCATCAAAGTCAAAGCCTATGCGGATGATACAACCTTTTTTCCATCTTCAGAGCAAGATATTGAGAATATACCAAAGACATTTACACTTTTCGGAGAAGCTAGTGGTTCAAAAATAAATATAAATAAATCTTCTGTAATGGGACTAGGGAAATGGAAATTCAAAGAGAATTGCGCTTTCAAAATTGTAGATAAAATCAAGATTTGTGGTATTGTCTATACCTGTAATCCTTTGTTCTATTGTAAAGACCAGTGGGAGAATATTTTTGTCAAAGCCTCGAACTTGATTAAACTTTATCAGCACACAGGTTCTACAATATTTGGTAGAGCTGTATTGATAAATAGTTTGGTCATTCCAAAGATTGTCTATTTAGCTAACATTACAGAGCCACCTCCTAAATTCATAAACAAGCTGAACAAGTTAATTAGAAGCTTTATATTTAAAAACACTATTAGGAGCATTAAGCACACTACACTCATTCAAAACAAAGAGGATGGGGGATAAACTTACAAGATGTCAAAACAAAAATACATTCGCTAAGGCTAAAATTTGTAGATCAAGTAGTTAGAAACCCAACAAACTTTCCCTTGACAATTTACTATTATGGTTTAAGATTAAGTAGTCTTCTTCCAATACACAATGATACTCCTCACTATTTTGGTACAGTCACTCATCCATTTTACAGATCTATTTCAAGAATTTTACCTGGTAATGAACATTTAATACACAACAAAACCAAAGAATCATACACAACACTTAAAAAGCTGTTACATGAAAGCCTAGTGAATAGGATTAAGTGGGGGAGAGTTCTTGGGGTAGCAGAATCCAAGGACACATTCATAAACCTACACAGCAAACATATCCCACCAAAAGCTAGGGAGATAAGTTATAGACTTATCTTTGGGATGACCCCTATGGTTAGGACGAGCAAATGACCGTAAATGTATATTATGCCATCTTGAAAATGCTGATAATGAGAAACATATGTATTTGGAATGTCCATTATTCCTTCAAGTTAGAAGTACTGTAAGGGACTTATTAGAAGCAAACTGTGGCAACTATGTAAATGTTAACTTGCCAATTGTTTTAAACAAGCTGCCAAAACTTAAAAATTAAATTATACATAACTTTAACTTAATTATTGTTTTCGAATACAGGAACATTGTTTGGGCTAGCTGGCTCAAAGCTCTACATAATAATAAGGTTTTTGATCCTAATCACTTAGAATTGACATTCAGAAAAATAATGGATTTTAGGGTAGAGAATTATCTAGTTTGATTTTCATATACTTGTACAATGCTCAGGTAGTTTTCCAGAAATGGGGTTATGGGGATCAGGGATATTTGATATCGTGTTGATTGTTCTGGGGTAGAGGATACTTGTATCATTTTTCTGTCTTTAGTGGGTTCAATGGTTAGGATGGTTAGGTAGTATGTCTTTGATATTAAATAATATTTCTATTACTATTATTATATTTTTAGGTTAATCACTTTCCTATTGTTTATGATTTAATACTTGTGAATTATGAGAACTTACAAATAAAAACATATTTAAAAAAAAAAAAAAAAGCCCACAAAAGAGGCAAGATGGCCCATAAAAAAGGCACATTAAGCCCAAAAAAAAAGAGGCAAAGAAAACCCAAGGATTCCTATGATGATAAAGCTAAAATTGAATAGCGCAAATTCTGAGGTTTCCTTTTTTTTTTTTAAAAAAATAACCATGAAAGAATATATTTGGTCCTCCTAACTCCTTATGAGCTCATTGTATTGCTTCTTGGTCTCAGACTTGGGTAGACGACAAGTTCACATCAGGAAGTCGTACCGGTCTGTCCTATTGTGGAGCTCCGCCACGTGTTGTCTTGGAACATTGTTGATTAGCCCAGCTTTACGTGTGGACATAAAAACAGATCAATGGGGCTTCAGGCTGATCTGTCAGCTGGTGAACGATCAGAGGAAATCATTGACTATAGATAATTTTGGATCTTCGACCTTGTAATGAACATGAAAGACTGATATATTTTTTTTGGCCACTCGCTTGTGCTCCTATATATATCTGTGACTACTTCTGCGTGTGTATGTGTCCTAGAACTGTTTTGACTTACTAGTAAATAAAGACACTGACCTTCAAAACTCCGAAGATCATGCATTTCGTTTGAGATGAAAGCCGATGTGGGTTGTATGTCTAGGCATGGAAAATGGACAGACAAAGGAAACAGAGAACTATGAACAATTCTGAACAAAGTTTTTACATTTGTAGTTGTGATACCGTAAAATTGGTTGTTTTTTTTATGCAATGTATCTTTTGGAAAGTGAATAAAAAAAAATAACAACAGTTTCAGGAATTCAATCGCACCAACAAAAACATGTATATTTCTTGGAACCTTTGGGCTTCCATAGGAAATAAGGACAGATCTTTCCGAAAGAATCCCAATAACTTCGTTCGTCTACAACACAGGACAATGGACAACCGAGTGATCGTCAAGTTTGGACAGTATATGACCAATTTTAACGTGAACTGTTGTGTAAACCGTAAACTTATGTTAGTGTCTTATGTGTTGTTGGCAATGTCATCTCTTCAGTACTGAATAAACATAAAAAAAGCATATGAGCAGATATCTTAAAATTAACTAAAATTGAAAGTGGATTCAAAATTGTTAAAATACAGTAATAGGCTATTATCTAAGTAAGGCTTTTTTTTTTAAATGTGCTAATTTCTTTACTGCTAAATTTCTATCTGTTGTTCATATCTAGATTATGACAACATGCCAAACCATTAGCCCGCAAGGATTCCTATGATGACAAAGCTAAAATAGTGAAAATTTTGAGGTTTCCTATAATAATGAAAAAAAAATTGTTAGTCCTAAATCAGGGTCGGCCTTAGGAATAGGCAAACTAGGCAACCACCTAGGGCCTCATATTGGTGGGGCTTCGCACAGGACTAAGAAAAGTTTAAGAAAGTCTAAGAAAAAAAAATGCAAATCTCAAGCGTAGTAGAGCAGTAAGACTCTATGTTTACTAGTCTAACTTTATCTCGACTACAGATATCGCAATAAATGAATTTCAGCTATTTGTCGACTTTGAATAGAGATGGTCAGGTTATAAATAAACTGCGCCATTAAAAAATATATATATATATGATCTACATTTGAACACTTTTCTTTTTAATCTTATAAATTTCAGACGTTACTTCAAAAAGAAGATAATTACGTCTTAAGTTTCATTTGTCAATCTTGTCACGCATGTTAATCAATGACTTAAACTCTGCTAAGTCGTTGGTTTTCCTGACTGATTCCATTTTCTATCGGCATTAGGGAAGAAGGAGCACCTGTAAGAATTTGCTCTATTGTATTGAATAAGAAATATGCCGCTATCTTTTTGAGTATTTCATTAGGTTTTGTTTTTCTATTTTTGTAAATTATGATTCAATGTTTTATGTATTATTGCCACTTTTCTTTTTATTCTTCTGTCCTGAAGTGTCTGTAATTTAAGTGACTCTACTAATGGTGTTACTCTAGTCAAATTTGAGTATTTGTTTGTTATAAATCTCACTACTCTAGTTTGTATTCAGTTTCTTTATGTGTTTTCTTGAGTCGAGGATCCCAAACAGAGGATGCATATTCTATTATTGGCCAAACTAAAGTTAAACGTGTACATTTAAACAAAGTATTTGCTTTCGTAAATGTTTTTAAAGGATAAGCAATTTCAGCTGATTAAAAAGTTTGTCCTTATAAAAAAATAAAACACACACACTCGCACAAACAATAAAAGCTTTTAAAAATACATTATAAAAAGACAATAACTCCATTTAACAACTGAAAATAAAGCATCAAAAAATTAATTTAAAAAAGTTTTTTATGCTTAAGCGGGTATCAAACTCGTAGTTCAGCCTTTGAGATCAAAGTCCCAACGAACTTAGTAACTGAACCAAAGCTATAATTGTTTAAATGTGTATTTATCGGTATTTCGCTTATATAAAATTTCCCAACGACTTTAGTTACTGAACCAAAGCTACAATTGTGTAAATGTGTATTTATTGGTACTTTCCTTATATAAAATAAGATCTAGATCTACCTTAACTTCTAATTTAGATTTTGAGATCCGTGTCCTGGCCTCAACAACCACCAAGGTTCCATGAAGTTGTGACATGAATAGAGGTATTTTAAAATCAAGAGAGAAAAACTTGTTAAAGTTCACCCTTGCTATAAAACTGTTGAAAATCTAGTTTTATATTTATACCTTTGACTTCTTAAAGCAGAATGATGCATAATTATTTGAGATAAAAAGTATCATCGATGTCTCACTGCGGAGTATCACGATATCTCACTAAGATGCTTATCTCACTAAAATGTCATATCTCACTCAGATGTAATATCTCACTCAGATATCATATCTCACTCAGATGTTATATCTCACTCAGGTGTATTTTCTCACTAAGATGTGTTATCTCACTAAAATGTCATATCTCACTCAGATGTATTTTCTCACTAAGATGTGTTATCTCACTAAAATGTCATATCTCACTCAGATGTCATATCTCACTCAGATGTCTTATCTCACTAAGATGTCATATCTCACTAAGATGTCGGGTGCGCACCTTGAAGGACAGTGAACGGTACGTGATCAAGCATTAAGACTTAACATCCTGTGTGATTTTCACAGAAATTAAATGTTGGACAGCATTTGTTTTTAGTTCCAGTTTGTTCCGCCTTGCTGTTGCTGTCTCTCTAAGCAGATATCTGGTTCTTCAGTCGTAGCTGTCTCAGAGCTTATCTAACTGTTAGGGGCCTAGAAATTATATTGGGTCCAGGCCGTGTGGTGGAGCTGTGCTGAGCCAGTGTTTGATGTTGTCGCTTTATTGGAGTGTGGAGCGGCCAAAAGTAGCTTCGGCTTTCTGGCACGGACACTATTAATTAAAATGCGAGATCATTGTAATGCAATTACAGCCTCTATGTAAAGAAAGTAAAGTCCCCCTTTCAGTCCTTGCGGTCTATAGTGCAGATGATTTAAAACCTCATCTGTTTCTGTGGCCTACGGTTAACGAGGGTGTCATGTGACCAGCACAACGACCAACCGCCTTTACGTTTCCCAACTAATGTCAAGTATCCATTACAGCTGGATGGACACAGGGGTGTCCTAAAAATAACGAAATCAAAAATTACAGTCTTCACCAGGGTTAGAACCCGAAACCCTTCACCACGCTTGAGTGTATAATGTACTTAGTATATAAATTATAATTCGGATCTAGTCTATGCTTTTGAGATGCCTGAGTTCACAAAGAAATAAAATACTTGAAATATTTATTTCTCATAAACTTGTATGTACAAATGAATCGTATCATATTGTTAGACACACATTTAAAAACTCACTGATACTTATTGTTAGTTACCAGTGTATTTAGCAGTGACGGGGTCATGGGAGAGTCGACAACCATTTAATGCAAAGCCTGATATAGGATAATATAAAATAAACAAAACTGGTGCAATCTGTTTTGTTATTGAAGTACTTTATTTTTTATCTGAAGTATTACGCACCTAAATTGAATAATAGAATTAAACTTGTAACAATGTCTCTTTCCTTTGTGACATCTGTCTTGGACAAACCAATAACCTGTTAGTATAAAAACAAAATGTTTACGATTTGAACAAATACCAATTTCAAATATAGTAATATACACTTTATGTTGCGCCAGTAGAGCTACGTCTGACATGAAAGGATAGTAACCCGATCACAATGACGATTGGGCTCCATGATGACCTGTGAGTAACCCCAAACTAAAACTTTATGGCCACATAGGTTCTAGAGCTACAAAAACCTTCATACGGGGAACAGTACCAGGAAAAAGAAGAGAGCGATAGCGATTAGAAGACACTAAAGAATGGAAGGGCCTGTCACTAAAAGAGATTCTCTCCAAGGAATAAAAAGAGAGGAATGAAGAAAGGCGGTCAACAGATCGTGAATGTTGCCCCAGTTGTTCAGCAGACTAAAGGATATGTGAAGGTGACTAGCCGGTCAGTACCTACTTTATACTTTACCTATTGCTTACACTTACTTATTTATCTACAAGCCAAGAAGTCGTTTGTGTTAAAGATCTGATCGTGGTTGAAGTCCAGGTCTTTGAATAAAAGGTTGAAAGCGAGCTCCCACTCCTGGTTTGGGTTAAAAGTGTTAACAAACTGTTTGTATTCCTTCCTGGTCACGGTGTAGTCGTTATTAGCGTCAGTACCCGATACCAACAAGTCTGAGAAGATGATGTACCGGATGTAGTAGTTGAAATCCTTGTCTTCCATGACGCCATCTCTGTCAGAGTCCACGCGAATGAAACGATCTTTTAGCATCGACTGTGTCCAGAGGTCGTACTGCCGGACAGAATGCAATAGGAAATCTTTGGTCACGTATTTCGTTTGATAGTACTTAATCATGGCAGCCGCCACGGCCTTGTAAAGCTTGAAGACGTTGTCCTGGTCGTAGACCGAGTACGACTTCCGGTACTGGTGAAGAGCTTTCTCATAGTCCTGGCAGAAAGTCTGAAAAGTGTGAAATTGTATTGATTGTTAAATTAAGCCTAATTGTTTTTACAATTCTGATCTATACAATTCACGAATAGATCTTTAACACTGGCGAACCAAACAAATATGTTTAAATGTATGTATGTCTTTGTCTGAGAGATTTAGAAAGAATTTTCATGTTACGAAGTTATCCTGAAGATCCACATATACATATGTATACTAATGATGACCAGAGTCTTTAGGGCTGGGTGCTTTATAAATTTCCTTCAAATGTGTCATTGGCCCCATGATAGCTAAAAGAAATTCGTAGTGCAGTTGAAGCGAATCACTGTAAATTGATCGTGCATTGGTGGCAAAACTTTCGAGAGATAGTCAGACAGACAGACTAGATAGATAGATAGATAGATAGATGGATAGATAGATAGATAGATAGATAGATAGATAGATAGATAGATAGATAGATAGATAGATAGATAGATAGATAGATAGATGTATTGATCTTATTCCTTGGTGAACTTACATGGTTGATTGACACGACACATATCACTAGTAAGACGCACAATTGCATTGTTCTGTCGATGAACCAAGGGCTACAACTGAAAATAAAAAACTACATTAAAACAAATACGTAAAGATACCGCGTTAAAGAAATTATTAATTGCTTAATTTCGTCCTCTCAAACTTTTTTAACGAGTCAGAATGTGCTCCAAGTGTTAGCCACTTGGTCCGGGCTCCCACCCACTACCTATTATAATGGTTAAAATTTAACTATGGTCCGCTTCTGCCTGGTATTGAGCATTTCACCCATACAGAAAGTTTGACCATGAATCTGCGACAAGGCTGGAACAGTAGACCTAATCATTAGTTTAAAAAAGAATACTACATACCTTCAAATCAGCAATCTCAATTTCAAACAATAACAAACTAGCCAAGCAAAACAGTGTGTTTGTCTTGTATGTTCTCTTCAGCTAATGAATCTTAATATCACACGTTCACAGGCCTGGGGACTTACTCTTAGATAGAAATGAAGATCGATGGTCCTCAAAAGAAGTCAAGTATGTGCCCTTTACTATAGAGTTATTGGTACCCAGCACATTTCGACTTGGGGATAATAGAAATTTTCTATACATTGTATTAGTGGTCGAAATTTCCACGGCTCTATTGTTCACTAAGAATAGAAGTTTCAAGGCCCGTAAGCAGGGTCGAAAATGATTCGCTGGCCGCAGTTTGGGCATAACAGTCTTAGAAGCTATCTTTGCAATCACAAGGGGCCGAAATGAAACGGTTTCCGTGTGTATAGAATCTAGACTATTGAGGCTTTCACGTACGAAGCTGTAGATTGGTGTTTTTTTTTTTTTTTTTACCTTTTGCTTAACCCAGTGCTTTTTTTGTGACGGTACGCACCGGTACGGCGTACCGGCATCTTTTTCAATGTGGGGAAAAAATTTTTACTTTTCTTGCATTTAACGTTTATTTTTTATTTATTAGTATTTAAAAGTTAGGCAATCCATCACTGAGTACCGGCACTGCCTTTACCTATCCCTGGTCTGTTGGACCGTTGGGGTACCATGCAAGATTTGGCGACTGTCTTTCTCCATTCCTTCCTGTCTTTTCCCTTAGAACCTCTTTCAATGTCAGGCCTGTCCATTCTGTTACGTTGTCTTCGCATCGCTTTCTCTGTCTGCCTCTTCTTCTGTTTTTTTCTGGTACTGTTCACTGAAGGAAGGTTTTTCTAATCAAATCGAAATACAGATTTACATTCGGACAACGGTTATGTCAACGCTGGATGTGGCAAAATTTGTTAGTCACAGCTAGGACTGCTCAGCCACGTAAAGTACTGCACTCCTTATAATCTTCGCACTAGAAAACATTGAATATAAAGTGTTCTGGCCTATATATTTTTTCATATAAGAATTGTATTAAATAAGATTTCAAGGTATGAGTCTATGGGGTGTGCGTTGCGTGGCCGAGTGATATAAATCGCTTGACTAACTAAAAAGTATTGAGCTCAAATCCCTACGTAAAGGAGGAACTTGTTAATTGAGATTTGAATGGAGCTGAGTCGTGTTTGCCTAGCCCCTAAAGGAAACAACTGTCCAGGCCCCCCCCCCCCCACATGACCACAAAGGAGGTCAAGAAAACCAGGAGTTAAATTAAGCTATGGCGATAATTTGTTTCTTTAAGTTCAATAGATTTTGATGTAACCACGAGGAAGTCGGGCGTAGTAGGGAGGTGAGAGTTAAAATGGAGAGAGAGACAGGCAGAGACGAGAGATAGACGTGTAGTTTTTTAGAGTGAGTTAACTTTGCTTAAATTGTTCAATAGAATAGTTCACTTGCTTTTTTTACATAATACCTACACTGAACTTGTAAGCTGTGTATATGCTGTTAGTTAAATCTTATTTAAGTTTTATTTTTTAAAACATAAGGAATATAATATACCTATAGTACTGACCACTGGGAAGACATAGCCTTAGACCACACTAGATGGAGAGAGACGGTGACCAAGAAAGCTATGGACAGTGAAAAAACAAAGGCCTGAACTCTGGAAAAAATGCGTGCCATGCGACAAATGGCCTGCTCCTCTTCCACCAAAGCGAAAGCGACCTTAACCTGCGATATTTGTGGAAGGGAGTGTCTCTCCAAAATAGGGCTCCAGAGTCACATGAAAAAGTGCTAGAGATGAACCAAAGTGATTCTACGACTGAAGGAGGCCAACCAACAAGTTTAGTTGTACTAACTGTTTGGAGCTACATACAACCTAATGCTGAAGTATTTGCATATATCTAATCAAATTGATATTGAGCATATATCTAATGTCTAATAGATCTAATAATAATTTCAATGTGGTATTCAATAGACCGTGGAGAGTGGCATGTTTTTACTCAGGCGCTATGTTCCATGGGGAACTCAGAGGAAAGATTTAGGTACACATCATTTGTTCAAATGTTGTTTTTTTTAAATTCTTTTAATTTTCAATGACAAATACAATAATCTAGATAGTGATATTGTGAGATATATTTCCAGAGAAATGTCGCGGTGAGGAATAACAGATGATTTTTTGCAAGGTGAAGTGTACTGCTTTCAGTCCATTAAACCAACCTTTTTTACAAAGCTTATATCAACTCTCTCGTCATTTCTTCCAATTCCTATTCTCGGATCAAGTTGAAACTTTGCAAAGAAGCATGAATCAAGACTATTTTGGGTAGTTTGCTTGTTTTTAAAACCTATCTTCAAGAAGTCCGGACATAAGGTGATATATGCTGGCAGAGCAGTGGGATAGTTGGAGCCATACATTTGCTTGTGGTAATAAGCTCGTACTTACTAAGACCTAAATCTTCTAGCGCCGTTGGCTATCCACTGTCTTGAGATTCTCCGTGAAGGTGCGGGGCCAAGTCGAACGAGAACGTACCATATTTAAAGGAGCTTTTTGAACAAAAATGTCTAAGAAAAATCGGGAAAATCTTGGAAGACAACGGTTACCGCTCCATCATAACTACGCGAAGTCTTCTCTAAGTGGGCGACTACTTGTCAATCAAGACAAGAATAGAGCTGTACCAAAACTTTCCCTCGTATCGGCCTCCGTATTATTTCAGCCTTGTCTTAAGTCTCGTTAGCTCAGCCACGTTTAGCTATTTAGCAGATGACGTTCATGTCTCCCATGCATACGTTTGTTTGACCATTGTATTAAGAAGCTGGATTTTTGCCTCAGTGTCAATAGCTTGGCTTGTCCAAATTGGCCGTATCCTTTGAAAAATGGACCCTGTCTTTCCTATGGAAATGAAGCTGCCTAGATCTGCTCATGATGCAGCTCATGTAATTTTAGTCTTAAAGTAGCAGAGTTATCCCACTGACGAGTTCATCTTGAGATGAATGACAGTATTTAGTGGTTCTTTACTTTTGATAAGCTTTGTTGTTGTTTTGTAAGAAAGCATTTCGCTTTTTTTTTTTCTCTTTTGCTTGTTTCTGTTTCCTAATCAGTGTTGACGATTTTGAAAAGTTCTTACGAAAATGCCCAGAAAGTATTTTGTTTTGACAGTAATCGATGATGCATTTTTTTAGCATTGCTCCTGTACAGTTTACGTTAAGTGGTACAGAATATTTAAAGATGTAGTCGAATATCTTGGTCTAGGTTATCTAGTATCGCACAGAAGATAAAAGAATGAACATATTACGAGATATAAAATGTTTAAATTTTTGTTTAATTGTAGATTTTCAAACAAAACAAATAATAGAATATGCATCCTCTATTTGGGACCCCTCAACTCAAGAAAACAGTAAGAAACCGGAACAGATACAAAATCGAGCAGTGAGATTCATAACAAACGAATATTCACATTTGACTAGAGTAACACCTTTAGTAAAATCACTAAATTTAGAAAGCCTTCAGGATAGAAGACTCAAAAGTAAAGAAGCAATTATACATAAAACACTGAACCATAATCTTCAAATACAAAAACAAAATTTAATAAAATACTCTGAAAGACACAAAGATAAAGGTACATTCCATATGATAGGACAAATTTGTACAAATACTCCTTCCCTAGTGCTGTTAGAGCATGGAATGGGTTCCCTGATCTAGCCTGGAAGACCAGTAACTTGGCAGAATTTCAGTCATTGGTTAACAAGCATGACTGAGTGCATGACGCGTAGGACGTAATCATCTTCTTGTTTAAAGTAACGTCTGTTTTATATAAGATAAGATACGAAGATAAAAACTTAAGTCAAATCTGCTCTTTGTTTTACACTTTGATTTGTTTTCAGATCGCGTGAATGCTCTTCAGGCGGGTACAATTTAGTAAGAGAGAAAAAGAAAAGAAAGCAATTGGAAGCAATATGGCGGCGATATAATCCAAACTTAAGAAAAACGTGAATTAATAAAAAAAAAATAAAGGGCTGAATATTTGAAATAAGCATAATAATAATAAACAATGCCAACGATGCCATATTGGAAGAACAGTGTTGCCAACTTAATCATAACCATTTATTTTTGTCGCAAACAAACATTGGATTCTGTTGTGCTGATAAGTGAAAAAAAAAAGTAATACTTCGCTTATCGATAATTCAGTATTGTGTACACCGGATACACCAAAAAAGTTTTGCAATTTATTGATTTGACTCCCTGTATGATTATCTCCAGTTGTCATAAAAAATCTTTAAACTTAGCAATGGCAAAGATAGAGTGGAGGCCTCGTATAGAAATAGTAGAAAAAATTAATAAATTACTTATTGTTGAGTTTAGTCCCGAAATTACTTGTTGAGATTTATTAACTGATTTAATTACGGTACGGTATTGGAAGAGGAACACAAAAAAATCAATATTTGTAATTCTTTAGTAAGGGAGGAAATAACTATCGTCATTAATATATGAAGAAAAAAAAAGGTTTACAGCTTTTATTTATTATTACAAACGAGATTAAGACAGATTTAGGAGGACTACAGTAATTATTAGGAGGCGCGATGGCTAAGCGGTAAAGCGCTGGCTTCCGAACGGGGGTTCCGGGTTCGAAACTTGGTGAAAACTGGGATTTTTTATTTCGGGATCTTTGGAAACCTAATGGGTACCTGACATGAGTTGGGAAAAGTAAACGCGGTTGGTCGTTGTGCTGGCCACATGACACCTCTCGATAACTGTGGGCCACAGAAACAGATGACCTTTACATCATCTGCCCCATAGACCACAAGGTCTGAAAGGGGAACTTTCCTTTTTGCAGTAATTAATATGACCACGTAGACCTAGCTATGACCTACATATTTTATCATAAGTAATGCAGGCGAATTTCGGAAGTACGTAGAAGCGGTCTACATTTTATTCACTTATTGTAGCGTTTTAGCCAGAACGTCTTAGGAATAAAATAACATTCACTTGACTGATTTAGTTCGATATGTAAACATATTTCCAATGCCATAACGGTATCTAGAAAATAAAAAAAGAAAAAGAAAGCGGGTGCTGTTACCAAATAAACAACGTAGAGTAAAATCCAGTAACAAAAATCGTGACACTCTATAGACAAGAAGAATCAGGATGGAAATACTTGTTTTTTAAGGTGTCGACTAGTTATTAAATAAAAGTATTCATAAGTCTACTCCAGTGGATAATAATCGCATGAGATATATTACAATTTCATTGTTTACAAATTTGACTTTTAATCTGATTCTACATTTCTACATTTCCAAAAAAAAAAAAACAGTACACAAATTTCAAAAAAAATTATACTTCTCAATTCTTATCACCAGATACACCAAAAAGCTTCTATTCGTGTAAATGCCTCCTTTAAAAAAAATCTGCAATATTTACAAAAAGCAATGTCGTAAAATACTCTACTCAGTATTTACAAAAAGCAATGTCGTTAGCGTCAATGACACCGTTCATGTCCCTATCGAGTCCTTTAAATAAAAAATGGCAGAAGAATTTATATTCCTTGCTAAAGTTGCGGTTGCCGCAGAAAATGTCCATCTCCTTTTTACTAATAGCGTAGTCATCATTGAGGTCAGCACCCATGACCAACAGGTCGACAAAGACCATAAAGTGGGTCACATTGTTAACGTCGTTATTGTCGATGACCCCATTTTTGTCAGTGTCCGCAAGACCGAAGTGGTCAGTGGTCATTTTTTGAACCCAAGGTGTTGCATTTTTGATCGAGCTCAAGCAGAATTGTTTGGACAGCATCCTGTTCTGGAAGAAGTGAATAAATGACGGCTGGTTGTACGTGTACATGGCCCATACGCTGTCTCTGTCATGGTTTGGTTGCTGTCTTATAAATGGAGCGTAGCTCACGCTATCTGAGGCAACCTAAAAGAAAGCAAACATGAAGTAGATCAGTGGAGAAAGACGTTTCACCTTTACAACAGTGGAGAATGTTTTATTTACATCGCGGCAAGTATTGTAGGGGATAAGTCCGTCGTTGAATTATTATTCAGTAATGATAAACCTTTTCTTTTGATGACGATAATATTAAAATAAATTAAATTAACTCTTTCTCTCCGTAATTATTTTCCGCGTTCAAAAGGAATTATTCATATTTCCAATTAGCATGTTAGGGTTAAACTTCAATTACGTCATTGTTTTAACTACAAAATATTTTAAGCGGTATAGATAAACGCATGCCCTTTTTATATAGCACAAACTAAAGTTTAGAAACGCAAATATTGAGTTGATTTAATGGGGTCTAATCAACGGCGGTATCGTCACTCAGGAGTGAACGAGTTAAAAATATTAAAATATTACTACTACACGTAGGAAGAATGGTAACCTACCTTCCAGGGCATGCAACCCTGCCTCATAGTGGCGCCCGGGTGGAAACGATCGTAAGAGGAAACGATTAGGCTAAAGGGTAACAAGACTCCCGTGGGGGTGCCTAAGGGGGGGGGGTGTGAGAGCATCCTCATTGCACTGCGCGGAGTTGTAAAAAAGCTCCCACAACCTCGTAAAAATCCAGGCGCTGTTCCTCAAGGGGCCGTTACATAAATGGTGTGTCCCGCACAGTTAGCCTGGTATAGAAAAAGGAAAATGGCGGGGGTCTTAGTGTATGCGGCCTCTTGCCGCGAGTCTGACCCACCCGTTAGACAGAACAGTGTACACTGTTCTCATTCAGGCCGGTGAGAGGGAGCTCTTGTTCACTTTTGCTGGCTTAGAGTTCCAAGAGCTGAAGGCTCAATTCTACCTGACAGTTTAAGAAGAAGAAGAAGTAGCCTACCTTACACTAGTAAAGTAGGTTGGTCTTGTTCTGGCCACAAGTAAAGTACCCCTTTCAGATCTTGCGATCTAAGAGGGATGATATAAAGGTCATCTCTTCCTGTGGCTCACGTTAACGATGGTGGCATGCGGCTAGCACAACGACCTATCTCCTATTTCCCCATCAACTCATATCAGGGCCCTTTAGAGTTAGATGGAGCACAACGACCAATCTCCTATTTCCCCATCAACTCATACCAGGGCCCTTTAGAGTTAGATGGAGCACAACGACCTATCTCCTATTTCCCCATCAACTCATATCAGGGCCCTTTAGAGTTAGATGGATTCAAGGGTTAGATGTCCCGAAATTCAAAGTCCAAGTCTTTCTAGGATTCGAGCTAGGGACGCCTCGGTTCAGATACCAAGCACTTTGTCACCCCGCCACTCATTACGACATATCTAATATGACGTCAGTCTTTACCTGCGAACTGACTTGAGAGACTGAGACAAAGGTCACAAGAAATAACTGATGGATGAGCTCCATGCTGCTGAAACAAAACAAAATGTATTCAAATATTTAAAGATAAAATGATTTTTAAATTAAGCATTTAGTTGCTAAGCATTAAAGTTCTAGGCCTTAAAGTTTTGAAAGACTAGCTCACCCTACATAATTTGCATAGAAAATAATGATTTTTTATAATTTTTTAAATATAAATTTTTACTTTTAAAATTCATACACTACCGCTGCTGTCTGTGGATTAAATAACATTGCTGAAATAAATGATGCCTTTGTAAGTTTTGAAACAACTTTGTGATTGCTTTAAGCTTCCAAAGAAAAACATTTGCTCATTTGTATTTTCTTCACATATTTGTACACTAAATCAAATAAATGTATAAATATTAAAATGATGCTTTCTCTATTTCTAAATAAAAATGTTTTGAAAAAAAAAAAAAGAGAAATTATAATTATTTACTTTTAAAAAAATGTTAGCTGCGAACTTCTTCCTGTTCAGGAACCAAAACTTGTATTGCGGTGCACATCTAGCCACCCCGACCTCTATAATATAGTATATAAGGCGCTCAGAATTTCTGACATTATGGAAGGATATAAAACAGATTTACGGTAAAGTGCTAAATCAAAATCTGTATTAATCAATCTTGCTTCGAGGCTGAAATGAGTTGCCCTTACGCTGCTAGTGTTAATGAATTCATAAAGTAGGTCACGTGACCTGCTATTAATAGAGCATGCGAACAGTGCCATCGACCTTTTGATCGGAAATAAAAGCACGCTATTGTGCACGGAAAATATATTTGCAGGGACGAAGCAGACATGATTTTTTTTTCTTTTATTTCTGTTTTGGTAGGGAGGTTGGGGGGGATGAACCATTGTGTTGTGGAAATATGTACTATTACAATTACCTAAACGGGTTAGTAAGTCAATATAAGGTTGCAATAAATAAACAATGCGAATAATAAACAAGCAAAAATATATTTAAAAAAAAAAATAACAAAGGTTATCTAATGGGAAAAACTCTGCACTTTCAACTATATCTCTCAATAATGTAGACCTTTTTACCCTTATTCAATATCAAACAAAATTATTGATTACCAATAATTGATTGACTTACTGGTAATTTTTAAAAATGATTCATGTTTTGTTAGGTTTCATTGTTAGATTAAAGTTTCAACTTGGTCCTAAATGGATGTGGAAGAAATGGCGTGTACAATTATCTAAGGAGACAAAACCCTACATATCTAGCCATATATGTGAATACTGGAGGATTAATTTCCCTTTTTGGTATCACACAAAATATTAATTACCAGTAATTAATTGACTGATATTTTTTTTTTATGATTCATGTCTTGTCTGTCCCAATGAATAATTGTATAAAGTTTTCAAATTGATACGAGAATGGATGTCGGAGAAATAACGTGTAGAAACTTTTTGACCGGGTGGACTTTCACACACACAGACAGACAGATAGAGTGAGTTGATATATCCCTTAGATCGGCACCTGTTGAGCATTGTTGCTGTTAGGATTCATGTCCTACGAATCAAATGTCTCATTATGATCCGTGTAGTATTTTGCACTTTGAGATTGTTGTGCTTGTAAACCCATATGTCAATGTCCCTGGAACGTAACTTTTTTTTTTCAGGGATTGAATTGTACACAATGCATCATCAATTAAAAGTGCCCATTTTAGACCTTGCGGTATGAGAACGAAGAAGAGGAAGATCTTGCGATCTATAGGACAGATGAAGCAAAGGTTATCAGTTTCTTTGGCCGACTGTTAACGATGGTGCCATGTGGACAGCACAACTATCCATCGCCTTTACTTTTTCCAACTAATGTCAGATAGCCATAGAGTTGGGTGGACTCATTGGGGGTCCTAAAAATCTTGAAATTCAAATTCCCAGATGTCACCGAAGCTCAAACCCGAGACCTCTCGGTTGGGAAGCCAGGCGTTTTGCCATTCAGCCACAATGCCCAATAATTAATTTAAAATGTCTTTGTATTGCATTTGTTCATTGTATGCAGTGCAAATTGTACCAACAGATGTTTGTAAGTACATGCCGTGCTTTGTGTGTAGTTTTACGAGACGTCCGACAATGGGAGAACATGTCCTCATTTTATAGGTGGCGTCCTCCGTCCGGCAGACATTTGGCTAAATGTGAACATTTCATGCCTTTACTCTTTTGTTTACAGCTATGGCATTCTACCAAACAACTGATAAAGACACATTCCTCGTTCAATATGCTAGGACAAATTTTTACAAATGCTTCTTCTTCCCTAATGCTATTAGAGCATGGAATGGGTTGTCTGAGACATCCAGGAAAACCAGTGACTTGGCAGAATTTAAGACAATTTAAGTCATTGGTTAATATGCATGGCTAGATGCATGACGCGTAGGACGTAATCATCTTCTTTTTTGAAGTAACGTCTGTATTATAAAGGATAAGATAACAGAATTCAGTTCTCTATATCTTTTGGTTTCAACACAGCAACTGGCTTACTAATGATGTATCGTCATGCAGACAGAGCCTAAAGGAATGATTTTTCGTACAATGGTTTGGCCAGTGCTGCAACATGACGTAATTTCCAGACAGAACGATGATTTTTATTTTCGACAACCTTCTTTTTTGAGCGCTGTGATATATAGATCATGGGCATGGAATCGGTTGCCTGAGTCAGTCAGGAAAACCAATGACTTGGCAGAATTTATGTCATTGAATAACATTCATGACTAGATTAACCTAGGCACATGCGTAATCATCTTCTTTATCTGAAGTAACGTCTAGATTTCATAGGAAGATAAGATAAGATTGAAGGCTGGTCTGCAATATCTGCCTTGTTTTATCACGTGACTTCCGTGATTGAGTCTCCCTTACTTTATTACATGACTTCCATGATTGAGTCGGTCTTGCTTTACCTCGTGACCGACGTGATCTTGCATTTACTACTCTGAGTTTGACCGTTACTGAAATATATTTAAAACAAATTCCTTAGTGCTATTAGAGCATGGAATGGGTTGCCTGAGCTAGCCTGGAAAACCAGTGATATGGCAGAATTTGTCATTGGTTTATATGCATGACTAAATGCATGACGTGTAGGACGTAATCATCTTCTTTTTTTGAAGTAACGTCTGTTTTAGATAAGATAAGAAAAGATAAGATTAAAAAAACGTGCGAAGTATCTTAGCCTATATTTAGGCTGCCAAGTCAAAATGACCTCTTCAAAAATATGGACCGAGGTGCCCGAGGCACAACACCAAATGTGACTCGAATCATTTAATTAACCGACGAGCCTTTACCACCTGCTGCGACTATACAGGTTAGTCTCTAGATCAGTTATAACAAAAATAATGGGACATCGAAAAAACATTACCTTTATATAAGAATTTGGTTTACCATATTTTTTTTTTATAATCTAGATTTAATCTATTTTTATCTGGATCTATTTTAGCTGCCTATATCTAATATAGCTGAGTCGGCCAGGAAAACCAATGACTCGGCAGAATATAAGTTAAATTAAGGTTAATTAAAAATGCAACCAAAAAAAACAAAAAAAAACAAGGTTACAAAGACACTTTGTGTGGAAACACAAACTCAAAATCGGCTCCGGAAGGATCCACCCAGGCAGACAAAAAGGCAGGTTGCGATTTTCCTAGAGATTTTTTGATACACATTGATATCTAATAGCATCTTATCCTTCCTAGATATAGAAATACATTACGGGACAGATTAGACCTATCACGTTTCTATTCATGCTTTAAGCGCTAGGTGCGCATTATCAAACTTTATAGACTATATAATGAAGGTACTACTAGTAGATTATCGTAGTTGCACATTATATAACACGCTACTTGTGGACCTATTCGAATGGAAATGACAGATTTTGACATCCAGTTCGCCCCTGGTAGACGAGACTACCTCTCACGTGGCACGCTTTTTTTTCAAGAGCTGAGGCTGTCCATAGCTTTCTTGGTCACCGTCTCTCTCCAACTAGTGCGGTCTAAGCATGGACCACGAAAAAAAACTTTATATGTATTTATGTGTGTGTGTGTACATAATCTTTATTACATTCTGACCCTTCATTTTTTCGGAAGACGTTTATTGTGCCCTAGAATAGGTTCTTTCATGAGTTAGTTGAAAAATTGTAGATACCCCACCATTACTAGCAATGGGGTCTGGGGGAGCGCTAGGAGCTCCTCCAGCGCGGGGCGAAGCCCCGCCGCCAAGCACTATTTCTGATATTGAAAGCCAACAAAATGCATATTCTAAGGTATCTACAGTGCGTTTTCCTGCTATTAAAAAGTTTTATTTCAAAAACCTAATGTGCTATTCGGCGCATTTGCCGTCAAGCTGTTTCCGTAAAAATCTGTCACTGGTAATGTCTGAAGCCTCTCCCCACCTGCCAAGAGGACCTACATAAATGAGTGGCGTCAAGTTGTACTAGGATATCATTGCAACTCTCATGCATAATTCATTTTGTCGGACAACATGTCCCGCAAACCTCATGCGTCGCTCTCTCACAATCTTACTAAGGGGTCGACTCCCAGTTCGGCATAGGATTTCCTTGATTTAGACCCGATCTCTATAACTGACTCCTGAAATGTGTCTTAGTCATCTTTGTTGAGCCACATTTAGTATTAGATGACTATTCACTTCAGTTTATTAATGGAGCCCTGCCACTGGTAAAAATGTGTAACCTCTCTTGAATACGCTCTTGGAATTAAGTGACCGTAGTTTGCTTTAGATTTTATATCGAAAAGAGAAGTTTTATCGTCAAAATCATCTGTTGGGGGTTTTCCACCTCAAAATACTCTGTAGGGGATCTTAAACTCAAAACCATCTGGAAGGGTTTTAAACTTTAAAAAAAAGCCATCTGTAGAAGAAGGGCTTAAACTCAAAACCCCCAATTGGATTGGCTACGCTCAAATAATTTTATTGTGTAATTTGTTGTTTTTTTTATATTGAAGAGGTATTTTTAGCATCAAACCCCTCTGAATGGGGGCTTAAACTCAAAACCCCTTTGGCTAGGCTCATAGATTTTAGAGTGAGTAATTTTCTTTTATTTATATTAAAGAGGTACTTTTTAGCTTCAAACTCCACTGGAGGGGAGTTTTAACTCAAAACCCCTTTGACTACACTCATAACATTTTGAGTGTATAATTTGTTTTTTTTTTATTATTAAAGAGGTATTTTTACCTTCAAACCCCGCTGAAAAGCTCAGTCAAAACCCATTTAGCTACGCTTATAACATTTTGAGTGCGTAATTAGCTTTTTTTTATGTTAAAGAGGGGGTTTATCGTAAATTTTAGAGGGGGTTTAAAATCAAAATCTTCCTTAATTGTGCTCTTGGAATTAGGGGATTTTCGTTTGCATTTTTTTTTTGTTTTGTTTTATAGAAGAGTGGAAGTTAACTGCAAAAACCCCAGGTAAGGGGTTTAAAACTCAAAACCCCTGGTAGGGGTTTTTAAACTCGAACCCCTCTGGTAGGGGTTTTAAACTCGAACCCCCCTGGTAGGGGGTTTTAAACTCAGAACCCCTTTGGTTGTGCTGGGGCAAGTGATGGTTTAGTATTAAAATCTCACCTAAAATAAACAAAATCAAAGCAAAAACTCAGTCCGATCCACTTCGGGGGGGGGGGGGGGGATTTCATTTCCGGAGGTGTTTGAACCCCCCCCCCCCGGCTACGCCCATGGGTCTAAGGCTATGTCTTCCCGATGGTCAGTATCAATGTTCACTGATTTTAAATTCCTTTTTATCACATCTACGTAACGGAGGTGGGGGCGGCCAGTTTTTCTTGAGCCAGACGCAAGTTGCCCGTACAGATATTTTTCGGGACACGATTGTCCTCCATCTGGCGAACATGTCCGAGCGGCGTTGCCTGAGGAATGTAAAGATGCTGGGAAAGGCCCGTTTTGGCGAGGACCTCGGTATTACACACTTTCTTTCCATGTTATTTTTAGGATCCTTCGAAGGCAGCGCAATTGGAATGAGTTTAGTTGTCTCTCTTGCTTTGTGTAGGTAGTCCACGACTCACTGCCGTCCAGTAAGCAAGAACGCATGCCTTGTAAACCTCCAGTTTGGTCGCTGTGGTGAGCTTCTGGTTTCCCCAAACTCTTGGTCGGAGTCTAGAGAATGTTGATGCGGCCTTACCTATGCTTTTTTTTAATATCCTCTTCTAGAGACAGTCATCTTAAATTGTAGATCCAATGTAGCAGAATTCGTTCACGGCATCTAGATTGTTATCGTCAATGAGGATGGATGGTGGTGCTGTAGCAGATGGTCCCAAAACATTAGTTTTCTTTGTGCTGATGGTTAGGCCATACTCTTTGCAAGTCTTAGAGAAGAGAGATATTAATGACTGAAGCTCCTTTTGTGAGAGTGCTAATATCGCTGCGTCGTCCGCAGAGAGCATATCTCTTACGAGGGTGGTTCTGATTTTAGTTTTGGCCCTCAGTTTAGCAATATTTAGAAGTTTGCCATCAAATCTGGAATGAAGATATATGCCTTCGGTGGATTTGTCATTTTCCATTAAATATTAAGCCATTATCTCATGTCATTATGTCGAATGTCAAAATGCAGGGGGCCCTTAAGAGGTCAAGCCTCCTGGCCCCCAAACCCCTAGCTACACCACTGGGCATAGGCAAACTGGCAGCCGCCTAGGGCATCAAATTGGTGGATTCCTCGCACAGGACTAAACAAAAATTAACGAATAAATTGCGTGACTAGGATCAGATCACAAACATTGTAGAGAACTGTGTATGTTTACTAGTCTAACTCCATGTCTTCTATGGAAATAGTTATATGCCTATTTGAATTTCACTAATTTAAGTTATTTGTCGATTTAGGCACAAGCGTTTTTAACAAGTTTCTTTTTAATTGTTTAAAATTCATTTAGGGCTTCCAATTACCCAAGGCCGACCCTGCTGTCGACTAGTTGAACAAAAACGAAAGTAACTTTAATTGTGATGCAACATCAACAGGAAGAAGACGTGTAAGTTTAGAAAAGATACAAAGGAAGTAGAAATTTTCGACCAATCACATTTCGCCACGGTCGTTTCTTCTAGATCTACTGTTTACCGGCGAGTTGGAAGAAACCTTGTGGTCATCGAGTTTCCAGAAGTACTGTCTAACGATCTTAATCTAGATCTATTTTGTTTGTCCTGGTAAAAGATAAATTATTTATAACATTTCTAAATCCAATAAATCTAGATGTGTAGATCTAGATTAGATCTTATCAATGTAGTATGTCTGACTACTCTGACGTCTAGTTTAAGAAGCCTAATTTAAATTGTATTTTTATGACTCGAGAGTCGACCCGACGATAGACTGAAACTCTGATTATAGTCTGATAGAGTTACACAGAGATCTACTCTACGTCAGTATGGTATGAGTACGTCGATCATCGTTATCCGTCGTTGAATGATAATGTCAGAATGTATATATTTAATATATAGATCTAGAGTAACTTACGTTTATCGAACAAGTTAAGTACAGTCGCGCGACATTTTTTATGTTTGAATTTGTGTATCTCCGTAAAAATTAGACCTAGAAAAAAACTGATTGTATCTATGAACTCCTCATCAAGTAGACGTTTTATTCTATTACTACTCAAAGTTAAACTTATATTTGATGTTAATGTGGGTCAGGTCGATGATTTCAAAAGCTTAAATTATCGAACACCGTTTTAACTTTATCTTATCTTATCGAACATATTAAGAACTTATCGAACACACGAGAAGTATGGTGTTTAAAAGTGTTATAATCTTAAAATTTTTTGAAATGTATGGTGTTTCAAAAGTGTTATAATCTATATTTTTTTTTATTATATCATTTTCTTTTTACGCCATGTCAAGACAGACAGATTTTAGTCATTTTCACATGGTCCACATTGAAGGAATCTATCACTGATCAGCTCTGCTTAGCAACTGACGGTGCTAAGCTCAGTAACGCATTACTGTAGTACTTATTTAGTACTAAGCTATTTTGAGACATAAGGCCATTAATAAATCCAGATATTATTTATTTGAGGGAGAGCATAATAAGCTTTGGTAGCCAATAGATAATCCCGCCCTCCCCAAGTCATTGCAGGACACAACAGTTTACTTGGTTGACCTAAAAACAAAACATATGGTATGCGGCCCTACGTAACTAGCCGCAGATCTAGCACGCTCAGTGTATGTAACAGCCCAAAAAGTCAGTGCTAGATATTTTTCGATCTGGGTGGAGAAGGGTGGGGGCGGGTGCTGATAAGCTATGGTAGCTTGCGAGCTGTGTTACCTATAGATGTAGATAGATCCCCCCTCCCTAAACCACCTGGTTGACCAAAAAAAAAAAAAACACCGTATTTTAGAGCACGCTTAGTATTTGTCACACACACACAAACAACATATCTATATATCTATCACGTCTAGTGTTTGTGACCTAATTACCGTAGGTACTCGAATGATGGCTCCTCCCCCTTTCCCCTCAACATTGTTCTTACTACAACTTGAACAATGTTTTGGGGCTGTGTTGGTGGCCTGGTTTACACCTGTGTGTTGGGCTATCACTGACCTTTTTTTTTTTTTGTTGTGTGTTAGTCTGGTGGCTGCGTTTGGATTGAGTCTTAAAATTTACGTTGTTACTTTGCACTGAAAAAGAAGAGAGTGGAATTGCGTAAGAAGAAAGCGCCGGTAAGGGGGTGTAGGCAAAATAAGAGAGTGGTTAAATGTGTTATTGTTATTATTTTGAGTATTTGTGATGTTTCAAAGGAGTGTCTTAGTAGCGCATTATGAGCTTTATCATACTTTATGGTAAGATATATATATAATTTTATAGACCCTGCGCCACACGTCTAGATCGAGAAGCACAACTGACTATATATTTGAGGCTGACGTCACATTTTAATGGTCGATCAATTATTGATGATCTCTGGATATAGTGTCTTGACTGTTTATCTCTCCTCCCCCCCCTCCCTTTTTTTTTTACCTACCTAAGACATTTTTATTTCACAATACCATATCTACATTCTATACCTCCCCCTTAGCCCTTTCGTTTTATTAATATCTGTTCACATCAAGCGCATGCACTAGGTATTTGTTTATAACACATAATTAAGAAGTTAATAGAATGGGGCATCTGAAAAAAAAAACACAACTGAATATATTTTACATTTATTGTTCTTGTGATAACACTATGATGATAATAGCATCAAACTATATGTGTCATAAAATCAAGCTTTTAAAATGGGTACAATTAATGCATATCGATGTAAATCTATTTACTTAGAAAAATATAGCACATAGCTGATACAAATTGTAACACATGGGTAATTTATATATGTACTTTGCACTACATTTAAAAAAAATATATATAATTTAAATATTTTGTCTTCTTTGGGTTATATCCCTTTGATATTTATTTTTAACATTAAAATGGTGTTCGATATCTTACGAAGCTGAGATTGCTTATATAAAAACAGCTATTATCCAACACCCCCTTTTTAACCTCGATTTTCATGTTTAGGTAGCAAAGGACACTTTTAAAAAAAAGTTGCAAATATTTCTCAGCCTAATTAGAAGCGTATTATATAGGTTTTGTTGAGCTGAAGCATCATTGGCATTAAAAAATACCCTAAACCCGAGACTCACTTCACTCTTTCCAAGAGGTCAAAAAAAGTGAAATTTTTATATCAATATTACCAATGCACTTTGAATATAAGTAAAAAAAATTATCCTCGGGTGAAAATGAAACTAAATATAACTTAACTATAAAGAAATGGACGATGCACAATAGGAATGGACTAGTTTCGTCATAATCATCGAAATAAAGGAGAATTTAAAAAAATACAATGGGTGTTCGATAAGTACCTTAAAACGAAGGTGTTCGATAGATGTAAGTTACTCTAGATCTAAATGATGGATTTTTAAATTTTTTTTTACACTAAAAATGTTACTCTAAGTACAAAAGAAATCTCTGATGGCGATGGTTTTGTAATTGTTTTATTTTTTTTATTTAATTATAATATATATAAATCTAAATATAATATCTGAATATATGTTTTGATTTACAGATAATGATTCATTGAATGTATTATTCTTTTTAAAAAAATTTGCAATAATAACTTAGTAATTTATGTTTTTCTGATGTAATTTTCCTGCGCATCCAAGATGATCAAGATTTTCACCTAGTTTCTATGTGATGTCACACTAACCTCCTATATTAATTTAATCTATTGACTTATTTAATTGTATAAACTTATAAACTCAAAAGGGAGACCATATAACTAAGTTTACATTTTCGTAAAGGAATTATCTTCGTCTATGCAGTTAGATATAGATCTTGTAAGCAGAGAAAAAAATGTGTGATGAAAGATTTACATGCTTGACTAACCACGGTAGTGTGTATTTTCTCGCCTGACCATTCAAAACAGACAAACACTATTGCTTGGTTATCTTGTCATGACTGACTACACGTAGTCTAGACTATCCTTACACTGACCAGTTTGTTAGAATATCTCAGACACACAATCTATTTACTTTTTAGGACAGGGACGTCAGGGAGGGGCTTAGATGAAAATGGAACTTTTTTTTCTCGAGTTGGTTATCCTAATGCTTTTAGATTTCTCTCCATTTTTTTTAGATGTCAAGAATTTACTGATTAATTTATTAGATATAAATGTTTCTAAGCATTTAAATACAAAATGGTAAAATGTTTACTATTACAACTTTTTATGCAGAATTTAAATATGTCAATAACTCAAATTTGAAAAACCATCAGAGTTTCCCTTTAAATTATTGATTCTAAAATAGATCTAGATTATAATTATTCTAGATCTCTAGTCTATACTTAAAAAATAATTACTAATACTATTTATAAAATAGTAGATTAAGTAGATCTAGAATCTAGTCTTACTTTAACTTTTAAGAAGGCTCTTTTTTGTTTATTAATATGATTATTAATAATATTATTCTTATTGATCCTTGTAATCTATATAGATCCAATCTAGTCTAAAACATCTTAAAGTTGACGATTTTAGGTTACCTGTTGTTGAAGGGTCTTGGTCAGAAATTTTTAGCGATTACAAGAACTCTATTTTTAAGTTTTACTTTGTACAATTAAAAACAACAGTCAAAATAGAACAGACACAACACACAAGTTCATTGAGTTTCTACACATAGATGTCTTGATCTTTGTAAGTGTGCCCTATAAGAAGTAGTGCTGATAGTCTGAGAGAGTATTAAGGCTAAGGAACACAATTTTTGTACTGTTTGTTCTAGCCTTAATGGACAAAAGTATCCCACTTTGAGACTACTTGATGTCCATCTAGTTATAATAGAATAATAATTTTCAAGACTCTGCAGAGGGTCGACAAAAGAGTGAAAGCAGGTCAGGGGTAGCGGTTGGAAAGCCGAAAAAAATTCAGAGATTTTACATAATATAGGACTAGCTTTTGTGGGTTAGGGTGTGCAACATCATTATGACATGTATTTCTCGATGTTACCTTGGGTTCTTGACGTTTGTGCGCTTATAACTATGTGAAACTTGAGTCATACAAGACCACAATAAAGATTAAAATACACTGGGCAACACTTATGTCATTAGACAATATTTATTACATACAATAGGTAAGTTGATATAGATCATTCCAGCCATAAGTTACTTGTCACAAAGTTGCACATAATATCATGAATAATATCCTATAGTCAAAAATTATCATACAAAGTCCATTGAACACAATCTTTTGAGTTGAGAGGTTTTTCTTGTGCTCTTGACCCAGTTTACAATTCTTTACTATAAATCATAAACGTCACAATGGGCTGTGACATTGGATAAGTAAAAGTGATACTAGAATTCAGCCAGAAGCATACATGTGTGTGTTGGGTGTGGAGTTAAAAGATGTGTTTTTCATAAGTCGAAAGTCTTGTGTCAGAGAAATTACAATGGGCAGGTTAAAGATTTTACAAAAGTGGGCGTTTCAGAAAGAGAGTGATGGAAATAGAAAGAAAGCTGGCAGTTTAATTACATTGTAACATATTCAATAATTCACTGGCTAAAAATTGTGAATGTTTAAATTACATTTTCACAGAGGTGTGAAGGCAGATAGAGGGTGTCATTTTCTTCAGTTTTATTAGTACTAATATTTTGTAAACAATAATAGTGATATATCAATTATTTAATTTTTTTTTCCCTTAAAGATTTCATAGCCTGTTGAAATTTCAAGATAGAGGTAGTATGACAAAGAACCAAATGAGACTAGGGCTTTTTGCCCTGATTGTTTTTATATCCTGGACATCTGTAGCTGGTAAGTTCAGTTCACCAATACCATTCTGCTGCATTTTTTAGGAGTTTTAAGGTATTCTGGGCAGGGGAGGGACACTTTGTTTGCTTTATTAGATGTTATTATTTATTTGTATACCAAGAAAAATTTAAATTAGAACTTGTAGTACCAGACATTTTATTTTGGTAACAAATTATTTAACCCTACCAGCCCTTATGCCCTAAAAGTAACTTGAGTTCTATCCATGAGATCTGTTGACCATGCCTCTACCCTCCCCCATCTTTCAAGCTCTAGATGGATACATTTCAATATATTTTTCTTATCAATCAAGCTCTCACTGTCTCATTCAATTGAAGTAAAAGATTCTACTTAAATGAAGGCTGAAATCTAATAGTCTAAATCAACCAAAATATTAATCCACATTTTTTTGTTTGAACTTACTAGCAGTCTGTATCATGTTCGTGTTTATTATGAATTTTGTCATGTAAGGCCACACCAATTCAGTGTAAACACATGGGGCAGACATTTTCAATGGTTGAACCTGGGGTTTCATTAGGATTGGTTTGTTATTTAATGTAATTATAAGTTCTGTTTTTTTTTTTTTTAATCAAGTACCAAAAATAGGCACAGTTGAAAAGCACCATTTTTTTTGTACAGAAAAAGCAAAGCAGTCTGGTGGTATTGAGATACTGACATCTTTGTTTGAAGCTCTTGTATCAAGCTCTATTAGTAACATTTTGGTGGTAACAGTTTTCTTTTATTAATAAACTTTGTACTTTGAATTTTTACAGGTCGACTAGCTGTGATGTCCATTGACTTGGGAGGAGAGTACTTTAAAGTTGCTATAGTTAAAGTAGGTCAAATAATAGACATTTGATTCTCTAAACACTGTCCATTTGTCACTTGATGAATGTTGAGATCCAACTCCTATTACATATAATGAGGATTTCACTGACTGATGACAATCTGTAGCTACAGATTTGAATATATGCCTATATATTTTTTGATTAAGCTTATCATATTTCACATTTAGGACAACAGAAAATTAACCTTTTATCTTGGTTAGAACTTGATTCTGAATTTCTAGATTTAAAAAAGTTACTTCAAGGGAATAAACATTAGACTAATTATTTTTTTAAAGGTCGATCAATGGTTGTGAATAGTTTACTAATCAATACTGATTATCACATATTATTATTATATGCCTCATTAAATTTTTTCTTATCTTTTAGCCTGGTGTGCCTATGGAAATAGCATTGAACAAGTAAGTTTAGTTCTTGATAGCTTTTAATTTTTCATTTCTTTTCCTAACTTTTTAACTAATGTAAGTGAACTAAAAACCTGCCTTCAAAATGCCTCATTGTCAAACACTGAATGAAATAATGTAGAGAATTATCAGTAAGGTTTTTTCATATTTCTATTGTGTTTTTTTATTCTCAGAGAGTCTAGCAGAAAGACACCAACTTTAGTTGCATTCAGAGATGGGGAAAGACACTTTGCTAGTGAAGCCCAAACAACAGTGAGTATCTCTCTTTAGTACAGCTAAAACTAATTGTTACTTTATGTTGGATTAAAAAAAAAGTATTGCTATTATGTTTTAAGATGTAGAAAATTAAAAAAAAATCTAAAATGTTATTAAATCATGTACTTTAATTGGGGGGGGGGGGGGGTGTTATTTCAATAGTACAAGAGCAACTCTTAGTTTTTGATAAATACAAAATTAGCAATATGTAATGAAAAAATTTTGGGTCATGCAGTCTAGCAAGTATAGATTCTGTGGGGCAAGCATAGATAAATATTAATTATTCTTAAGTATTCTATTATAGAGCAAATTGACAGTGGTTTAAAACAAAATCACTGGAGATGTCTTAATCAGTTTTTGTTTCCTTTATTGTTATAAAATTAAGACAAGATGTTTGTGTGTGTGTGTTTATGAACATAAAAAAAATGTATTTGAAAAAAAAATCTTAATTAAGTAATGTAAATTTTTTAATATGAAAGAAATAGTTGATATTTTTTTTCAATCCCTACTTCCATACTAGTACTCTTTTGGATGTGTAAGATAGATTCAACGAACAAATCTCTGTGCACATTTCACTTCACTCTTTATTCATTCTATAAATTACATCTAGGCCTTGAGGTATCCCCAAAAGGCTGTTGGCTACTTGATGCAGATCATTGGCCGTCAGTTTGACGATCCACAAGTACAACTTTTTAGAAAGCGATTCCCCTACTATGACATGTTGAAGGATGAAGAGAGAGGCACTGTACTGTTTAAGATTGATGAGTAAGTTGTGGCATAGGATTTGTTTTATCAGTCTCATTGAACTTCATCTCTCTTTGTGAACACACACTCACTCTTATTGAGGTAGAACTTGTGTTAATTCCTAATGGGATACGATGTGGTAGGAAGTTACCTAAACTTAAGTATAAGAAGATCTCTTTCTGACACACACAAAAACGATAGGATACACTTATCAATTTGTTAAAAATAAAAAAATTAGATGTTTATAGTTTTTTTCTTTCTTTTTCAAATAAATAACCAATGCAACAATGTTTAGGGCCAGGCATAGTCAATGGAGTCCTTACATTTTACATTTTTACAAAAAAAAAAGATTTATTGTTCTTATTTTATTTTTTTTTTGTATTCCAATAATATTTTTTAGAGCCACATCTTTTTCTCTTTGCTTTGGAGCTAGACGTTTTTCACCCAGAAATAGAGTAAGTTTGTTAAAGTTTGCTGATTTGATGTAGGCTTTTAAATGTATTATTCTTTTTGTCTGGCTCAGCGACACAATTTACAGTGTGGAAGAATTGTTGGCTATGATACTAGAACAAGCTAAGGAATATGCACAAAATTTTGCAGGTAATCTATTCCTCCTACAACGTGTGCTTGAATTTTGACATCAACATACTTTAGTTTGTAGCTAATACAACTCTATTATAAATGTGCTTAGAGGTACCAGGGGTTGAGGTGGAGTATGAGTCGACAACTAACTTGTCACCAATGTAAAATTGTGGCAGTGTTAATGAAGCATACACACTAGACATTATCACATTAAATCTGTTTAGCTGTATAAATAGTTTACTGGTATACTGGCTGGTACATATGGATGGCTGCCTGGTCGTGTGGTTTGCACGCTGGACTGTCGTTCGGATTTATCGATGGTCCCGGGTTCAAACCCTGCCCGCTCCCATCCCCCGTCGTCCTGCGGGAGGTTTGGACTAGGAAGTAAACTATCTTCAACTCTGAAGGAACATCCGAAACATGTAAAACATTTTACAAACAACATTTTTATTTACTGGTTGCCCAAATGATGCTTTAACAATCCAACTCTGAAAGTCATGTGTAGGCAATTCTATTACTCTGATGGGCACTCATTTTAGATTTTTTTCTTCTTTTGTTTAAAAGAAAGAAAAAAAAGTGTCCTTCATTGAATTAGACAGTCACACATACAGTCCTTATGTAATATACTTGTATTTGACTGTTTTCTGTCTGTAGAGCAAGAGATAAAAGACGCTGTGATAACTGTTCCACCATTCTATAACCAAGCTGAGAGGAGAGCAGTTCTCAATGCTGCCAAACTAGTTGGTATCAATGTCCTCCAGTTGATGAGTGACAATGCTGCAGGTAGGACTCAGTTTAAAACTCTCTTCTTTGGTTAGACTGCACCAATGACTAAAATTCCTTCTAGATGTTAAAGAGTTGTTTTAAAAAAGCATTGATTGTTAAACAAATGATGATTGTTGAGATCCAACTCCTAATGCTGTGAGGATTTCATGGTCTGATGAAGGATGAAATGGAGCTAGGTTAGCTCAAGAGTACCCTAAAAAAATCCAATCTTGACTAGTACAATTTTTTATTTTAGATAGGCCTGCATTAGAACATTTTGTAAGCCAATGTTCTGGCAATGATTTGTTACTAATACTTGATTAAAACAAAATATTTTTTATATTTAGTTGCCTTAAACTATGGTGTGTTCCGACGCAAGAACTTCAATGCCACCATGCAATACTACATGTTTTATGACATGGGCTCCACAAGCACCACGGCAACTATTGTAGGTAAGTCAACTCAGCATTTTAGTTTCATTTAAACAAAGTTGATTGCAATGGCAGTGTTATTTCTTTTTAACCAAGGTTTTTATTTTTGAGAGGCAATTGCAAAGATTTTTTGATGGTTTTATCAGATTAGACTAGATCCACACAGTGTGAAAGTTGTACCATTAGTATGAGATTCTTCCAGAAAAATATATTTTTTTAGTAGGCCTACTTCTTAGAACAAGATTATTTTTTTTAGGTCACTGGTTTTAAATTTGAATTTCAAATGCAAATGTTACATTATGGAAGTGTTCTATTTATTTATTAAAGTCATTTGCATATTTAGAAAAAATAAATAAAATAACCCATTTTGACTTGTATAAACAGGTTATAATGTTGTCAAGACCAAAGAAGGAACTAGATCTGAGTCCAATCCACAACTAACTATTAAAGGCATTGGGTAAGGGCAGATACAACATTAAACAGATTAATATTGTATTAGAGTAAAAGTTATAGTCTAATTAACAGTTCAATTGAGTGTTTCCATTCAATGCATCATGCAATGGAAATTATTCTTTTTTTTTTATTGTCAATTTTTTAAGTTCAATATTTATCTTGAAAATTTAAAACGTCAATTTAATGTTTTATTTTTTATGCTGGAAGTATGCTGCTTTGGTTTTTATTGAAATGCACTATATATATATATAAAGAGAGAGAGATGCTGAGAGAGAAAGAGCATCACTCTTTTTTTATTTTCTGTAATTTTGTTTTTTATTTCTGTCTTAGCTAAAGATATAAAGTTATGTTATAGATTAAAGGATTATTTCAGGAATTAAAAAAAAATTCTTGCAAGACAATGAGACCTGCATTAAAGAACATTTGTTCTAATCCTTATTTGTCTGTTGATCAGGTTTGACCGTAGTCTTGGTGGTCTGGAGTTCACCTTAAGGTTGCGTGATCACCTGGCCAAGTCTTTCGATGGACAGAAGAAGACAACACTCAAGGTGGTACAAAACAGTCGAGCCATGGCCAAGCTGTTCAAGGAGGCAGAGAGAGTCAAGAAAGTTTTGAGTGCTAATGTGGATCACACTGCACAGGTTATTTTCTAATTCTTCTAATGAAATGACCTTTAATAGCATCCCACTTTGTACTTTTACTAAAATTTAATGAAAGTGTGAAAAAAATAGCTTGTTTTCATCTTTCGGATGTTTCTTCAGTGTTGAAGATATGCCTTAGCCCAAACCTCCCGCAGGATGGCAGGGAAGGCAGTCATGGTTTGAATCCAGGACTATCGAGTTACTGTCTAAAGTGCATAACACATGACCTGGAAACCATCCAATTGCTTACTTCTTTGATATAAAATAATTTTCAAAGTACTGATATATTCAAGCACAGAAAAACTGAAACTGGTAGCTTAGAATAACCAGTAATAACGAAACCATTAAACTTGTACTGTTATTAAGTTTTTTAAAACAGTTTTAATTATTCTTAAAATCAATCTCAACTTATCATAATTTAGTGATTCATTGCATGGTTACATTGGGAAAAGCATTCAAAGCTTTTAAATTAATAAGAATTGGGGTTATAAAATTGGTTAGCAGTTTCATGAATAATGCAGGCTGTTTGGCACCTTTGACAATATTTTGCTTAGAGATTCATTTTTAGGTGAGACTTATCCTTTAACCTGTGAACTGTCAGCTGCCAATAATATCTCTCATTCAGCTTTTGTGGCATTTATATATAAGTTACTTTTCATATCATTTCTCAATGGGTCTTTATAACATGTTTGTGTGTTTTGTCAAGGTTGAATTAGTTTTACTTTTATTTTCATGAAAGGTTGAAAACTTGTTGGATGAGAAAGACTTCAAGTCCCCAGTGACAAGAGCTGAACTGGAAGAACTAACACAGGATTTGTTTGACAGGGTAACCAAACCCATTGAAGAAGCTTTGAAACTATCAGATATCACCCTGGTAAGTGCACACAGAAATGTTCAGTCCATTGTTAAAAGGAGCCTCATCCTTAATCTCATTATTCATTTAATAGTTGTATGAAAAAAAAATCATTGAAATAAAACTCTTAATTTTTTTTTGTGGTGCACCTGATAACACCATAATAGAAATTAACTTACTATTGATATTAACATTTCTGAATCTATTTCTTTGTGTATCTAGCCTGAGATCACTGAAGTGATACTTATGGGAGGTGGTACAAGAATGCCTAAAGTTCAAGAAATTTTGATGAAGTATTTGGGCAGGTAAAATAAAAGTTTTCAATTAGTGTGAATAGTTTGTTGTTTTACATAATAAATTGATGTTTGCTTATAAATAAACAACTTAAAACTTTTGTCAGTCTCTCTTGAGTCTAGTTTTTATTTAACTCACTTTACATTTTCAATGCGAGTAGTGAAAGTGAAACAAATGGGGTCATTGTGACTGATATTTTAAGTAGGGCTTCACTTTTGATTCCCATTTTAAAAAAACTGGGATTTTGAATGTCTGGATTTTTAAGGCGCTCCTGAGTTGTGAAAAGGTAAAGGCACTAGGTCGTTTTGCTGGACACATGGCACCCTTGTTAACATTGGGTCACAAAATCAGATGCCTTTACTTCATCTGCCCCATTGATCTGATAGGGGTGCTTTTTTTTTTTTAGAAGTGAAGTATAGTTCTCTCTTCAGACCTTGCGATCTATAGGGCAGATGATGTAAGTAAAGGTCATCTGTTTCTATGGCCCACGGTTTTACTAGGGTGTCGGGGCCAGCACAACGACCAACCGCCTTTACTTTCCCCAACTAATGTCAGGTACCCATTTGAGTTGGGTGGGCTCAGAGGCGCCCAAGATCCCGGAATTGAAAATCCCAGTCTTCACCAGGATTCAAATCCCGGTCCTTGGTTTGGAAGCCAAGCGCTTTACTGCTCAGCCACTTTGCATCCTTTTTAGTAAAACTAGAGCTATAAATGCAAAGCATTTATAAAGTATCCATGTATTACTTGCATTTCTTTGCATTCATTATTTTCCACAGGTCTGAGCTAGGTAAAAGTATTAACACAGATGAAGCTGCTGCCATGGGGGCTGTCTATCAGGCTGCTTACCTAGGTAAAGGTTTCAAAGTCAAGAAATTTGGTGTCAGAGAAGGAAACATTTATCCAATTAATGTAAGTCTTTCATAAGCTTGTCTGATAATGTTCAAAGGTTTAGGTAACATGTTAACTTTCTGAACATTATATATATCAAGCGTACCAGCCTAAATTATGAGACTTAGGGAGTGCCCATGTTTAGTTCAATTCATATTTACAAGTCTACTGCACAATAAGTGGTACCAATAATGTATATTTAGAATTCAGTGAATTCAATAATGAACACATTTTCCACTAACATGGAAGAAAAAGAATGATCAGATATTCATTAGTAGTGCTAACATTTTATCATCGGCTGTCACTGTCTTTCAATATTGTCTCCCTTTTTGTGCTTTCAAAATAATCTAAATGTGATTCTAGAATAAACTGAGCACCTAAATTAATCAGTGATTTATATATATATACTAATTACATTTATGTAATGTATCTTATCGTTAACTTAATATATCTATATACTTGTTGAAACTATCAACTATAGTTGACTCATGCAGAGTTAAACATCAGAATTAAACACCTTCAATATTTCAAATATGAATATTTTCTTTGTTAACTATAAATCTTCATAACAATAATGTTGCCCAACATTTCTATAGTGGAAAGTAACATTTCTAAAAACATCATTTCTATAACTATGTGTTGGATGAGTTTTAAAGATTGACTAATGTTTTCACAAAGTATTTGATGTCAATATCAGGTTTTCCTTTTGAGACCTATTTTAGAAGACAAATTTGGTCAATAGGTAATCTTGATATTATGTGACCAGCTCAAAGATAGACTACACTATTTTATTAAAATAATCAACTTCATTTAAAAAAATATATTTTCCCTAATAAAGAAAAGTAAATAAAAAAGGATTGAGTGATAA
This sequence comes from Biomphalaria pfeifferi, assembly GCA_030265305.1. Taxonomy (NCBI): domain Eukaryota; kingdom Metazoa; phylum Mollusca; class Gastropoda; family Planorbidae; genus Biomphalaria; species Biomphalaria pfeifferi. The sequence goes on along the minus strand of JASAOG010000009.1, from coordinate 5,914,413 downwards.
AAAAAAATGATGATTGTTGAGATCCAACTCCTACTGTTGTGAGGATTTCATGGTCTGATGAATAATCAAAAACAAGTTTCTTAAAATTCAAGGGTGCTTTCATAATACTTTGAAGAATTCAAACTCAATCTCTCTAAGTTAGAAAGTATTTACCACTTCACCACCAAGCCTCTAGTTTTGAAATTCATTAACTCTTGCCTTTTACCATAGAAATGATATAATCCTGTGTAATGTATCATCAGGTAGAGTTTGAGAGGCAGAAGACTGAGGAAGAAGAACCCAAACTAATCAAGCGTACACTGTTTAGTCGCATGAACCCATACCCACAGAAGAAAGTCATGACCTTCAACAAACATACTAAAGACTTCAGCTTTATGGTGACTTACAGTGGACTAGATTTCCTTACAGAAGAAGACAGAAGGTTGGTATACCATTTGTTTCTTTTTCCACACAAGTTGAGTGTGCCTAGGCTTAAAGATATTACTCTTGTAAGCATTGAGAAGTAACATAGATTTCTATTGATATTTATCTAGATCAAAGCAAAAAGCACATTAAAAAAATCAGTAAGACAGTCCATTGTCCACTTTTATTGCCTCAGAAACACTGTTGATGTTTAATTCATGCCACCCTATGTGTTGTTGACTAGACTTGGGTGACCAATGTACTAGTGTTGGAAGTTGTAATAAAATGGTTAGGATAGATTTTTCATTAGCTTTAACTTACCAGACCACTGAAATCAATCATAAAATAGTTGCTGGTATTCTGACATAGAATATTTAAGAGAATTCAAACCTTTGAAAGCTTTTATAGTGTCCGAAATGTTCTCACACATGATGATGATTGAGATCCAACTCCTATTGAAATCTGAGGATGTCATATTCTGATGTGTCTTTTAATCATTGTTCTTGTGCCTTAACATTTGTAGTGCTGACAATATCAGTCCCTTGATCAAAATGTCAGAGAATAACAAAAACTAGAATTGGCCTCTTTATCATATTTATCACTAAAAGTCAAATCAGGGTCTGAAAACCAGTACAATTTGTCAACACATTCACTATTACGTGTCCTCAGTGAGGAGGATGTTTCTAAATATTTTAGGCTTTGTTAATCTCTTCGGGACATTGTTGGTGTACCATTTCATTGTTTGCACAGGTCATTTGGCACACCTTTGATCAGTAAATATACTTTAGTTGGTGTGGAGGATGCACTAGCCAATAATAAAGACAAAGAACCCAAAGGCATCAAAGCTCATTTCCAAATGGATGGCAGTGGTATTCTAACACTTGACAGGGTAATTATATTATTTTCCACTTATCTTCTATTAACAGAACATATTTAACATACATATGTATGAAAAGGCCTAATGAAGAAAGTGTCCTACACTGCAAAATTCAAGTGGCAAGGGAAATCTAAAATGTAGGCAACAGAAAAGTAGGATCCTCATTAGGTGTATGAAGTGGCAGTAATATAGATTCCAATGTGAGTTGATACAGGATTGATGAAATGTAATTGTAATGCCATGTTAGTGGTCATGGCAGGTCAGTCAACTCAGAATTTTTTATGGTTTTAGGATGTGAATGTAAGAGGCACCTGAATTTTGGTCCTTTCAAAAGCTCCAAAGATGCTACTTAGATAATATAGGTCTATATATCCATTTCAAGGACACTGTTTTCTTATGTAGCACCTGAAAATCTATGGATAATAAGTTGATGACGTGACCTAACAAGAGCCCCTTTTCTTTTGTAAGTTTTAAATGGTCCAATAAATGTTTCAGGTGGAGTCCATATTTGAAAAGAATGATACTGAAGCTGAAGAGAAATCTACTTGGTCTAGTGAGTAGCTATCAGTTCTAAATAAGATAAACTGGTTTGAACTGATTTCATTTGTTGATTGTGTATCTCATAATAGAAATAGACATTTAATATTTTCGTCACAAAAAGGTTACTTGATAGATAATGGACCTTCTATTGTTATTGCACAGAACTGGGCAGTGCTATTGGAGGCTTGTTTGGCAGTGGAGCCACTGATGAAGAGAATAAAGTGGAAGATACTCCCGAGCAAGAGGTGAGTCTTCGACTTCTTCACTTTTAGCACTCATTTTATGTGTTGGTGTGTCTGTAGTTTAGCTGTTTTGTTAGTATAGGATAACTGTTTACACTGACTCTTCTTGTTTGTAGACATGTTATTAAATTTGAATAATAAAAATACTTACAAATAGGAAATATGTTATTAAATCCAAAGTCTGAAACAATGAACATTATTTTATTCACAGCAGTAGTATATGTCATAGTTTTTTTCATACGTCTAAGTGTTGCATTAATTAAAACATCTTTATCCTTTTCATCTTACATTATAAGGGATAGAACTAAATCTACTGTGGTTTGAGCTAAGGTCATTGTAAAGCTGATTATTCTAAGATTAGTATAAATTTGTTTATTATGATACATTTAATACTTCATGGAATAAAAGACCAATTAGTTATTTGCTGTCTACCCTTGTAGTTTATCATTCTTTATCTGCTAATTAGTCCATGAAATATTCATTGGAATAGCTTTATCTTGGTGTGGCTCAGTTAGAAGAGTGAATGCAGTTTATATTTATGCATGTCTGCAACACAGTACAGCTCTAAGTATTTAAATCCACATAGCCAGTCATTAAATAATGTGCTACCAAAAAAAGTTTATCGTAAATTAACTATATCTCTTTTTAAAACTTTTTTTTTTAATTTTGGTTTTGTTTTTTTTAATGTCACATTTTAGTCAATAATGTGAAAACATTTTTATTACCCCATATCTCATATTGATATATATGTATAATGACAATTTGTAAGTTATATTTTTTTCAAACATTTTTTTCTATTCACTTTCTTTGCTTTGCATTAAAGGGGAAATAATTTTTTCTAATTGACTTAATAAGTTGGCTCACAGATTTGATTTTTGTTAATTAAAATACACAAATAATTAGACATTAAATAGGTTAATATTTTAAGAGAGTGTATTTTGCACAGTTTTTTTAAATTTAATTTACTAGTAAAAATTTGTATAGCAGATTATAGCGGCTAATAAAGAGACTTGTAAATATATTCTCAGTATAAACACAAACAGAAAGTACATAAAAAGAAAACCAAGGAAAAGAAAGCTTGTATCTTATGTTATTACCAATTCTTAACAGTTTATATACTAATTTTGAATTGTTTTATTTTTATTTCTCTTTACATTGCATGTGTTGTACTTTTGAAATATTTGTTTATTTGTATTTTTCCAATTCACATGTTTGTTGCTTGTCTTATCTTTTGGTGGTTGCATGAGAGCAGGGTGAGGACACACCATCAGGTGGACCCACTGATGAAAGCTCCAGCCCACTGGAGAAGGAAACTGTTCAGAATGACACTAGTACTGGCACAGAACCAAAGGTCTTTGAAACTCACTTTTTTTTCCTCTAAATTTGCAGGGCTTGCCTCTCAACCATTTTGGTGAATCTAAATTATTCATAAAGTTCACATTTGTCTAAAATGTTCAGATTGGGCTAAAATGAGCATGTTGGTTTGGTCTAGTATTTTGTTTTGTTTGGTGAGGATTTCTTTTTGGGAGGTTGAATTAAATAAACACTCTTGTTTTGATTTTTGTAGAAAATGAATATTTTAGGGGCCTCACATATGTTGGATGTATCTGTCAGTTTTTTTAATGTTAAAACCTACAAGCACTATTAAAAATCTCTTTAGAATAGATGCAAAGCTTCTGAAACTAGACCCTTTTCCCAGATTGACATTGCATAAACCTCTTTGACAGGAATGTAAAAAAAAAGAAATTTGGCTTTCAAAAATCTGATATCCCATTGGTCTTCTCTACTTACGTGTTGCTATTTTAAGTGTAATATTCTATTCAAAGTCCAATGTCACTAGATATCTCATTGAATTTCAACTAGCTACAGTGGCTACTTATGGCTCTTGATTTAAAATAAATGAGATAGACATCCTCAGTTTTCTCCCAAAGAGGCTGTTTGAGATAAAAGTTTTTTTAATGAATATTTTCATTATTGTGAATGTGATATATTTATGTTAGTGGCTGTATATTTTTTTGACTTCAGAAATAATGTCTGATAAAGGAATTAAAATTGCAGGCAATCCAGATTATTTGTTCTATTTATCCCCATGCTGCGCTCTTGAAACAATGTGTCAATGATTTAGACAGACACATAGTTGGGTGTGTGACTTGCAGCCACATGGTCCTCTTCCAATCTTCTTTCTACTGAAAGAAGTTAATTAATAGACTTGTCATTCTCACTCACTGCGACTTTTCTTAGCTCGTACTAATCAGCAGTGGTCTGTTTATTGTTTTGTACTTGAACTAATGTCTCTGTTAAGTGTTTTATGTGTCCTCAGTTTCTTTATACACATTTTCTAATGCTTTTGTTATAATTAATCACCTTTTTTTTATTTTTTCCTTTAAAATGTATTTCTTAACTTATTCTTTAGTTTGGAAACGTGTCATCATTAGGTACACCAATGTTTTCACTAGCATGAAATAAAGTCTGAAGACTATAGTGTTTTCTAATCCTGTGAATTTTGTATTGCACTGGCTAGGAGGAGCAGGCAGATTCCAATGAAGACAGTACAGAGAGTGACAAGAAAGAGGAGGATGAGAAGAAGACAGAGGACAAAGAGGGTCAAAAGGAGGAGAGTGCAGACAAAGAGGAGCCTCCTCAAGACAAACAGGAGGATGCTCCTCAGAAGAGAGATGCCAAGAGTGAACAGGTGAACACTTGCTTATTTTTTTTCCTATGCCAACATTTTCAAATGAGTCTGTGAGAGAATAATTAATTTGTTTATGAATGTTCATGTTTCATTAGGGTTTTAGATAGTGGCACGTTGAGTAGTAAACTTCAGCAATACATGATCACAGTGTTGGTCTTGTAAGCAAACTGTAAGAAACCATTAGATACAAAAGAGTTTGTTAATAATGAAGTATTAAATCAACCAAATATCCAATAAAGTTTTGTTTTTGTCTTGAAAACTAGAATTAAACAATACTACTGCTACCTGGTAATTTATATGGGACAGCCCTTGGATTACGTTGAAGTAGGAAATAGTTTTAGTGAGAACTACTTTAAACTCATTCAATCACCATTTTGTTGTTGTTCCAGCCCAAAGCTGAAGGAACAAATAAAACAGAAGAAGAGAAAAAGTCCGAAGAAGCCAAGGAGAAAGGTCCAAAGGTACTCAGTATAAAAGAACTCATTAAAACGGAAGAAGAAATCCTAGACTTAAAGAACCTGACCAATGAGAAGTTTGTTGCTGCTAAACAAAGGTTAGTTGAAACACAGGACAGAACGACTAATCAAGTGTTGGTTTTATATATGTTGCTTGGTTTGACCTGCACTAGCTAGTGCCTCCATAACTTTTCCAATGAGGTGATAGTAGAGACTAGAGATTCTAATTACTTGGTCAGTTCAATCACATAGAACTGTTAGATCCTCATGTTGGATTTGTATATTTGTATATTTGTATATTTGTATATTTGTATATTTAATTAAAAAAATAATAATAATACAAATGTAGTTTTTATATTTCAAAGTAATAAAATAGAATTATTACTTTTTAATGCTTTTTTTTTTTTTCCACTTTACTTTGGCATTGTTTGGACAGGTTCTCAAAGTTATTAGGACAAATATAATTTTACAAGTTATACAAATGTAATATTTATAAAATTCTTTAATATATTAACTATACTTCACTGATGTAACCCCCCTCCCCCTTTTTTCCCGTTCCAACCTCTATTAGTGATTCAATCTGATCTGTGAACTAGAAATTGTTATTGTAAAGAATGTAATGAGATAAAGCTCTTGTAGAAATGTTTGGTCAGCTATGTCACCTTACTAAAGAAATATTGTTACAACTATGGTCTGCTAAATGTAGTCAACATTTGAATACAATTCATTGAAGCACAAGTTTAACTTTCATTTTTTTTTTTTGTGTTTCCAGGCTGTCAGAGTTGAGAAAAATAGATAAAGAAAAAATGGAACTTGAGAAAGCTAAAAATGAGTTGGAGTCTTTCATCTTTGACCTGCAGGACAAGTTGAGCCAGGACCTGCACATGAAATGTACCACTGAAGAAGAAAGAGATAAGATCAATGCACAGCTGAGCGAAGCGTCAGACTGGTTGTATGACCAAACCCCAGAGACTAAGAAAGCTGTAAGTGCTGGCTCCAGTCTTGTTTGGATTTAAATTGGCTTAGAGAGAAAGCTTTAAATAGTTTTGTTTGATACTGTACATTGAAAATGTAAAACAACATATTTATTTTAATTTCAAGTTCTTTTCAAACCATATGGAGTAATATGTATTGTGCCATTGACTTTATTCTTTTTATAGTCTGAACATAGTGTTCGCTTTTTTTGGGCTAAGTAATAAATAAAGACATCTTTTTTTTTGTTGTCCTGTAGGACTTTGTCTCTAAGCTAAAGTCCTTGAAGGATGCCACCAAAGCTCTAAGTAAGAGAGTCTATGAGCATGAAGAAAGACCTAAAGCTCTGGCAGCACTGAAGAGCGCACTCAACCAGACCACAGTGTTTTTGGCTACAGTGAAGAACATGACAGATCTAGAGGACCCTATCTTTACACAGGTGGAGCTGGAGACATTGGAAAAACTGATCAATGAAACAAAAGTAGGTCACATGTATTTTGTAGGACTTAAAGGGTACACATGTACTTTCTAATCATAAGCTAGTTTATATCTATCTTCTTTGGAGGGCTCAGATAACTAGTTCCTTTATCCAAGATGAACTGCACAGTAATTTCCTGATGGAGTATCTCTCCATACAAATGTTTCTTCTATAGTTTTGGGGCAGTGTTGGATGAAATGGCCGCCCTTTACTGGTGACACTCCATTAGTTATGTTTTGCTGGTTCCAATTTTAACTTCTGGAACATGTTTCATTCTGTTGGGAGAACTTATATTCTTGTGAGGATAGTTTGTAATAGGCATTATGTCTAGGAATCTTGTATATTGTTAGACCAGACTGAAGATGATGAGTGATGAGATCCAACTCTTAGGTTTGACATGAGGATTTCATTTTCTGATGAATTCACTGGTTACAATAGTAGAACTGTTGTTTTTTCATTGCTTTAGTGTGGTTCATCTTGCTCTAGCATGCTCAGTGTGCTCTGGTCTAATCTGTTCCTGCCATTGTTGGCTGTCTATTAAGTAAAGTCATTTATCTATACAAAAGAACTCCAGGGAGACCACTATTTATCTTAAAATAGAGATGGAAAAGGGAAGGTTAGCATGAAGGGAGATGTCAAGGGTCAGGCTTAAGGTAGCTGGGGTCAAAGGTCGATAGGATTACAGGAGGAATTTTAATTCAATCTCCCACTTAGGTTCTGTTAGAGAAAGTTATTCAAGTCATGTGTGCACTAGAAATGTTGAAGTGGTGTTGTAGAATGATCTGTTCAGAATAAAGATGATATCTGTTGTCTGTTACGAATTCAATGCATGCTAATCAAGTATCTTAATTCTAATTACTAATGAGAAGGCAGATTCCTCACTAGTTAACTCACACATATAGTTAAAGAAAATCTCTTCTGGACCAATGGGGTGAAAGTTTATTTTGTAGGTTTCACTGCTGCCTCTAGGTGCTTAGCAAACACAGTTCAGCTTGGATAGGTTATGAATTCGAGCCCCTTTGATAGGTAGCCAAGTTGTTTATGCCTCTGACACATCCCACTTTGTTTAGACAAGGAAATGTCTTAAAATGATTTGATAGTCATTAAGATAGCACAAACCCACTTAGTAGCCTCTATAGGCTGTGCATAGTTCTAGTCTCTAGGTGTACAGTAATGAACAAAACTAATCAGTGCCACTAAAGTTCATTCTTGATTGTCATTGGTTTGTTTTCAAGACACTGGTTCAGTGCTATAGGTGTAAAGTTTGTTTTAACTTCTTAAACTGGTTAGATATTGATCCAGTTTGTCAGTGTTAAAGACTCGGTGACATGCTCACTGTACTCTAACATGACAGTTTAGTACAAACTTGGATTGTTATACGTAAGCTTATCACATTAGTATAGCTCATGATATTGTTATCAAGTAATCTACTATTATAAAAATTAGATCTACTTTATTTAGGTTAAAAAAAAGCATTAATTGATAAACAAGTGATGATTGTTGAGATCCAACTCCTACTGCTGTGAGGATTTCATGGTCTGATGAACTAACGTTTAAACAAAACATTCAGAGATAGTGTGTACACATATGTATGAAGGGGAGAGTCTACAGCAAGCTGAATCATTCAATGAATGCAAATGTTTGTCAGGCTTTAGCTAACTCATCTCCATGTTCAAACTTGATGAATGATTTAGTGTATTGATTCCTATGTGGGCTAGAAGTGTGGTCACAAAAGCAAAAGCACTGTGGATGTTTTTTGTCATGATCCTTAAAGCATAGTTGATCTCCAATCTAAATGTCCAGTTGAAAAGGAATTGTAAGCTAACACTTTTGGGTAGGGTATATGTCTTTTGAAAGACAATATGTTCACTTTCTTATGTGGGTAGATTAACAACCACCCCAGTACTTTTAATGATGTCAAAGTGTGTGTGTTTAGTAAAACAATGTTTCCAAGTGCAACTTTCCCACTCAATTTGAAGGTAAAATAAACATGAGATTATGGTGTGCCTCCATGATGATTGTTGAGATCCAACTCCTAGTTTTTCTTGTGAGGATTTCATTGTCTGAGAGAGAAAGTACCAAACAACGACTGCACCAAAGATGCACTAGCATCCTTCTTAATGGGTTGGAAAACTTCACACATTACAGCACCCTTGGTACTTTTGAGTTTGTTCAACTCTTAGTGAGTGTTTGATACAAAACTGGTAAAATTTACATTTTGATTCTGACATCTTAATGACATCCAAACATTTATTTGTTCTATAAGGATTTCATTATCTCATGACTGATTCTCTTGTGGTATTTTCACCAACTTGTTGACTGATTTTTTTGTTCTTCTCTTTTTCCTTAGCACTGGAGAGATGACAATGTAAAAGCCCAATCTAAACTAAAAGCCTATGAGGAACCGACACTAAAAGCTGAGGATGTTGGCTTAAAGATTGCTGCATTGGACAGAGAAATGAGATATCTCATTAATAAGGCGAAGGTACGTGGCATAGTTCTCTAGAACATATTTATTTTAACTAGGCAGCTGCAAGTAACATGTAATTACCTAGTTTTTATCCAAAGCTGGTATCTTTAGTGTTTTTGTTTTTGTAATTTGACAGAACTTCAGACCCAAGCCTAAAGTCAAGGAAGACAAAGCTAAGAAGAGTGAAAACACTTCAGAAGAAACTAGCACTGGGGACTCCACTCAACAAGGTAATTTAAGATGTTGGTACAAAATGTTGTGCATCTCCAAGAGCTCAGCATACATTTGATGGCATAAAATAAATTATAGCTTTTATATAGCGCTACTTTCATGTTCATAGCATGCTCAGAGCACTATGGTCCAATCTCATTCGTGGACCAGTGGGGGGAGGGGGTATCTGGGAGAAAGTTTTCTGTGCTACTTTTAGGCGCTCAGAAAACACAACTCTGCTTGAGTCCAGTGTCGAACCTCAAGCCCCCTTCATAGGTAGCCTACCTCAGCCAAGTTCATGCGTACTTAGCCTCTCGACCATACTTCCCACTTTACACATTTTGTTTAGATACTTTCTCACTCTTTCCCATTACTTAGGGATATCTAAGCTGGGAAACTATATACACAATAAATGTAACAGTAAATCTCTTGTTCTTCAGACTAATGTTAGAGATGTCACTCTTTCTCCATTTGTTCAAATTACTTTATTCATAGCTGATGTTCCGCAAACTGATGAGAGTGGCAAAGACGATGCCCCTGAGCAGGCAACATTTGACCCCACTGAGGAGACTGAGACTCCGACTGCCACTCCTGATACTCCTTATGCCACCCCAGATAGTCCAGAACAGGAGTCAGCTCCACCTACTAAAAAGGAGGATGCTAAGCCTTCTGGGGAGAAGGAGACACAAGAAGACAGAACAAGTTCTGGTAAAAGGAAACCCAAATCAAAGAGGAAACCTAAAGAGGACACTACAGAGGAGGAAATACTCCAGCTAGGTAGATAATTTAATGGTATAATGTAGGGGTCATCAAGTCTAGTATGTGTACTGGGTTTGGTTTATGTGTTAATGAAGAAATTAGGCTATCAGTTCTGGTAACACATTCTATCAATAATATAGAAAATATAAAGAGACTGTAGGTAACATTTTACATAGACAACCCATGATGATTATTGAGATCCAACTCCTACAAATGCTGTGAGGATTTCATTCTCTGAGAATTGAACATAAGCCAAATGCCTTTCTTCAAACTAGACATTTGAAACCTGTTTGTAAGTTTAGTGAACTGTAACCTTTTTTTGTTTTTTAAAGAGAAGCCTAACTTTGTTCTTTCGCCATGTTTTTTTTTTTACCTGGAAGCTGAATATCATCAACAGACACTTCAGTTAACTCATACTTACAAATAGGCTTTTTTTTTTTATATACATTTAGTCTAGTATAAATGTGATTACATTTTTTTTTTTTAAAAAAAGCTTATATATGTAGAATTAAAATAAACTTGAAAAACAGTGGTGAATGACACCTGTAAATTATTGACTGGTCACATAGTATGAGCTTTGTTCTGTTGTCAGTATGATGCCAAGTTTGATTCCTCCTTGCTGTTCTGTAGGAAGATAGGGTTAGGATTTAGCAATCTTAATCAGCTGAATCATAGAGAACTAGCCAAACTTTTGCAGATTATGATATTTTTAAGACACCAGGTCGTGTCTCACTGAGTACAACTCCCTTCATTGCCTTTTTTTTTTCTATTAATTATGTTCCAAATTTTGATAGATCTGTTTTTATTTCCCGCAGACAAAACCTTTCATGAGGGGGGAGAACTTTGAGTTTTTACACAGTCCTTTCAGTTCAGATGTAGGTTTTTATTTCTGTATTTGACAAATTATTTGTAACCACCATTAGTATGGGCTTGCAGCAAAAGCTCATTTGTCAGCCATACTAACACTGTTTTTAAACTTATCAGTGGAGTAGATATCATATTATTACGACTGGTGAAGGAGCTTTGTTATTGTAAACAATCTCTGATAAAACACTTGGAAGCTGTAACTGTGTGGCTTGAATCATGTCTACTTCAGTTATAGAATACTTGTGTGTTTGATGCACATAATAGTTTAAATCTCTTTCAATCACTTTTTTGCCTTGATAAAATGACAGTAAAATGTAAGCACTTGATCAACACTAACATCTAGGGAACTTTAACTTGGACGAACTTTACAAAGTATGTGGGTCAGTGCTTTGTAACATGCTCTATATTAAGGCAGTCCTCTTGGTACAGTGGCAATTCACTGTTGGCCATCTAATAATTTTTTTTTTTAGTTAAAATATTTACAATATAAAAAAATGGTTTAGTAGATTTGAAAATGCAATTTGACATTAAATTTCAAAATTGTAAATCTGAAGCTCAAACCAATAAAAACCTTATGACCTAGAAAGTAATTAATTTCAAATATTTTTTTCTCTATTTTAAATGACTGGGGGGGGGGGGGGGGGGAATTCTCTATATTCTCATCAAGCAGTTTAAAGTTTCTCCAGAGACATGAACTTTGTGTCAACCATTTTGACGTGATTTATTTGTTTGTTATTTCCTAGATGATGGAGTGCACCCAGAACAGGCTCATCCAGATCAACATGGGGAGTTATAACACTTGCCCTCAGGATAGATCTCAAGAGATTGGATGTCTGTTGCTAACTTGACCGGATGAACACTTTGAATGGATGAACACTTTGAATAGCTGAAGTCAGGATAGGATGAACTTTCAGCGTGTGAGATATTGATAGTTTTGGTAGACTTTGACTGATTGATGTTTAGTTGTTGTGAAAGATTAATAGTAGTGCCAGAAGACCATTAAATCTGAAGTAAACCCACATTCAAAACCAAGACCATTGACTAAGGCACTGAGTGCTGCTAGTTCATCTTCAACATTGATTCTTTTGAAAGAAAGACTGAAGTGAGACAGAGAATTTGTTCAAAGAACAATTTTATTTATATGTTCAAATCTGTAGACAGACCATACCCATGGATATTTATTATGTGATCAATATTTAAATTGTATATTTGTTTGAAGGTATATTTTTACATTAGATGTTTCTTATTGCCTGAGATTTCCACACTATAGGAATATAGTATTCAAGTCATATGCCACTTTGGAATGGAGATAGTAATGAACTTAAGCATCTGAAAGGTATTATATTTGAATGAATATGTGAGCTTTAAAATCTTGAGTTGGTCAAATGAAATGTTCTATCTCAAGTATTTATTATAGTTTATACTATGATACACCAAGACTGCTATAAAATATGTCTATATGTTAGTCATAATTTCACTCTAGGAATAATCATCTAAGCCTTTCATCTTACTGACATTACCCTTGGTTGTGTTTGGTGGTATCAATAGCCATTGTTTACTAGTTAGGTATATTTGTAGTATAATTGAAAAGAAAGTCTCTGCAGTCACCTACACTAGGTGAACTAGAGATTCAAGTTGAGTGATTTTATTTTAGTGTACATTTGTTTTCTTAAAGCGGGCCTTTTTTTGTGTGTGTGATTTAGAAGATAAGACTGGCATTATTAAAAGCATTTGCTGTTGTTGGATAAAATTTAAGTCATTTGTTTTTTCTGTATTGTGGTTCAGTTATCAACTCGTCTAAATGTTGCCTGTCTATCTTATCAATTATGAATGAATCTGGTATTAGTTGTTTTTTGACTGTCAAAGAAAGTCAGTGCTATGACACTGTTTGTTGACTGTCAAAGAAAGTCAGTGCTATGACACTGTTGACTGGGAGAAACATTTCTATCTATGATCTGTGACCAATTTCCATTCATTCATGTTCTATGTGTGTGACCAATACTAACTATTTATTTGTAAATAATGAAACAGTGTAAGACTGAGGAGATGAGTTCCAAGTAAAACATCAATTATATTTGATTATAAAATATTTTTATTCATGTCAATATTTTTATGTGTATTTCTGGATAACATAAATGAATCAAAATCATTTTGAAAGTGAAATAACAATATAGTACATTTTAACTAATAGTACAGGTCAAATTGAAGCTAATTGATATGTAAAACAAAAGAAGATAGTTTTGTTTTTTCGATATTGTTTTATTGACATATTTTTTTTAAGATCACACATTTCTAAATATTGAAATCTTGATTAGAGAAAAGACTTGTGTAGTAAACATTTAATTCCCAGCATTCCTTGTTGTATGTTGACGTAGTGATTTATTATTTCATGCCATGTGTAGACTCTGTTTGTTTTGTTTTTGTTTTTGTTTCTTATTTATTTGCTTTTTTTTTCCTCACCATTTGTTCAGGCATGAATTTGGATCATCTGCCTGTTGCTTTAGACTCTATATGGTTCACTGTTTTGTGGCTTATCTGCCTATTGACTTCATTCTGTTGTTGATATTGAAGGACATTTGTTACCTTGATCAATTGTACATTGCTCATTAAATAACTTTGAATAATTAATAGCTGTTTTTGTAGCTTTATCCATCATTAAGGTTTTCATCCTAACCAAGCAGAAGAACTTATAAAATGAACTGATTTGAAATAGTGCACAAAGAATTATTTCTCAGAAATGAGAAGGTGTGTTTGTTTTTAAGCCACATAAATAAAGTACCCACAATTATAATTCATAGAATTAAGATGACTGACCCAAAAAAAAAAATATTCTTTCTCCTTTTGTTCTAATTCATTGCTAGCACAAAATCAAAACTAGACTAAAAAAAATTAGAATGAAAATTGACTACACATAGGTATCTTCTAAAAGAACCAGTACACTTAATCTAAAGTGCAAGACTTGTCCAAGCACACCTCTAGAGAAAGCTATAATTCATCATTAGGAAACTCATTAGAACTAGACTCTTTAACAACTGGAGTCTTTATTGACATAGTTCAAACGTTCACAATTTACAATAACTGTCACACATCACAGCTCATTAATGTCCTATCAATTACTTATGTTTATATATCATGATTATCACCTGTCAGCCAGCCAGCATGAGAAACCATATCACGAAACACTGGTCAAACTGTCAGCATACATACTATTACTATAACACTGGCCTGCCTGTCAGCACACGTACAATAACACTGGTCAACTGTTAGCTCACACAGTATTCTATAAAACTTGCCTGTCTGTTAGCACACATACAATAACACTGGTCAACTGTTAGCACACACAATAGTACACTAGTCAGTCTGTCAATAAAACTGTAACACTCTAACCATCACTAAAACTGTAACACTCTAAACTAATTGTAAGTTCCTAAAAAGACAGATTCTGAAACAGCTATAGAGACTAACCAAGACATAAACAGAGGTATCGGAACCAAGACCGCTAGATAGATGTTTGAACCAAGTCAGCTAGACATATGTCTGAAACCAAGACAGCTAGAGATATTGTGCTGCTATATGGATACAACCTAAGAGCCCTCAAAAATCTATAAAAAAAAATATCTAAACGAGTTCCACAAAACTTGAATCTCTTCCCCCCCCCTTTTTTTTTTCCAAAATGTTTTTTTCTTTTCTTCCAAAGACTGACCTAAGACCCATATACACTTATTTTTATATATTATTTTATTTTTATTCCCTGTTCCCAAAATTGGAAGAGAAATAAACAGGGCCGGTCCTACAGATTGCGGGGCCCTATGCGAAGCGGATCGCGCGGGGCCTAGTCTGGGTACGAATAAGGATAATAAGTGAAAATTAAGATTTTTTGTTTAAAAATAAATTCGTCTTTGCATTTTATTCATTCTTTACTAAGTGCAAAATCACGATCCAATTAACTTTACAAGCCATCTACAATAGAAGGTAGATTTCCAACATAAAGCCGATAAACATTCAGATCTGTCTTTTAGATTTACAATCAACTAGCGAAATATCGCTTTTGATTTTTTTTTTAAGAGATAGATTTAGATCTATGTGGATTTGCATGCCACAGACTATTACAGTAAGTTAAGTATTGGAACGTACTGTTTTGGTTAAAATTCGCCCTATTATTTTTATTAAATGAAAGCTGACAATGCCGGTTTTTTTTTAATCGCGAGTAGGATTAGCGTTTTCCATATAGAATGACACCCCGAAATTACAATAAATTTTGTCTATTTTTCAGAACATGTTTTGAGTTTTCATGAGATTTTAATAATTTCTGGAGATGTTCATGACTTATTTCGTATACTTTTCAATTTCAGGAGATTTCCAGGAGCTCATGGAGAATCAAGAGACCGCGGAAACCCTGTTATAAGTTAAAATGGTTTAATTTAATAATATACAACTAGAGTTAGAGCGAGGCCTATGAAAGTGCGGGGCCCACTGCGGCCACATAGGCTGCAGTGCCCTAAGACTGGCCCTGATTAATATATCGGCTTAGATATTGATATTGTAATAAACTGATGGGAAGCGGCTCAGCGAAGTAAAAGATGACGGCTATTTATTCACAGATCGGACATCAGAAACATAGCTCTCTCGATTTTCAAATCTTGTAACTGTCCTACTAGGTTTACTAACTCCACTAGCACAAGGTCACAGTCAGTGCCGCCTTATATTGTCTTCTTGTCCTCTAGAACGGTTACTTCTAAGCCACCAGTAATGTCTTCTTGTCCTCTAGAACGGTTACTTCTAAGCCACCAGTAATGTCTTCCATTCCCAGGAACGACTGATTTTCAGACACATTCCTGATCAGACAACCCGCATTGGGCACCTCGACTGTTACTCGAGTTGCTGGCCTGTCCATTGGCGAAAATCCCTTTTATAACTTTAGCCAGATGTACCAACTTCCAACCCAAGACGTTCTGTCTCTTCCTTTCTTGGAAATTAAGTCTCCTCTTTCTCATCTAAACAACCGTTCTACATCCAGTTCTGAACACTGCGCTGGTGCAATATTTATTGGAATATAAAAGTAGTCCATGAAATGAGTTTTGCTGTACAGGAAGTCTGTGTTTACTGCGGTCTAAAGATGTCATTTCATGGCGTAGTACAGAACACTGCTTATTTAGTTGCTTCACTTTTAATACAGCTGTTAAACAAACATAAATCAAGCTAAAAAAGAAAAAAAAAAACAACAGAATATATATATATAAAGACAAACTAATAAATTTTATGATAGATTGTACACAATGGATCGTTCTTGTCGTAGTATTTTTAAAAAATAGGTTTGAAAGAACACAGTTGTTTGGCGATTTCGCGCTGTTTCTTATGCAGATACGTCAAACGGAGGTAACACTCTAATAACGAAATCCAATGACACAGGCGAAATGCCAACAATATAAGATAGTCGACGTTGATAGTGAATGTCGAACAAGACGTTTGATAATAACAAAGGGAACCGTAGAATGATTGTCAAGCTAAAATCTCTACGTTCATTCAATTTTTTTAATAATCTTTTTAATGCACGTAAAATAAATTCTCAACAAAAATCTTCTATTCAAAAGCTACTTTCAGCTTGGGGCATTACATAAGAGAGTGGCCCCGACAAAAGAGATAAAGTAGAATATCCGAATTTTTACGGGTCACTTTTTTTTTTTCTCTTTTTCCATTTTTATCGACAACTTTAAATTCAATCTGGTTGTCAAAACTGTAGTGTTTAAGAAGTGTGAGCCTGTAGCGTGGCCGTAATATAGAAATGCAGATTCGAGTCAACGGTTGGGCGTCAATCAGAACTTTACAGTTGAGAAACAAAAAAAAAAAATACATGTTTGAACTAAAATATGCATATTATTTTTTTTAAAGAAAGAAAATAAGATTACATTTACAAAGAGGCCTAACTAATTTTTTTTCTTCGAAAATTTGGCATGCAAGTATTATTATTAATAACTGCATTTTTTGTTAAAGCTTTTGAAAAACAAAAAGTGAAGGGGCCTACACAAAAAATCATGCACCGCGGTCCCAAATTACTAAAATCAGGCTCTGCATAAAAATACATATTGCATTGACAATATTACTTACCTTTGTTATTCTGTTATTCCAAAGAAATCCATTAGCGAAACACGAAAAATACACAAAAATAGTTTTTTTTTTAAAAAAAGCTTAGGCTATGTTGAGTTGAATTGTGTCAATTAGTTTGGACCAGTAATGCAACTAACTGTGTAATAAATTTGTGCGATGAGAAATCTTGTCACCAATGGACCTCATTCACCAATCTAAAACAAACAACATTTAGTCACGTGATAATATTGATAAAACAACGAAAAAACATGTCACGTGATATTGTGTATTAAAATTAGACTGTGCTTGGTGAGAAGCGTGGTCGAGAGGCTAAGTACGCTTGAACTTAGCTTGTCTTGGCTATCTATGATATCCGACTCGAGCAGAGTTGTGTTTACTGAGCGCCTAAAGGCAGCACGGAAAACCTCCCAGATACCCCCCACCGGTCCACAAATGAGATTTGACCATAGCGCTATGAGTATGCTATAAGCAGGGCTTTTTTTGTGACGGTACGTACCGGTACTGCGTACCGGCACCTTTTTGAAAAAGTTATTATTTTTCTTGTATTTTAACGTATATTATTAATTTTTAGTAGTTAAAAGTTAGGCATTCAACTACTGAGTACTGGCACCTAATCACTGGGTACCGGCACCTATTTTTTTTTAAAAAAAGCACTGGCTATAAGCATGAAATTAGCGCTTTATAAAAGCTATAATAATTGTAATTTGTATAGAAGAGATAGAGAATCACGTGACTAAATGTTGCTTGTTTACGATTGGTGAATGAGGTCCATTGTTTTTGTTAAGCAATTCATACTTTTTAAATTCCTCAATGCAGTATAATCATATCACTTGTCTGGACCAATTGGGGGGGAGAGAGAGGGTGGCGGAGAAGGGGGTATCTGTCTGAATGTTACCATGATCACTTTTTTTAGAAATAAATCTTATTACTTGAATACGAACTCAGGGCTCAAGCTTCTTAGACCAACACATGTTTAGTACAATTTCTTTCCCTTGTTCGATACCAAAAAAAAAACAACAACTATTTAATTACAATTATTAATTAGCTAATTGGTTAATATTTTTTTTTATTGATTCTTGTTTTGACAGGTACAAGCACAATTATTGCCTAATTTCAACTTGATCCGAGATTGGTTCTGGGAGATATAACGTGTACGAACATTGGGCCAGACAGACAGACAGACAGAGTGACTTGATGTAAACTGTGTAAACTTGAGATCAAATCGTTAGAGAATTTTCATTGACGCTTTTTGTTTATCTATACCAATAATTTATTTCTTTAAGCTTTTGTAAATGGTGTACTGGTAGGCCTTTACTAAGTTCTATTCTTAAAATCACTAACCTAGCCATTAATGGAAGTTGGTCAAAGAGCTATATGAAGCAAGTAATAGAAATACACTATACACACTACATGAGCTAGTCAATCAATAAGTTATTATTCTGTCAACAAGTGACAATATAAATGAACCATCCATCTTAGCAGCTCATGCCTACTAAAATGGTTTGATTGGTATAATTGGTAATATAATAATAATAATAATAATAATCTTTATTGTCCGTACGGAAATTTGTCTTACAATTTGTGCATTACACCAAACAAAAAACATTATACCTATAAGAAACCAAAGTGTACATTCACACCAGACTCACTCATATTTACATGTGACAAAGTTTATATTAAAATGTCTATTACCTGGTCTACTTACTATTTTGGTCAACGCGAAATCTAAGTAGGGAATCAGGTCGTACCCCGTTGCTGACGACAAGGTCTATAATTCCATTTAGAGCAATATCTTGAAAATTGGATAGTTTGACATCCCAGTGATACTCCCGAAGCTTTGCAAGTGTAATTTCCAGAGTAGTCTCTTGACACAGATATTTCGTCTGATTTTCAGTATTAGGAAATGTAACACTACAGTTAAAAAATGACTGTGTTCCATACCAGCTAACCATCAACACTGGCGCTGGGTTGGCTCTGACTTTGAAATCTATGATATCGTTTGAAAAAACTGTTTCTCTATTTATAGGTCGATCAATTATTGTTGGTGCACCTGGAAATAATTCAATATGAATGTTAACAATAAAGTGTCGAAATTGTCTATTTCAAAAATTAGAATATTAATTCAATGTTTGTTGTCAGCAGCATAAGGGTCTGATGGCCGAGTGGTAGAGCGCGAGAGCTTGTCTTCCTAATCTCGGTGAAGGATTGAATTTAGAGTTTCGAGATTTTAAGGGCGTCTCTAAGTCTAACCTTCTCTGATGCTGCCTGACATTAGCTGGGGAAAGGAAAGGCGGTTGGTCATTGTGGTGTCCACAGTACACCCTCGTTAACCATCGGTCATAGAAACACATAATCTGCTTTATAGATCACAAGTTCTGAAAGGGACAATTAACGTTTTATTTTCTCTGCATACATTAATTAATTAATTAATTAATTATAATTGAAATAAAGACATTTCTTGGTTTGTGAAATGAATAAATAGATATACATTCGCAAAATACAGTTCTAGCACTGACATAGAATAGAATAGAATAGAACTTAGTAAAGGCCTACCAGTACACCATTTACAAAAGCTTAAAGAAATAAATTATTGGTATAGATAAACAAAAAGCGTCAATGAAAATTCTCTAACGATTTGATCTCAAGTTTACACAGTTTACATCAATTAATTTGTTAATTTGTCTAAAATATCATTTTATTCCATATATATATATATATATATATATATATATAGATATAGATATGTTTGATTGCTCCATATCAGTGGTTCTCAAACTGTGGACAACTTAAGGGGTCCGCAGAAAGATGAAAATTGCATACAATTAAAATAGTTTCTCTTCTCTATTGTTTAATATGTCTATTAAGAACTATGTCAAGACTTGTCAAAACAACAGTGATTGTTAACAGACCAGTGCTAGAACTGTATTTTGCGAATGTATATCTATTTATTCATTTCACAAACCAAGAAATGTCTTTATTTCAATTTCTCTGCTTAATCCCGCTATTCAAAGTAGTTTTCAAGTTTCCAACTAACATCAGCCTGATTATGCTACACACTATATACTTGATTATTATAGCTTTTTTATTGTAGCTTTTATATAGCGCTACTTTCATTTTATAGCATGCTCAGAGCGTTTTTGGTCCAATCTCATTTGTGGACCAGTGGGTTGGTCAGCTCAGTAAACACAACTCTGCCCGAGTCGGGTGTCGAACCTCGAGGCCCCCCTTCTAGGTAACCAAGCCAAGCCTAAGCCAAGTTCTTAGCGCTTAGCCTCTCGACCACGCTTCCCACTGGAAATTCGTGTTTCTTACATCGTGCTTTGCGCGCCCATCTAACCGTTAGATTGTGGATAACTATTTGAAGTGTAAGCAGACATCTGAAAAAAGAGAAAGAATGCATAGTGTGTGTTAGCCATGAACTGAGATAAGTTACCTTAAGAGGCTGCACCGTGTAAAAGCAAAATTAGGTAAATATGCTTCTGAATATTTACAATTCGGATTTATAACGTACAAAAGTAACAGTAGTCACAATATATCAACGCAGTCATACTTTTCAAAATTATGCATACCATATTAACCAAAAAAAAAGTTAGCTGTTAAACTTAGGCTAAATCTTATAATAAATCAAAAAGAAATAGAACAGAGACTCGTAAAGTTCTTTAAACAGGAAATAATAATCTATGTTAATCAGCAGAAAATTAATTAGCAATGCGAAAAAGCACTTAATGTTGTTTTTTAAAAATCGTTTTTCATTGTAGCACAGAGCCAAAAACGACACATGGTTGGGAAAAGCTTGATTATGTCAGCGGCTTTAGAAATATGTTTTTTTTTAGCAGTCAAATCAGGCTGCTATGGGGGTTAGCTAATATCTTTTGGCATGTAAAGGGGTTCTCTGAACTGAAAAAAAAAATTGAGAACCTTTGCTCTGTATGATATAGGAAACGTCTTCACAGTGTGAATAACATACTAACTACTAACAATAAACAATATACACCTTGAAAGGACAACCAGAATAAATTTTCTTTCTAAAAAAATAATAATGTAAATATGAATCTTAAAAAGCAATATAGGCATAGTCAGGGACTGATTTAAATAAGTGGAGGCCCCTACACTTTTTCGAAAGCTTTAGTAAAAAATCCACTTATTTAATAATAATACTTATAGAGTAACAGGTATTTTTAGTTTAAATAATAAATAATTTAAATTTTTTAGTCTGGGGAGGGTAAGGCTTTGGGTTAAAGCACTGCCATAACTCCAGGACTGCTTTTATATATTACGACCACTCTACAATCGGACACTTCTTAACCAAAATTGTGTAGCAGCCGAAGTAAGATTTAAAGTATTGTCGAAAAAAATAATCAAATGAGAAAACACGTAAAATTGGAAAAATACATAGAAATTTCTGACCCGTCGAAATACGATTATTTTTTATTATCCCTTTTGTGGAGGCCCATCTCCTTTGGAGGCCCGGTGGCAGTAGAATAGTCTGCCCTCCCGTAAATCTGACCCTAGGTATAGGCTTATTTATAATATCCTTACACAAAACACGTATGTTTGAGACGTAAGATTTTACATTAGATCCAAGGCACTGGTAAGTTCCGGAGTCTCTACAAGCGACTTGAGGGTTCTCGAAATGTAAAGTTTCGTTTCGACTGTCGATCAATTTCCATCCATCTTTTGTGATTGTCAATAAGTCAACAGCAAGATGATTATGTCGACACAAAAACTTCAAATCACTGGCTTCTTTCACGTCCAAGGTCTGAGCCTTGTGTCCATTAATTCTAAAAATAAGGTTCTCTGAAAAAGGACAAAAAAAAATTACATTCCGATTTTTTGTTTTAAGTCTAGTAATAATGCGAATGTCTTTAAGTATGACGATTAAGAAAGTGTAGCCCACTTTCTCGATCTATATATAACCTGCATAAGATTTTACAAGATTAACTACGTAAACAAGCAAACTATAAAACAAGCAAAATTTAATAAATACTTTAAAAAAGGGCTTTATAATTGGAATTGCCTTGGGTGGTGGTGCAGACCGTTGTCTGGTTGGCTGGCTATTTTCAGCCCGAGTTCAGTCTTTGCCGACAGTTAACACATCAGGAAGCCCGTTGTAAACTGGGTGTAGAGATTTACGTGTTTTATAATAAGGTTATAGTGTGTCGAGAGATCGCTAGTTTGTCGGGGTGTGACTGTTGAGTTATTTTTGTGTTTATAATTGTTTTTGCTTATAGCATACTCAGTGCGCTATGCCCCCTACGGTTCAATTACTATTGAACTACGAATAATTGATCAAATAATTGGTTAATTGATTCACGTGTTGGATTTCTGTAACTTATAAAATAAGATAAACCATCAAGAGATTTTAGTTCTGGGATTGAATTGTTTAACAGTGACTTAAACTCAGCCAAGTCGTTAGTTTTCCTGGCTGATTCAGGCAACCCATTCCAAGCTCTAATTGCACTAGGGAAGAAGGAGCATTTATGCAAATTTGTCCTAGCATATGGAATAAGAAATTTTCCCTAATCTTTTTGTGTTTCTGAGTATTTTATTAGCTTTTGTTTCTCTATTTGTAAACTATATGGTTCAGTGTTTTATGTATAATTGCTACTTTATTTTTTAGTCTTCCATCCAAAACTGAGTGATTTTATTAAATGTGTTTCTCTAAACAAATGTGAATATTCGTTTGTTATAAATTTTAAGGCTCCATTTTTCGTGTTTTAATTTCTGTAAGTTTTCTTGAGCTGAGGGGTCTCAATCAGAAGATGCGTATTATAATATTGGCCTAATCAAGGTAGCTATGACCTAATATTATTTGTTTTAAATTCAATTTTCATAAGAAGGAATTCTTTTTTTAATCCTATTTTTAAAACGATTATTGGCAGGAGTATCTCGTTAGGCTCGGTTGGCTATCTACATAGAAGTCTGAATCCAAATCTCTGCTGTATTGCTGTATATGGTCAGACACGTAAAAGGCTCCTGGAGACAAACCTAAGGCAAAATAAAAAAAAAAGCTTTCCACCACCGTGGAGAGGGATGTGGCTGCTGTGTTGGCGACATCGTACTGACAATTGGTTAATACACAGGCAAACATTTGCCTGAAAGTATTATAGTGTTTATAAAGATTGATTTGAAACATAGAGATTCTAATTGTGTCACTGTTGTCCAATGGTTGAGAAATTAATTACATTGTTTTCCTGCCCCCCCCCCTCTCGTTTTACCTTTGAGATCTAAATAACATGTTTTTTGGTCATTCAGCTTTGAAAGGTGAAGGTAATGCAGTGACCAAAGTCCTTCAGGAGACACACGTCCATTTAGTAAATGCATGGTCAGTACAATCACACGTGATCCGTTGACCACGGCATCGCCCACAGTTATATCGTTGTATCTTGAAGAAATGTCACATTTTGAAGACCAACTACAGGAAAGTACTTCATGCTTATCCTTCGTCAGGTAGAAATCAGCAGACGATGTCTCTGCATCAGAAACGAGGGCCTGAACTTGACCTACATTACTGTCTTCAGAAACGCTGCAAATGAGCACGTCTGATTTAGATTCTGTAGAAGTAGTAAACAAAGTGTTATTATAATATTTTGATGTTGGTTTTGTCATTTTTTTACAAATATTATATCAACTCACTCTGTCAGTCTGTCTGGTCAAACGTGTGTACACGTTATTTCTCCCAGACCCAATCTCGTATCAAGTTGAAATTTTGTACAACTATTTCTTGTACCTGACAAAACAAGAATCAATTTAAAAAAAACAATAGCTAGCTAATTAACTATTTGTTATTTATTATTTTGTTTGGTATTGAACAAGGGAAAGAAATCGTACATTACAGATGTGGTGGTAAAAGCTGAATTAGTCTCCTTTATACACCGTCGTGTGAGTCTTAGTAAACACAACATGAAAAATAGGACGAGACTGTAGGAACATTAGAGAACTATACAATATTCTATGTCTATTGGCTCTCCACTAGCAGAGTGGTTACCGTGTTGCCTCGAGAAGTCTGAGAAGGCTTGAGCCATGAGCTGGAATTCAGGTCGTTCCCCTTTTTAGTGGCTCCCGAAAGTAGTAGTGGAACACTCAATTTAACTAAAGAATGTTTTTTTTTTTTTTTTTACGAAAATGTTTTTTTTCTTGAGACTTTTAATAAGAGATTGACCATTTACAAAACAATTGGATCAATTAGATAATCATTTTATGACATCAGTTAGGCTAGTTTCACATTTAACTACACCTTCACTTTCAATTATCTCTTGGTCTTCTGGACCGTTGGGGCACCACACAAGATCTATTTCTCCATTTTTCTTTGTCATTTGCCTATGATAAAATTTCATTCCGATATTCTTTCTGAAAATATTGAAACCTGCCATTTTACCTGCCAAAGTGGACCACTTTGGAAGCAGATTTTGAGTTTGTGTTTCCGCACAAACTCTCTTTGTGTTGTTTTTTATGTGTTTCTATGTGTTTTTCCAGCTCTGCCTACTAAATGGAGAATTGACAAAATCAGGTGAAAAAAAAACATTTCACGATACCTCTTTCAACACAAATATACAGTGATCCGCATCCCTCACACACACACACATACTGATATTCAGCACTGAAACACACACTGAATCACACGCTATTATGTAGAAGAAACGGAAAGCTGTAATACATTAAAATAGAACTAAAGTCGGTTTGTTGTCAAATTACTTTTTATAAACAATATTCTCTTTGAGTATTAAAAAATATTTTTTTAATTTTTTTTTTATTACAAAGCTCCATAAAGAAACGTAATTGAATACTTACTATACGGTGTAAATTGTGTAGTAAGTATTGTATACCATAAATATGTATACTTAAGGTACAGATTTATAGGAAGATTATCACCATTATTGTAAGATCATAGATAAAATAATAATATCTGATTTAAAACAACGTAGAATACTCTTGTTGTTCAAACGCAGGACAAGTCATATATATATATATATATACATGTTTTAAATTCTTCCTTTACGAAGCCGATATAATTTGTCATTTTATTTCTTTCTTGTAATTCCCCTATAGAGCAGTGGCCTTTTTACCAAAATCAAGTTCTTTTATTTATTGATCTCATGACTGAATACAGAGTAATGCGAGAATTGAGATTGTACTTACTAACGAAGCGCGTAATTAAAACAAAAAGTATGAAGACAATATTGTGAAAGTAATCCTCTGGAAGAAACATTCCCAACAGCAAGTCAACAGCACTAGTATGTGTGTGTGTGTGTATCCTTCAAGGGAACCTACGATCTCTGTATACACTTAAAGCAATAAACAAAAGAGTGTTTGACTTGTGTGCTCCGCCAAGCCATCAGACTCGTTTTGTATTCCTATTAGGAAGAGTTTCACAGGTTTCTTTTGCTAATTTGATTAGATTGATTTCGTTCTAAAGCTATAAAAACACTTTTTTTTCCCAACAACTGCTTTAACCTTATGAGCTTCCTCACTCTTATACTCTAACTCAAAACAGAACGGTATAAGCAACAGTATGTTTAATTACAACGAATTACATTCGCCTGAAGAACTGTCCTATCAGTTAATTAAACTCATTAAATAACTACATCAATTAAAGTTTTTTTTTAAGTTTCCCGAATAGGAAAAAGACAATTTAAGCTTGAAGGGGTCTGTCTCTCTTTCCGTCCGTCCGCCTGTCACGTGCAGATATAAAAAAAAAAAAAAAAAACCCAACTCATTTCATATTTTGCAGATTTCAAAGTTTAGGTGCTACTTATGATCCGTTTTGTTTTAAAAATTGAATTACAAAATATAAACCCGAAATAAACATGCACACACACACAAATACATACATACATACATACATGCATAAAAACCTACAACATAGATACATACATACATACATACATACACACACATACATGCATACACACATGTATACATACATACATGCATACATGTATACATACATAAATTACATATATACATACATACATATATATATATACATACATGTATACATACATACATTACATATATACATACATACATATATATATATATACATACATACATTCATATATATATGAAATTCAGTTGGCGACAATGAACTTTAATTTAGCGTCGTTGACATAATTTTTTCGTAAAAAATCTCCTTTAATGAAGTATAAGAGGTTCAAACTAGAAATGACGCACCTACTTGTGCTTTGAGGGTTCAAGTGGAAGAGAAAAAGAGAAAACAATTGTGTACTATCACACCACATGTAATAAAACTTGTAAAAATTAGTAAATTTAACAGTCACTGCCTTTAAGACTACTTAAGTAGATCCTCGCTAGTTAAAAACAACATCCTCCATCAATAGGTTGAGACTTGAGTCACTGGTGTCATAGAAAACTCACTGTCTTCATGACTCATTTAGAATGAGGTTAGATTTCTAAATAAGGCTTAGAGAAAGAATGCATGAAAGACAGAAACAGAATAAAAAAATAAACAGAGGAAGAGATAGAGAGAAACAGATAAAATAAATAAAAACAGAGGAAGAGATAGAGAGAAACAGATAAAATAAAAAAAAAACAGAGGAAGAGATAGAGAGAAACAGATAAAATAAAAAAAAAACAGAGGAAGAGATAGAGAGAAACAGATAAAATAAAAAAAAAACAGAGGAAGAGATAGAGAGAAACAGATAAAATAAAAAAAAAACAGAGGAAGAGATAGAGAGAAACAGATAAAATAAAAAAAAACAGAGGAAGAGATAGAGAGAAACAGATAAAATAAAAAAAAACAGAGGAAGAGATAGAGAGAAACAGATAAAATAAAAAAAAACAGAGGAAGAGATAGAGAGAAACAGATAAAATAAAAAGAAAACAGAGATGGAGAAACTAGAAGACAAAAAAGAGAAATGAAACAAAATGGAGCCAGAGAAATAGACAAACAACTTGTATAAATAGTTCCAGAGAGAAAGAGTGTGGGAGAATGAGAAGAAAGAGAGAGGGGAGAGAAAGAGAACGGAATAAAGAGACAAAGTGAGCAGACACAGTAGACTACTGGTACAATAAAACTATTGAAGCTGTTTATGATTATTAATCGTAAAAACTTTAAAAGGCATAAAAAACAACAACAAAATACAACAACAAGAAAAAAATACAAAAACAAAATAGAACAACAACAAAATAGAACAACAACAAAATAGAACAACAACAAAATAGAACAACAACAAAATAGAACAACAACAAAATAGAACAACAAAATACAACAACAACTGTAAGAACAAATATTTTTTGGAAAATCGTCCAGGGTTTTTCAGCTGAATTAGACTAATGTTGATGCTCTGAGTCCGAAAATGAGCTTGGTTTCGCTCAATCAGGTCAGAATGTTTTGCTACAGAAACTTTTAAAAAATCGTTTTTTTGTAAAAAACAAAATTTTTGCGGCTCACCAGTCGATAAACCCCTGCCGATTTTTTCGGTATTCCTCAATAATTAAAGTCAACACAATTCAATTAATTCAGTTTTTGTTTAGTTTATCAAATTTTATTAGCATAATTGACATAATATGAAGAAAAAGTTCAGGGCATAAATCTGCGTTTCTTAGATTCCCGTGTGTGAGCAGCTGCTGGGTTGTCTCTCTTCAACGACCAGCAGTAGTCCGCCAGCATGACTGCATCCCACCTCCCCTGGTACCTTTCCTCCATTTGGTGCATGTCCTGATGGAATCTTTCTCCCTGCTCATCGCTCATCGCCCCAAGGTTTTCCGGAAACTTATCCAAGTGCGAAAACAAGAAATGCATCTTTATGCTCATCAAACACCCGAGTTCTTGAAAATCCTCAATCATGGTGCTGATGAGCCTTGCGTGGTTTGCTGCCTTAGTGTTCCCCAGGAAGTTGTTCATCACCTGCACAAAGGATTCCCAGGCGGCGCACTCAAGTGAGTTCATGGAGCTACAGAACTCTGCATCGTTTATGAGCTGCCGTATCTGTGGGCCGTCGAAAATGCCGGCCTTCAGCTTCTCAATAGTCAGTTGAGGAAATGCTTGGCACATGTAGTTGAAGCACCTCCCATCCTTGTCCAGAGCGCGCGTGAACTGTTTCATTAAACCCAACTTCAAGTGTAGTGGTGGGATCAATATCTTCTCCCGGTCAACAAGAGGTTCGTTTATGATGTTTCTCGCCCCAGGTAAAACTGCTCTCGCGCCGGCCACTCTTTCTTTACATAGTGCTGGGCTCTGTCTCGACTGTCCCACATACACATATAGCATGGGTACTTCGTGAACCCAGACTGCTGACCAAGTAAAAAGTTCACCATTTTCAAGTCGACGCAGATGATCCATTGGTGTTGCTGATATTGGATTTTTTCGAGCACATACTTCACTGCTTCATATTTCTCTTTGAGAGTCGTGGAGTGCGCATGCGGGATTGAGGCAAACTGGTTACCATTGTGGAGGAGCACACACTTCAAAGAACGCTTGCAACTGTCAATAAAGAGTCGCCAATTTCTCGCATCGTATTGAGGACCGCCCAGTTTATCAAGAAGACCGGCGACATCTCGGCAGTACACAAGGTTTTCCTCCTGGCAGAAGTAGTCCATGTACTCCTCATGCCTTCTACGAAAGAAGGTAATACGCGCGTCCTTGTGAAGCAGGTTTTTCTCTTTGGGCCTGGAAGCCAACAGCTCGGAGGAATTCTTCCACAGGCTTAGGTCCCGAACTAGATCATTGAGCTCACATTGTGTGAAGGGTTTCGGACCATATTGTGCTTCATACTCCTCTTCTGTACCACATTTCTCGTCTGAAGTGGTGGCCTCGTCGTCGCTGCCTGGAATCTCTCGGAGCGTTGGCACGGGTATTTCTTCGCAATGAGGAACTGGACGACGAGCAGATGGAAGGTCGGGGTACTGGAGGCTGCGCCGATTTTTTCGGTTGATGCCTGCAGTATTGATGGCACAGAAATAACAATCCGATGCGTGGTCAAATGGCTCCCTCCATACCATCGGAATTCCAAACTTTAGTGATGTTTTCTCGCCTTTCGTCCACTGCGGAGGTATTCCACGCATGTTTTGCACACCGTGTGCGGTGCCCAAGACTTGTCTTGGGAGCCCGGAATGTTCGGCTGCACACTGGTCAGGTTAAGAAAGGCTGCTAGATCTCATGTAAAACCTTGTTCACGATTATTTTAAAGTTCTAAATTAAATTTGGCACTGTGCAAGGACAAACACATTTGACTGAATATTTCGAACGTAAAACAAAGTTGACTTATTAAACATTTGCTTTCAAAGTAGTAGAAGTAATGGTTAATAATACAATCAGTAATAAAACACAAAAGATGTACCAGAGTCTACTAATTATTGGTATATTAAAAGAAAGTCAACTTCAATAGAACAGATAACAATTATATCTGCAATTGCAATATTTAAAAAAATGTTGATAAAGTGACTATTGCAGCTGAATAAAATGACAATTTAAAAAAATAAAGTAACTCTAGCTGCCTAACATACTTTTTTGCGATATACAGAGCATATGATGTAAAAATAATCTATGTCTAGGGCCAACAGTTAACGAGGGTGTAGTGTGGCCAGAACAACGCTCAACTGCTTTTCCCAAATAATGTCGGGTACTGATTAGCGTTGGGTGACCTAAGAGCGCCCTAAAAATCCCCGTTTAGCCCGTGGGTGCAGTGTGGTCTACTGTTGAACGTACATGTTGTACTTTATCTTGTACTTTACATCTAGAAATGTTTTTGATCAAGACATGTCAAATTCGAACACAGTTTGTTTCTAGCAGGTTCTAGTGTGTGTTTTAGCAAATTAACTTTACAAATAGGTATAGACACGTAGGTAGGTTTCTTAAAATAATAATAACATTTGGCTCGATAATTTAATCATCGACATTATACAATGAAATTACCGTGGGCATTGCTGTGAACTGATAGGCTGGGGGGATAAAGCGTTAATGGAAGTTATCTAAAATAACAATCTACCCCATTAAGATAAGATAATTTTTATTTGTCCAATCAAATGGAAATTCAGTTTGACTACAATTGACCACCTCAGTGTAACTACTGTAACAATAACATTATAGATGCAAATACGAACAACATTCACACACGAAACACATACACACTCATAACCAGCGCTTTATGAATTTGACTTCTATGTACTTCTCGATGACGACAGTTGATCTTGTAACACTGACCGAAAGTGGATGAAGGAGTTTTTAAATCTTTCTGTTTTAGTTCTAATGGAAAGGAGGCGACCACTTCGTTCAGATCTGATGTAACAGTGGTTTAATGGGTGCAGGTTATCTTTAAGGAGCGTGTGTATTTTGGAAAGGCATCTTTCATGAAAAAGTTCTTCAAGAGATGATAGCTTTGTTTGAGCGACATACGATGCTTTTTTTTAATAAGTCTATTAAGTCTGTGTCTTAGTGCCAGTGAAGTACCATACCAGCAGGTAATGGCAAAGATAATTACACTGCTGATGTCTGCTGTATAGAAAAGTTTAATAATTGTTACATCAACCACGGGGATAATGACAACTGACCTCACAGATATCTTCAAGGCCCACAACATTCCTAGGAATATTCTCGTTGCCTGTTAGAGGGCGTTACACTGCAGACCAGAACATTCCTAAGGGGAAACTGTTAAAGGGACTACAATGAATTTTGTTTCTCTTTAACAAAACTCGACCCTGGCAGTGCCAGAGAATGAATATTAAATATTAATAATTTATACAATTTTCTTTCCTTTTAATGAAGATTGATCCGGCAGTGACAATTCATTCACTTTCAAAATAATAATAGTAACAGTAATAATACAGTAATAATAACACCATTAAAATCTAAGAAGAAATTTGTTTTAAACTAGTGCATTATACATAACAAAACAGTATACAATCATGTATAAGAAATACCTAATCAGGCAGAAATGATAAACCTTAAATACTGCAGATGTGTGCATGGTTACACATTGACAAAGTATTTTTTTTTGGATAACATATGTGCTTAATATTAGATTATGACTCGTTTAATATTATTGAATTATTATTGGAAAGAATTTGTTAACAATTATGTGTTTTCAAGAAAATAACTAACTTAAAAACAATATCATTTTTTTGGATTTCAAGAAGAAAATTAATTAGGCTCTAATTTAAGAAGAAATACTTTTAAAAAAGCCGAAGCTTAAATTAAATGAAATTGTATCAATTAGTTTGGTTCAGTCATGCGATTAATTTTGAAATAGATATATCATATAGACTAATAAAAATACATATTTACGATTAGCGCAATTTTATGCTTTTAGTTTTCTCAATGCGCTATGATCCTATCACTTGTCTGGGGAGGGGGGTATCTGTGTGAATGTCACTGTGATCGCTTTTTAAATGCATAAAAAGAAACAAATTTGCTCACTCTGGGCTTAAGCAGCCTAAAGGCGACTAATTCAGCTTTTACCACCACGTCTGATAAGTACGATTTCTTTCCCTTGCTAATGCGAACAAAAAAAATACAAATTGTTATTTAACTACTTGCTTATTTAAAAAAAATGAAACTTGTTTTCCAGATATAGCAAATAATTGTACAAAATTTCAACTAGATACGAGTAGGTATAAACTTTGTAAAAAGTTAACTTTTACTTTGAGCACTTTGAGTATAAATAATATATATATAATACACAATTTTATTTCCTTTAAATTTTAATCTATGGTTGTTACTGGATGACTATGATGTATCAGAAGTACTAAAAAAGCCACTGCAGTTATGTTTGGAGTCTACTTGTCCGAAATGGATGATCTGTGTCTCATGAGACCAACTACTGCTATGTGCAGGGGCGATCACTGGTGCTCCACTACTTCCAGGGCATGTTGGGGCTGTGTACACCAGACTGGTCCCTCGACCACGGATTTCGTATTTGCGAACAATTTTGCCATAGCTAATCTTTTTGTACTCGCCATGTGGGTGGGAGACTATAAATACAAAGCTAATTAAACGCTTGATAGCAGTCTTCTGTGATTGGATTGCCTCGTTCGCCTGATTGAATCTGTTCAAATATTTTTTGAGCCTTTCAACTAGAGGTATATTGCATGTGTAGCATGCCAAAGAACAGAAATCTGTTGTGATTTTGTCCTGTTCAACATAACAACCTTCAAGTCGTTTATTATGTGAATCACTTTGAATTGAAGTGTCATAAAAGAGCAAACATATAACGCCAGCTGCCTCAAAGTCATTGTACACAAGCGCTTTTGAGGTAGAGATACTGATTTTGGCAAACTTGCTATTCGGCTTCCCAGATTGCTTGCACTGAGCGCATGGGCATGATGTGTACTTTTTGTGTCTGCTGCCAAAGCTATCTATTCCATTTTTATACATTATAACTTTCCATACTCTACCAGTGCCAGACCTGTTTTTAGCGGTCGGTGTCGCAGATGATGAGAGAGGATACTGTACCTCTGTGCCCGGCCAGAATTTTTCACGCGAGTTCGAAATATTATTAACATCCAGCTTGACTGTTAAATGTTAGACACTCATGACGAGCTTGCCAACATTCTCATCTTTTATTCCAGACTTTGCTTGGAAATCTTTCAAGCCCACGACATAGGCGTGCTTTTCTTCCTTAGGACACTGAAATAAAGAAGCCACTATATGTCAAACATTGCGCACAAATATATAATATTAATAACCTTGTAAAAACTACAGTAAGAAAAAAGTCTAATGGGAGGGGGGCATTTTCATTATACAAAAATAATAAAAAAAAATTAAATTAAAAACATAAAGTAAAACAGGTAGGAGGGGCTAAAGGCTGGCATAGCCTGTGACGCCCCTGCTCCAAAACCGTATCGGCACTAACCGTTCATTTGAACACCATGCAGAATGGTGTAGATGCTATGTCGTTGGTTTTTTACGCCAACTGTTAAATTCTTAGTTTAATCAAGTTACATTCAACATGAACAAGACTTCTTTGTGAACAAACTTGAATAGAACATTTATATATAAATATAGCCAGATCCAGCTTGTAAATAGATGTACAGGGAGGTAGATGGCTTTTATAAGATAAGATAAGTGAAATGATAATTGAAACTAAATATAACTTATAATAAACACACGTCTTTACTGTCTCATGTCTCTTGGTAAAACTTCCCTTCCACAATCGCACCTGTGGCTTTTATTAACAGGAATTATGACAGACCATCTCGTGATTTCATCATAAATTCTTCAGCGTGTACAACCAAAACATCGGCTCTTCGTTTCCCAATGGTTACTTCAGAAACAGGAGGCGCGGTGGATGAGCGGTAAAGCACTTCCGAACCGAAGGTCCTTGGTTCGAATCCTGATGAAGACTAGGATTTTTACTTTCGGGATCCTTAGGGCGCCTTTTAGTCCATCTGGCTCTAATGGGTACCTAACAATATTTGGGGAAAGTGCTGGCCACATGGAACCCTCGTTAGCTGTGGGCAACATGAACAGATGACCGTTATAGCATCTGCCCAATGGATATCCAGGTCTGAAAGGGAAATTTGTTTTTTTTACTTTAAC
The DNA here is from genome assembly GCA_030265305.1 of Biomphalaria pfeifferi. Classification (NCBI taxonomy): domain Eukaryota; kingdom Metazoa; phylum Mollusca; class Gastropoda; family Planorbidae; genus Biomphalaria; species Biomphalaria pfeifferi. The sequence continues at coordinate 5,880,846 of JASAOG010000009.1, read as the reverse complement.
CTAAGAAGCACACAAACACACACAGACTCTATAGACTATATGCTCCGTGTAATATTACTTTAGTGCATATTAAAGAACATTGTTCCGACCATAACCAATACCCAGGCATTCATCTCATTTTCGCTTATTGACTGAAGGATAACATATTATAAAAAAACTCCAAAAAATTTCAGCTTTGCTTAAGCAGAGATATATTCAATGTAATTAGATTAAACGTGCACTCTAGAATATAAATCTGCTAAATATATCTTAGTTATCAGCACATCTAATAAAATTTGGCATCTTAGGCCCTGTTTACAATTTTATAAATTTAAAATATATACCCCCCCTTTCTTTTATATCCACTCAAAACTTTTATGGATAATAATTTAATTACTGTCACTTTGAATTAACTTGTCTTGATTACATTTAGTGGCGTAGCTAGGAATTTGACATCATATTGGGGCCCGGGGGGTGACCTTTTTGGGGGCCCCTGCAATTTGCGTAACATTTATAATTAATTTAAAAAAAAACCTCTCATTTGGAGGCCCCTAAAGTGGGGGTCCGGGGGGATTTTCAAATTCTCTCCCTCCTTCTCACCACCCCTGGCTACGCCTCTCTTTATATGTCTGTTTTTGTACGACAATTTTGTCCAGTGTCCTTCAAGATGCTTTTTAAAATTAATATTCACTCATAATTATTTAAACGCACATGAGAATTAACTAATTAACTTACTGATATCGGTATTGACACTTTTTCGTTGCTCGTTTCTTGACAAGAATAATCCTCATATTGTAAGGACGCCATTATACCATCATACGTGGCATCTTTGTCTACAGTTATCTTTGGATTCAAAGACACATACACAGCTGATAATTAGTAATACAAGGATGGATGAAACAGAAATTCTAACTACCTGGTTTAACTAAAAATATCAATGTTGTTGTTTTTTTTTTACTGAAAAACCTAGGATTAGGTATTTGGACACAAACAAAAAAAGATCTGTGACGACAATAATGACAGAGATTAGAATGCATAAATTAAGTATGTGATGCAACCACTATAAATCAAATAAAAATATGATGCTAAAATGTTATTTAACCTTGGGTAGGCCAATAATAGAATATAGAATATGCAACGTCTGTTTGGAACCCCCTCAACTCAAGAAAACATTAAGAAACTGGAACAGACACAAAATAGAGCAGTGAGATTCATAACAAGCGAATATTCACATTTGATTAGAGTAACACATAGAGTAGACTAGAGTAACACCTTTAGTAAAATCTCTAAATTTAGAAAGCCTTCAAGACAGAAGACTTAAAAGTAAAGTAGCAATTGTACATAAAACACTGAACCATAATCTTCAAATACAAAAACAAAATTTAATAAAATACTCAGAAAGACACAAAGATAAAGGCACATTCCTCGTCCCATATGCTAGGAAAAATTTGTACAAATTTGTAGCTGAATAAAATGATAAAAAAAAAAACTCTAGCTGTCTAACAGAGCATATGATGTAAAAAGAATCTATTTCTAGGGCTAACAGTTAACGAGGGTGCAGTGTGGCCAGAACAACAATCAACTGCTTTTACCAAATAATATCGTGTACCGATTAGCGTTGGGTGACCTAGGAGCGCCCTTAAAATTCCCGTTTACACTAAGCTTTTAGCGCGATACAGTGTGGTCTACTGTGGAACATAAATTTTGTGTACAAATAATTTTCATTTTAAAATTAACAGGTAGGTAGGTTTCTTAATATAATAATAACATTTGGTTTGATAATTTAATCATCGACATTATACAATGAAATTACCGTGGGCAGTGCTGTGAAATGATAGGCTTGGAGACAAAGCTTTTATGGAAGTTATCTAAAAATAACAATCTACCCCTGGGTCTGAGTCTAGTTGTGAGATTTTGTTAAAGTATTTTATTACTAAAGTCTACTACAGTTATTTTTTATTATTTTTCATCTTGATTTTGATTATATTATAAATAAAGTTCTATTAAGTTTTATTCCCAAAAGGAAGTTATTCCAACTTATTTGAAGGTTTATTAGTCTAGATATATAACGCCTTCAACGGTTAAGTTGTCTACCAACAGTGTAATGATAGAAGTCAACTACCGGTAACAACAGTAGGCTAAAAAAGAAATAGACAAGTTTAAGAACTAAAGATAATTTTCTCTCGGTGAAGAGGAACTCACGGAATTATTTTGGCGTTGATTTTTAGAAAGCTAATATCAAATGACTGTCTGTTTGTCTGGTAAAAATTTTGTACACGTTACTTCTCCAACACCCATTCTCGGATCAAGTTGAAACTTTGCACACTTATTTATTGTACCTAACAAAAGATGAAGAAACATTAACAGATTTGTCAATTAATTACTGAATATTAATTATTATTATAGCTTTTATATAGCTCTACATTCATGCTTATAGCATGCTCAGAGTGCCTTTGTCCAATCTAATTTGTGGAGTTGGTTTTCAGTGCTGCTCAGTAAACACAACTCTGCCCGAGTCGGGTGTCGAACCTAGAGCCCCCTTCTAGGTCGCCTAGGCAAGCCAAGTTCAAGCGAACTTGGCCTTTGCGACTACGATCATAATGAGTTATTCTGTTTGATACCAACAGGGAAAATTAATCTTCCAGTATTAAGCGATATGGCTAAATATGTTTGTCCACGTTTTTATTCTCCCACCCATTCCCGGAACAAGTTAAAAATGTACACAGTTATTTTATTCTATCTAAAGCAATAGGAACTATTTCTAAAAATAACAAATTAGTCAATTAATTATTGGTAATCAATTATTTTGTTTGATATAGTAAAAGGAAAATTAGTTCTACAATATTGAGAGATAGATAGGCTTTTTTATATTTTTTAAATTTTATTTACGAACATTTTATGAATATGAAATAGTTTATTTAATGCAAAATGGGATTTACGGATGAGCAGCATATATCGCTTGGCTACTTAACTGAGTTCAAATCCTGATGTAGACTAGGAAATGACATTTTTATTCTCGATTTGACTCAAACTCGTATGTGCTTACCGCATGACTAAAAAAAGCAGCAATACCTTTTTTATTATACATTTTCTCAAGTATAACTTACTTCTCGTCCAAATTGCCAAGCTACCACAGCACTCCGTAGGTAAGTTCCAACTCGAGATTTTTTGAAACTAAAAATAATGAAACAATATGCATTTAATTATCCCTGCGGAGTTATAGTAAAGATTCTGTCATTGCGTCTTTTTCAGAGAGGAGAGAGAAAGAGAGAGAAAGAGAGAGAGGGAGAGAGAAAAAAAGAGAGAGAGAGAAAGAAAAAAAAATGTAGAAGAAAAAGAAAGATGTATAAAGAAAGAGAAGTGTGTTTATGAAATTTACAAATTAAAAAAGCAAAAAAAAATAATGTTTAACAACGAAAGCGTTAATTGTATTAATTAGTATGAACCAGTCATGACATTTGTAATAGATCTAGATTAACAATAATAAATCTGTGCGATTAGAAATATTTGTTTACTATTACCAATTGTTTTTGTTTAGCGCGATTTAATTCGTTTAGCTTTCTCAATATGCTATGAATCTATCAATCGTCTAGACCAGCTAGTGAAGGGTAGTGGGATGAAAGAAGGGGGTATCTGGGTGATCGCTTTTTTAATTTATTAAAAACGAAAGTGTTAAAACTCGAGAAGTAAGGCCACCTCAAGCTAACCACTGTGCCAGGGAGCTGCTTATTAAATATTTAATAGATATTTACATTTCATTTCTATTCTTTTTACAAACAATAAAGGGGAATAATTCAACTTATGCCACTTTATCAATCAAGTAAAAATAATATATTTTTTTATATTTTTTTTTTGGTCTGGTAAAAGAAATAATTGTACAAAGTCTCACCTTAATCTGAGAATGGTAAGTAGAAGAAATAACATGTTAAACATTTATAATAATAATAATAATAATAATTATTATTATTATTATAATTGCTGATATAATCAGTGTTTGCAGTAAAATGTATTTATTATCCAAGATAGTACGAAGGTATTTAAGAGTTTGCACAATTTCAATGGTCTCTCCAGCAACAGAAACAATATCATTTTCCTTCTTTTCTCTAAGACAATTGTATATACCAGACAGAGTGAGTGGGTATAAGCTTTGTAAAAATGAACAGTGTAACTTAAATACCAATTTAATCTCTGTTTCTGGAATCTACCCAACAATAACTTACGTGATATATAGACTTGTAGAGAGTTAAGACGATAGGTCGTTATGCTGGACACCTGTAACTGTACCTCTAATAAATAGATGACTTTTACATCATCTGCCCTATAGATTGCAAGGTTTGAAATTCCCCCCCCCCCCTTTTTTTACACACCATATTGTAGCATGTAAATAGGAAAATTTAAAGATAATACTTGAAAAAAAGCTTATACTAATCATAGTTGTATCAGTTAGTTTGCATTAGTCGTGTAATTAAATTCGCAATATATCTGAACTAACCATATAAAAATGCAACTCTATAATTAAAAAAAAAAGAGCTACTACTTTAACTCATGGCTCAAGCCTTCTCAAGCCAACACGTTTACCACTCTGCTAGTGGAGAGGCTATAAACATGGACGATTGTCTAGTTGTCTAATGTTTCTATAGTATCGTCCTATTTTTCATGTTATGTTGACTAAGACTCAGACGGCGACTTATAAAGGGGAATAATTCAGCTTATACCACAACTTCAGTCAGGTACAAATTATTTCCCTTGTTTGAGATTTAAAAAAAAAATTACCAATAGTTAATTAACTAATTTCCACACATGCTGAACTGGCCCGTCACAAAGTCAATTATTATACATTTTATTTGTAATAATGTATGTGTGTGAGTCGTATTAGTCTGTTCTAGTTTTTTATTTAATCTATAAAAAAAATCGCGTTCTAAGACTGCAGCTAAAAATGTGATTTGAACTATTAGCGAGTTTGATATACAAGACGCCCGCTTGTTAAAAACTACAATAACCTACCTGTTGTATCCAAACGCCATAACTAACAGTCCTATTGACACTCCTATTATTAAAGTGCCGAAACAGATTCCTATGGTGGGTCCCAGATCTCTATCCATTCCGTGCTGTAATTCTACATCGCTCCTTGTTTCGACTTCGTAAACCATAAATGAAAAAAAAAAGAATAATTGAAATAATCAAGAAAAAACATAAAATACTTTTTAAAAAAAGGGTAATTATATTAATTAGTTTGGCATAAACGATTGATTCAGCTGATTTGTAAAACTTAATAGCTAAAAAAAAACAGTATGCATAGACAATCTACTTTGTACGATACGTAGGCGTAATAGGAGTTGTCATGTTTTCATTAAGTGCATTTGTAATGTATCTGAAATCTTAGTGCATTTTGTTTTGACAATTTTATACAAAGCAGAACAATACGACAACATCATCAACAACATTAGAAACAACATCAACTTAAAGGATCAGCATCAGCAACAACATCCTAAGCAACAATATCAACATCTTGAGATTATTTCTCAAAGCTTCCTGTCTCTCAAACTCTTTAATTTCTCTTTTGCTTTATTTCTCTCTCTCTTTCTTCTCTCCCTTTCATTTTCTCTCTTCTTCTTTCTATTTCCCTCCTTCTCATTCTTTCTCTCTATCTCATTCTATCATTCTCTCTCTTCTCTTTCTTTTATTCATCTCTCTCTCTTTCTATCCTCTTTGGTTTATAAGTACATCATTTTAAGATAAACTGATACGACTTTGCAGCAGAGCATGTTACGTACATAAAGCAAGCTATTTGGTAACATGTTCCTTTCCATATTTACCATTAAAAATTGTATCGCTAATGAATGATATAAAAAGGGTACAAATGTACCTGTTTGAAAGGAATAGGTAAACGTGTTCTTCTGGTCGCTCGAGTAACAGAAAATGTAGATGAAGGTCAAAGTCAAATCATTCTGAAGGTTACAGCAGATAGAGATCAATCCAGCACGTTTGGCGACGGTCTGGTTGTTCTGACTGTTCACTATCTCTAGCAGACAAGGAGTAGGTGTAGTCTCCGTACACTGGAATAGTATGTTGACGGCCGTGTTGGTCACTGACATTGTTGTATCTGATGCCGACATACGTTGGCCATCTATTGTAATCTCAACAGCGCTTTGTTTAGGGACTGTCAATAGAACAAAACAATGAAAAGATGTGAACAGAGGCGTTGCTAAAAAAAGTGTCATCCAAAATGCAGTCCGCACCCCTAGCCCCTCCGCCCCCCCCCCCCAGCAATGTCCCCTCAAGACATGAAAGTCTGTAATATTTGTAAGATAATAAATAGATGTGAAGCTTGTAAACAACACTAATGAAGACCTAATGTACTTTTACGAAAAGAGTTAAAACTATAGACATGCATAGTAAACATCTAAGCTTATCGCAAAACCCAAATGTGTAACAAGTAAGCTGTAAAAAAATAGCAACTAAAAAAAAGGTTATGTAAGGTGAAGAACTATACATTTACAGCTATATCAAACAAAAAGTATTAATTACTACTGTTTCAATACTGTTTCAATAATCTTGATTTATGTTTTGTTAGGAGCATTAAATATATGAGCAAAGTTTCAGCTTGATCCGAGAATGGGAAGTGGGAGAAATAACATGTTCAACATTTGTACCAGACAGACTGACAGACAGACAGACAAACAGACACACAGACAGACAGACAGACAAACAGACACACAGACAGACAGACAGACAGACTGACTGACAGACAGACAGACAGACAGACAGACAGACAGACTGACAGACAGACAGACAGACAAACAGACAAACAGACAAACAGACAGACAGACAGACAAACAGACACACAGACAGACAGACAGACTGACTTACTGACAGACAGACAGACAGACAGACTGACAGACAGACAGACAGACTGACAGACAGACAGACAGACTGACAGACAGACAGACAGACTGCCCGTAAGTTGAAATAAGCTTTGTTAAAATGACGGAAGATAATCTTTTATATGAATAGGTCCAAACCAATAATTTAATATAGCTTTGTACTCGAATGTCGTTCTGATCAGCTTGAAAGTAGTCAAGCATGGGTTACGGTGTTTCAAACTTTCGTAGTCTCAAGCTAACTTTATCTTCGAATAAGGATTCTCTGCCTTCTCTGCCAGGGTGTTCAGCTGTAAGCTGCCAAGTAGTCTCCGACTCAGGGTTGACTCCCGAAGCCTTTCCCGTGTTTTGGGTATAGCTGCAAAGCAGCAGAGGTTTGAATACAGAGTATTCCTTATCCAAGGTTAAGACTAACGAGCCCTCCCTGACCGAAGCTTACTGGTTTAAGCACCAGTTACTCGCTATTGCCTCTTCTATTGTTATTGATAATAATTCCGCCGGACCCAATTTTTGAACAAATATTTGTCCAATTTCAATATTATTACTATACTACAACCTTGTAAATGTTTAGCATTAATGTACCGTATAGTTTAGGCAACTCTTGTATTTCACTTTCATCTGTGCTGCCATCGGTGAACTTTAATCTGCCTCTAAGCAAGGCTTCACTATAGTTTGGGAAATTATCAGCAATGACAATGTCGACTTGAACATAATCTCCTTTTGACTCAGTGCGGCAATAGGATGTATTTATATTATCCGACAAATTCATAAAGATACATATCTGAAGAGAACATGAAATGAAATATAGGCTACATGAAATATCAACGAAATAGTTGGGGCATATCCCATCCAGAACAGTAAGTCATAACCTATATTTTACTTTTTTTTTTTACCTTCCCTTAGTCTAGTGAACCTTTGGGGCACAATGCATTGAACCTCTTTCAATGGCAGGCCCGTCCATTCTTTTATGTTGTCCTCCCATCGCTTTCTCTGTCTGCCTCTTCTTGTATATAAATAACCCTAAAGGCCGTGACCTACCTATTGACTGACTGACTAATTCTCCCATTTGCCGTGGACGAAAAAAAAAAAGGAAAATTTAACCTGTTAGGGGTCGTTCGTAAATGACGACAGGCTCTAGGGGGGGGGGGGGAGGGGTTTAAGAAAATGTGACACTTTGTGACAAGGGGCGGGGGGGGGGGGTGTTAGCGATTTTGTGACGTCACAAATTTAAAATTCAGAAAAAAACACAAATAAAATATTTTTTTAATGTTCAGAAAAATAATAACATTTTTTAGGTACTCATTTCAACATGAACTTCTCAGGTAGTTTTATTCTCAAATATTTTTATTCTTGTCCGAGCATTGTATCTACAAAATCTACCTACCTACCTACCTACCTACCTATCTATCTATCTATCTATCTATCTATCTATCTATCTATCTATCTATCTATCTATCTATCTCTCCCACTCTATCTATCTATCTATCTATCTATCTATCTATCTATCTATCTATCTATCTATCTATCTATCTATCTATCTATCTATCTATCCCTAACCCTAACCCTTATATATAGCGTATATATATATTGTTATAACCCTATTGGCGACGCGATAGGGTTAACTGTGTGTTATCAGTTATCAGTTGACATGTGCCACAGGCCAGTAATACAGTTTAGCGTGCTATATCGAAAGGCAAAGGACAGTACTGGTATGAACTTTGCACGTATATATGACTTGTGTTATGGTCATCTCATCATAGGCCTGCGCAGACCAGCGACAGAGTGTGTAAGGCAGGGCAGTTCAATGCCGGAAAGCGTGACTGTGAGTTGGCCATGAAGTCGGTCCTGGCGGAGTCCTCGAGTGTAATGTACGAGTCCAGGAATAGATAAAGACTGTAGAGTTTTGTACGGTGATGTACAGTGTAGCATTTAGTAGTTGTTAATGTGTTGCCAATCTGTCATATTGGCTGTTTTATATGACCATTATTAAAGTACCAGATTATTTGGAGCTCTTGTTGTTGTCTTGTTGTCAGGTTATTGAGTTGATGTGTTGTGTGTTTAGCAGTGTTTACAGAACGTCTGAGTAGGAGAGAGAAGATCGAAACAATATATTTAAATATATATATATATATATATCTTATATTATATAATACAGACGTTACTTCAAAAAAGAAGATGATTACGTCCTACACGTCATGCATTTAGTCATGCATATTAACCAATGACTTAAATTCTGCCAAGTCACTGGTTTTTCTGGCTAGCTCAGGCAACCCATTCCATGCTCTAATAGCACTAGGAAGAAGGAGTATTTGTACAAATTTGTCCTAGCATATGGGACGAGAAATGGATAGATAGATAGATAGATAGATACAGATATATGTATAAGTGTTTGTATGTGTGAATGGGAAGAGAGAGAGAGAGAAAGGGAGAGAGTAAAGGAAAAAAAACTTACCGGTTTAAAACTGGTCATGTCTTTTCCTTTGATATCATAGGCAACAATAATATCAATGTGGTTCTGGCTTGTGTTTATAAGATGTATCTTACTGTTAAATTCGACTGAATTAAAGTCTTCAACGAATCCATCTTCACATTTAGTAGCCGTTTGTTTCTTATACTTGTCAAGTGTTACATTGGACGCAGTTAACAACGCTAAAACAATGAAAGTGTTTTGTAAAGCTAAGAACACAATGCTAAACAAGGACGGACTGGGGGCCCTATTCGGCCCTGGCATTACTTACTATCGGCCAGGGGCGTAACTAGGGATTTGGGGGCCCGTGGTGATTGACCTCTTTGGGTGCCCCTTGCATTTTGACATTCGACATATGACATGAGATAATGTACGCAAAAATATATAAGCCCAAAATCAAATTGGTTCAGTATATCAGTCAAATTAAATATAATCATTAAGACTCTTTTAATGAATAATACCGTTGTTTATTAGTTAAATAATGCACAAGTGACAAATCTCAATTCACATTGCTTAACGTCGTGCATTCTGTGCAGCAAAGACAACTATAACATCATCTACATCAGGGGTGAGCAAATTACGACCAGCGGGCCACATGCGGCCCGCCGAGGTGTTTTATGCGGCCCGCCAACACCTACAGAAATCAGGTGTGCCCACAGTATATAGATATAAAAATGCAAACATAATTAAAGAAAATAGCTATATAAATTATTGAAACTGTCTCATTATAAAATGTTTTAAGTAAACAAAGATTATGCTTATTGGCTATACATCAATACACTCAATTCAAGACACAATGTCTGAGTATTGGGTAGGCTTGGAACAAAGTGTAACAACTGATGGAGCTCGATCTTTAACTGTGAACCATAAACTTCAAACAGGAAAGTTTGCACAAAGCTGCATATAATTAAAACATGTAACTACTGGGAGATGTAACAGAAAAGAACTTTCAGGGATGAAATTGTTATGTTTTTTGAAGGACGTTGTCTGTGACTTTGTTACCAATATTTCTAATGAAGTGTGGAAGACAAAATTTCATGTTTTTATAATTGCTATTGCAATCGAATGTTCATATATGAAAGGTAGATGGATGTTACATCTTTTCAAACAAGGCTTTCCCATTTGTTGAAAGGTAAAACTATCTTTAGTGAAATGATCAAAAGTACAACACTTATTAAGAGAAGCCGATTGAGCTCTAGAGGACATAACTAAAAACAAAGAGAAGTTACAGTCATCACTACCACGGGAGTTTCATGGGTGCCAGAAGCTGTATTTCCACACTTAAAAACCTTTGCTACTGTTCATACTATTTGGGTACACATACATCAGTTCTTCTTCTTCGTTCTCATTTTACATGTTGAAGGGTTCAGATCAGTAATCCTATATCTGAGAGTAGTGGTTTCCAGATCAGTCAGTTCTCCGAATAGTCTTTGGAGAGTCTTGATTTAATATGCACCATTGAAGGACATTGTCAGCATTCTCTGGTGATGCTCCACAAGGGAAGGCTTCGCTAGTCCCTACATTTAACTTCCGGAACATAAATTGTCTCATTCAGTGAGCAAGCATTTTTTGTGTGGAAACTAAACAAGTATAATCACTGGTCAATGTTGACTGGCTGTAATTTGACAGCAGTCACACACAGGGGTAACAACTAGTAAGCTAGTTTCACAGTTAAGAAACATTATGCACGAGTGTAAAAAGTAAAATACTGCACATTAAGTACAACTGTATATTTGTGGGAATATTGTGATATAAAAAGATAACAGCAGTTAAAAAAAATCGTAATACAGTGTATATATGAATTAAAAGACATTCTACACAGCAAGCTATATATATATATATATATGCGGACCGCCAATACCAAACTTTTTAAATGCGGCCCGCGATACAAAAATGTTGCCCACCCTTGATCTACATCGATACTTTCTAGTATTTGTGACTTCACTGACATTAAAGCCATAATAAGCCTTTCTTGCGTCATTGTGCTCCTGAGATAGCTTTTGATACACATGAGCTTTGAGAATGATCTCTCAGATGATGTAATGGAAGTGGCCTGAGTTAGCGGTATTTGGAGGAGGTTGCAAGGTTTGAGCCCATGTAATTACCATATCAAGCCTGTTTCCTCAATATGTCTTTTGGTGATTGTATTACTGGTTTGTTGATGAAAAGTGCTCGTGCATCAATGACATCATTGAAAAAGCGATTTGCCATTTATTTCATCATACAAACAGGAAAAGTAGCACAGTTTGTTATAAGTGTGTCTTCATCTAACAGGTGTCTTGGTTCAAGAAGAAACCCAAAGGTATCCATTTTCTTTCCAGCCTTTGAAATCTGTCCAGCACTTCTGTCGCAAAACGTTTGAATTGCAGTTCTATTGACAGTCCTACATTAGAACTCAACTTCCCATCAAGTCTTTTCTTTCTTCTGGTTGTTTTGATTACAGGGAATCCAAAGTATTCACTACTTTCTTTTGCTTTTTCGATGGTTTGGGTTTTTGTCCGTTTCTTATCATTTTACAGAAAGCATGAAAGGATTTTAATTTCTTCAGCAGCTTCCCGTATATGCCGTCCAGGCTTTTGTAGTTTCTTCTGAACTATATTAATTGGGCGCAGGAGCTTTGACCAGAATTCCAGATAGGCAAAAAAATCTTAATTTTCCACTGCATGAAGAAGATTCTGTGGTTATATTATATGATATTACGTTATTGTTAGTTGTTTATGTTTTCTGCGCAAGCAAAAGTATGCAGAGCATACAAAAGTGGGAAAGATCCATATCTCTTTATGCTCGAGTATAGAAATACTCCGATAAGCGGACTGCGTATTCACCATTACAACTGCTGACGAGTAGAAGACTCAGGGAATCATTCCAACTGATCCCAAACTATTGAAACCATCGGTAGCTGAAAATGTAGAGACATTACTCAACGAACGACAAATGAAAAACAAAGTGAAATGCGATGCAAAAGCAAGACTACCTAAAGATTATTCTGTCGGAGAGTTCGTCTAGGTCAAACATGGCAGAAAGCAGTTGTCATAAAAACATTCAGCACCCAGATCTTACATCATAAAGACAAACGATGGAAAAACATACAGAAGAAATCAACGCTTTTTGAATAAGAGTTTCGATGAAGACATCTCTGGGTACTATGATACCGATGAAGACAAAGAACTGCAAACTGTTGGTACAAACGAAACAGTTATAGACCAACGTCTAGAGAACTTGTTGTGCCAGTCAAGACAACGAGAAGTGGACGAATTGTTAAAGTTCCTAGTAGATATCAGTTTTAAGAACTTCAAAAGGAAGGATGTTCTAATATTATATGACATTACGTCATTGTTAGTTGTTTATATTTTGTGCGAAAGCAAAAGGATTAGATGGAAATAAAAAGAGAGTTTCCATTGGATTGAGGAAAGATGAATAGAGGGGTAATAACTCGAATGTGAAGTTTAATCTGAAATTATAGACGCCTCACCCGAATAATGGACTATTCTAGCATTATTAAGAATAACTTTTGGATCTGTTATACTCGATTCTGTAAATTTTGCTTAAAGGTTAATTAGTGTAGCCATAAAATACTCGCCATTTAGATCTATTATTAGTAAAGGTTTAGTGTTTGTTATTAATTTAATCCATAAATGTTGAGAAAAAAAGACACCCGTTGACACTATTTGTCAATCAAATATATTAATTTATGTATTTACAAATAAGTTTCGGACTATGATAGTGACACATAACACTTGGTGAGACATGAAACGTTTTTTTTAACCTTATACATCAACTCACATGTCTTTGAATCAACGTTTTTATTTATTGCGTCCCAATCAATTTTCTTGAAGGAAAGCCATTATCATTAGCCATCAACATTCAAAGTGGCTCATTTGGCGGCGGCCACACCGGTCCATTATGAGCTTGCCCACAAATGAAAACATAGCCAGTCCGTTCCTGATATTTAATTAATGTAAAATGCTCCAAAACGGAAAAATGAAACTTAAAGACTATTTGAAATTCCCCCCACCCCCCCAAAAAAAAACGAAGCCTCCAGCGAGACATAAATGGTAAAAGACAATAGCTCTATACTTTAATAAAGCGTTGAGAAAATTGCCGATATTTACTTCTATCGTATTAAATTAATTACAAAAATTATATGAGGCTAACATAATGATTGAGTATCAAGTACACACTACTCATGATAGTTTCTGGCCAGAACACTACGGGAGGACTGTGGCCCATCCCGCTCTGTTCCCAACCAGAGCTCATCTCAGGTAAATTGGGTCACATGCACATCGAAACGACTGGTCAATTTAGGAATTTAGGCTAAAAACTAAAATAAAAAAAAACTTTTTCGATATAGTTAGAAGCATCAAAGTCAACTACAGTCACTCCACTAGCACACATTTCTTATTATATTTACTAGGAACAATGCACAATGATACCTTTGCTCTAAAGTTTCTAACAAACACAAATATGTAAGCACAAGTAAATTTCCCTTTTCAGACCTATTGGTCTATTGGGCACCTGTTCCTGTGTTGTACCTATTTTAATCTACATTTTCATACCTACAAAAGATAAAATGAAAACAAAGTTAAATCCTATATATAGACGTATAAGCGTCCCCCCCCCCCTATTTTTTTTCAGACTTAAGATCTAAAAGGTCATCTCTTTCTGTGGTCCACGGTTAACGAGATTGTCATGTCTTTAATAGTAAACTAAATATTTGAAAGGAAGATTTCTTACCAAAGTCAAACACACACAAGACTTGTGCTCTTCTGGACATGAGTTTGGTGTTGCTTAATTATAATACCATTTTAAAAATATCACAATTCAAATGTTAATAGTACTAAAGTTGAAATAATTAATATATAGTAAAGTCCCCCTTTCAGACCTGCTGATCTATGGGACAGATGTTGTTAAGGTCAACTGTTTCTCTGGCCAATGGTTAATGAACAGGGTGTTATATGGCTAGCACAACAACCAACCGCCTTTACTTTCCCCAACTAAAGTCAGGTGTCACGAGTCGAGTCTGTGACCTATTTCGACCAGTTTCTAGAAGCTCGAGGTCATAACCAGTGCAAGTGTCCAGCGTAAACAAGTTAATTTTAGATATCCAATCAAAGAAAGAGGTTAAGGGAAAAAATAGCACACGTCAGCTTCTAGAATGTCAAAGTTACTAAAATAATTATCTGAGAAGGTTTTATGATTCTGGAATCTACGATCAAAGAAAGTATAAATTAAGGGAAAGTCAGTTAGACGGGGTCCTCGCATAGTAGTAGTTCTTGTAGAACGTTGGTCCTCGCTCAGTAATAAGTTTTATGATATTAGCGGATCCATTAAGTAAAGTTTTAGTAGTTGAAGTTGAAGTTATACTAAGTGAAGTTTCATGTATCATTTAAGTTTTATTTATGAAGTGTCAAGTCAAGTTGTTATTGAATTAAGAAGTTAATTTGATGTGAAAGTTGAAGAAGTTATTAAAGAAGTTTGAAGAAAATACAGAGAGATGTTTCTTTCTTCATTTCACTGAATTGTCAAGTTTGATAACATAATCCCCGGCAAGTGTGCTTGTCACATATATTGGCACCTCCGACCAAGAGCGTCAAAGAGTAAAGGCGTCACATATATTGGCACTTCCTGACGAAAAAAGGCATCTATAAATAAAGACAACGACGAAGTCAAGCATCACATACTACATTTCCAAAGAATAAAGTCGACACATTCTAGCAAGTTCTACGAATTTTTAAAAAGCCTCTAACGAGTGATTTATAGCCTCTCTGAACGACAAAGCCTCAAATAAAGCCTTAGAAGAAAAGCCTCTTGCAGAATACTTCAACAAGACGTGCAATCTTTGAAAACATGAAAGATCAGGTGTTTTAAGGTCAGTACCTTACATTTACTAAGCTGTGAAAGCTACATTTACTAAGCTGTGAATGCTATATTTAACAAGCTGTAAAAGCTACCTTTACTAGGCTGTGAAAGCTACATTTACTAAGCTGTGAAAGCTATATTTACCAAGCTGTGAAAGCTACCTTTACTAGGCTGTGAAAGCTACATTTACTAAGCTGTGAAGGCAACGTTACTAAAGTTTGTTTACAAACACTGAATACTTACATTCCTCAAGAGGAGACACCGATCTATATTTAACTAGGTCAGCCATAGTTAACCTCTCACCTGTGGACAGGTGTGGTCATCGCTAGTGTAGGCAGTACTCATAAATAGTACAGTTATTAAGTTATTACAATGGCATTGGTCTCGTACTTGTGGAAAGAATACATCAAATTAGCCGCTGCCTTTCACATCCCACAAGAAAGAATGGAGGAATGGTGGGCACTCAACAAATAAATTACAATATAAAAAAAACGTAAGGCAGAACAAAGAAAAATGATAACAGAAGAAAAAAGAATACAGGAAGAAAAAGAGGCAGAACAAAAAAAAATGATTAGAGAAGAAAAAAGAAGACAGGAATAAAAAGAGGCAGAAGAAAGAAAAATGATTAGAGAAGAAAAAAGAAGACAGGAATAAAAAGAGGCAGAAGAAAGAAAAATGATAACAGAAGAAAAAAGAAGACAGGAAGAAAAAGAGGCAGAAGAAAGAAAAATGATAACAGAAGAGAAAAGAAGACAGGAAGAAAAAGAGGCAGAAGAAAGAAAAATGATTAGAGAAGAAAAAAGAAGACAGGAAGAAAAAGAGGCAGAAGAAAGAAAAATGATTAGAGAAGAAAAAAGAAGACAGGAAGAAAAAGAGGCAGAAGAAAGAAAAATGATTAGAGAAAAAA
The DNA here is from genome assembly GCA_030265305.1 of Biomphalaria pfeifferi. NCBI lineage: Eukaryota > Metazoa > Mollusca > Gastropoda > Planorbidae > Biomphalaria > Biomphalaria pfeifferi. The sequence goes on along the minus strand of JASAOG010000009.1, from coordinate 5,864,753 downwards.
AAGAAGACAGGAAGAAAAAGAGGCGGAAGAAAGAAAAATGATTAGAGAAGAAAAAAGAAGACAGGAAGAAAAAGAGGCAGAAGAAAGAAAAATGATTAGAGAAGAAAAAAGAAGACAGGAAGAAAAAGAGGCAGAAGAAAGAAAAATGATAACAGAAGAAAAAAGAAGACAGGAAGACAAAGAGGCAGAAGAAAGAAAAATGATTAGAGAAGAAAAAAAAAGACAGGAAGACAAAGAGGCAGAAGAAAGAAAAATGATTAGAGAGGAAAAAAGAAGACAGGAAGACAAAGAGGCAGAAGAAAGAAAAATGATTAGAGAAAAAAAAGAAGACAGGAATAAAAAGAGGCGGAAGAAAGAAAAATGATTAGAGAAGAAAAAAGAAGACAGGAAGAAAAAGAGGCAGAAGAAAGAAAAATGATAACAGAAGAAAAAAGAAGACAGGAAGAAAAAGAGGCAGAAGAAAGAAAAATGATTAGAGAAGAAAAAAGAAGACAGGAAGACAAAGAGGCAGAAGAAAGAAAAATGATTAGAGAAGAAAAAGAAGACAGGAAGAAAAAGAGGCAGAAGAAAGAAAAATGATTAGAGAAGAAAAAAGAAGACAGGAATAAAAAGAGGCAGAATAAAGAAAAATAATTAGAGAAGAAAAAAGAAGACAGGAAGAAAAAGAGGCAGAAGAAAGAAAAATGATAACAGAAGAGAAAAAGAAGACAGGAAGAAAAAGAGGCAGAAGAATGAAAAATGATTAGAGAAGAAAAAAGAAGACAGGAAGAAAAAGAGGCAGAAGAAAGAAAAATGATAACAGAAGAGAAAAAGAAGACAGGAAGAAAAATAGGCAGAAGAAAGAAAAATGATAACAGAAGAGAAAAAGAAGACAGGAAGAAAAAGAGGCAGAAGAATGAAAAATGATTAGAGAAGAAAAAAGAAGACAGGAAGAAAAAGAGGCGGAAGAAAGAAAAATGATTAGAGAAGAAAAAATAAGACAGAAAGAAAAAGAGGCAGAAGAAAGAAAAATGATTAGAGAAGAAAAAAGAAGACAGGAAGAAAAAGAGGGAGAAGAAAGAAAAATGATTAGAGAAGAAAAAAGAAGACAGGAAGAAAAAGAGGCAGAAGAAAGAAAAATGATAACAGAAGAAAAAAGAAGACAGGAAGAAAAAGAGGCAGAAGAAAGAAAAATGATTAGAGAAGAAAAAAGAAGACAGGAAGAAAAAGAGGCAGAAGAAAGAAAAATGATAACAGAAGAAAAAGAAGACAGGAAGAAAAAGAGGCAGAAGAAAGAAAAATGATTAGAGAAGAAAAAAGAAGACAGGAAGAAAAAGAGGCAGAAGAAAGAAAAATGATTAGAGAAGAAAAAATAAGACAGAAAGAAAAAGAGGCAGAAGAAAGAAAAATGATTAGAGAAGAAAAAAGAAGACAGGAAGAAAAAGAGGGAGAAGAAAGAAAAATGATTAGAGAAGAAAAAAGAAGACAGGAAGAAAAAGAGGCAGAAGAAAGAAAAATGATAACAGAAGAAAAAAGAAGACAGGAAGAAAAAGAGGCAGAAGAAAGAAAAATGATTAGAGAAGAAAAAAGAAGACAGGAAGAAAAAGAGGCAGAAGAAAGAAAAATGATAACAGAAGAAAAAGAAGACAGGAAGAAAAAGAGGCAGAAGAAAGAAAAATGATTAGAGAAGAAAAAAGAAGACAGGAAGAAAAAGAGGCAGAAGAAAGAAAAATGATTAGAGAAGAAAAAATAAGACAGAAAGAAAAAGAGGCAGAAGAAAGAAAAATGATTAGAGAAGAAAAAAGAAGACAGGAAGAAAAAGAGGGAGAAGAAAGAAAAATGATTAGAGAAGAAAAAAGAAGACAGGAAGAAAAAGAGGCAGAAGAAAGAAAAATGATAACAGAAGAAAAAGAAGACAGGAAGAAAAAGAGGCAGAAGAAAGAAAAATGATTAGAGAAGAAAAAAGAAGACAGGAAGAAAAAAAGGCAGAAGAAAGAAAAATGATTAGAGAAGAAAAAATAAGACAGAAAGAAAAAGAGGCAGAAGAAAGAAAAATGATTAGAGAAGAAAAAAGAAGACAGGAAGAAAAAGAGGGAGAAGAAAGAAAAATGATTAGAGAAGAAAAAAGAAGACAGGAAGAAAAAGAGGCAGAAGAAAGAAAAATGATTAGAGAAGAAAAAAGAAGACATGAAGAAAAAGAGGCAGAAGAAAGAAAAATGATTAGAGAAGAAAAAAGAAGACAGGAAGAAAAAGAGGCAGAAGAAAGAAAAATGATTAGAGAAGAAAAAAGAAGACAGGAAGAAAAAGAGGGAGAAGAAAGAAAAATGATTAGAGAAGAAAAAAGAAGACAGGAAGAAAAAGAGGCAGAAGAAAGAAAAATGATAACAGAAGAAAAAAGAAGACAGGAAGAAAAAGAGGCAGAAGAAAGAAAAATGATTAGAGAAGAAAAAAGAAGACAGGAAGAAAAAGAGGCAGAAGAAAGAAAAATGATTAGAGAAGAAAAAAGAAGACAGGAAGAAAAAGAGGCAGAAGAAAGAAAAATGATAACAGAAGAAAAAAGAAGACATGAAGAAAAAGAGGCAGAAGAAAGAAAAATGATTAGAGAAGAAAAAAGAAGACAGGAAGAAAAAGAGGCAGAAGAAAGAAAAATGATTAGAGAAGAAAAAAGAAGACAGGAATAAAAAGAGGCAGAAGAAAGAAAAATGATAACAGAAGAAAAAAGAAGACAGGAAGAAAAAGAGGCAGAAGAAAGAAAAATGATTAGAGAAGAAAAAAGAAGACAGGAAGAAAAAGAGGCAGAAGAAAGAAAAATGATAACAGAAGAGAAAAGAAGACAGGAAGAAAAAGAGGCAGAAGAAAGAAAAATGATTAGAGAAGAAAAAAGAAGACAGGAAGAAAAAGAGGGAGAAGAAAGAAAAATGATTAGAGAAGAAAAAAGAAGACAGGAAGAAAAAGAGGCAGAAGAAAGAAATATGATAACAGAAGAAAAAAGAAGACAGGAAGAAAAAGAGGCAGAAGAAAGAAAAATGATTAGAGAAGAAAAAAGAAGACAGGAAGAAAAAGAGGCAGAAGAAAGAAAAATGATAACAGAAGAAAAAGAAGACAGGAAGAAAAAGAGGCAGAAGAAAGAAAAATGATTAGAGAAGAAAAAAGAAGACAGGAAGAAAAAGAGGCAGAAAAAAGAAAAATGATTAGAGAAGAAAAAAGAAGACAGGAAGAAAAAGAGGCAGAAGAAAGAAAAATGATTAGAGAAAAAAAAGAAGACAGGAAGACAAAGAGGCAGAAGAAAGAAAAATGATTAGAGAAAAAAAAAAGACAGGAAGACAAAGAGGCAGAAGAAAGAAAAATGATTAGAGAAAAAAAAAAGACAGGAATAAAAAGAGGCGGAAGAAAGAAAAATGATTAGAGAAGAAAAAAGAAGACAGGAAGAAAAAGAGGCAGAAGAAAGAAAAATGATTAGAGAAAAAAAAGAAGACAGGAATAAAAAGAGGCAGAAAAAAGAAAAATGATTAGAGAAGAAAAAAGAAGACAGGAAGAAAAAGAGGCAAAAGAAAGAAAAATGATTAGAGAATAAAAAAGAAGACAGGAAGAAAAAGAGGCAGAAGAAAGAAAAATGATAACAGAAGAAAAAAGAAGACAGGAAGAAAAAGAGGCAGAAGAAAGAAAAATGATTAGAGAAGAAAAAAGAAGACAGGAAGAAAAAGAGGCAGAAGAAAAAAAATGATAACAGAAGAAAAAAGAAGACAGGAAGAAAAAGAGGCAGAAGAAAGAAAAATGATTAGAGAAGAAAAAAGAAGACAGGAAGAAAAAGAGGCGGAAGAAAGAAAAATAATTAGAGAAGAAAAAAGAAGACAGGAAGACAAAGAGGCAGAAGAAAGAAAAATGATTAGAGAAGAAAAAAGAAGACAGGAAGACAAAGAGGCAGAAGAAAGAAAAATGATTAGAGAAGAAAAAAGAAGACAGAAAGACAAAGAGGCAGAAGAAAGAAAAATGATTAGAGAAGAAAAAAGAAGACAGGAAGAAAAAGAGGCAGAAGAAAGAAAAATGATTAGAGAAGAAAAAAGAAGACAGGAAGAAAAAGATGCAGAAGAAAGAAAAATGATAACAGAAGAAAAAAGAAGACAGGAAGAAAAAGAGGCAGAAGAAAGAAAAATGATTAGAGAAGAAAAAAGAAGACAGGAAGAAAAAGAGGCAGAAGAAAGAAAAATGATAACAGAAGAGAAAAGAAGACAGGAAGAAAAAGAGGCAGAAGAAAGAAAAATGATTAGAGAAGAAAAAAGAAGACAGGAAGAAAAAGAGGCAGAAGAAAGAAAAATGATAACAGAAGAAAAAAGAAGACATGAAGACAAAGAGGCAGAAGAAAGAAAAATAATTAGAGAAGAAAAAAGAAGACAGGAAGAAAAAGAGGCAGAAGAAAGAAAAATGATTAGAGAAGAAAAAAGAAGACAGGAAGAAAAAGAGGCAGAAGAAAGAAAAATGATAACAGAAGAAAAAAGAAGACAGGAAGAAAAAGAGGGAGAAGAAAGAAAAATGATTAGAGAAGAAAAAAGAAGACAGGAAGAAAAAGAGGCAGAAGAAAGAAAAATGATAACAGAAGAAAAAAGAAGACAGGAAGACAAAGAGGCAGAAGAAAGAAAAATAATTAGAGAAGAAAAAAGAAGACAGGAAGAAAAAGAGGCAGAAGAAAGAAAAATGATTAGAGAAGAAAAAAGAAGACAGGAAGAAAAAGAGGCAGAAGAAAGAAAAATGATTAGAGAAGAAAAAAGAAGACAGGAAGAAAAAGAGGCAGAAAAAAGAAAAATGATAACAGAAGAAAAAAGAAGACAGGAAGAAAAAGAGGGAGAAGAAAGAAAAATGATTAGAGAAGAAAAAAGAAGACAGGAAGAAAAAGAGGCAGAAGAAAGAAAAATGATAACAGAAGAAAAAAGAAGACAGGAAGACAAAGAGGCAGAAGAAAGAAAAATGATTAGAGAAGAAAAAAAAAGACAGGAAGACAAAGAGGCAGAAGAAAGAAAAATGATTAGAGAGGAAAAAAGAAGACAGGAAGACAAAGAGGCAGAAGAAAGAAAAATGATTAGAGAAAAAAAAAAGACAGGAATAAAAAGAGGCGGAAGAAAGAAAAATGATTAGAGAAGAAAAAAGAAGACAGGAAGAAAAAGAGGCAGAAGAAAGAAAAATGATTAGAGAAAAAAAAGAAGACAGGAATAAAAAGAGGCAGAAAAAAGAAAAATGATTAGAGAAGAAAAAAGAAGACAGGAAGAAAAAGAGGCAAAAGAAAGAAAAATGATTAGAGAATAAAAAAGAAGACAGGAAGAAAAAGAGGCAGAAGAAAGAAAAATGATAACAGAAGAAAAAAGAAGACAGGAAGAAAAAGAGGCAGAAGAAAGAAAAATGATTAGAGAAGAAAAAAGAAGACAGGAAGAAAAAGAGGCAGAAGAAAAAAAATGATAACAGAAGAAAAAAGAAGACAGGAAGAAAAAGAGGCAGAAGAAAGAAAAATGATTAGAGAAGAAAAAAGAAGACAGGAAGAAAAAGAGGCGGAAGAAAGAAAAATAATTAGAGAAGAAAAAAGAAGACAGGAAGACAAAGAGGCAGAAGAAAGAAAAATGATTAGAGAAGAAAAAAGAAGACAGGAAGACAAAGAGGCAGAAGAAAGAAAAATGATTAGAGAAGAAAAAAGAAGACAGAAAGACAAAGAGGCAGAAGAAAGAAAAATGATTAGAGAAGAAAAAAGAAGACAGGAAGAAAAAGAGGCAGAAGAAAGAAAAATGATTAGAGAAGAAAAAAGAAGACAGGAAGAAAAAGATGCAGAAGAAAGAAAAATGATAACAGAAGAAAAAAGAAGACAGGAAGAAAAAGAGGCAGAAGAAAGAAAAATGATTAGAGAAGAAAAAAGAAGACAGGAAGAAAAAGAGGCAGAAGAAAGAAAAATGATAACAGAAGAGAAAAGAAGACAGGAAGAAAAAGAGGCAGAAGAAAGAAAAATGATTAGAGAAGAAAAAAGAAGACAGGAAGAAAAAGAGGCAGAAGAAAGAAAAATGATTAGAGAAGAAAAAAGAAGACAGGAAGAAAAAGAGGCAGAAGAAAAAAAATGATAACAGAAGAAAAAAGAAGACAGGAAGAAAAAGAGGCAGAAGAAAGAAAAATGATTAGAGAAGAAAAAAGAAGACAGGAAGAAAAAGAGGCGGAAGAAAGAAAAATGATTAGAGAAGAAAAAAGAAGACAGGAAGAAAAAGAGGCAGAAGAAAGAAAAATGATAACAGAAGAGAAAAGAAGACAGGAAGAAAAAGAGGCAGAAGAAAGAAAAATGATTAGAGAAGAAAAAAAAAGACAGGAAGACAAAGAGGCAGAAGAAAGAAAAATGATTAGAGAGGAAAAAAGAAGACAGGAAGACAAAGAGGCAGAAGAAAGAAAAATGATTAGAGAAAAAAAAGAAGACAGGAATAAAAAGAGGCGGAAGAAAGAAAAATGATTAGAGAAGAAAAAAGAAGACAGGAAGAAAAAGAGGCAGAAGAAAGAAAAATGATTAGAGAAAAAAAAGAAGACAGGAATAAAAAGAGGCAGAAGAAAGAAAAATGATTAGAGAAGAAAAAAGAAGACAGGAAGAAAAAGAGGCAGAAGAAAGAAAAATGATTAGAGAAAAAAAAGAAGACAGGAATAAAAAGAGGCAGAAAAAAGAAAAATGATTAGAGAAGAAAAAAGAAGACAGGAAGAAAAAGAGGCAAAAGAAAGAAAAATGATTAGAGAAGAAAAAAGAAGACAGGAAGAAAAAGAGGCAGAAGAAAGAAAAATGATTAGAGAAGAAAAAAGAAGACAGGAAGAAAAAGAGGCAGAAGAAAGAAAAATGATAACAGAAGAAAAAAGAAGACAGGAAGAAAAAGAGGCAGAAGAAAGAAAAATGATTAGAGAAGAAAAAAGAAGACAGGAAGAAAAAGATGCAGAAGAAAGAAAAATGATTAGAGAAGAAAAAAGAAGACAGGAAGAAAAAGAGGCAGAAGAGAAGAAACTCAAAGAAAAAAAAGAAGTGGAAGAAAGAAAAGAAGAAGAAGAAGACAGAAAACTTAAAGAAATACAAGAAACAGAAAGAAATAAAACTGCAGAGAAAGAGACAAAGATGGACTGAAGGAGCCTGTGACATTGTTTATGAGTACAACAAGAATACTACTGAACTTCAACTAGTTAATAATGAAGAATTTAAAGCTGACCAGAGGAAAGATACAACTTTGACAAGAATGTACAATAAGGCGCAAACAATTGTAAAGCAGCCAGGACTTCATGTACCTTATTTCAAAGAAGGAATACTTGTGAAGAAAAGTGTTAATTATGATACCTATGAGTTTGTTGAACAAATCATTTTACCACTGAAATATACTCAAGACATCATTGAAAAGAATCACAATTTTCTACATTCTAAACTAGCGAGTGTGACGAGGACAAAGAAAAGAATTCTTGACAAATTTTATTGGCCGAGCATTACGAAAGATGTCAAGAAACATGTTAGTCAATGTCAAGTTTGTCAAATGAACAATCCTAAGACATAGTTCAAGAGCAACGCACGAATGTTGAACAAAGTTACCAACCTGTTGAAAATATTATATCAGACAAAAATGACTCAATTATTGATGAAATAAACAATTCTACATTTAACTCTAAGACAGAAGGTCGTCTGACATTGATGGACAATTCATGCAGCAAACGTGATATGACTCAGCAACAAAGTAATATAAGTACTTACATAGAAAGTCAACCAAATACAGATGCAAACATATTTGTTTCACATGAATCACTGTCTAAATCAAAACAAGATGAATCAGAAAAGAAAACATTTCAACAAGTTTTTGATACAAATATTACAGTCATGAAGCCATGTGAAAAAACTCAAGAAACTGAAGTCAATATTCAAAGTGAAAGAATATTAAATGAATACAGAAAGCTTAGAAATTTTAAACAAGGAGACAAAGTGAAGTTATGGTTACCTGACATGAGCAACAAGCTGATTTATACATGGCAAGGTTCATTTACTATCATCAGAAAGATTTCAAACGCAACTTATGAAATCAACATTAACAAACATATCAAAGTGTTTCATGTTCATATGCTTGAAAAATACAACGAGGATACAGATAAAGAAAACTTATCAAAAGAACTAAAAGAAACTGTTACATGCTTAGCAACAATTGAAGAGAAAAATGAAGACAATAGAAATGAACTTTTACTAACGACCTCAAAACGAACGGAATCTATCAAAGACATTGACATACATCATTTAAAGTTGAAAAATATGAAAGACATTTTGAAAGTAAGTGAAGGATTTGAGATATTTCATGATGTTCCTGACATTTCAACATTAATAGACAGTGAGATTAATTTAAAAAGTGACAAACTTGCCAACTCCAGTGTTTTGCACAATAGAGATTTACTGCAGAATGACTTAATGGCTTTATTAGAGCAATGCATACATGAGCATTCGAAGTCAACGTTTTCTACTTCAATCGTTTTACAACGTAAACTGTCACTAAAAGGAAGATTTAGTGTCGATTTTGGACAGTTCTTGTTTGAACAGATTAAAACCAAAGAATCTTATACAGACAATAGTTCTATGCTGCATAAAGCATTAATGAAACATATTCATGAACTGAGAGACATTTTGTACACATTGACAAAACGTGAATTTTTAGCTAAACTAAAACTAATATATATATATATATATAGGACTACCAATATTTATATTAATACAATTATTACATAAAAATGGGGCCTATAATGTAAAAATATATATTTCAACTAATAGTTCACATGAAATTTTTTTCTATTTGACATGCAAGGCGTTATACAGAAATAGTCAACCTATATTTTAAAATCTAGCTATTTTTGTTACTTTTATAAATCAATACTATGCACCTTGAATGGTTGTAATCAGGGTTATTATTAGGAAACAGATTTGGGGCCACATGCTTTGTTGAGGTCAGTTACACTGTGAAGTTACAATCAAAGTCACTACAGAGCTAATTAGTCCAGAACAGAATAACGATAGGAGCCTGTTAACAAAAATAAAATGATTACTTGAAAAATAATATATTGTAGAGCAAATAACAAAGAAAGCTTTGTAAAAAAAAAAGGAAAATTAATTAAAAAAATTACAAAATAAAGAAAAGTAAAAAAAGCACTGAAATCTAAGTGAAAATGCAAATTTAACAAACTACATTTAATTTCTTCATTAGATATTTCATAATACACTGTACAACATGGGCGTAGCCATGGGAGGGGGTTGGGGTCCAAACCCCTTCCCCCCGCACGGGGGGTGTCGCAGTTTAGTGACTGATCTTTTGCTTTAATTTTGTTTATTTTAGATAAAATTTTAATAATAAACCATTACTTGCCCTAGCACAGTTTGAGTTTAAAACCCCCTACCAGTGGGTTTTGAGTTTGAAACCCCCTTCCAGAAGGTTTTGAGGGGTTTTAAAAAACCTTTCCCCCCCAAAAAAAAAATCCTGGCTACGACCATGCTGTACAATATAGCATTATTACATGCGACATTCGTGACATTGGAAATATATTTATCTTACTTTTCGTTATTACGTAACAAAATTAAAAATTAACTTTATAAAACATTGATACATCATTTTCACATAAAATATATAAAGCTTAGAAAAAAAAAAAAACAATTTTACCAAACAATCATCTTTCAATTTGAACAAAACCCACATACAGCCATAATTAAAACGAAATGATATAATTGTGTTAATTAAATAATATAGAATGGTCTTTTTCATGGTTGTCTTTACATGCAAAAGGGATACTTGGTCAAATAGTATGTCCTTTGGCGGCATTCTTATGTAAAATAATAATAGAGCTGATATATTCACAAATATCTTTTAACCGTTTCACGCCTTTCTAGTAACGGTACATTAAACTATTAATAAAAATGACAATTAATAATTGATGTGTTAGTAAAAACAACAAAAACAATTATTTACTATTTCGGATCCACCGGAAAGAGTACCTATACAGGTAATGATGCTTATTTCCGATTCTGCTGATATCCCCGCACATCCGAGATTTCCAACTTTGAAATTCCCGATTATTGACTGCTCGTCATTTATGGATAAGAATTCTGAAGGAAATCAACGAGAAATGGGCGTTATTATTCTGTATAGTGTACAGATGACGGAATGGGGGGGGGGGAAGAAATAGGCCCAGGCATTATTATACAATCTGGCCCACAAATTGTATATCATGTGATGGACATTACTGTGTCGGACTCCCTGTCCTCATTAGGTTAAGTTTGAGTATCTATAACTGTACGCATGCTCTATAACTTTTATAAGAAATATACGCCTTTTGTTGCTTTTTAAGTGCTAACTGTGTAGGCCCTAAAAGGATGGAGACTGCTAGTAGCAACTGTCTACGATGTAGGCTACTACATTATTTTGGGAAATGCTAGATTTAATTAGTAATACACTGTAGAGTGTAGAGTCTGTAAAACGATGTATTTTTGTTTACAATACCTCAATTCGAGTCAGAACTTCATGGAGAACCTGGATGGGTAGAAACTGGGTGGGTAGAACATGGGTGGGTAGAACATGGGTGGGTAGAACATGGGTGGGTAGAACATGGGTGGGTAGAACATGTGTGTGTAAGGCCTCGGTGGGTGGATATTGAATGGATACGGATATCAAAAAAAGGATTGTCCTATAAATTTTATAGTTCAAGTATACTGTTGGGAAACAATAATAGCTAGTCATAAGAGAATATTATAAAACCTTTAACAAATGTTATCCATGCGGCTCTTTTGGTGTCCCTAACGGCCCATTTGGGTGCCGGCCCAACGAGCATTTACATGAATGCCCATATAGCCAGTCCGCCCTTGATATTGTAGCTTTCAACTGTAAAAGTTTGGCAATCTTTATGGTGGTTGTGTATGGGGGTGACAGTGTTTTTTTATGGACTTAAAGGAATAACATTTAAGGCCCTATGCATATGAGAGTCTACAAAAAAAAAAAAAAACTACAAAAAAATCAAACAAAGCATTAGGGTTTATTAAAAGAAATTTCTATAAATCAAATAAGAACATAAAACTAAAATGTTATTTAACCTTGGTTAGGCCAATAATAGAATATGCATACACCGTTTGGGACCCCTCAACTCAAGAAAACATTAAGAAACTGGAACAAACACAAAATAGAGCAGTGAGATTCATAGCAAACGAATATTCCCATTTGACTAGAGTAACACCATTAGTAAAATCACTAAATTTAGAAAGCCTTCAGGACAGAAGACTCAAAAGTAAAGTAGCAATTATACATAAAACACTGAACCATAATCTTCAAATACAAAAACAAAACTTAATAAAATACTCTAAAAGACACAAAAATAAAGGCACATTCCTCGTCCCCTATGCTAGGACAAATTTGTACAAATACTCCTTCTTCCCTAGTGCTATTAGAGCATGGAATGGGTTGCCTGAGCTAGCCTGAAAAACCAGTGACTTGGCAAAATTTAAGTCATTGGTTAATATGCATGACAAAATGCATGACGCGTAGGACGTAATCATCTTCTTTTTGAAGTAACGTCTGTATTATATAAGATAAGAGTCGACTCTAGAAATCGTAAAACAGGTCAACAATTCGGCGTCACCTTAGCAACCATATCCATTGTGTGTCATCGACAGTTGTTCATATATTTATCTAATGAACAAATTTTTTAAGGAACTCAGCTGAAATCTAATTGAATAGATTACCTGTAGTAGACCTAGTCTTTCCAATATGTTAATGTACACGTCCCTACAGATTAAAACGAATTTAATGAATAAGTAATCTAGCTACTAGATAACAAGAAGTAAGGATCCTCTTCCTTTTCCATTCTCCTTGCCCGAAGAAATCAGCTCCAGTTACGCATGGTGACGTGAGCGTTGAGATTATACTCAGCATTGAGATGAGACCAGTATTTAGATTTTACCAGCATTGCTATTTTAAAAGTATTATTGTTGTTATTGTTACGATTATTGTTGCTTCTGTTGTTGTTGTTGTCACTGTAGCTGTTTTTGATGTAAATGCTGTTGTTGTCAATGTTGTTGTTTTTGCTTTAAATACTGTTGTTGCTGCCACTGTAATTGTTTGTTGTTTTTATTTGCTGTAAAATTGTTTATTCGCTGTCAATATTGTTTTTGTTGAAGAATTCGCAAGCTGATAAGTAGAACTGTAGAAAGGAAAGGAGAGACAAAATGATTAAGCACATTAATTGAAATCTCAACTTTTTCATGAAATGAATATTTTCTTTTGTCAGTTCAGTGTGCACCGTCGCAACACATTAATGCCCGTTCTTCAATTAGGGAGCGCTAAGGCTGAGTGGTAAGTCGCTTCCGAACCAAGGATCCCTGGTTCGAATCCTGGAATTTTTACTTTTGCGATCCTTAGGGCGCCTCTGAGTCCACCCAGTTCTAATGGGTACCTGACATTTGTTGGGAAAGGGAAAGTTGTTGTGCTGGCCACATGGCACCCTCGTTTAACAGATGACCTTTACATCATCTGCCTTTTAGACCACAAGGTCTGTTTACATGTTTGCAGTTCCCTATGAACTCTTCCATGTTATATATTTGTAAAAATTGTGAACAAGTCTTAAAAAAGGTGTCTGAACTTTTCCATGAATTTATTATTATTTTTTTTTTATAATTCTAATTTAACATTAAAATTTTTTTTTCAGGAGAAATAAATAAAACACACAAATATGACTTTAATTATATATATATATATATATATGTATATATATGGAATTACATTTTTCAAATGCTATTGAACTTTATAATGTAAAAGGAGGAGAATGTGAGTATATAGTAACCCGAAAATATTTATAGCTAATATGTTTGATGTTCAATCAGGGTGTCGCCAAAATATCAGAAGTCAGTTTTCTAATCTGATTCTTACTTTAATTCTCGGCTATAGCCAAATACAGTAATCCTAGGTTTTTTTTTTAATCAGTTAGTTTATCAGAACAAAAGAAAGAGAGAGAATAAGAATGTTAGGGAAAGAAGAATAGCAATAATAAAACGGTAACAAACTAGAATCGAAACTGTAATAAAATAGAATCCTTCAAGCAATCTACGAGTTGTTTAACTCTTTCTCTCCTAATCGACGATCCCATCTTTGATTTGACCTCATTAATTAAAATTAAAATTTAATTTTATATAAATTATATAAAAAAAGAGTATGCATTCCCCTTTTAATTCTAGACCAAAATCATTTTCTGATAACAAACGACAAAACTATTGAAGCCCAATCATAACAGGGGAGGGGAATAGTAATGAACTAAAAGAAGATGACCTTCGAAGCGTGGACAAATAATAACGGAGAGAAAGAGTTAATGTGTTTATTAACACTACCGCCGTCTTAGTTCGTCCGAGCCTATATCAACTCATTGTTTCTGTCTTGTTTTCCCGCACCCAATCTCGGATCAAGTTGAACTATTGCACAAATACTTCGTTTTAAAATAATTTTCCCAACTGGTCCAAAGAGTGATAGAATAAAGCCCATAGCGTATTGAGAAAGCTAAAAGCAAGAAATTGCACTGAACAAAAATTTGTAAAAATATTTCTACTAGCACAGACTTATAATTGTTATTTATTACAAATTTAATTACATGACCGATCCAAACTAATTAATGCAATAACACTTAATATCAGCCTTTTTTAAAAAAGTACTTTCAATGTTTTTCTTGGTCTGTGAGTTTTCCTGATTTAGCTACATAAGGCATTTGTGTCGAACAGAGTCTCAAGGCAAATCTAATTTATTCCGCTATACTCGGCACACAGGCCAAACTACTCATATTTTGTAGGCCAAGCAAAACTTTGTATAATAAGCATAAAGAAATAGAATAACAATTTGATGAAAAGAATTCGTGTAAAGCTCAGGACCGGCAGTTTACGAGGGTATCATGTGACCAGCACAACGCCTGCTCTCTCTTACTTTCCCAAACATCACTCCAGAGTTGGGTGGATTCAGGGACCCCCCTAAATTTTTTTCAAAATCCTAGTCTTCACCGTTATTCGAACAGAAGACCCCTGAGCACTAGGCCACCACGCGATGTAATGATTCATTCTTTTGTGACTGAGAGGCATAAACCTAGTGCCTAAAGGGCACGAGCTCGAAACCCAGCTGAGTTGTATTTGCTTAGTGCCTTGAGACGACACGGAAACCTTTTACCAGATACTCCCTTCCCTAACTTGTCTACTAAAAGATTGAGCCATAGCGCACTGGACATGTAATAAGCATCTTACTTAATTAGATTTAGGTCCTCCCGCGCCGTTCGGCTGTCTCTATAAAGATCTGTCATTGTCTGAAGCCTCCTCCCACCTGGTGTCCACTGTTCTAAGGTCCTCCATGAAGGTGTGGCGTCAAGTAATACGAGGACGTCCCTGTTTGCGCTTTCCTCGTATTGGCTTGATGTTATCGCAACTCTTGGTATGCGTAATTCATTTTGTCGTAGAACATGTCCCGCAAACCTCATGTGACGCTCTGTCACAACCTCACTGAGTGTTCGACTCCCAGTTCGGCATGGGCGAATTGTAATTGTATCAATTAGTTTGGATCAGTCATGGAATTAAAGTTGTGATAGATCTAGAGTCAATCTAGACCAACAACAATAAATCCGATAAAAAAAAATAAAGAGTATAAACTTTTTACCAAAACAGACATACAGACAGACAGTGAGAGTGAGTCGATACAGACTTTGTAAAAAGCTCCTAGTTTAAACTTTTTAGCGAATGACTTAATTCTCTACACAAGGCTTATCTTCCCCTAGATTAATTTATTCCTATGTAAACACAATTACTTAATTACAACTAATCAATAGGTAAATTTTTTGATTGATTCGTGTGTTTTCACCAACAGTGAATAATTGTGTATTGTTTTAACTTGAGCTGAGAACGGGGGATAAAACGTGGACAACCCCCGAGAGAGTAGACACACGCTTTGTATGGACCTCATCTACTTCCAGGTTACAGAAAATGACACTGGTCGTTGGGGGGGGGGGGGGGTTTCGAACTTAATAGCACAGCGAGGACACCTCTAAGCGCATACCACTCGGAGTATAAAAAGAGGAAACATTTCTCTGTGTGTGTGTGTTTGTGTGTGGGTGGGATAGCCCAACGTGTAACCTTTTCTCTAATATTTTACGAAGATTTAAAGCTCAACTTTTCACAGCCTGCTTAGAGTTAAGGTCCTTGAGGTCTATTTGTTGAGTCGTGGAGCGAAGATTTAAAACTTAACCATCTAGCATCTTATTCCCATCTTTCAAGCTTAGGGCCTGGATTAAAAAAAGAGACAGGACAGTAATTCGTTATAATCCTATGCTTAAGAGCCGTGATGTCCGATCTACTGCCCGCGACCATGTCCGTCCCAGGACGCGGTGCTAGCAACGAAAAGTTCTGTCCACAAGACATAGAAAAGCAGCAGCGGTTCAGTTTTGTGGATTTTAAGTAGTGGCTGAGTGGTAAAGCTCTTGGCTTCCTTACCGAGAAGTATTGAGTTTGAATCCTTTGTGAAGACCGGCATTTTGAACTTCGGGATTCAAGGACGTGACTGTGCTCACCTTGACCTATCCCTTAGACTTATAAACCGTGGGGGCACCACTCATTATCTGTTAACCGCCTTCCTCCATTCCTATATGTCTTTTACCTTGGATAGAATCTCTTTCAATGACAGGCCCGTCCATTCTTTTAAGGCCATCTCTTTATCTCTTTCTCTGTCTGCCTCTTCTTTTTATTCCTGGTACTATTCCCTGAAAAAAGATCTTTGGGAGCCTATCCGATTCTAATAAAAAGACATTTTGGCTAAAGATGGGAGAATGACTAAACAATCGAAAATACCTCTCTACCCTGAAAAAAAAAGAAGGGTAGACTAAATGATACATAGACCAGCTCCCACAGAAATTTCAAGAAAAACGATGTGCGTTTTACAAGCTGTCCCGACATGACCAACATTCAATATTTCGTCACAGAACCGGACAAAACAGAATAAGACATCACATGTTCCGGAACCAAAGTATAGGGACTAGTTAGATTTGCCCTGGTTGAAATTACCAGAGGATGCCAGTCATGTTATTCAAATCTGCATCTTCTGTCGAGAGGCCTGAACAATGCAAAACAAAACCACCCTCTAGGACAATAATCGTATTTAGAGCTGCCAGTTCTGGAAACAACTGCGCAGTTAATCGCGGATATAGGTCTTCTTGTTTGACACTCCAACAGATAAGATAAGATAGATAACTTTTATTGATTTTATTGATAAATGAGAACGAAAAAGAAGAAGAAAAAGAAGAAGATGAAGAAGTAGAAGATGAAAAGAAGAAGGAGCAATGAGTAGAAGACATACGTTTGGGAAGTAAAAAGGCAGTTGGTCATTGTGCTAACCACTAGACAACACCTCACCCTCGGCTCCTATAAATCACTGAGTCTTAACCTACACTTAGACCAGGGGTCGGCAACCTGCAGCTCGCGAGCTACATGCGGCTCTTTGGATGTTAAGCTGCGGCTCTTTAGTTCCATGCGCAAATATTATTTATTATATTGAAAAAAAACTTTAAAAAGTTTTTCTGATTCGATTCTATCTCTCAGCCACTTGTACTCGCTTTTCAGCGCACCCTTCTCCATGTCTTGGAATGTAACATATTTGCAGGTTGAAGATATTCAATTTTCTTCTGCCTTATTATTTGATATAGATGAGTCTAACGATATAAAAGACACGGCAAAAATTGGTCTTTTTGTCAGGTATATGTGTTCCCAAGGTCCAAAAGAAGAACTTCTAGGATTGCTAACTCTCTCGTGACAAACCAGAGGAAAAGAAAGAGCTAATGTCTTGCGAAAATACACTGAAGACAATAAAATCGATCTAAATAAATCGTTTCAATAGCAACTGATGGAGCCAGAAGTACGAAAAGAAAAAAAAAATAAAGGGGCAACTACGATTCTTTGGCGCAAAATTAAACCATGAAATTTTTACGTTTCAATGCGTCTAAACATTTCCGGACGAAATAGTTGAGATCATGAATTTGTTAATCTAGATTTTTAACAGCATCTTGTCGGAAGCACTCTACCATCGTCACTTTAAAGAATTCTCAACGAAATGTTCGGAAGAAAAAAAAATCTTGTGGCTCTTTAGAAAGGTTGAAATTTTGTTAATTGTAATTTTTGGCTCTTCCGACTAAAAAGGTTGCCGACCCCTGACTTAGACCAACACAGTTTGGGTACGACTGGATTAGAGGTTTTGTAATTGTAAAACAGTATGAAGTTTTCACCCTACGCGAGGTAATATTTGCATCTATTGCTTTGTTCATGATCAGTCTTAACTTCACTGACCTATGAATTTTTAGCCTATTTCATGCGTACCAATTCATCAGTTCATTATTGGAGTCTTTTGAACAGCTGTGTACGACCTACGGCCCGCGGGACATGTCTGGCCCATGTGCTCGGTCCATTGGACTTAATAACATCCTTTTTTTTCGACGTCCGTGACAAGAGAGTAAGAAATGTAAAAGACTCCAGATAGGAAAAAGTTGAGAACCACTGCTTTAGAAGAATGTCTAAGAAACACACAGACATTGTTATCATTGAGGTCGTCTCTTGAGTTTTTGTTTTGATTAGAAACTAAACCGTCAAAATATTATCGGAATTTGTTCTTTGCCCGTAGGCTGTGACGTTTGCGTAACCATATCCCGGCCAGCTCTTGTCCTTAAGAGGATATTAAGAGAGAAGCGGGTCTAGCCTTTCACGGTGTCTAGCCAACTTTTCTTTGTGCTTCCTCAATTGTACATTAAAGGATTATTTTGGACACCTCTAATTGAAAAAAAAAAGTGCAATTTTGGCCTGCTCCACTATTTTTCCCCGAAAGGGGAAAAGACGCTATTAGATTTGAGTGGTCTTTCTGTCCGTCCCTCCGTCCCATTTAGATCTCGTAAACTAGATAGTGCTAGTCAAAATTCGACATCATAATATTTTAGACCATTGAAAGTTTTGATGCAACGGCTACTTTTTCTTTTCTGAAAGCGAAAAATGCAATTTTTAAAATCAATTAAGCAATCTATTTTTTCATAAAAATACATCATTTTTTAAAATAAATTTTCACTATTAATAGTAACAAACACGTGAGGCTCTTTAGTTAGGAAGACGACTATTCACCATATTTTAAACACATTTATGCAAACGGTTTCAGATTTTATGTCATATTTTTTTTTACATTTTTATTGCTAATATAGATAAGTTCTGTCATACTATTTACGACATTTAAAAAAAAAGTTTACTTTATTTTTAAAGAGAAAAAGTCTATTTAATATGCATATAAGTGGAAAATAATTTAAATCAAGAAATTATTAAGTAGTTGCTCATATTGTTGCCGGAACTAGAGTACATGACATAGAGCCCGAAACACTAAAATAAAGGATTTTTTTTAACGGAATTTTTGACTTCTAGAGGCTCTGAATAAGAGATTGACCCTTTACAAAACAATTAAATACTCTTTATAAGACATCAGTTAGGCCAAGATCACATCTAACTGTATATTCACTATCACCAATCCCTTGGTTTGCTGGACCGCTGGGGCACCACACAAGATCTGTCAACCTTATTTCTCCATTATTCTCTGTCATTTGCCTTTGAAAGAATTTCATTCTGATGTTCTTTCTGAAAATATTGAAACCTGCCTTTTTAACTGCTTAGGTGGACCACTTCGGGGGCCGATTTTGAGTTTGTTTAACCATGTTAAATTTAAGCTTTTTTGTCTTACTGAGAGAAAACCTAAAGAAGCCAGGATTAAGAATTTCCGAACTTTAAAGTATGGCTGAACCAGCTCAGATTTCATCACATCGCCGCATTGAAGAGTTCCTTTGTTCAGCAAGCGAGTTGTACAAACTCATTAGCATTCTTTCCTATTTCAGAGACAGACGTTTTCTGTAGCATCTATAGTAAGTAACACATTAGATAGAAACGATAAAACCATTGCATTTAACAGAGAACAAACTCAAAATCAGTCAACCATGAAACATACTGTGTGGACGAAAAAAGAAAACCAGCCCATAAATATTCAATCCATTTATTTTCCTCTGTGTTAGGCAGATGGTACTCTCAAGTCGTGGTATGTACCTTGATGTTGCACGCCATCCTTGCATACATTACAAACTGTTTTTAATCAGGTCATTTTCATCTAGTTGTTGTAAGGTTCAGTGTCCTTCCTATCTGACTAAGAGGAGGTCCTGGGTAGAAATATGTTGAAACCCTCTCAGTTTTCAGGGTTTTTTTTTCAAATTAAACACAACGTGTTTATCTAGTGAGCCATTCAAGTACTTATAAAAAGAATGTCTTCTAGTCTTTTGTACAAGTACTTATAAAAGAAGGTCTTCTAGTCTTTTGTTCAAGTACTTCTAAAAGAAGGTCTTCTATTCTTTTGTTCAAGTACTTATAAAAGAAGGTCTTCTAGTCTTTTGTTCAAGTACTTATAAAAGAAGGTCTTCTAGTCTTGTGTTCAAGTACTTATAATAGAAGGTATTCTATTCTTTTGTCCAAGTACTTATAAAAGAAGGTCTTCTAGTCTTTTGTTCAAGTACTTATAAAAGAAGGTCTTCTAGTCTTTTGTTCAAGTACTTATAAAAGAAGGTCTTCTAGTCTTTTGTTCAAGTACTTATAAAAGGTCTTCTAGTCCTGCGTGTATATGTCTCTGACAACAGACGATACAGACCAAAAGTCTTCTGCTTTTAATACCAGGAGGAAAAGTAAGAATGTAGCTAGTTAGTTACAAAACAAGCAGAAATCAAACGCATTGCAGGAATCTACAACGAAACATTTTTTTATGGAAACGTAATATATACAGACATTTTGTTTAACAAAGGCGTAAACAACAAACATTCATTATACATCTATTTCTGAGAGTATACTACACACTTTCATTTATGAAAGAAAAACTATGAAAAACTTGCTTTTTAGAGTATACGGTGGTATAGGAGAAGCTTTTTTTTATTAAATAACTTTATTACACTTTTTACAATTTTAAGAATGCAAAATCAAATATTGTAAGATATTCCGATTTCATTGTTGTAAAAAATAAAATTTAATTGGCATCAGTGAAACTCAATTTAGCGTCCGTGACAAAGTTTAGTTTATCTCCAGAATTACAAATATTATTCGAAAAAAATAGATATAAATGAATTAACAAATTATTGTTTAATTTCTCTTATTGTAAATAATAAGTGTTTAACCCGACTGGTGAACGCCTAGTGAAAAAAAATAATAATACAAAAGTAAAGCACCCTTTTCAGACCTTGATATCTATAGAGCAGATGATGTAAAGGTCAATTGTTTCTGTGGCTCATGGTTAATGAGGATGTCATGCGACCAGCACAACGAACTACCGCCTTTACTTTTCCCAAACTAATGCCAAGTGCACATTAGAGTTGGGTGGACTTACAGGCGCCCTAAAATCCTGAAATTCAAAATCCAAGGATTCGAACCCGGAACCCTCGTTTCGGAAGCCGAGCGCTGTACCACTTACCACTGTACCTTCAAACGCTTAGTGTTCTTGCATACTTTTTCGGACGTGCTTTCAGAAATGAAGTGATATGAGGGCAAGCAGGTTTCAAACCCGTCACCATCGTGATGACACTTATCCCGAACTGGGAACGACCACATGCCAAAGGCATTTTTTTTTGCAGCTTGAAGCAAACTGTCGCAGGCCCTGTTCGAACCCCAAAGATTTTTTTGTTCTTTGTTAACAGCTAGAAATAGACATTTCTAATATAACCCAAGGAGTTTTTTTTTTTTCAAAAGTGTGTAATAACAAATACCGTATATGACTTGAGTGTATGTTATCTATTAGAAACCCACACAGAGAGTTTGATTTTATATTGTCTGCTCAAATGACTTTTGCCTTAATCTATCTCTGTGTCTCTAGAAACGATGGGGTACCACACATGATTAGCAGACCGTCTTTCTCCATTCCTCTTAATTATTTTGCCTTGAAAACAACCTCTTTCAATGACAAGTCCATGTTTTATGTAGTCTTCGCATCGATTTCTCAATCTGACTCTTTTTCTTTTTCCTGGTAATGTTCCCCTAAATAATGTTTTTGCGAGTCTCGAGGGTTTTGTAATATGACCATAAAATTTTAGCTTGCATTTTTGACAGTGGACAGCAAGTCATCGTAGAGCCCTATTGATATTGTGATCTTATTTTAAATCTCCTTGTTTTTGATGCAGTCCTTACAAATGATGCCTAGAATCTTTCCATAGCGTCTCAATTCCATCTTTAGTATCCTCCTCTCTAGTTTTACAGTCAGTGTCCAAGATTGACAAGCATATAAGAATGTGACCTTTACCAGGAAACACATCCGTCTGATTTAAGTGACAAGGTCTATGGCTTTATCTTTCCCAATTTTTACAAAGCTTCTCTCAATTCACTAAGACTGCTGTATTGATCCTCACGGAAATTTGTTGTGATTACAAGGACTCTTTTCTCATATGAAGACAACACAACAGAAAAATACACATAAATACAACAGACAACATAAAGAGTTCATTCAGCGACTACAGACAGGTATCTTGGTGCATTTCATGTTCCCTGATCAATGAGTGGCGGTGATAGAGTCTGACCGACTGAGGTACGAACGAGTTTTTGTACCGCTCCGTTCTTGTTTTGATTGAGAGCAGTCGCCCACTTTGCGACGACCTGGCGTAGTTCTGATGGAGCGGGTGGCCGTTGTCTTCCAAGATTTGTTCGATTTTCCTTGGGCACTTTTGTTCAAAAAGTTCCTTTAAATGTGGTAATGTTGTAAGAGTAGTTTTTGATGCTTTTTAAATGATGTTTTCTAGACGTCGAAACAGTTTAGATGAGGCGTTGCCTTGCCAACAAGTTATTCCGTATGTTAGCAGATTTTGTATATTCGCGCCGTAAAATGTCTCAAGGATCTTCTTGTTTAGTTTTAAGCTATTGAGTTTGTATAGAAAACAGAGTCGCTGGGCTGTTTTCTTTGTCAGAGTTCCAAGGTGGTCTTCCCATGAAAGCTTGTTGTTGATGATAACGCCTAGATATTTCACTCTAACTGAGTTGTGTTTGGTAAAAGTGTGTACACGTTATTTATGCGGCACCCAGCTGAAATATTGCGCAACTACTTTTTTTTTTACCAGACAGCACAAGGATCAATACAAAAAAAAATACTACTAAACCAATTAGTTAATTAATTATTGTTAATAATTGATTTTGTTTGGTATCTCGACCAAGGGAAAGAAATTGTACATGACTAAAGAGATAGTATAACCTGAATTAGTGCCCTTTATAGGTCGTCTTTCTAAATTGTAATGAAATACATGCAATTTTCTCTAGTCAAAAGTAACTCACTAGCAGAGTGTTTATCACGTCGACCCGAGGAGGCGAGAGCCAGGAGCTCGCATTCATGTCTCTCTCCCCCCCTATTTTTTTTTTTTAATTTCAATGCTTTCAAAAGCTAATAAGGTAAAATCCACCCAGACATCCCTTTCTTTCTTCATAAGTGATAGAATCATAGCTAAAAACACGAACTTTCGCTAAACAAAAACAATCGGTCAATAAATATTTCTAATCACACAGATTTATCATTGTTAGTCTAGATCTATTACAAATGTAATTACATGACTGATGCAAACTGATTAATACATTACACTTCGTTTAATTTTTTTGATTTAAAAATAAAATGATTTTTTAAAAATAGTTTTTCTTGTTTTTGGTTACTTGTTCATCTTTATCCAATTATTTACAAGTTTGTTTGTTTTTACTTTTGATGATACAGAAGACGAAGCCCAGAGAACTGGTTTAAACGTATCTTTACAACTAAGCTAAAACTCTTTTAGTCCATTTGTAAACTAAGCATTTGTAATACATTTGCAATACAATTTTAAAACATTTGTAATACATGTTTAACGTATTAACTTAATTTACTAGTTTTTATTCATAATTTCGAAGGTGTGGTGGAGTGGTAAAGCGCTTGGGTTCAAAACCAGGGTCCCGGGTTCGAATCCTTGGGAAAAATTGTGATTGTTACTTTCTGGATCCTAAGGCGCCTCTGAGCTCTAATGGGTTCTTAACATTAGGTGGGTAAAAGTAAAGGCGGTTGGTTGTTGTGCTGGCTACACGACACCATTGTTAACGTGGTCCACAGAAACAGATAACCTATAATTCATCTGCCCCGTAGATCACAAGGTCTGAACTTTACTTTTATTAATATTTTCGGGTATCGTAGGCTGTTTCGTCGTGTGGTATGCGCTCTGGACTGTCGTTCGATGGTCTTGATGGTCCTGGGTTCAAAAGATATCAGTGGCGTAGCTATCGTGGGTGGAAAAGATCAAATTTAATAATCTCATCAAGCCCTTACTTGAGGGGGTTCCTAAATGAGTGTCCGAAATTTGTTTTTACATTAACTATTACGCCATTATCTCATTTCATGATGTTGAATGTCAAAATGCAGGGGCCTCTAAAGAGGTCAATCACCCGGGCCATCAAAATTTCTAACTACGCCACTGAAAGATGTAATTATTTACAAATATGGAGTAACATCTGAAACATGCTAAACATTTTAAAGTCTCCTCTAAAGTAAAAGTTAGCACAACGCTGTTGGAAGGCAAATGAAAAGCACGGTAGTTAAGCTGGTCTGATTGCTGAACGACAATATAATCATTTCCGTGAAGTAGATCCTTATTACCATACATGTTTTATTTTTGAACAAATAACAGATTTGCTACTGACTACTGTCATAAAAGGGAAACTACTGTACGCTTTGAATATTTGAAATCGAACTACAGTTTCATCCGGTAAGTTCTCTCAGTTAGTGGGATTGAGATAATTGTGCAATGTATTTAGTTATAAAACGTTTGTCTGCTAATCTTATGGTGTTTGGAGGGGCGGTGGCTAAGTGTTAAATTTCTTTGCTTTCCAGGTTCGAATCCTGGAATTTTGAATCTTTAATCTTGAATCTTAAATTAGCCTCCACCCAGCTCTAATGGATAGGCCTACTTATTGTTTGTTAAGAAAAGTAAAGGCGATTGGTCGTTGTGCTAGCCACTTGACACCCTCGTTAACCCTGACCGCAGAAACAGATGACCTTTACATGATCTGCCGCCTAGATCGTAAGGTCTGAAAGGGAACTTTACTTTTACATACTTCTAATGTATAGACCAAGTTCTTGCAGTACAGTCAAGCATCAAAGGTTCTTGTCCAAGTCTTGTGGAAATACGTGAGCTTCAATCAATCCAAACATCATTACAGTAGTCACTCAATGACTCTTCTAGTTATGTAAATGTTGTTTTGAATGGAGAAATACGTTCAGTTAATCACATATCGCTATAAGGATCAATACAACGTTAGTGGGTGTTGTTTTGTTTTAATGGATTATTTAGTACCATTAACAAATAATTACACATGCATTTGTTTTGTTACCAACATTGCCTCCTCGTCGACACATTTGTTTTATTACACTGTTAAAATATGATGCAGAAAATAAAATGTAACTTTTGAAGTTACAAGCAAAGACAACTGGGTTTTTATTCTAAAAATTAGTATTTTTATCAGTTATTTCCCTTGACAAAAAAAAAATTCGCTTTGTACAACAAATAAAAAGATGGATATCAAACTAAACATTTAATTTTTTTTCTTCTAATTTTTTATTCATTTTTTTTGTTTGTTTCCTCTAAATGATTGCTAAATTTTAATTTATATTTAAAATGAACAAATACAGTCTACATTAAGTAGGTTGCTTACTGTAAATCTATCGGCATATTTATTATACAAATTAAATGTAAGTTTTTGAGGTACATGAAAAGACAACTGTGTTTTTATTTACAAAACTTAGCATTTATCAATTGTCTCCCTTGAAAAACAAAACATGGCTGCTTGATAGAAAAGAACTTTAAAAAATAAAATCAAACACCACACTTAATTTTTTTTTTATAACTGACAACTTTTTGTATTTGAAATGTTTGCAAACTTTTAAATTACATTTTAAATTAAAAAACAACACCATAAGAACTACATCTAATAAATTTGTTCCACAAACCTGATCGTCGAGAGCAAGTTCTAGATCTACACTTGGTCGATTTTGTTTCTATTTGAACAGGTTTCAATTATTGTAAATGTAAATTACAAACAACAACATGGATAAAAAAGGAAACAGAACATTGTAAATTTAAAGATAACACACAATTTATTTCCATAACTCACGAGTAAAGAGACATTTGAGTTTGATGTACAGAATGTCAAGGGTTCTCAAAGACATCTTCATGGTGGAGCTGGACAACTCACAAGGGAAACAACTCACTAGACACGACCAGCTCCACTGTAATTTAATCCAGACTTGAGATATCCACTGTGGACAAGATCAAACAAAGTCCAGTAGTCACTACACCCCAGACAGTGGACTTGTGCTCCACTACTTCCTGGACATGTACAAGTTGTATAAGTAAACTTAGACATACCATCCACCACTAGGCAGTCCTTCCATTGACCAACACTGACCTGTTTAGAACATCCATGAGGATGTGACACTATAAAGGTCAACTGGTGTGCAGATCTAGAGGCAAAGTATTTGTACCAGACTTTATCCCAGACATTTAAATAATGTTTCCACATCTCCATCAGTTTCTTTCCTAAAGTTTCATCACATGTCACACAGTTCAACACACACCTGTCATACTCAATGTTTACATGTACAACACTGACCTTATCAACACTGACCACTGGACTGTCATCTCTATCATAAAACAATCTCAATGTCGTGTGGTTGGCCTCAATGTCATCAAAAACCACATGTGTGACTGTGTACACTTCAAACTCCCACCACACATTGCTGGGTGAGTTTGAAACTTCACATTTTCTACACCAACACTTTCTGTAGGCAATACGTCCATAACGTCTTCCATCTTGTCTGACTCCATCTTGAAACTTGATTACATACCCCACTCCTCCACTTCCTGTCCAAAAGTTTCTTTTCTCTCTCATGTTAGAAAATGGATATGGTTGAGTTGTCTCTGGCCAAAACTTTGGTCTGTTTGGACTTGACACTTCCATTTCCACACTTACTCTAACTGTGCGGTCAGCTGTAGCTTTAATGAGTTCATACAAATCATTGTCTTGAAGACCTTCAGGTAAATGTTTCAAGGTGAATGTCTCAACAGGTATAAACTGGCTATGACCTGGATTCTTCTTACAGCCCACAAGATGTTTGTGTAGATCAGCTTCTCCACCTTCTGACTCCTGAGTTTCATGATCACCTGGAGAACAAGGAAATAAACTTGATCCAATGTTTACAACACAATGTACAGTATTGAGTCTATCAAGAGATATCTATAAATAGATCAAGTCTAACTCATGTGTTGATCTCTATAATGTATACACTAAATATAAACTCAAAAGTTACCAATTAGTGGACCTTCAACCTCATCTGACTGGACTTTGGACTGGTCACTGGTGAAAGGATGAGGATCTGAAAGGATGAAAGTCAAAAAACTATTTTATATATTCTTTTATTTTTTATTATTATTAGAAAATAGACTTATACAAAAACCTTTCTCTATCTAAACATTAACAAATCAAAAGTTTACCTGTATCTTGATTCTCATCCCCAAGACTGGAGGAGTCTGCTAGGTCAGTCTGATCCTTTAGACAAACTGAAATAGTTTAAATGCATGTGTCAGTCATTCTAATTTTTTACAGAAATATTTTTTTTAAAGAACAAGAATACTTTTTGAAATACTGCATTTTTTTCATAGAGAAGATACTAAAGATTTAATATATAGCTCTAGAAGTTGAACAAAGACCTAACTTTGCAACAACTGAATTTGACATGTTGACTATTATTGTGCTGAATTCTAGTGAAAAATTTGATAATAAAATAAAACCCAATAAAATGTTTTAATTTTAGGTATTGTTTCACTCTGATTTCATACCATTTAGTCCACAGGTGTCTTGAAGAAAACTTGGGTCTCTACGGTTCTGGAAATTAGAGCAAAATATGTACATAAAGTTGATTTAATTTTTTTTCTTTATATATTAACAAATTTACATCAATGAAATATTCTCAGAAAAATCTACTTTTTGTATTTTTTTTGCTTGTACAGTAAAATTAAAGAAATATTTTGTTGTTTAATAAATTGCTTCAACTAAGATTAATTGCATTTTTTTTTTTGCATTTAGAATGTAATACATGTGAAATGCTTTATAATGAAATGTAAAAAATAAAAATTCATCAGGCTTTGGTAGTCTAGTTTTCAATTTAGAGCTCGAATTGACTTTAAAACTACTTTTGGAGTACTAGATCTACATTCTAAATCTAAATGACAAATTCCTTAAGATAGAAAACAAAATAATAAAAATGAAAATTAGCAATAAAAGAAAAAAAAAAGTCAAATAACAAAAAATGTCAAGAAACCACAAATAACAAAAAATACATTAATCTAGGATTTCTTATGTTTATTAATTTGAATAAGGATAATAGTATCCTTATTACAAAAATGGGGTATTTTTTATCTAGATCTGGCAGCCTGGTAGTGTGATATGCAATAATAGTTGTCTCTCCATAGTCTTGGGTTTGAATCCTGCCCGCTCCATCCCTAGTCATCTTGTATGAATTTTTGCAATTAGAAAAAAAAGTCTGTAACTATATCTACATATTAAAGTGTACATTTTAGATCCTATCTAGTTGATTTCAATTATTTTTTTAAACGAAGATATTTACAATTTTAGAATTAGTCTATAGATCTTGTAGGAATACTTTGTGTTTATCTTTTAGATTTTATATAGATGCATTAACTTTATTTAAATCTAAGTAGGCTATATCTAATCTCTAAAGATGGATATATCAATAGACTAGATGTAGAATGAATTAAATTTTTTATAAATCTAGACTAGAAGCTAATGTGAATTTAGATGTAGATATATATTTTCTACATTACCTAAGAACTTATTAGTTTTGGTAGTTTATATAGATCTACACCAGAGTCGAACTTTTAGATATAATTTACCGTTGTAGCTTAAGTTATTTAAATAGTACATATGTTAATTTAAAAAAAAAGATAATTATGTTCTATGCATTTCAAGTGTCAAACTAGACATGCATGGTAATCATTGACTTAAACTTCTGATAAGTCTTTGGTTTTTCAGGCTAATTTGGGCAACCCATTCAATCTTTACTGGCACTAGGGAAGGGGCACTTGTAGTTGGTCGTTGTGCTGGTCACAAGACACCCTCGTTAACTGTAGGCCACAGAAAAAGATGACCTTAACATAGTCTGCACTACATATCTTAAATGCAGGGTCTGAAAGGAATACTTTTTACAAGATATACAAGTCTCTTAACACTAGATAGATCTATTTATAGGCTTATACTGATTATGGATCTAGTAGCATATTATCTGAACCTATATCTATCATAAGATCATCTATAAATTGATTAGACAGGAGACATCTAACTGATCTAGATCTATTCTAGAATAGATCTATTAATTATAGCAAATTTGATCTATTACGTAATAGATTTTTAAATCGAAGTCTAATTTAATTTTGATATAGATCTAAATTTATATGGTTACAATATTTACAACTAAATCTAGACATAGATCTATAAACGTAAGGTTAATTAAGTCTAATCTAATTCTAGATCTAGACTCTACACAAGCTAATCTAGAAAGGAAAGAATAATGGATTCATCTGCTGCAGTAATCGTTAGTCGTAATCGAAACATTTATTTACGCTTATAATTAAAATCTCTATAACAATATGGACGAATATAATAGTCATTTGACAAAGAGTTTAAATCTAGGTTTTGTTAAGATTTTAAAAGATATAAATATATGATTATGTGTTACTGATAGACTATATTTTACAAACACCATTAAATTGTATAGATATAATAGATCTATCAAGACTGCTAGTTTAAGATTCTAATAATTTAATTAAATTTCAATTCAAAAGTAATCGCACTCAAGTAAAACCAGATTTTTATGCACTTTAAAATTGCAATTTTAATTCTACATTGTTATTGTCTTTATTGGTATCATTATTCTCATTATATTAGAAACGGAGGAATTATCATTCTCAGGCACTTCCATGGACGGTCTATCTTCGTTAAAGAAAAACAAAATTCATTTATGATTGTATAAATGACAATTAATATTTAATTTTTCCTTAAATTCCTACCTGGCATATCAAGGTTGAGCGTGAAGTGAAGAAAAAAGTATGAGATGAAAAAAGAACAGTTTTGTTTACATGTTTGATATTTTACTTCCTAGTTAAAACCTCACGCATGACGACGGGAGAGGGTAGCGGGTGTCATTCTCTAATGGATTGCTTCTTTGCTAGGTGTGTATATTTTGTGATTTTTTTTTTTACTATAATGGTGCGCTGTTTCTAAGGACGCGCTCTGTTGGCGTCATTGCTTCTTTTTATTTTGCTTGGGTATCAGATTTTTGCTTAAATATATAAAAAGAGAAGCCTAAATAAGAAAACACTTTTTAATTAGTTTAAACATATACACACTTACTTTTTCTGTTTTGAGTTTTTTCGATACGATTCTATCAGTTTGAGTTTTTCTCTTGCAGGACATCTTTGACGAGTTCTAAAAATAAATAAAAATTGGTTCAAAGAAATGTTTTCACCACATAGACAAGGGCAGAACTGAAACGTATTGTTACAAATGAACAGTGACAAGTAGAGGTCAACGTGTGACCCCAGCGAGATGACACTGCAGCCAGTGTTCTCTGGAATCTACGCGTATAAACAAGGACAGGATGTGACGTGTCCTCACGTGTTGTTCCAGGGGATAAATAGATCCAAGAAGGGGGCAGTTACTAATGAACAGTGGCAGATAGAGGTCAGTGCGTGTGACCCCGGCTTGATGACACTGCAGCAGGTGTTCTCTGGAATCTACATGTATAAACAAAGACAGGATGTGACGTTTCCTCACGTGTTATTCCAGAAGATACAAGCAGTGTTTGTGCAACTTTGGAGGAGCGATTAGGGACTCTATATAAGCCAGAGAGTTAATGTGAAAATCAGTCTTGAGTGAGTCATCGGTACTGTTGTCTATTGTGCGAGACAGTAGATGCAAGTTAACTAGGGTAGAGTTAACTGGAGTGGACTACTGTCGTTCAAGTTTATACAGCGAACTACAGTGGACTTGAGCCGTTACAGTCGATGTAAGACGTGTGCGGCTCTGATTCGGTAGACTTGAGTACGACTTGGTTCAGCTTTGGGAGACCTGGAGCGACACTGGAAAGTGTGTCGTTGGTCTGTTCTGTGGAATACGGCTCGATGCAAGTTGAGAAGATATGAATTGCAACGAAGTGAAGAGATGAATTGCAACGAAGTATAGATAACTGTAAACTGAGAGATACTGTACAGTGTTCTACGTTACATGTTACAGTAACAACTTGTTAGAGTTAATAGTCATTAAAGTTATATGAAACTGAAAGTTGGGTCGTCAAGTTCTTTGCAGTGTTTTTATTTGTGTGCCTACTTATACATTTAGCCAGATAATTCAGAAATACGTAACATTATTTTCCCCTTTGCTACCCAAATAGGCTTTTTTATCTTCCAATTCAGGAAATTATGTACAAAATATGAGTACTTTGTAGACCTTATTGCAACTCACGTTTTACTTTTTTTTCTTGTTCACAGGATAGTATTTTTTAAGTTTATTTCTGGATATTTCGCGGCGGAATTCGACTAACTAAATTGGCAAACGACGAAAGAATCTATCAAACTTTGGTGTCTATTTATAATTTAGAAGCAATATTTGGAATTTCCGATTTCTTATTAAATCTATATTTAGCAAGAAAATCCATTAGTCATATAGTCACAAAAATATGTGTAGACACTATATTAAATATCACTATCTGATACGTTTAGTTTTTCCTTTACCACATGATTGGCGCTATACATCGAATTATAAACTCACATATGCAGATACAAACATATACGTGCAATTATAACCACACACATGCCCACCTTGTAAATTAAAAGTTATCTACCTTGTCTGTGTCAGAAGTCAAGGCGGCTGAGCGGTTAAGTGCTTGTTTCCGTGCCTTGGATCCTGGGTTCGAATCTCAATGAAGACTGGAATTTTGAATTTCAAAACTCCAATGGGTACGGGTCGTTATGCTGGCCACAAGACTCCCTGCTCGTTAACCGTTGGCTTAAGAAACAGATGGCCTTTTAAACATCATCTGCACTTTAGATTTTGTTATCGTAAAAAAAATAAAGATTTGCCAAGTTTTAGATCTAAATCTATACAACATCAATACAAACCTAAATTCGTTCTACGATTCACAATTCTACTATTCTGTATGAAGAGAAACCTTATATAAATAAAAGAATACAATGAAGAAATGACTTTGAATTAGAATGACTTACTTATAAAATCTCTGCGTTTTTACTGACGACTTCTTGAATTCTATTTATAGAAACACGGACATTGAATAAAAAGTAATTCAAGAAATTTCCGATTTTTTTCTGTTTAATCCAACAAAATTTCCCCCCCAACTGTGTAACGCCCCTTAGTGTTTACATTGATATCTTCTTGTTGATGTTCCGTGAAGAACATTGACTGTGACTGTGTTACTAATATTTCTAATAAAGAGTGGGAGACAGATTTTATGTTTTTCTTGGCTACCTTTGCAGTTTGTTGTTGCACATGAGATTTAAGTGCATGTTAAATCTTTTTAAAGAAGCTTTCAGATTTTTCCAGGCAAGCAAGTGAAAACAGATTTAGTCATTTTCCATTGCTATTTCTACTAAAATGGTTAAAAGAACAAGGCGTATTTAGATTCCTTACTATCGGAATTTTTTAAAAGCAAATTTTAAGGTGTCAAGAACCAGTTTTCAATATCATCAGCTCATTATTTTGTACAGAAGCTAATTAAAGTCTAGAGAAAATAACTCCAAGTAGCCTAAATTATAAGCTGAAAGGGAAGTGTGAAAAAAAAAGAAAATTGAAAGTACAAACATGAGTTGAAAGTTATAAGAAATTGTACAATTAGATTGCGTATTTTTTTTTTTAAATTATATTTTCAATATCAATTTATATTTTCAATATTCTCAATATTTTTTTAATGTGGCGCTCGATACGAAAAGGTTGCCTTACCCTGCATTAGATGATAACTATTTGTTCAAGGGAAGGTAATTCAACAAACACATACACATTTGATGCAGAGGCGTAGTGAGCGATCGGCGCAAGAAAGTTTAATGGCGCCCCCCCAACCCATTTCCCATGACTATCACATATAAATATAGGATTATAAATACAAAGTGTTTCATGATAATAAAAAACAAACACCATGGAAATGTATTACCAAACTGATATATCTACAATAATTTTATGTTTTGGCGCATCTCTGAGTGTGGCTGCCTCCCCCCCCCCCCCGTAGGTGACGCCACGGGCATAGTGCCCCTCTTTCCACTCACCCCTCAATATGACTCTTATTTGATGATTATTAGCTCTATATTCAAGAGGAAGTGATCCAACACACACACGTCCTAGGAGAACCATTATTGAACCGAAAAAACTAGATGAAGTATTTGGTAGACTCTATATTAAGAAAGCAAACATACATAACAAAAGCCATGACAGAAGAAAAACGACAAATCTGAAATGACTACTTTTTTCACACAGGCACTAGCAACATAAACATGCTTAAACTGTAGTATATAGTTTCATCCAATAGTCTTCACTATAGTCACATACAACATATCTATTGGGATCTAGTTGCTGAATTAGAGAAGTATTAAATAGTCTTCACTATAGTCACATACAACATATCTATAGGGATCTAGTTGCTGAATTAAAGAAGTCTGGTCCGTATAGACTACAATAATGTAAAAGAAACATAAATATGGAATTAATTAATACTATTTTTTTTATTTCCACGGTTTCTTTATTTTAATCTAGTGGAGTTAGTTTTTTTTTAATTATCTTTTTATAGTGCGCATATCAACTAAGACTGCTAGATCACATGATTGTGCGTGCTAGACGTGTAGCAGAGTCAAGTTCAAGAACACACAGTTAACCAGTGTAGGGGCTATGGCGTGTCTAGGGTGGGGGAGGAGGGAAATAATTTGAAGATCCCCCCGGGCCCCCACCTGAGGGGGGCACCCAAATGAGTGTTCGAAATTCGTTTTTAAATAAATTAAATATTTCGTCACTGTCATGTAATCTTGATTTTTAGGCAATTTTATAAGTCAGTGACCCTGTTGTATGTATTCCACACAGATATTTAACACTTTCCGAGCAAGATTACTCTCAAATTCATTAAATAATTTCAATAGCGCTGACTGTTACTCTCAGGATAGCTGCCTGGTCGTGCGGTTTGCGCGCTGGAATGTCGTTCGGATTTATTGATGGTCCCGGGTTTTAACCCTGCTCGCTCCTATGTATCGTCGTCCTACGGGAGGTTTGGACTAGAAAGTAAACTATCCTCAACTCTGAAGGAACATCCTAATCATGTAAAACATTTGTAAAAAATGTTTACAAGTAACTTGGTATATAGGCTAGTTTATTTCATCATCCTTATCAGTTAAGAAGAAGTCTGATAAGTGCACTGAAAACAAAGGAGACCATGAACGTGTCGAAGAAAAGTATCACCATTTAGACGATTCATAGAAATATACAGCAGTCGAAGAAGTGAAAATGTCTCTGTATTAGAGAAGTAGTGCTTAAGAGAACCGATAGAATGGACACTAGAAGCAGTGCACAGAATCTTCTTCATGCAGTGGAAAATTATGATTTTTTTGCTTATCTTGAATTCTGGTCAAATCTCTGCGCCCAATTAATTTAGTTCAGAAGAAACTATAAAAAAAAAACCTGAACTGCACAAAGGTAAGCTGCTGAAGAAATTAAAACTCTTTCATGCTTTCTGCGAAATGATGAGAAACGGACGAAACTGATCACCCAATTGATTAAAAAAAAAAGCAAAAGAATGTATTGATTGCTATGGATTTCCTGTAATCAAAATAACCAGAAGAAAGAAAAGACTTGATGGGGAGTTGAGTTCTGATGTAGGACTGTCAATAGAACTGCAATGCAAACATGTTGCGAAAGAAATGCTGCACAGACTTCATATGGAGATGAAGGACATATTGCATAGGCTGGAAATCCATATGGACACCTTTGGGTTTCTTTTTGAACCAAGACACCTCTTTGAGTCTATGGATGATAACACGCAGGTTAAAAACTCTGTTAGTTTTTCTTGTCTGTATGATGAAATACAGGCAAATCGCTTGCTTAATGATGCACGAGCACTTTTCCACAGAAAACCAGTGCCATAATCACCAACTAAAATATAGAGGAAGCTTGCTCTGTAAGGGTAATTAATTGTGCTCAAACCTTGCAAACTCCATCCGAATATTGCTAACCCAGGCCACTTCCTTTGCGTCAAATGAGAGATCATTCTCAAAGCTCAAGTTAATCAAACACTATCTCAGAAGCACAATAACGCAAGAAAGGCTTAGCATGGCTTTAATGTCAGTGAAGTCACAAATGATCGACTGAATCGATGTAGATGATGTTATAGATGCCTTTGCTGCATAAAGCACTACGCGAAGTGATGTGAATTGAGATTTGTCACTTGTGCATTATTTCGCCAATAAACAACGGTATTATTCATTAAAACATTATTAATACTGATTTTTGTGTTAATTTTACTGATATACTGTACCAATTTGAATGTAAGCTTACATAGTTGTTAAGTACATTATCTCATGTCAGTTTTTCGAATGTGCAATGGACCCCTAAAGAGGTCAATCCTCCGGGCACCCAAACACCTAGCTACGCCACTGGATCTACTGGTTTAGACTACATATGTTAGAACAATCATTGTTCCTTCCTTAAGAGGAAATGTCGACCCCGCATGCTAATTAGTCGTACTTGTAGTTTGGTGATGATGAATCGTCCATTAAGTACGCTCCTGCTACTGGCGCTAGGTTTATATGGGTTTAACGTATTTGTTGATTTAGGTAAATATACGGGACTGTTTGTAATTGCGAATTTCTTTCGGCCTTAATTTTTAAATGTTAAAACCACGAAATGGCGCTAAACAAAAACATATTTAATTACACGACTGATCCAAACTTATTGATACCATTACATTTCCTATAACCTTTGTGGTTAGGTTTTTCTTGTTTTTTTTTTTTTTTGTTTAGGTGTTCAACTTCACCCAAACATTACCAAGTTTTTTGTTCTTTGACTTTTGGTGAAACAGCAGAAGATGTCCAGAGAAACTGGTTCAGACGTATCTCTTTACAACTAAGTATAAACTCTTTAACGTTCTTTTCTAAAATAAACGTTTGTAATACATTTGTAATACATTAGTAATACATTTGTAATACATTTGTAATACATTTGTAATAAATGTGTAATACATTTGTATTACATTTGTATTAAATTAGTAATACATTTTAATACATTTGTAATACATTTGTATTAAATTTGTAATACATGTGTCCTACATGTGTAATACATTTGTAAAACATTTTTAATACATTTGTGATACATTTGTATTAAATTTGTAATACATTTGTAATACATTTGTAATCATGATTAATGTAATAAAAATGAATTTGTAATTTTTTATTTTTTTTTTGTATTTTCAGAGGAGCGGTGGATGAGTGGTAAAGCGCTAGGCTGCCGAACAGGGGGTACCGGATTTGAATCCTTGTTAAAACTGGGATTGTTTCTTTCGGGGTCTTTACAGTTCACCCAGCTCTAATGGGTACTTGACATTAGTTTGGGAAAAGTAAAGGCAGTTGATTGTTATGCTGGCTAAGTAAAACCCTCGTTAACCTAGGGCTACAGAAACAGATGACCTTTAATTTATCTGCCTGTAGATCACAAGGTTAAACTTTACTTTACTTATATTCTTTTTTTGAAGTAGTGTAGGCTGCCTTGTCGTGCGGTATGCGCTCGGTACTTCTACATTGTCGTTCGACGGTCTTGATAGTCCCGGATTCAAAAGATGTCAGTGGCGTAGTTAAGGGGGGTGGAAGGGATTAAATTTAAAATCTTCTCAGGTCCCCAAATTAGTTTAAGTATTACGCCATTATCTTATTTCATGACGTCGAGTATCAAAATACTTGGGCCCCTAAGGAGATCAAGCCCCCGGCCCCTAAATCCCTAGCTACGCCACCGAAAGATGTAATTATTTTTATATCTGGAGGAACTTTCGAAACATGCTAAACATTTTAAAGTCTCCTCTGAAGTAAAAGCTAGCACAACGCTGTTGGAAGGCAAAAGAATAGCACGATAGTAAAGCTGGTCTGATGGCTCAACGACAATACAATAGAATTATTTCCTGAAGTAGATTCTTATTGGCATGCAACTAAATGTACAAACAACCGACTTGCTACTGTCATAAAATGGAACCTATTCTACGCTTTGAAAATTTGTAATCCTACTACAGTTTCTGTCTTGAATAACCTGGATAAGACTACTCCTTTCTTCCTTACGACTACTCAGTAAGTAGTTTCATTAAAATGGTGACATTCTCAATCTTAATCTAATTGGATTATTTCATGCCAAAGTTTGTATTTATTATATGAATATCATATGAATCAATATCTATCTATGTTTATATAGATGTACCAGTTTTATGTATCTCATGTTTACATAGGTATTTTCATATAAAATTGTGTTCATATTGCAAAAAACGAAATGATGTATGTTTGCTTATGTTCATATTCCAAAGAACGAAATGATGTATGTTTGCTTATGTTCATATTCCAAAGAACGAAATGATATATGTTTGCTTATGTTCATATTCCAAAGAACGAAATGATATATGTTTGCTTATGTTCATATTCCAAAGAACGAAGATCCAAAAATGTTCCTAGTTAATTATTTTGTTGGTGTATTTACCAGCTGACAGCTTGAAGTCCTATTGATCTGATATGTAACTTGAATGTTCTAACAGGGATTAAAACAAAACGTATATAGGCGATATTATTCACTTCCGGGGAGGTTTAAAGTCAGAGTTTATTACATTTAAAATGGCACTCCCAAAGTCAAGATAGAACGATTAATTCACTAATAAAAATAAAGTAAAAATGACCTTCAAACGATATGTTATTTTTTTATATCAAACAAAACATGTCTTTTAGAAGCTGTATGTAAAATTAGTTACAGTGGGGCCCCAGGCCTATGATTCATATTAACTTCATCTGATAAAATGACATCTGTATGTGAACTATTAGTTGATTTTAAAAAAATAGTTAAGT
This sequence comes from Biomphalaria pfeifferi, assembly GCA_030265305.1. Classification (NCBI taxonomy): domain Eukaryota; kingdom Metazoa; phylum Mollusca; class Gastropoda; family Planorbidae; genus Biomphalaria; species Biomphalaria pfeifferi. The sequence goes on along the minus strand of JASAOG010000009.1, from coordinate 5,827,514 downwards.
TCCCCTTTCAGACCTTGCGGTCTATAGGGCAGATGATGTAAAGGTCATCTGTTTCTGTGGCCTACGGTTAATGAGGGTGTCATGTAGCCAGCAAACGACCAACCGCCTTTACTTTCCCCAAGTAATCTCAGGTACCCATTAGAGCTGGGTGGACTCAGAGGTGCCCGAAGATCCCGAAATTAAAAATCCCAGTCTTCACCATGATTCGAACCCCGGTCCCCGGTTCGGAAGCCAAGTACTATACCCCTAGCCACCGCGCCTCCCAGTTTTACATGACCTATATTTCGTAAAGCCGTGTTTTTTTTTTATGTGGAGTTAGGATGTTATGTTTATCTTTTTTTATGTTACTACATAATTTTACTTTGATTCTTAGAGCCATTTTATTGAGTTTTTATAGCATGACAGAAACTGTTGTTTTTTATTTTTTGTTTTGTTTTTGAATAGATTTTTATATAGCGCTATTTTCATGCTTATAGCATGCTTAGAGCGCTATGGTTCAATCTCATTTGTGGACCAGTGGTGTCCTAGAAATGGTCTTCGGTACCTTAAGGCGCTCATTAAACACAAGTCTGCTTGAGTCAGGTGTCACTAGGTAGCCTTGCCATGCCCAAGCGTGCTTAGCATCTCGGCCGCACACCCCACTGTGTAAGAATGTTAAGAATGTTCAAATAGGTCAGTTATAAGAACATATTAGTCAAGCATTGTTTGCTGGTTTGTTTGACATGTTTTGGATCTTTGTTCAGTATTGAAGATTATTACATCGTATCCTAGATCTCTAGCTGGATGGCAAGCAGGGGCGTAGTTGCAAACTTCAAATGTTTTAGTTGGAGATTAATGAAAGAGGTGTACATATAATATTATATATATAATAAGAGTATAGTATTTAATTTCATAAATGGTAGCAATGAAACATCTTTCAACTCAAAAAAAATTAATTTGCAATGACAAAGCTAATTAGTATGAGAACGAAACTTAGGCATCATGCCCTAGATGCAACACCAAGATGCAACTCTCAATAAGGCCTCCAAGAGATCTTAAAAAAAAATTCTGGGAAATATATTTTGAACTAACAAACATTTTCTATGACATCTAATTAGACCTACTTGTTTTGTTTCTTGATCTGACTTGTAGATTACCGTTCTGCTACTACTTATTCAACAATAGACTCCTACTCACATTTTTATATGATGCAAATAGGTGTTGGATACATTCAAATTGGATTCCCCGCACCGTACAGTCGTAATCACGTGCATATTTGGCAGGAATAACCACTCCCCCCCCCCCCCCACACCTTCCGGTCAGACCAATACTTTTCTTTTGTATTTCCTGCACCTGGTGGCGACCTGAGATCGAGATAACTTAAGGTCATTCACAAAGGCCGCGGCCTACACATTTAAGATCAAAAGAAAATCAGCTGCTGATGACAGACTAAAACGACGAAAAAAAGGCTTAATCGACCACCGGTGAATGGGGAAATAACTTTTGTTTAGTAATTTTGATTATAGGAGTGATTCTCCTTACGTAGTTTATATAAGGACAGACCGTGTTTAGTTGCCACTTGCTCCTGAGTAACCAGCTTGACCACTGGACCTGTGTTATAAATTGTATTTTTTCTGTTAGTGGTCTTGTGTTTTAGAGTACTCGGGGGAAGTGTGCCCTGCTCTGGAGATCTTTGGGCTAAGTATATTTTTAATCATTATTGTATTTTATGATTAATCAGTAGATATAGCCTCAAATGATTTCCAGGCAGTATGTTTTACCCTGATGTTCTGCATCCTGGGGTACTCCCAAACGTGACATATTTTTATAGCCTTGTCTCTGAGGGATTCAACTCTGTATTGAATCATCAGATGGGCTTTACCGAACGGATGTCTATAGGTGGGATTCTATGAAGCTTGTAGGCTCATAGGTTTCCCTGAAGCTTATATTTCATCATAACCCTTTTGGTTTGTTTTTTTTGGCTAAAAGTGTCTGTGTCAGCTTGAAGCCTGCATCCCCAGAGTGGCCAAAAGTGGTCATGTGTTGACCTGAGGCCTGTGGCCTTCATTTTTCTATACTGATGTGTGATCTCCTGAATATACAGTTGGAGTATATATTATATGACTAGGGCTGTGTACCATACTATTTTTGAAAGTGTAACTTGTATTTGGTGTTGAGAAGACCTGTGAGTTGATGATCATTTATTTACATAGCTGTAACATATGACTAATCGGTAGTCCAACTGTTGTTATTTTTTTCAAAGATAGCCACAGTTACAGAAGATAAGTATGCTGGCATAATGTCTTCTCTACAATATGAACATTCCCTTCCTCAAGAATGTTACAGACAAGGATCGTGTATAGAAAATAGAATAACAGTATCTGTAAGTAATATTATCAATATTACATGTGCTTAACTAGTTATCAGACATCCTTCAATGAATCAAGATATAATGGCAGTTGCGTAGCTAGGGTTGGGGAGGGGCTCCAAATTTGAAAATCCCCCGGTCCCCACTTGAGGGGGGGGGGGGGCAAATAAGTGTCCGAAATTTGTTTTTACATTAAATATTACGACATTATCTCATGTCATGATGTCGAATGTCAAAATGCAGGGGACCATAAAGAGGTCATACCCCCCCTGGGCCCCTCCAAATCCCTAGCTACTCCACTGTACAGTGGAGGAGCACGAAGAAAGGGTCCTCCAAAGAAAATGAAAATGCCCCAATGTAAAAAAGAATTGTACGGTAAAAGTTCGGGAAACACTTAATCACATAGTTCAACCGCGACAATCAGAACTGGCACTGGTAGAGTCTGGAGAGTCACCAAGTACACTAAAGGTGTAGATGAATGCGGTGGCGAACATAGGGAACACAAAACTTTTCCCTTTGTGCTCAGTGCTAGAAATCTGGAATCCCCAATAGCGTGTAGGCAAAGATTAGCGTCTCCACCTCAAAAGCTCTCGTGTATGATGGTTCCGAGACAGACGATGTCCAGTGTAGGCTGTTTTACGACAATTTACAAACGGCTGAATTATTGGAAGGCTTTCGTGTCGAAAATTTCAACATCGTCACAGATTTCTGCAGCTTGACATGCTACACTTACAATATTGCCTTGATCAAAAAGTTGAAAGAACATCTGGAGGAATTCAACGAAACAAACAATAAAATTCAGTCTCTGCAGACGACATTGAAGCGATTTAATGGTTTTGTTTTTATTGTATCCCACCCACACGGGGAAGAGAAAAAGATCAGCTATGAAAAAATCGTTCACAAAAATGAAATCGTCGGCGTCGGCGCCAGGCTGGTGTACACAGCCCCGACATGCCCTGGCAGCACCAGTGATTGCCCCTGCACATTGCAGCAGCTGGTCTTACCACACTCAGGTTGTTCATTGTGGACAAATAGACTCTCAACATAACTGTAGTGGCATTTTTAGTACACCTGTGACATTATAGTCATCCAATAGTAGCCAGTATATTGATATGTTAAAAATACTTAATTAGATCCCAGAGAAAAAAGACTTGAGATGTATATCAGTAATGCTCAAACATTGAAGGAGAAAAGTTAGGATATTTTTTTTTACATTTTATTTTGTTTTTACATTTTTAATTCAAAGAATGTAGACACCAAAAAAGTTGTTTTATGTCTTCATTGCCTATTTATAAGGCTAGTCTTCAAGCATACATGTCTGAAAAATAGTGCAGTCCTAGCAGCGATCTACATATTTTTCCAAAAACAAAGCAGACAAAACCGTCGATCGATTTAAGCTCTCTTTATGCTGTCCAGACCTGACTTAGGTAATAGCTTACTTTTTGGTCTCAAATGTGTTGCAATCGAGATCAATCTCGATAAAAGGCCTCAACACTGACCTGAGACGACCTTGTAGCAGTTTAGACTAGTAGCTCGCCAAAAATCTGTAGAATCAAAACATGTACACATTTCATCACGTAATGTTATTAGACTTTGAATTATACATACATATTAAACATATAAAGGCAGCACCAGGGATCAAATTTTAATGAAAGAAAATAGTGAATGCAACGAAAACTAGGGACTGCACCGATCGAGGCACGAACCAGTGACTCCGGAAACGGCTACTCCGCCTTGCAGTAACGCAGTACCAAGTAAACCAACCTTTAGACCAGTGTTTTTCAAACTTTTCCCTTAACCCTTAAAGTGCTGAGCTGTTTTACAATGAGTGCATACGAAATGAATTGCAATTCTGATTTTTTTGAGGTTAAACTTCCACACGCGTTTTAAGGGTTAAAGGAACACTTCGCACATTCTGAATCATTAACGGATTACTTTGTTTATTTTTTTTAATAGAGAGATTAATTCAAGTGGTAGTTAATTATTCCAGTAGTTCGTGGAACACCAATTCTGGCCTGGTGGAACACTAGGGTTCTGTGAAACACAATTTGAGAAACACTGCCCTAGACTATAAAAGATATAACTATAAAAAAAACATCTTTCGCCAGTATGCAATTACCAGGTGTCGATGTTCACGCATCTCTCCCAGCTGCACCCCAACCTCGTCACACTGCCTTCACCAACAATTTGAACAGAGCCGACACAGACAGCAGTTAGACAAACAATAGCTCTATTCAACTGTGTATTAACTCTTTCTCTCCGTAATTATTTTTCCACGTTTGGACGGAATTCTTCATGCTGATCATTACTTTTTCACTCCCCTGTTATAATTAAGCTTCAATAGCTTTGTCGTTTGTTATCGGAAAATATTTTATTTGGTATAGAATTAAAGGGAATTGCATGCTCTTTTATATAAAATAAAGTTTATAAAATTAAACATTAATTTAATTTAATGAGGTCAAACCAACGATATCGTCAATTCGGAGAAAAGAGTTAAAGGCGTTAAACTGAGACACATGTCGAGATTTCAATTAGATTTAAATATCTATAAATATGGACCGCAACTTGAACTAGGACAGACGCTCATTGTGTTGCTCACAAAGTTACTTAGACTTTGCAAGTGTTGAAGCCATCTTTGAGATGTTGGTTTCTTCTGTACAACAACCGACCCCTGTAGCACATTAACTATCGTAGCTTGGGGCTTCGCACATAATCTGTTAACAGTCTCTCTCCATTCCTCTTTGTATTTTTCCATGACCGGAATTTCTTTCAAAGACAGGCTAAAATCTTAATAATCAAGACAGTTGTAAATTGGAAATAGCAAAATATGCTGGTCAAAGTGGGACCTCCAAAGCCACGTGAAACACTACAATTTCCATTTATCTTCGGACTGGAAGACATTCGCCTTTATTATTAAGAAAGCTGTAATAGTTGTGTATATTTTTCATAACAATTTTTAAAAAGCTGTTTTAATGATATTGTGATATCGGACTTGAGATTCTGTTCATCCGTATTTAAATGTATTTGTTTCGTGAATTGACCAAATAGCTTTGACGAAATGACAGCAACGTTTTTTTTTCAATCTTAATTTTAACTTTATTTTTCATTCAATTCAGTTTTCAGTAAATACTTAGAATGTGTAAAATATAAATGCGCAAATATATAAAACCATATTTCATTATAGAAAAAAAAAGAATAATTTAAATATAAAATATATGTATTTATTATCAAACTGATATATACATTTTAACAACACTGCTTTCATATTTGTCAGATTTACAACAGACAAAAAAAAAAAACTCTCGCTAATTCTAATATCAACATGATAAGCTTTCTTTCTCAGGAAATGAGAGACTAGCTTGTAGACATTGGGGTGACGGTCTAAAGGCAACTGAAATGCACGGTGCCATCCCACCACTGAACTAGTTGTCACTGTCATATTGCCCTGTATTTGAGCGTTTTGGAAATCTCGGAGTCGCTCTGCGTTTTGTGGAAAATAAGAAATGTGATGGTCCTCTTGACTAATTCCGTCACTCCCAAAGTTTTTAGAAGTTGTTTCCAGAGACGCCCCGATCCAAGAGAGCTGCCATCTGACTAGATTTCTAATGCCCTTGTATAACGCACATATCATGGTAACTTGGGGCTGCATATGACAGTGCAAGATATGGCCTCACGAGGTCCCAACGCTTAAAAATAAATCATTTTTTAACAAAATGTGTATGTTAAACATCGTACACAGACTTACCTGTTATTAAATGGACTACGCAGACCTACATGTCATTAAATGGACTACACAGACCTACATGTTATTAAATGGACTACACAAACCTACATGTTATTAAATGGACTACACAGACCTACATGTTATTAAATGGATTACATAAACCTATATGTTATTAAATGGACTACACAGACCTACATGTTATTAAGTATTTTGCCGTATTTGTGTACTAAAATAAACTGTGCAACTGTCTCTTCCTAAATTCAGCTATCATTTGTGTTCTACTGGCCTTTTTCTAGTCTTCTTCCCGGAATGCTTTTCGAAAATGTCAAAAATGCCTCGAGCCTGTTGCCTGACCTTTCTAGACGACCACATGACCATATCACCGGCGATCTGTGCCTGGAGTGTTTATTTCTTTCTTGAAGTGTCGGTTGACCTGTCGCAACACGCTGTCCCTTGTCACCCGCTCACAGATACGGCTAAACCCTTCCCGCGTCGCCAGTTTATTTATAGTGTCACGTATTACAAATTGAATTCTACTTTTAAATGGCTTGCCTAGGGGAACGTGACAATAGAAAAAGGTAGTTGTGTCACTTATCTTAAGTCTGAATTTAATCAGAGACTTACAATGAATAACAAAAAAAAATGACACAAGAAATCGGAAGGTAAAATATCAACTTAATGTTTAATCATAATATAACTCAATACAAAATGGAAGGGTTGACCAAAACCCTTTTACAAAAATGGTATGTAAAAATATTACAATACAAGAGTTTGAAAATATAATTACAAATACAAGCAAGGCCTTGAAGAAAAGAAAAAATCTTAACTTACACGATCAATTGGTATACCACGCACGGGTCACGCAATGTCTCCGCTATTCTGTCTCACGGCTGTCTCCGTATGTCTGTCCGTCAACGTTACGCGAGCGGTCTTTATATAATCTACCGCGCGTCGATATCTGGTAATTTCTAGAACAGAAAGTCATCAACACCCAGATCTAGAACGCTCTTCAAAGAGACAGAAGCAAAGAAAAAAAAAAAACACCCTCCTTTCAACCAGAGGTACACACATAGGTCAAGGACCGGTCACTGTCTGTGTGGCTTGACTCTTGAAGAATAAAATAAAAAAAAACTTATTACACAAAGGGGCAGACAACCTACAGGTCAAGAAAAAAAAACAATAGTATCTAGGCATTGTTACCTAGATACGTAACAATAGCATTGCCCTCTTCTTGATCTGTCCGCCCCTGATTCCTCCTAACAACAGTTGAATATATAGACAATACAATTCGAGTTTATTTTTATTTTACGAATAAGTTTATTAAATGTTATTGAAGTAATACGCCTTCAAATGTTGAGCTGGACTGTCCGGAGCTACAAACCAAAGACATTACCATCATATCTTTCCGTCAAAACTAAAGATACCATTTAAAATATTAATGAATTTGAAATATCACGTCTCATAGTTATATATCGGACAATACAAACCTACCTGTTATTAAATGGACTATACAAATCTACATGTTATTAAATGGATAGTACAAACCTACCTGTTAATAAATGGACTATGCAAACCTATCTGTTATATAACAGACGAAGTGGTCATTTTCCTACAAACACTCGCTTAGAAAAATCCCAACATAAATTGTCAGACTTGTAAACAGTTCATTTAAGTAATTCTTCACGCCTGCTTCTGAAAAATATCAAAACAGAATGGAATCATTCGTTTAGGTAATATAATCATAAACTGTCAACAGTATCTCTATAGATATGCACACATAATAATCTTACATGTAAAGTATGGTCAATCGTAGGGCGGTTTATTAATTAAACAATTTATTTTCTTATGAAATTCGAAAATTTAAAAGCATAATTTACCTTTCCAAAGTTGCGTTTCATTTTAGTATAAGCGGAGGAAAGAAATGCGCCATTATTATAGACCGTATGTGCGCGTGTTTCTTGTGAGTAAAACTGTGGCAGAGAATTGGTTTGTATCAGCTCAATTAATCTTAATGTAACCACGCGAGTTTATTCACAGTTCAGGGAAAGAAGAGGAGAAGGCGATGGAAAGACGGTCAACAGATCACGTGTGGTGCCCCAACCCATAAGGGATAAGTGAGATGAAGGGTTTTATAAATAGAAGAGCGAGAGTTGAATTAAGAGCACAATTAGATGTGACGTATAGCCTAAAGTGAGCGGGACTTTTAATCCAAATGTGTTTTAGATATTAGCTTGTGTTTCTACATACATCTATATTGAACGTATCCAACATTGAGCGTACTTCTATATTTGTATAAATTAACATATTTATTTAATTTAAGCGGCTCCCCACCCACAAGATTTGAGATTCTGTAGAGCAGGTACATTCGAAATCACTTTAGGATGAGGCGTTTCTTTTCACATCGGAACATGAAGCACAGAATCCAGGCTTTCGGTCAATACGTCTCACATACACATATACCATTCGAAAACTCTGACATTATTACCTACTTTCACTATGGCGGAAGAACTATAAATAGATAGCTCTTTTGGTGTATCAGGTGTACAGGTAAAGGTATGTTTTGATAGGCTAGGTTTTATCTTACTGGTATACATAATTGTTAGGTGCTCTATGGTCTTCGTGTGTATGGCGGCCTTACCACACCAAATTTTTTATACGCTCTTCCATTTGTAGTTTATTTTGTTGTTATTTAGTTGGTAACAGGTAAGTTGAATATAGAGTTCTATAGATTGTATCGTTTATCGTGAAAATCTTCAACAATAAGTCTAATGAAATGTAATTAGTTTTTTTACTTGGTGTAAATATATAGTAAAAAGTGTTCTTCTGGTTTCTCGAGTGACAGAATACGAAGGTGAAGGTCAAATTCAAAACTTCTCGCACGTTGCAGCAGATAGAGATCAATCCATCACTTTTGGCGAGGGTCTGGTGGTTCTGACTGTTCGTTATCTCCAGCAGACAGGGCGTAGGTGTAGTCTTTGTACACTGGAATAGTATGTTGACGACCGTGTTGGTCACTTGAACCATAGTTTTGGATGTCGTCATAAGTACGTTATCTATTTTCAGCTCAACATTATTTTGGTTAGGGCCTGTAAAGAAATCAAACGTTTATAAAATGAATGCAATAACTTATCAAACCCTGTTCACAAATATTTAGGAATTCGCAATATGCTTTTAAAATTGACTGAAGAGAAACGTAGTTTCCATTATATAGACATTGTCAAACCTATTTTGAGTCATTTGATGGTGGTTGGTTCTTAACCCTTAAAGTGCTGAGCTGTTTTACAATGAGTGCATACAAAATGGAATTACAATTCTGATGTTTAGAGGCTAATATACCACATTTTAAGGGTTAAGTGCGTATTAACCTGGACGTGTAGAGTACTATCTTCTTATCTTATCTTATATAATACAGACGTTACTTCAAAAAAGAAGATGATTACGTCCTACGCGTCATGCATTTAGTCATGCATATTAACCAATGACTTAAATGGATACTTAAGTACTAAGTGAGGCATCTCCATGAAGTCCAAGTTATACTTTTAGGACACAACAGTGGAGACTATAAAATAGTGATTAAATAAAATAGCGCACATAAATCTATCTGGCACACATCTATGGTATAAATGAATTGCATCTAATCACCATCTAGAACATATTTGAATCATTCTAGCTCCTATTTGTGATTAACCTTATTGAGTGTATCTAACGACTGAACTATGAGACAAGTGATCTATTGAATGACAGCCGCCCCACCCGAAACGACATGTGCCTCTATCAACAAAATCTACAACATTATTATTCACATAAGTTAAAACATGCCATTTACTTGTGTAGCTATGAAGTAAAGAGATCAAGTCACACATAGTATTGAATAACATAATGCATTCTTTTTGTTTATAAGTATTTCATGCTATTTCAGGCCTCGAGAGATAGTCTGTGCATATTTACATGTAACTAAGGAGGCCAATACTTGGTGTTAAAATATTCTAATTCCAACAATCAAAATTGTAACAGTACTGTACCGTATAGTTTTGGGAACATCTGTAGTTCACTCTCTTCGCTGTGATTGGTTCCAATTAATCTGCCTCTTAGCAACGCCTCGCTTAAGTCTGGGGAGACAGCAAAGACGAGATGCACTACCACAGAGCCTGGTTTAGACTCGCAGTAGCAATGGGTTCCTTGCTCACCAGTACATGTATACACATTATTGATGAAACATATCTGAAGAGAACATCATGATTGTCACGGATGAATGCCTGTATGTGTTTATAATCTATTTTTACTTCTATATGTTAGTTTGAACAAATGCGCGAATGACCGGAAGTTTGTTAGTTGTCAGACAGAAGGAGAGACCAGCTTGTGATATGTTCCATGAAGGTTATTAAAGTTTTTGTGTTTTGATCGAGTTATTAATTGTTTTGTTTAATTATAGCTGAACCCAAGGACACTTGGACGTAGAGAGAAACTAAGGTTTCTAGAGAGCTATAATTATTGATAATAATAGAAGCTGTAACAATGAATAAAAATAACAAACTCATAGGCGGCCCCATGGGTCTAATCTAATGTTTGATACTTGATAGGCAATAAAGGTCAAAAGTCAAAGTACAATGCGGGGGTATGTTGAAATCCTGACAAGAATCTGATAAGGTTCGTGGTGTCTGGTAATATATGCGCCGCACAGTACGAAACGAACAGTGTTGAAGAATAAACAGGCCGGAGAAATCAAAGAAGGCGAAGAACAGAACGAGACACGTGACATCATCCAGGGCCAGACTCCACCTTTTTTTTTTGGCGCTTTCTTGTAGGGGCCCTAAACTAAGGCTTGTGTAAAAAAAGAAGTAAAAAATCACCTTTCAGACCTTGCGATCTATAGGGCAGATGATGTAAAGGTCATCTGTTTCTGTGTCCCACGGTTTACGAGGGTGTCATGTGGCCAGCACAACGATCAAACGCCTTTACTTTTCCCCAACTAATGTCAGGTAACCATTAGGGCTGGATGGACTCAGAGGCGCCCTAAAAGCCCGAAATTAAAAATCCCAGTCTTCACCAGGATTCAAACCCGCTCAGCCACCGCGCTTCCTCTGCAACTGAGTTGGTGCCAAATGAAATTCAAAGCGTTCTTTTGGTCACATCATCAAGGTTGAGAGAAAGGGGCATTATGACGCTTGGGCCACCAGTGACCTTTTATATAACATCCAGGAATACGCTCCGGAATGTTTGTGCATGTAATAATTATATTGTATTGAATGCATCATAGGTCACACCCTTCGCAAGCCTGCATTCACCATAACAAGGCAAGCCCTAACCTGAAACCCCCAAGAAAAGAGCAAAAGGGAACGTCCCAGGAATACATGGCTCCGCGATCTGAAATCAAATGCCAAGCAGATGGGCAAGACGTGAGGACAGTTGGAGAGACTCGTTCAGAACCGAGATGCCTGGAGGAAGCTGGTTGATGGCCTATGCCCCAGAAGGGACCACAGGCAGAGATGAGATGAGATGATTAAATGCATCGAAATATCTTTTTATAACAAAACAAAATGTGGAAATACCGTGTTAAAACTGGACATATCTTTTATTTTGATTTGGTAGTCCACGTTCTTTTTGGACTCAAGGTTTATGCCCTTGATATCAATCTCGCTTACAAAAGTAACATTGCCTTCAACGAATCCATCTGAACATTCAACATTTGGCTGTACATTATATTTGTCCAGTTTTATAGAAGCGCCATAATATATACCTGAAACATTTCAAGTGTTTTTGAGAAGTTAAGATAAAAATCATTAGTATATATACATCGTATCAAGTGGTACACAGGATAGACCAAACATTTACTTCATTTGGTTGCTTAATAATTTACAAAAGTCATATGTAGCCAGCTGAATGATTTATACATAATAGCCGCAATTTTATTAAGTTCATACTGCTCACTTTAAGTCAGTATATCAGGTGGAACAGATGAAGACATTAAACGCCGTATAAATCTAGCGCGTCAGACATTTACACAGCTAAAACCAACCTGGAAATCTCCTTACATCTCAGACAAGACTAAACTAAGAATCTTTAACTCTAATGTCAAGGCTGTCCTACTATATGGTTCTGAAACATGGAGAACAACTGAAGCGACAACAACAAAAAAAGTACAGACCCTTCATCAACAGATGCCTGAGAAATATCCTAAAAACACACTGGTACGACAAAGTAGAAAACACCAAACTGTGGGAGATGAGTGGACAGAAAAATATAGAAGTGCAGAGCTTAGAGAGGAAGTGGAGATGGATTGGTCACACCCTTAGAAAAGATAACAGCAACAGAGCTAGGCAGGCCTTAGAGTGGAACCCCCAGGGAACAAGACGCAGAGGAAGATCAAAAAGAACATGGCGACGCAGTGTACTTGAAGAAGCAGAGAAGACAGGGGAAGAGCTGGGAAACCATCAAAAAGCTAGCAAGAGACCGTGGAGAGTGGCGTGTTTTTGTGAAGGCCTTATGTTCCATGAGGAACTCAAAGGAGTGATGATGATGATACTGCTCTCTATTGTAAGAAAATAAATACACAATAATGATTTTCGAAATAGTAAACTGAAAAAAAAATGTAGCCTAGCAAAGTCGTAGTTCGAAACATTGTATCCTAGCACATTCGTAGGCCTAAGTCTGTATCATTGTAGCCTTGTATAGTCGTAAGTCTAAAGCATTGTAGTCTAATACAGTGATTTGTAAAGTCGTAGTCTCATAGTCTAAAGCATTGTCGCTGATTAGTCTTAAATAGTTGTAGTTTAGTACAGTCGTAGACTGTGCGCCAGTTTTCACAGCGCGACGACATGATGCTCTGTCATGTGCTTCTGTCTCCCAGGTGTCAAGGTCAATTCTGAAGGATTCCAGAGAAGTTTTGAGGGTGTCCCTGGAGCTTTTTCTTTGTCCATCTTGTCAACGCTTCCCTTCCCTTAATAGGCCATGCAAGAGTCGTTTAGGGATGCGGGAGCATTTAATCTAGCACAGTCGTAGACTAGTACAGTTGTAGACTAGTACAGTTGTAGACTAGTAGTTTAAAGCGTTGTTGCATATATAGTCTTAGTCTAAATAGTTGTATTTTAGTAGTCTAAAAACATTGTAGTCTAGTACTGTTTCAACCATACACCCATTAAATATATCCTAATACATCCTCGCTATGCGTTTCTTTTAACATAATATAACAAAACTCTATTTGTAAACACAACATATGTCACTACAACTTGCATAAAGCGAAGACTTTACTATTGAAGAACAACTATCATACAAGCATTATATTGAAAGGGTTTGATCTGTTTCTAAAGTCAAATAAAATTTCTGATCAAGCGGACATGATTTAAATGTAACAACCGGTACAGAGGCGTAGTGAACGGGGGGCTTGGGGGCAGGGGTCCCAGGCGCCACACGCAGAGATGTGCCAAAGAAATAAAGTTATTGTAGATATTTAAGTTAGGTAAATCATTCTAAGGTTATTTGTATTTTATTATTATTACATACTTTTTATTTATAAGCCTGTATTTCTATGTGATGTTCATGGATAATGGGGGGGGGGAGAGCGCCAATAAAGTTTCTTGCCCCGGGCGCACGTTTTGCTCGCTTTTATATACTTACGACAGTAATCAAAAGAGAAAGGTAAGTAAATAATGTCATTTGAAAGTTTAAAACATCAAACTAAAGCATTTCTACTTGCAATACGCAACATTATCGTCGAATAAACTTCCCCTATGAGTATTTTTAAAATCTTTGTTTTTCATTACCAATAAAAGTGAATACAATGTACCTGACAAAAGTGTAATTAAGATTAGAATCAGTATTACTGAACAGTCGCAGGGGATCATGTTTTGGTGCGACACAACAGAAGCCTGTATAAAGTGGCTGTGGACAAGTCATAAAAGAAACTTGTCATTCATTAGTGATCCATCAGACTGCGAGACAAAGTGAAAAGTAAACATCTCTGCAGAAGTAAAACAAATAAAAGAAAATAAATGGTACTAAGTTATAATACAAGAACGTATAGTTTACATTATTAAAAAAAAATTGATTAAAATACTGCATTTATTATATCACTAGGCCAACTTGTCTGCTATACCAAATTACCCATTAATTGTAAAATGTTGAATCTAACACAGCTGGTCCTATAACAAGTAATTCATAATAAACCCACAATTTAATTGCTAATTTAAAATAAAAAATAAAAAAAACAGCCCCAAAAAAAAAAGTAAGGTCATTAAAGCATACAAAAAAAATCTGCCAATTGAACTCAGCAGTGAATACAGGGGAAACAATATTAAAATTAAAAATAAACTACCTGAAGGGAAGAAGATAACTACAAACTACAGTTCTCCTTTCATCCAAACTAAATCTCAAATAAGCAGACAAATTATAAAGGAACAATAAAATTATGTTAATTAAATACTAAGGTATGTATTAGAAAAAGTCATGAAATGTTATTTCGCTGTATGTAATACGAGAAAATTTAACACCCCATATGCATTGGTATTTTGTTTTTTTTGCAATTGAATCATCATCTAATACTAACTAACATTTTCACGAGATAATAGTAATGATGATGATTAACTAAAAAAAGATAATTATTTAGGCCCTTCTAATAATGGCCCACAGGTCAAAATAAACACACACAAAAAAAGACAGGTAATGATAAACATTTCCGATTTTACAAATATCTCTGCGCAGCCACCATTTCCTACAGTGGTATTCCCGATTATTGATTTACAGCAGGTGGGGACAACCTTTTTTCTATCGAGGGCCGCCTAAAGGATATTTGGGAATTGTGGCGGCATATGTATGCCAACATCGGAATGTTTTGTTTCCAAACCTTCAAGTGCTTCTCGGAACTGCCGCTAGTTTAGACCCCCTAGATAAGTTATATCACTGGGACTATCTACCCTATGATATATTTGATATTCAATGCAGCTTTGTGCACATTTTTCCGTTTAGAGTTTATGGTTGGGATATTTGTTTTTTTAATTGAATTAAAAGATGTTTTTCTCAGTCAAATCACGTGCTTCATCAATTATAATACTGAATAAATACTGGCTTGAGTTTAGCGTTTTTGACTGAATGTTTCGAAATATTGCCTAAAAGAATAATAATCTTGGTTTACATACTGGCCTGTAGAGACAAGGTTTCTTTAGCCTCTTCATCATAAGTGATAAGAATCAGAAGTTTCAATAATTTCTATAGATATTTAAAATTATTTTTAAAAATATATTTGCAATTTGTTTATTTGTATAACCTGTGAGCACACCTGGAGACATAAAACACTCCAGCGGGCCGCATGTGTCCCGTGTGTCGTAAACCATGATTAACAGTCTTATTAATGGATAAGAATCCAGTGTGAATTTTTTTTTTTTTTGCATCAGACAAAGGGACTTTGATATTCTGCATTCCTAATATAGAGTTTTGAAATTCTTAGCGTCTCATGTTTACGATTGTATAATTAATTCTGCATTGCCGGAAGAGATCGCCAGTGCTGGTGACCCCAGTCCGTGATGGTAAGAGATCGCCAGTGCTGGTGAGCCCAGGCCGTGATGGTAAGAGATCGCCAGTGCTGGTGACCCCAGGCCGTGATGGTAAGAGATCGCCAGTGCTGGTGAACCCAGGCCGTGATGGTAAGAGATCACCAGTGCTGGTGATCCCAGGCCGTGATGGTTAAAGGAGAGGCGACAGCAATAAAGAAAAAGACAAGTCATGAAACTCAGAGCTAATGTAGACAAGACAGCAAGTAACCGGAACCTTCTTGTAATCTTGAGCGAGTTCGGACCCTACAGAAAACTTTGTGCTCCCACGGGAGGAGATTTTGATCCTTTTCGAGCCCCCAAGAAGAAGCAGAACCATTAGTTAATCCCTGTGCTTTATAGAACGTGTCCATACTCAAAGTCAGTACTACGAGTCGATGTATACCAACGGCAGTGTTAAAGGTAGCAGTAAGAGTCAATACTAAGAGTCAGTGTTGATTATCCCTTTTTTTTAAATATTATAATTTTTAGCGTTCACGTTCTTCACCATCGGATCCTGAATTATTTTATTTGGGAATAAATATAAATATATATAGATATAGCTAACAATCTTCAATATCAATTAATTTTGTTTAATTTAACGTACATGTCATCTGTTTCTGTGGCCACGGTTAACTATGGCGACTTGTGGCCAGCACAATGACCAACCGCCTTTACGTTTCCCCAATTAATGTCAGGTACCCAATACAGCTGGGTGGACACAGAGGCGCCCTAAAGATCCGAAAATAAAAATTCTCAGACATCACCAGGATTCGAACCCGGGCCCGATCAGTTCGAAAGCCAATCGCTTTATACCTAAGCGCGAGTTTTAGAATGGAAAGAAAAAAAAAGAAGCAGTCTTTCTTGCAATGAAATAATTGGATGCAATGAAATAATATGAGAAAGATGTGAACATTCGATAGATCTCTCGGAGTTTCAATTTTTCACAGATCTTCTCCAACGCTTAAATAATGTCAATGTTCCAAAATTTGAGCTCTCCTGGGATTGTCAAAATCTTCTTTCACAAATTTTATCTCTCATGTTCTGATAATCTGTGCAATCTTTGCTTCTTGTTATATTTGTCCAGCTTTTTTTTCCAGTACTGAAACTTAGAAATAGATTGACGGAATCTCACTTCTGTTGAGATTTAGATTTGAAATCACTTCTGTTGAGATTTAGATTTGAGATCACTTCTGTTGAGATTTAGATTTGAGATCACTTCTGTTGAGATTTAGATATGAGATCACTTCTGTTGAGATTTAGATTTGAGATCACTTCTGTTGAGATTTAGATTTGAGATCACTTCTGTTGAGTTTTAGATATGAGATCACTTCTGTTAAGATTTAGATTTGAGATCACTTCTGTTGAAAATTAGATATGATATCACTTCTGTTGAGATTTAGATTTGAGATTACTTCTGTTGAGTTTTAGATATGAGATCACTTCTGTTGAGATTTAGATTTGAGATCACTTCTGTTGAGATTGAGATTTAAGATCACTTCTGTTGAGTTTTAGATATGAGATCATTTCTGTTGAGATTTAGATTTCAGATCACTTCTGTTGAGTTTTAGATTTGAGATAACTTCTGTTGAGATTTAGATTTGAGATCACTTTTGTTGAGATTTAGATTTGAGATCACTTCTGTTGAGATTTAGATATGAGATCACTTCTGTTGAGATTTAGATATGAGATCACTTCTGTTGAGATTTAGATATGAGATCACTTCTGTTGAGTTTTAGATTTGAGATCACTTCCGTCGAGATTTAGTTATGAGATCATTTCTGTTTAGATTTAGATTTTAGATCACTTCTGTTGAGTTTTAGATATGAGATCACTTCTGTTGAGATTTAGATTTGAGATCACTTCTTTTGAGTTTTAGATTTGAGATCACTTCTGTTGAGATTTAGATATGTGATCACTTCTGTTGAGATTTAGATTTGAGATCACTTCTGTTGAGATTTAGGTCACTTCGGTTCACAAGAACATGCGCAATTTGAACCAAATTATAACGAACTATCATTTCATTTCACTGCATTTAAAAAGTTAGAATTTTTTTTTTGTTAGATTTGACATCTTGATTCTCGTGATGATGTATTTGATGTTGTCTTTATTCTGTTACGATTTTCTCTATCAATCAGCGCCTTCTGTGAACCACTGTTCAACAACACAGCACATCTAACATTTAATACAATCTGCGCAAGCTACATAACATTTAACTTAAGGTGTGTGGAAAAAATTATGTAAGTCTTGAAAAAAATGTTTGAACCTTTCCATGAATTATTTTTTTTTTATTTTTTAATTCAAATTGAATATTACACAAAGTATTGATTAGAAAAAAAAATGAAACAGAAACATATTTATGTCAATGTAAATCAATGATAAAACATTTTAAAAACAGTCTCTACGAGTTGAACATGTAAAAAACAAACAAACAAAAAAAGGTGACAATGAAGTCGCCCGAAACTATAAATAGGTAATATATATGTAAATGTTCAATCAAGGAGTCATCGAAACATCCGAAGTCAGTTTTCTAATCTGATTCTTAGCTCAATACTTTGAAAAGGTTATTTTTTTTTTTTGCTAAAGATTGAGAAAACAGAGCAAGCCGAAGGGATTTGTTATAATCAGGTAGTTTATCGGAGAGAAATAGAGAGACAGGGAGACAGAGACGGGGGCAAAGAGAGATGGAGAGAGAGAGAGAGAGAGAGAGAGATAAGAAGATAGGGAGAGAATGATGGATAAGAGAGAGAGAGAGAGAGGTAAAGAGAAAGCGAGAGATAGAAAGAGAGGGAGAGAGAGTGAATGTGAGAGAAAGAAAGAAAGAAAGAAAGTAAAAACAGGAAAAGAGTCGAAATAAAAAAAAAGAAATAGAATCACCAACACTCCAGTTAACGAATTGAACTTTTATTACGTATTCTTCAAGCTTCAAAGGGTTGACCATCTCTCCTTTCTAGTTTTTTTATGTTCTGTGTATGCTCTGTTTATGTTCTGTGTATGCTCTGTTTATGTTCTGTGTATGCTCTGTTTATGCTCTGTGTATGTTCTGTGTATGCCCTGTGTATGCTCTGTTTAAGTTCTGTGCATGCTCTGTGTATGTTCTGTTTATGCTCTGTGTATGTTCTGTTTATGTTCTGTGTATGCTCTGTGTATGTTCTGTGTATGCTTTGTTTATGCTCTGTGTATGTTCTGTGTATGCTTTGTTTATGCTCTGTGTATGTTCTGTTTATGTTCTGTGTATTCTCTGTTTATGTTCTGTGTATGTTCTGTTTATGTTCTGTGTATGCTCTGTGTATGCTCTGTGTATGTTCTGTTTATGTTCTGTTTATATTCTGTGTATGTTCTGTTTATGCTCTGTGTATGTTCTGTGAACTTGTCCACATTCAACATTTCTGTGTTACAAAAGGAGAGCTTTCCTTTGTTTTACTTTACCTCCCCTGAGATAGATGAACTCCAATTGGTAACAAGACTAGAAGGATTAGTCCTCTCGTAGAGCCTTGGCGAGAAACTCCGCTGTTAGGCGTAGTGCCTTTAAGATCCAATACAGGGCGAGTGATTCTGCAGTCAAACTATCCCGCAGCTCTTGGACTCTCTTGCAAGAGATGCGCCACTGTCTCCACCGACTCTCCACAGTGTCGGCAACGGACTTTACTTCACAAACCAAACTACTCTCATTTTGCTACGATAAGCAAAACTTAATAAAATTATAAATATAAACAATTTGAATAACGATTTAAAGAGAAGAATTAGTGTAAAGCGCAGTTACTAGCACCGACAGAGTGGTCACTGGTCAGCATAACGACGGACCTCTCTTACTTTCCCAAACTAATATCCCTGCAGAGTTGGGTGTATTCAGGGACCCCTTAAAATCCCAAACTTTAAAATCCCAGTCTTCACAGGGATTCAAACAGGAGATCTAGGGTTTGAGCTCTGTCATGATTCCTCCTTTTAAATGTGGGATGTGTGACAGAGAGGTATAAACCTATTGGCTAGTTGGCACGAGTATGAAACCCAGGTTGAGCTGAATCTTAGCGTCTTGAGGCAACACGCAAACCTTCTACCAAATACCCTCTCCCCCCACTTGTCCAAAAAAGAGATTGGACCATAGCGCATTAGGCATGTTATAAACAAACTTGTTTCTAATTTGGCTTACAAATTGCCAGGGTTAGTCAATGCTCTGTAAGCTCCAGGACTAGTAGATATCTGTTATTTTAAACTTAACAAAAGACAAGGAGTTATGCATACAAGGGAGAGCTAGAAATCGACCAAAAAAAATCTTATAACTAAATGGGAACGTAAAAATTCACGGTGGAGGCTCACATTAATCATATACAATTAGACTGCATAGGGAACACGCACTAACCAGGAGATAGATGTTATCAATGATATGAAAAAAGCATCTAAAGTGCCATAAATAACGAAGAACAGAAAGCGTTAAGCAAATCACACTTTGACATGATGTCAAAGAGGAGAAGCGAAAAGAGTGTACCGTGTATCAGACTGGAAGTTAGGAGACACACCAAACAGCATGGACCCTGAACGCGACATAAATGTGACGACTTTAGAAAAAAGGCAAATATAGAATTCTAGAATCACTGAGCAGATGGCCGTGCTGCGCTACGGTTGAAATAGTTGGGATATGTCTTTTTAGCCCGCATTACAACGTTCCCCTCCTAATATCCTTTTTTTTTTCTGGTGTTCACATTCTGGTCCCCAACATCCTAAAAAAGAATGCTCAACCACTTATTAGGTCCATCAGTTCTCGTCTGCCTGCATTATAACGCCTCCTCAACAATTATGTGGGTTCATAATTCAAGATCTAATCGAGATCTAGAGGAGAATTTGATTTAGATCTTTAGCTGTTTACAAATAAAGATCACTAACAAAAAAGAACTAGAACGAAGTGAAAGTTACACACAAATAAAGTGTAAACAAGTGCTTAAAGGATGCATAATTCTGTACTTCAGACATTTACATGTTGGCTTTAAAAAACATATTAGGTATGAATTGCGATAAAAAAATCCCTTTTGGTATATTTAACTGATGTTGTTGAGATCATAAAAATGGCTTGGTTGTTCTACGCGCATGTTAAGTAATGACAGGTTACACTTTCGTATTTTATCATCCATGGTAAGTGAGAAAATTAGTGATCTCAGTCAGTCAGTCAGTCAGTCAGCTAGGGCTTCAAAATGTATATTGTTGATTAACAATGACTACCTGGCCTTCACAGTAGTGACATTTAGCTACCGAGAGAAGATAAAGACTTGATCCCGCGTCATATTTTGTTGCTATTAACACTTTTCTTTCTAGTGATGTTCGGCTGAAAATGAAGAACTTTAACTTAACTCACCCAAGGCATTGTGATGCCTCTTCACGCGAATACTCAGACATTACAGCAAACATTACAACCGGCAAAATCCAAAATGGAAGTGACCAAATGACTTGATGATGTAGGGTCAGATTTACAACTGGATTTTCGGACAGGTAAAGTTCTGGAAAGATCTAAATCGAAAGATGGCTTTAAGCGAGTCAGAAATAGATTAACCAGAAATGGTTGGACCATGTATGATGTAGCGGAAATATACCTGCATGTACTAGAAATAATAATGATGCCAATCTCCTCGATTCCTATGACTGAGGATGAGTGCAGTGATTTACGTGACTACGAAAACCCAGTTGTAACCTACATATTTTTCCGCATTTCGTGCAGACAAAGGCGTTGTCTGTTGGCGGTCTGTTTAAGTTTTCTTTCCGTCTTCTGTGCCTGTCATCAATACTGGCTTCTCTTTGTGTCTCAAATGTTTATCCCGCAGCCTTTGTGGGAGCTCTCTAACTGAATTAGAAATGGTTAAACTAGAAAGGGATGAACAAGAAATGACTAACCAGAAATGGATAGACCTAGCAAGAAATTGATTGACCAGAAATGGATAGACAAGGGATGGACGAACTATTTGTCAGTATCTTTATACTTAAATATTGTCTTATTTTATTAAATGACTCATTGCAGGGATGACTTTACTTGACCCTTGTCGCGGAGGACCTCTCAAATTTTTACTTTTACGAGAATGACCAGTTCGTAGTTAGATGTGCAGGTCAAGCAGCTCTTAACGGGTGGCCATCGTGTTGGCTGATGTTTGTATGTTTGGTCTTCATCATGACGCTAGATGTTTCTAACCCTTTGTTTGTTGGGTTTATATCCACTTTTAGTTGGTAAGCTGTTATCTTGTAGAAGATCTTGCACATGCTATTTTAGAAGCTATAGCTAATTAAGTAGATTTAGACTATCCCGTACGTGTATTATATATTATCTTTAGGGCCAGTGCTGATGTGACCTCTTGAGAACTGTTTTACATGTATCGATGATGCCTCAAGTGTTTGAGTAAATAGGGAAAGAATCTAGAATTATTGTCTTTTGTTACAAGAACGGAGAAATCTGTTGTGGTTTCTTAACCATATCTAGACTCTTTGTTTTGTACACGACCACTAAGAAGCCATCATATTGAAGTATACTACCTTGTAATTTGTATGCCCGCCATATGTCGTTGTATATGATACATTACTTTCATTATATTGTTTATTTTCATGTAACTAAAAAGCTTAAATGATATGCACATAAAACCACCCCTACCTGTAAGTTATTATTGTATTAGATTGTCTTCTTGATGTGCCTGACATTATCCATTCTTCAAAAGAACTTAGATTTATTGTTTTCATTAAAATACAAATCACTCATTTATTTTCTAACATGAATTATCATGAATTATTGATGGTAGAATTTTAATATTCGTATATATTTTTCTTGAGGTCACTGCACACATTATAATGAAAACAAATAAATAGACCCAACTGATTTATCAAGGGATCAAATTATTATCCCTGGATCTTTTAGATTTATGTGATAAAAAATTTGAAGAATTCACTCTATTGAATAATAGCAGCTCCGAGCGGTCTCCTGGTAAGAAATAACACTATTCAAGAGGGATTTGAAATAAAAGTACTATCAGCATATAGATCGCAAGGTCTGAAAGAGGAACTTTTTTATCATTATTAGCAGCATAGAAAATAAATATTTATAAGGTCAAGATGACACTTTTAGTTGGGGCTAAGTAGAGAAGCCCATTAAATCTGTTAGAAGCCCCCCTAAAGATTTAGTTTATCAGACAGATCTGAGTGGGCATATATGCATTTTTTTTTTGTTGTAACATAAATTTAAAGAAAAAAAAAATTAAGCCCCTACTGAGGACCCCTAGTTTACAAGACTAGTGCTCTAACCAAACATTTCACCTAACAAGGCGTTATAATTAATTTTTAGATTACTTTTCTAATTAAAAAAGTATATAGGTGCATTTACAATTAGTCAGTTTTCCCATTCTTCAAGTTGAATTCAGATTTCTCTAACTCCTAATTCCTAAATGTGCTTCATTAAACTAATCACTCTATTGTTTTAGGTTTTATATATCAATTTGAAGGCTACTTAATGCTTTCTAAAAGCTCGACGCATTAAAATAAAAGTGAGAGGGTCAGGAAATATGGAGCAAATTTATAAAATTTATACAAATTGATATTTACCGATTTTAAATTGTAAATTTATGTGCGAACCAAATGAAATAATATTATATTAATCCACATCACCATAGTAGCGTTTTTCTGTTTCAACAAAGTCCCTGATTTCTATTTTATATTCCTGCATAGAGCCATATGCTGCATGGGGCGTCGACATGTTGTCGTTTCTATATAGAATAGATTAACAGCTCCCTAACCCACCCCCTGTCTTGTCTTAGAGATTTACGATTCTCAAATTGTTTCTCCCATGTACCCTTGACTTCTGAAATAGATTTGACATTGCGCTGGAAGACCACGGTCTTTCATTCCATAATATCTATATGAACAAGTTTTTTTTTACAAAGCTAATAGTAACTCACTCTATCTGTCTGTCTGGTTCAATTTGTGTACACGCCATTTCTCCCATACGCATTCTCAGATCAAGTTGAAGTTTCACACAATTTTTTTTGTGTACGTAGCAAAGCATGAATCAATAAAACCACTTAGTTAATTAATCATTCATCATCATCATCACTTCTTTGAGTTCCTCATGGAACATAGGGCCTCGACAAAAACACGCCACTCTCCACGGTCCCTTGCTATTTTTGCTAGTTGATGGTTTCCCAGCTCTTCCCCGGTCTTCTATGCTTCTTCAAGTACACTGCTTCGCCATGTTCTTTTTGGTCTTCCTCTGCGTCTTGTTCCCTGGGGGTTCCATTCTAAGGCCTGCCTAGCTCTGTTGCTGGTATCTTTTCTAAGGGTGTGACCAATCTATCTCCACTTCCTAAGATCTGCACTTCTATATTTTTAATTAATCATTGGGGATAAATTATTAATTATTTTGTTGGTATTGAAAGAGGGAAATAAATCCAATAGTATTGAGAGATATGATTATATATGTGGAGCTATTCCTCTGATTACATTTCATAAACGTTTTTTTCCAACTTCCTGTTCTCAGGTCAAGTTGACATATTTCATAATTGTTTCTAGTTGAATACAAAACATGACTGTTAAAAAATAACCAATTAGTTTATCAACTAGTGGTAATTAATTTAAAAACAATGAAACAAATGATCTAAGACCTGCAATAGTGAGATAATTTTTCAGTTTTTCCCCTGAGATATGCTTTTTAAAAAAAAATTATTTTTATATTTGGCTCGTTTCCTAACACAGTTTTTCGCCATAACAATTCGTTATGCATCGCTCAGGGTCATGCGCGAGTGTGTGAGAAGCGCTGGTTTTTTAAACCAAAAAGCGGAACCTGCGATGATGTTTGAGGCTGTTAAACGAAGTCATAAGACCATGAAAAAGAGAGAGAGAGACAAACAGACAGAGACACACGTTGGAGTGACAGGAGTCTTTCTATACTTATTGTGTTCTCAAGTTAAGATTCAGCTAAGTGTGGCTAAAGTCGGGCAAAAATCGTACATAGTAGCATTCACTTTAATGAACTTTATGGTTTACGACTAGATGCCAACTGCGCTACATGACAACTTTTTGATGACATCTCCGTTGTGTTTGTTCTCATTTCTGAATGAAGTAGATTCACATAAGGATAAAATTAATTGTTCTTTGTTGGATTATGAGTTGGTCTACCTGTGTCCTGTGTCTTTCTTAAAGAAGACATTTCATTGTGATTTGCAACGAGGCCGAGTGACGCTTTGCGAGAGACACGATTTTTAAAGTCTATACTTATTTACAGTGATGGTTGCGTGGTAGTAAACTTGGTTGAAATACTGTTGGCTGGGAGTTCGAATCCCTGAGGTATGTTTATATTGTATGTTACTATGTTGCAATCAAATGCAACAACATAAACATGACCTAGATAAATAGGTTGCTTCCCCCATTCGAATCAACAACAAAATATCTGTATAGAGATAAACATTGTGAGACCGTTCCCTTATTCTAATATCGTAGAGCCCAAAACCTTAACTAGTGGGTTTTTTTGGTGTGTGTGTTTATTTTTGTTTAATTTTTTTTTTTATTTTTTTTTTTTTTCCATTTAAAACTTTTTTTTTTCAGAACTTACAGGTAATTATTTTTTAATAAATTAAAGTACTTAGAAAAATAGGTTTTATAGTCTAAACAACAAAAAAAAATTTAAAAAAATACCGGTATTTCAAAAGACAAACAAAGCATGGGCGAAATGTAATTTTATCAATTAGTTTGGATCAGTCATGGAATTAAATTTGTGATAGATCTAGAGTCAATCTAGACCAACAACAATAAATCCGATTAAAAAATAAAGAGTATAACCTTTTTACCAAAACAGACATACAGACAGACAGTGAGAGTGAGTCGATAGAGACTTTGTAAAAAGCCCCTAGCTTAAACTTTTTAGCGAATGACTTAATTCTCTACACAAGGCTTATCTTCCCCTGGATTAGTTTATTCCTATGTAAATAAAATTAATTAATTACAACTAATCAATTGGTAAATTTTTGGATTGATTCGTGTATTTTCACCAACAGTGAATAATTGTGTATTGTTTTAACTTGAGCTGAGAACGGGCAGTGGTGGATATAACGTATACAGCCCAGAGTCAGTAGATACACGCTTTTGTATGGACCTCATCTACTACAGGGATACTGAAAATGACAATAGTGGGGGGGGGGGGAGGTTCGAACTTATTAACACCGCAAGGACATCTCTAAGCGCATGCCACTCGGTGTCTAACAAGAGGAGACGTGTGTGTGTGCGTGTGTTTGCGTGTGAGTGGGATAGCCCAACTTGTAACCTTTTCTCTAATATTTTACGAAGATTTAAAGCTCAACTTTTCACAGACTGCTTTAGAGTTAAGGTCCTTGAGGTCTATTTGTTGAGTCGTGGAGCGAAGATTTAAAACTTAACATTCTTATTCCCATCTTTCAAGCTTAGGGCCTGGATTAAAAAAGAGACAGGACAGTAATTCGTTATAATCCTATGCTTAAGAGCCGTGATGTCCGATCTACTGCCCGCGGACCATGTCCGTCCCAGGACGCGGTGCTAGCCACGAAAAGTTCTGTCCACAGGACATAGAAAAGCAGCAGCGATTCAGTATTGTGGATTTTAGGCAGTGGCTGAGTGGTAAAGCTCTTGGCTTCCTTACCGAGTAGTATTGAGTTTGAATCCTGGTGAAGACCGGGATTCAAGGACGTGACTGTGCTCACCTTGACCTATCCCTTAGACTTATAAACCGGTGGGGCACCACTCAATATCTGTTAACCGCCTTCCTCCATTCCTATATGTCTTTTACCTTGGATAGAATGTCTTTCAATGACAGGCCCGTCCATTCTTTTAAGGCCATCTCTTTATCTCTTTCTCTGTCTGCCTCTTCTTTTTATTCCTGGTACTGTTCCCTGAAGAAAGGTCCTGGGAGCCTACCCGATTCTAATAAAAAGACATTTTGGCCAAAGATGGGAGAATGACTAAACAGTCGAAAATACCTCTCTACCCTGAAAAAAAAAAGAAGACTAAATGATACATAGACCAGCTCCCACACAAATTTAAAGAAAAACGATGCGTTTTACAAGCTGTCCCGACATGACCAACATTCAATATTTCGTCACAGAACCGGACAAAACAGAATGAGACATCACATGTTCCGGAACCTAAGTATAGGGACTAGTTAGATTTGCCCTGGTTGAAATTACTAGAAGATGCCAGTCATGTTATTCAAAGCTGCATCTTCTGTCGAGAGGCCTGAACAATGCAAAACAAAACCACCCTCTAGGACAATAATCGTATTTAGAGCTGCCAGTTCTGGAAACAACTGCGCAGTTAATCGCGGATATAGGACACCTTGTCTGACCCTGCAACAGATAAGATAAGATAAGATAACTTTTATTGATTTTATTGTTAAATGAGAACGAATAAGAAGATGAAGAAGATCAAAAAGAAGAAAAAGAAGAAAAAGAAAAAGAAAAAGAAGAAGAAGAAGATGAAGAAGAAAAGAAGAAGAAGAAGAAGAAAAAAAAGGAGAAGAAGAAGAAGATGAAGAAGAAGAAGAAAAAGAAGAAGAAGAAGAAAAGAAGAAGAAGAAGAAGAAAAAGAAGAAGAAGATGAAGAAGAAAAAGAAGAAGAAGTAGAAAAAGAAGAAGAAGAAAAAGAAGAAGAAGAAAAAAAAGAAGAAGAAGAAAAAGAAGAAGAAGAAAAAGAAGAAGAAGAAAAAGAAGAAGAAGAAAAAAAAGAAGAAGAAGAAAAAGAAGAAGAAGAAAAAGAAGATGAAGAAGAAGAAGAAAAAGAAGAAGAAGAAGAAGATGAAGAAGAAAAAGAAGAAGAAGAAAAGAAGAAGAAGAAGAAGAAAAAGAAGAAGAAGATGAAGAAGAAAAAGAAGAAGAAGTAGAAAAAGAAGAAGAAGAAAAAGAAGAAGAAGAAAAAAAAGAAGAAGAAGAAAAAGAAGAAGAAGAAAAAGAAGAAGAAGAAAAAGAAGAAGAAGAAAAAGAAGAAGAAGAAAAAGAAGATGAAGAAGAAGAAGAAAAGAAGAAGAAGAAGAAGATGAAGAAGAAAAAGAAGAAGAAGAAAAAGAAGAAGAAGTAGAAAAAGAAGAAGAAGAAAAAGAAGAAGAAGAAAAAAAAGAAGAAGAAGAAAAAGAAGAAGAAGAAAAAGAAGAAGAAGAAAAAGAAGAAGAAGAAAAAGAAGATGAAGAAGAAGAAGAAAAAGAAGAAGAAGAAAAAAAAGAAGAAGAAGAAGAAAAAGAAGAAGAAGAAGAAAAAGAAGAAGAAGAAGCAATGAGTAAAAGAAATACGTTGGGGAAGTAAAGGCAGTTGGTCATTGTGCTAACAACAGACAACACCTCACCCTCGGCTCCTATAAATCACAAAGTCTGAACCTACACTTAGACCAGGGGTCGGCAACCTGCAGCTCGCGAGCCACATGCGGCTCTTTGGATGTTAAGCTGCGGCTCTTTAGTTCCATGCGCAAATATTATTTATTTTATTGAAAAAAAACTTTAAAAAAAAATTCTGATTCGATTCTATCTCTCAGCCACTTGTACTCGCTTTTCAGCGCACCCCTCTCCATGTCTTGGAATGTAACATATTTGCAGGTGGAAGATATTCAATTTTCTTCTGCCTTATTAATTGATATAGATGAGTCATGCGACATAAAAGACACTGCACAATTTGGTCTTTTTGTCAGGTATATGTGTTCCCTAGGTCCAAAAGAAGAACTTCTAGGATTGCTAACTCTCTCGTGACAAACCAGAGGAAAAGATAGAGCTAATGTCTTGCGAAAATACACTGAAGACAATAAAATCGATCTAAATAAATCGTTTCAATAGAAACTGATGGAGCCAGAAGTACGAAAAGAAAAAAAAAATAAAGGGGCAACTACGATTCTTTGGCGCAAAATTAAACCATGAAATTTTTACGTTTCACTACATAATATACCAAGAAGCTCTTTGCGTCTAAACATTTCCGGACGAAATAGTTGAGATCATGAATTTGTTAATCTAGATTTTTAACAGCATCTTGTCGGAAGCACTCTACCATCGTCAGTTTAAAGAATTCTGAACGAAATGTTCGGAAGAAAAAAAAATCTTGTGGCTCTTTAGGAACGTTGAAATTTTGTTAATTGGCTCTTCCGACTAAAAGGTTGCCGACCCCTGACTTAGACCAACACAGTTTGGGTACGACTGGCTTAGAGGTTTTGTAATTGTAAAACAGTATGAAGTTTTCACCCTACGGCGAGGTAATATTTGTATCTATGGCTTTGTTCATGATTTGTCTTAACTTCACTGACCTGTGAATTTTTAGCCTATTTCATGCGTACCAATTCATCAGTTCATTATTGGAGTCTTTTGAACAGTTGTGTACGATCTACGGCCCGCGGGACATGTCTGGCCCATGTGCTCGGTCCATTGGACTTAATAATAACTTTTTATTTCGACGTCCGTGACAGGAGAGTAAGAAATGTAAAAGACTCCAGATAGGAAAAAGTTGAGAACCACTGCTTTAGAAGAATGTCTAAGAAACACACAGACATTGTTATCATTTTGAGAAGAATGTCTAAGAAACACACAGACATTGTTATCATTGTGAGAAGAATGTCTAAGAAACACACAGACATTGTTATCATTGTGAGAAGAATGTCTAAGAAACACACAGACATTGTTATCATTGTGAGAAGAATGTCTAAGAAACACAGAGACATTGTTATCATTGTGAGAAGAATGTCTAAGAAACACACAGACATTGTTATCATTGTGGTCGTCTCTTGAGTTTTGGTTTTGATTAAAAAATAAACCGTCAAAATATTATCGGAATTTGTTCTTTGCCCGTAGGCTGTGACGTTTGCGTAACCATATCCTGGCCAGCTCTTGTCCTTAAGAGGATATTAAGAGAGAAGCGGGTCTAGCCTTTCACGGTGTCTAGCCAACTTTTCTTTGTGCTTCCTCAATTGTACATTAAAGGATTATTTTGGACACCTCTAATTGCAAGGAAAAAGTGCAATATTGGCCTGCTCCACTATTTTTAGTGGCTCCCGAAAGGGGAAAAGACGCTATTAGTTTTTGAGTGGTCTGTCTGTCCGTCCCTCCATCCGTCCGTCCCATTTAGATCTCGTAAACTAGATAAGATAGTGAAAATTCGACATCATAATATTTTAGGCCATTGAAAGTTCTGATGCAACGGCTACTTTTTCTTTTCTGAAAGCGAAAAATGCAATTTTTTAAATCAAATATGCAATAATTTTTTTTTCATAAAAATACACCATTTTTACAAATATTCACTATTAATAGTAACAAACTCATGAAGCTCTTTAGTAAGGAAGACGACTATTCACCATATTTTAAACACATTTATGCAAACGGTTTTAGATTTTATGTCATATTTTTTTTTTACATTTGTATTGCTAAGATAAATAAGTTCTGTCATACTATTTACTACATTTAAAAAAAAGTTTACTTAATTTTTAAAGAGAAAAAGTCTATTTAATATGCATATAAGTGGAACATAATTTAAAACAGCAATTATTAAGTAATAGCTCTTATTGTTGCCTGAACTAGAACAAACAGCCACAGCCAGAACACTAAAATAAAGGATTTTTTTTTAACGGAATTTTTTACTTCTATAGGCACTGAACAAGAGATTGACCCTTTACAAAACAATTAAATACTCATTATAAGACTTTGTATTCACTTTCACCTATCCCTTTGTTTGCTGGACCGCTGGGGCACCACACAAGATCTGTCAACCTTATTTCTCCATTATTCTCTGTCATTCGCCTTTGAAAGAATTTCATTCTGATGTTCTTTCTGAAAATATTGAAACCTGCCCTTTTACCTGCCTGGGTGGACCATTTAGGGGCCAATTTTGAGTTTATGTTTCCACACAAACTGTCTTTATAACCATGTTTAATTTAAGCTTTTTTTTTTTTGACATGTGCTCGTCTTACTGAGAGAAAAGCTAAAGACGCCGGATTAAGAATTTCCGAACTTTAAAGTATGGCCGAACCAGCTTAGATTTCATCACATCGCCGCATTGAAGAGTTCCTTTGTTCAGCCAGCGAGTTGTACAAACTCATTAGCATTCTTTCCTATTTCATAGACAGACGTTTTCTGTAGCACGCCATCCTTGCATACACGTAAAACTGTTTTTAATCAGGTCACTTTCATCTAGTTGTAAGGTTCAGTGTCCTTCCTATCTGACTAAGAGGTAGAATATATGTGGAAACCTTTTCAGTTTTTTTTTTTTTTTTTTCAAATTAAATACAACGTGTCTATCTACTGAGCCATTCAAGTACTTATAAAAGAAGGTCTTCTAGTCTTTTGTTCAAGCACTTATAAAAGAAGGTCTTCTAGTCTTTTGTTTGTTAAAAATTTTTTAGTGAACGGCCTAATTTTCTACACAAGTCTTATCTTTCCCTAAGCTCAATACATTGTCCATTTAAAACAGAATTAATTAATTAACAGCTAATTATTTAACTAATATATTAATTTGATTGATTCAAGTATTGTCAAATACAACAAATAATTGTGCAAAGTTTCAACTTGGTCCGAGAATAGAAAGTGGGGGGGGGGGGGGGGGGGGAAATAGCGTGTGCAGCACTTTTACCAGGCAGTCAATTGGATGGAGCTTGGAAATGAAACTACACAAATGAAAACAAGATATTTAGCAATACAAACGTTCCTTACTAATGGAAGTTAAAAATACATACAACACAAAATGTATGTATAAATGTGACGGAGCGCCTATTTATTTGATCTAAATGTACATTTTTATTGTCATTTCGGTAGTTATGCGAAGGCAGTTCAGTCAATAAATGTATATGTTGCAAATACTTTATGAACGAAAACAAAAAAACATAAAAATAAACCTGGGAATGTATACGAGGTGTAATTAGTTTAGATCAGTCCTGTAATTATATTTTGTATTAGACATGGGACCTTTGGTTCCCAAACTTGTTTTGTGTCATAGACCCCTTGCCATGTTTTCCAGTTTACGATAGACCCCTCCCCCCTGCTCAGTTATGTATTTTTAATAACTCTTAAACTTCAAATGTAATTTTTTTTAAAATTGATTATTAATTAATTAAATTGAAAAAAAAGAGCAAAATAAAACTTAATACAAGCAATAACCAAGTAGAAAATAAATGCCTATTAGTGGGCTGCATTAGATAGTGACCAAAGATTGGAGAATGACTTGAAAACCTCTCTTTACTCGGGAGAAATGACAAAATGTACAGAGTAGAATAAACCAGAAATTGACCAGCTCTCACAGAAATCGCAAAGAAAAAACGACGTCTATTACAAGTTGTCCAGCCATGACCAACATGCAAGAGTTCGCCTCAGAACCGGACACAAAGAGACAATACATGTCCCGGAAGCTAAAGCAGTGAGATCTGCCCCAGTGGAGCATCACCAGAGAATGCTGACCATGTCCCTCATAGCCCCATATATATCGAGAGGCCCGAACAAGAGAATGGTCAACCCCCTCCAAAATAGCACAAACACTATATGAAGAGCTGCCATATCTGGAAAGAAAACACTATATGGAGCGCTGCCATATCTTGAAAACACTATATGGAGAGCTGCCATATCTGGAAAACACTATATGGAGAGCTGCCATATCTGGAAAACACTATATGGAGAGCTGCCATATCTGGAAAACACTATATGGAGAGCTGCCATATCTGGAAAACACTATATGGAGAGCTGCCATATCTGGAAAACACTATATGGAGAGCTGCCATATCTGGAAAACACTATATGGAGAGCTGCCATATCTGGAAAACACTATATGGAGAGCTGCCATATCTGGAAAACACTATATGGAGAGCTGCCATATCTGGAAAACACTATATGGAGAGCTGCCATATCTGGAAAACACTATATGGAGAGCTGCCATATCTGGAAAACACTATATGGAGAGCTGCCATATCTGGAAAACACTATATGGAGAGCTGCCATATCTGGAAAACACTATATGGAGAGCTGCCATATCTGGAAAACACTATATGGAGAGCTGCCATATCTGGAAAACACTGCACAATTAATTGTACAGATTACATTTCTGAACCTTCAAGTATATAAATGAAGAAGTTGGCTGCTTTGATAATAAAATGTCAAAATCCGGGCTTCAGTTTAGGTTTCATATTTGAACTTCTCGTTTAGTGAAAATTCAGCTTTTATTAGACGATTGACAACCTCGCTGAAATCTTTGCCATTACCTATGACAAACATATAGAAAATTTCAGTTGATGTACCATAATATCTAACAAGTATCCGGTATACTCGTTTTGAAGCCAACTAAGCTGATATCACTGGCATAATCAACTTTTCGCATGTACTGTGCGGTTTTCCGGATTTTGCTATAAGTAGAGATATTGGGGGTGGGGGGGCGCGGTGGCTGAGTGGTTAGGCGCTTGTCTTCCGAACCTGGGGTCATGGGTTTGAATCTTGGTGAAGACTGGGATTTCATATCAAGACGATTGACCTAGGGACACGTGTAGGATGTTATCATCTTCTTTTTTGAAGTAACGTCTATATTTTATAAAAAGAAGGGAGTTTATATTGACCACTTTGGGAATCACTGATCTAGAATAACAGCAAATCTGTGCAATTAGAAATATTTTTACCATTTCTGTTTAGCGCTATTTCATGATTTTAGCTTTCTCAGTACGCTATGATCTTATCACTTATTTGGACCAGTTGGGAAAATGAAGGGATATCTGGGTGAATTTTAGCGTAATCGCTATATAAAAGCATTAATAAAAAAATGGAGCGACTTGAATTCGAACTTATTGCTCAATCCTCCTCAAGTTGACATGCTAACCACTCTGCTAGTGAAGAGATATTAAAATTGAAGATAGAATAGTTATCTATTGCTTCTTTCGAAATTACTTTAAAGTAGTGACCTATAAAGAGGACTGATTCATCGTATACCACGACTTTGGTCAAAGACAATTTCTTTCCCTTGTTCAAAATACCAAAGAAAATAGTTAATTACCTATAGTTAATTAACTGATTGGTTAATTTTTTAATTCATTTTTGTGTTGTCATGTAAGATATATAATAGTGCAAATTTCAGCTTGATCCGAGACTTGGTGTCGGAGAAATAACTTGTACAAACTTTTTACCAACCAAATTGACAGAACCCGCTTTGTAATAAAAAATAATGGTTGCAAATGGTCATTATTAAACACTTTTAAAAAAAGGGGGGAGCTCAGGAGCACAATAAATGACACGTGACTCTCTCGTTCAACCTATAGACAAAAAGAAAGATCGATGTTTAGTTATGTCTGGTATGAATAATTGTTAATATTTTATACATTGATATAGAACTGATTGTCATTAAATAGGAAATAATTGACACATTTTTGGGGGATTTCTTGTGCCTCCCCTTCACAAACTTTTAAAACTCAGGTAGTTATGACTTCCTGGTCATGTAGTCAGTTATTCGGTATTTTATCAGCTTATTTCTCTCTCTCTCTCTCTCTTTATTTGTATGGACAGGGTTTAAACTGGAGCGAGTCAGGAGACTTCTGACACCACTAGAAGACACCAGTGCTTAGAAAAAGGTTTGACCCTTCACTAGTTTCCAGGACAGCAACTCAGAATTCCTACATTAGCTCTAAACCCCAACAGACATAATCCCTACACCAGTCGAGAGTGCAAGAACTATGTCAGCCAGAAGTCAGCGCTCCCCCTATCCCCCAGCAGAACTATGCACCAGTCAAGCGTACAGTTTCCGACTATGGGAGTCGGAGGCTCCCGCAATGTTAGCTCTTTCTGAACATCGCAAGAGAGTGAACATACCCCAGTTACCATTGGTTCTCTCTCTCTCTCTCTCTCCATCGAGGTAATCGAGGGGATAGGAAACAGACGATGCTTTAACAACTGTTTTTTGTTTTGTAAAATGTTTTACAAGTTTTTGGATGTTCCTTCAGAGTTGAAGATAATTTACTTCCTTGTCCAAACCTTCCGCAGGAACGGGGGATGGGAGCGGGCAGGGTTTGAACCCGGGACCATCGATAAGTTCGAACGACAGTCCAGCGCACAAACCACAGGACCAGATAGCTATCCTGTGAGGACTTACTTTAGCTGCTCTATGTTAGTTGTTATCTATTCTACCCGGCTACTTCTGCAAATGATATACATTTAATAATTCTTGTAAACAGTGGACCTCATTCACCAAACGTAAATAGGCAACATTAAGCCACGTGTTTCCCTATCTCTTCTGGCCAAATTACGATCTAATTTTAATCAAAAATGGTTATCACGTGACAGGTTTTTTTTCGTTTTTTTAAACATCAATATAATCACGTGACCGTTCGTTCGTTCGTTCGTTCGTTCGAGGTCCATTGCCATTAACTTCTATCTAGTACATATGCAGATCATTCTTTTGTTGTCTTCTCCCAGTGGCTGTACTGAACAATGAGTGTACACATACGTGAATGTTTGTTCAGCAACGGTTCTCTGCTGTTCACTGAGGTTCTCCAACTAGATAGCGTCCCTTCTTTTACATGGAATAAGTCTGGGGATCACTCTAGCAACGCATCAACTCCAACAAACTGGGAAATACATTCTGGACTCACGTTTGGTCAAGGCGTGAACTGCAGCGTTCATAAGGTCGACCTTCCCAGGGAGATGACCTTCAACGAAGAGACTTTGATCTCCGTGGTGGCCTACTGCTGTATCTTCCTGATCGCCCTCGTTGGTAACCTTTTGGTGTTCACCACCCTGTGGGGGGACAGGCGCTCCCGCGTCAACCTATGTATCCTGCATCTGTCAGTGGCGGATTTATTTGTGGCCTGTATCTTCTTGCCTCTTGAGGTCACGTGGCACATAACCGTGTCGTGGCGAGCAGGGGATCTGGTGTGTAGGTGAGTACTATGACTGCATTTCTTACTTTTATTATTAAATGTCTGCCTGTGGTGAGTACTATTAAAGCATTTCTTAGTTTTATTATTACCATGTCTTCCCTGCGGCTCCGTCTAGGCATAGGCAACCAACCAGCTTCCGCTAAGCGTCTCGGTTCCTCTCCAACTGTCCCCACGTTTTGCCCATCTGCATGGTGACCCCCATTGTATTCCTTGGCCGTCACCTCTTCCTTTTTTATCTTGGGGGGGGGGGGGGGTGGTGGTGGTGGTTCCAGGTGAGGATTTGACTTATGAATTTAGATAAAGAAAATATTTCATATTTGATATGGCCACACCATATACTCTGTTTAAATTGTATTGTGTGTATTATTGTATCTTTAATTAGCCTTTAATGTTTGTTTTTGATATTGTTGTTAATATTGCTTATATTTTTAGTTTGATAATCTGTATCAGCATTATGATTGACGGTACAATTATGCTTAAGAATTTTATTAACATTAAAAACTATAATATGTACAATAGTTCATCAATGAATTCTTTGCACGTCAGAACCTCATGGAGGGTGGAAATTTAACAGTTGCTGTATATCGCTGAGAAAAGAATAACTAGCTCCTTGCCCACACGGGGGAAAACTTTAGTTTAGCTGTTATCATTTTTAAATTTAAAAAAAAATTAAATTTAAATTTGGCTAGAGATCTAGATCTAGGAAATAGGCCTCCCCGGTCATATGAAAAAGTATTCTACGAGATGAACCATAGTCGTTACTACTGTAGGAGGTCATAACACACTGATAACATCAATCTATAATGATATAAATAATAACTTTTTTTTTTGGGTCTTCTCTGGCAGGCTTTGCATGCTTCTGCGGGCATATGGTTTTTATCTCTCTTCCTATATCACCGTGGTCATCGCCATTGACCGCTACATGTCCATCGTCCATCCGCTCGTTCTCAGCTGTTCTATCAAAAGGTGCAAGATAATGCTGACCTCAGCCTACGTCATCAGCTTCCTCTTCAGTCTGCCTCAGGTAAGTTGGTGTAGACAACTTAAGAGCCGTCCGTTTCTTTACGTATAAGAGAAATTCATATTGTTATAACTCTAGGTTAGGCACTCAACGTAAAGGCAAGCAACTCAACCTAGTTGAACAGGAAATAAATAGTTGTGTTTATTCACTAGGACTAACACATAACATCCTTCAGCTTCCTCAGAGTCTTACTACTAAGTATACCAGTCCTTTGCTACTTAACCCGAATGTGGACCAACGACAGTCTTCCCCGCTTCGCTCCAGGTCCCTACTACAACCTTCAGGCAGCACAAAAGTTGGCCTCTTAGTTTCCCAAACATTCAAACTCTTCACAATCCCTGATGCACTGTTCTTCTCTCCATTCTAGTGTCTTCCTGTTTACGTTCAACAGTGCGCTAGTGCGCACCTCAAGCACTGGTGCAAGGCAGGGTTACAACAATATGTATAGCATATACTGCCATACACTGTAAGTACACTAAAATATCCGGCAGAAGACTTTAGTCTGTGTTTAATGTAACAATATAGGCCACAACACTGGAAATGTTGCTGAAGCCATTCGTCTTAGTAAGATTATTATTAAATTTACGATTTATATGCAACTGCAATTTGACTATGTGGTAAGTCAACTTTACAAAAAATGTAAATTACTTTGTATAAACGATCATCGACGCTATCAATTGTTCTATAAGGTTAGAAATGTAGTGTCTTCACAAAACTGGGAACATTATTATCTTGCTCAGATTGTTACTGGCAATAATAAGTCACTAAACTATTTTAGAAATGGGGCCCTTATAAATCCAACCCTCCACTGACTACGCTCATGCAATATTTCCTTTGCTTTTTTTTTCAAAATGATAGAAAATATCCCTGACACATTTTCTTTGGGGGGGGGGGGAGGGGGGCTCACACAAAAAATGGGACCCTAAGCTATATTTTGTGTTGCCTGCAAGTAAATTCAGCATTGGTTATTTGATATTTTCAAATACCAACACCTCAACCAGTGACGTGGTAAATAGTGGGGCCCACTGCCAGATGCGGGGTCCCCTGCCAGATGTTGGAGAAATCGGTCAAATCGGCCTAATTATTCATAGTCGATAACAACACATAAAAAACAACTACAACGGATTGGTTAATCAATTAGCGGTACCTTATTAATTTTGTTTTGTATAGACATGGCAGCATTGACTGCCTGATCATGTGGCATGGGAGCTGGATTAGCGTTCGGTCATTTCGATGGTCCCAGGTTCTGACCCTGCTCGCTGCCATCCTTCGTCGTCCTGCGGTAGGTTCCGACTACGAAGTAGATTATCTCTGAAAGAAAATCCGAAGCATGTAAAACATTTACAAAAATTTAAAGGTACGCTCCCTTCTATCAGTCAGTATAAGAATTGTTTTTTTTAAGTATTTGTATAAAATGTATATGAAATCACCCTGTCTGTCTGCCTGTCTATCTGAATCTCTGTCTGTCTGACAAAAAGTGTATACAGGTTATTTCTGCCACACCCATTCTCGGATCATGTTGAAACTTCGCACAATTATTCATTGGCGTAGACAAGAAAAGAATCAATTTAAAAAAAAATAATCAGTCAATTAGTTACTGGTAATTATTAATTATTTTGTTTGATACCAACAAAGGAAATTAATCCTTCAGTATTAACAGATATGGATACATTTGTTGTGTTTAGTCCCTTTAAATAAATGCTAACGCTGTTTCTCCCTCACGCATTCTCGGATCAAGTTGATACTTTAAACAATTACCTAGCAAAACATGTAGCAAAAAAAAATGTATGCAATTAAATATTGGCAATTCATTATTTTGTGTGATATCAAATAAGGGAAATAAATTGTGCATTATTGATAGTTATAGTTTTAAAGGCGAAATTCTTCCCCTTCAGATAAGCTTTGTTTTTTATTTCGCTTGTTTATATTTTTATCGTTTACATTGTACTTCATTCTATATGTTAGACCACACACAAAGGCAAGAAGACTAGTTCTATAAATGTTTCATTTCACGTGACTTTTCAGAGCGTCATATTTCACCTAGAGTACCATCCAGTGTTTACGTGGTTTTCCCAGTGCATTACGTTCAACTTCTTCTCGAGTGAACTGGACGAGATGGTCTATGACGTATTCGTGTTCGTAGCAGTCTACGCAGCGCCCTTGCTTATTATGGTGACAATGTACACGCTAATACTGATCAAAGTAAGTGTTCCCTCTGTAGAGTTAGATAACTATTCAGCTAGCGATCTCCAGTTTGGTCAAATAGATTTGTACAAAGCTTCCATCAACTCACTCTGACTGTCTGGTAAAAAGCGTGTACACGTTATTTCTCCCAAATCCATTCTCGGATCAAGTTTAAACTTCGCACAATTATTCATTGACATAGACAAGAAATAAATCAAGAAAAAAGAGTAACCAATTAGACAACTTATTACTGGCAATTAACTATTTTGTTTGATACCAACAAGGGAAACTAACCCTTCAGTATTCACAAATATAAATAAATATTTAGGTCCCTTAATTAATTGTTAACGCTATTTCTCCCTCACGCATTCTCCAATCAAGTTAGTACTTCAAATAATTATTTATTGTAGCTCCTCCCAATTTTTATTTACGATAAAACCACTCTCTTCAATATAAGATTAAAGTGATTAAAGCATACAACAGTCACCAGACTCCATAGAGGGTAGCCAAGAGTGGTTTTGTGTTTATAATTCCCCTTCAGAGGGCTTTAAGTTAAAACCCAATCCAGAGGGTTTTGAGTTTGAAACCCGCGTCCAGAGGGTTTTGAAGCTGAAAACCACCTCTTCAATAAAAAAAAAAGCAATGCTAAATTCACAAAATTCTATGGGCGTAGCCAAAAGCGGTTTTGAGTTTAATTCCCCCCTCCTCTAGAGTGTTTACGTTTAAAACCCCTTCAGATGGTTCAGAGTTTAAACTCCCCTACAGATATTTTTGAGGTTGAAAACGGTTCCCGGTCACTTCATCCCTGGACATCCTAGTATACCATGGCGCCACACTTTCATGGAGGACTTCATAGCAGTGGACACCAGGTGGGAAGAGGCTTCAGACATTGCCAGTGACAGATTTTTGTGGAGACAGCTTGCTGCCCAATGCGCCGAACGGCGAGGGAGGATCTAAGTCCTAAGTAAGAATAGCATATTAGGTTTTTGAGCTAACATTTTTAATAGCAGGATAATGTACTGTTGATACCTCAGAAAATACTGAAAATAGTGCTTGGCGGCTGGGATTCGCAAACAATCCAGGAAGAACCTATTCTAGGTTACAATGAACGTCTTTCTAAAGAATGAAGGGTCAGAATGTAGTAAAGATTAATTACGCACACACACTCACACACACACACATATATATATATATAAATACATACTATATATATATATGACGGGGATGAGAAAGAAAAAAAAATCCCCCCCAAACACCCCACCATCCGAAAAAATCCTGGATACACCTATGATATTAGTGAGTAGCTGGCCCCCAAAAATATGTCGAAAAATTCGAAAACTACAGAAATGTAATTATTAGATTTAGTTAATTGATATCGACATTGAACTATTGCGATACCTGAAGATGGAGTTGTCAAAATTTGGTTCAAATTGGGACGTCGTTATTCTCAGGGGTGAATTGACATGTTCATCCGTTTATCCATTTCAGAAACAGCTTAGTCTAAGTATCAGTGGCGTAACTAGGGTCGGTGTCACCCAGTACGGTCAGTTCAAGGTGTCACCCCCCCCCCCCCCAGTTATTTTCCACAAAAAAAAAAAAGAAAAATTCACAGTAAAAGATATTGTTTTATTTGTTGAAAATAAATACCTTCATTCATTACCTTCATTCATTACCTACATTCATTACTTTCATTCATTACCTACATTCATTACCTATATTCATTACCTTCATTCATTACCTTCATTCATTACCTACATTCATTACCTACATTCATTACCTTCATTCATTACCTTCATTCATTACCTTCATTCATTACCTTCATTCATTACCTACATTCATTACCTTCATTCATTACCTACATTCATTACCTTCATTCATTACCTACATTCATTACCTACATTCATTACCTACATTCATTACCTACATTCATTACCTTCATTCATTACCTACATTTATTACCTACATTCATTACCTACATTCATTACCTACATTCATTACCTACATTCATTACCTACATTCATTACCTACATTCATTACCTACATTCATTACCTTCATTCATTACCTTCAGTCATTACCTTCATTCATTACCTACATACATTACCTACATTCATTACCTACATTCATTTCCTTTATTCATTACCTACATCCAGTGACTGATCCAAACTCTATTCTTAGGACAATTAGAAAAAAAAGTTGTACTAATGAGTGTCGATTCAATTTAAACAATTTTGGATTTTTTTATAATTTTTTTTAAAAAAGCTCCAAAACGGGAAACTCTTTAGTACAGTTCAGTTTGGAACAACGACTGGAAACAATGCAATATTTTTGTAATTACATTGATGGTCACCACACAAAATGTCCATTAACATTATATTTGAAAGCATTACAAATGTGAACAATGTGAACTATAGACAAGTATGGTAGAGACTCTTTCTACTTCCTCTAGTCTTAAAGATTCCCTTTTGCTGTCTGCAGATTTTTTCTCACTCTTTTGACCTTTCTGATGAGATGTCATCTTCGAAATCATCAGGCTCAGCTACTAATACTGAAACAGACATCAACAATTCTTCATCAACAATTCTTCATCAATTACGAAAATAAATCTTAAATATCGTTGCTCTCTGGGGGAGTGGGGGGGGGGGGAGGCGGTGGCCGAGTGGTTACGTGCTTGGCTTACGAACTTGAGGTACTGGGTTCGAATCTCGGTGAAAACTGGGATTTTGAATTTCGGGTTTTTTTGGGCGCTCTGAGTTTACCCAACTCTAATGGGTATCTGACTTAAGTTG
The DNA here is from genome assembly GCA_030265305.1 of Biomphalaria pfeifferi. Lineage (NCBI taxonomy): Eukaryota > Metazoa > Mollusca > Gastropoda > Planorbidae > Biomphalaria > Biomphalaria pfeifferi. The sequence goes on along the minus strand of JASAOG010000009.1, from coordinate 5,786,088 downwards.
GGAAAAGTAAAGGCGGCTGGTCGTTGTGCTGGCCGTTAACCGTCGGCCACAGAAACAGATGCCCTAGAGATCGTAAGGTCTGAAAGTGGTACTTTCCTTAGTGTTTGACTAGTTTGTCAGATCAAATGATCAATGCTGTCAAACTTTTGACTCTGTTCTTTACCTCTTTTTTTTTTTTTCGAATTCATTTTTTTTTAAAATGTAAATACTGTGCTGGTCTCAGAAGAGCCTTTTTAATATCTTTTGTTAGTTAATGTGTCACGATTGCGCTCTAGAAAATGCTTACGCGCCTTTGGCTTAGTCAGTTTGCCCTCCTCCTGACATTACATAGCGATGAACCCGGTTTCATTGTGTGTGTGTGTGTGTGTGATCCATAAGGTTTCTTTGATGAATATTGATTTACGATCTTATATTTTTATATTTTTTTTAATATGTATTTTTTTTAACCAACTGCTCTTATTTATCTTTGTGAAGAAACACTTAATGGATTGGCTATAAAGCGTGTCAATGTGACATCCAACAATGCAAGACCATCGCATGATGTAGTGGCTAGCCGACATTATTTTTGCCGTCATCAACATTTATATCAATGCCATTGGTACAAACATAACAGGATTTAAAGGTGTTCTCACGGGGTTACAGCTAGGGGCACTTCACAAGAAAAGGACCCCCACAATAGAGAAAAAAAATCCATATCACCAGCTTTTCTTTTTTTTCTATAACATTCGCTTTCCGCGTTTGCTATGGTGTCTACATAAGTCTTGTCATCACTGTCGTGATTAAAGGTATAGTGTGCTCGTATTAAATATAGGTTCTAAATTATGCACATTAAATAATTGTATTACATTTAAACGAAGGAAAATTAAGTTTAATTAACAAGTACTCTCTTTCTTTTATAATATATCATGCTGCTTTTAAATAGTAATATATTTTTTTTATTAATAAGTGGATGTTCCTTCTATTCCTTCCTTCTTCTATTGTTATCTTCTGATTGTCCTATTTAAATCTAGATGTACAAGCTTTTCGAGACGAACATACAATTTTAAAACCTTTTTTTTTTTATCCAAACATAAAAACTTCGCAAACTTGATTCATACCATACATTTTTTTTGTAAAACGTTTGACATGTTTCAGATGTTCTTTCAGAGCTCGAGATAGTTTACTTCCTAGTCCAAACCTCCCGCAGGACGACGGGGGATGGGAGAGTGCAAGTTTTGAGCTTGGAAATCCGAACGACAGTCCGGCGCGTAAAACCGCACGACCAGGCAGCCATCCTCTTAATAATTTCTCCATAAAAATTTATTTTGAGAAACATACGCTACACTACACTACACTATAACTCGCCTACATATCAGTTTTATGAGAACTATCAACTTTTTGAAAAAGATTTTGGCTGGCCTAATAATTCTTTTTGGCTCTTGTTTTCTTTCTTTATAAGAGGCGCGGTGGCTGAGCGGCAAAGCGCTTGGCATTTAAACCAAGGTGTCGGGTTCGAGTCCTGGTGAAGACTGGGATTTTTAACTCCCAACTCTAATGGGTACCTCATTTTAGTTGGGGAAAGTAAAGACGGTTGGTCGTTGTGCTGGTCACTCCTTAACCGTGGTCACAGAAACAGATGACCTCTACATCATCTACCCTATAGATTGCAAGGTCTGAAAGGGGAAACTTTACTGACTTCTTTTCGTTATCGGTCTGGACACATTAATTTGTCATTTAATATGAATGTACAACTATTCTACGTGTACTATTAAAAAACACATTCCGAATCAACTCGACGTTTTTATATTCGGCATTTTGTAATAGCATATGTGATTACTGCGTAAGTAATAAACACTAAATGAACAGTTATTTGTTTGAGGATCAATCAACTCAAATTGGCTTACTGCTTGTCTGAATATTTCAAATCACCAGACGTATTAAGTCTTGAATCATACAAATTAAAATCGTATTAAATCGTATTAAAAGCTTGAATTTTAACATTATGAAGGATTTTTTTTTATAATTACAACTAAAACTATACTGGGCCGAATTGAACCTTTCCGAGACCATAGTTTGCCCATCACTGTTCTATACCCTGAGAATATCGGGGACATAGTGGATTGGGTGGGTTTGAATTACTTTTACTTTCACATAGATACAAACAACTCTGAGAGAATCAGGACTAGCTGGGAATTGAAAGTGGTTTGCTTAAGTATTTAGTTTGGTTAAGTGTTTGGTTTGGTTAAGTGTTTGGTTTGGTTAAGTGTTTGGTTTGGTTAAGTGTTTGGTTTGGTTAAGTGTTTGGTTGGGTTAAGTGTTTGGTTTGGTTAAGTGTTTGGTTTGGTTAAGTGTTTGGTTTGGTTAAGTGTTTGGTTTGGTTAAGTGTTTGGTTTGGTTAAGTGTTTGGTTTGGTTAAGTGTTTGGTTTGGTTAAGTGTTTGGTTTGGTTAAGAGTTTGGTTTGCTTGGTGTTTTTTTTTATAGTACTGTGTTTGTTATAGTACTATGCTTGGTATAGTAATGTGTTTGGCAAACTTTGGTATATTACTGTGTTTGGTTTAGTAATATTTTGGTATAATAGTGTTATTGGTGTGGAAATGTTTTTGATGAGGAACTGTATTTGTTGTGGTAATGTATTTGGTACGGTAATGTATTTGGCTTAGTTCTGTATTTGTTATGGTACTGTGTTTAACATAGTAATGTGTTTTTGGTGTCGTAATGTTTTTGGAGTCACAATGTGTTTAATGTAGCACTGTGTTTAGTATAGAAATGTGTTTGTTGTGGTAATGTGTTTGGTATCAGAGTCACATAAAAAGTCTCGTACATGCAAGATAACTCTACATTTTCGCTTGTATTTGTATGCCTTCAAACCTTTCACAAGCAGAAAGAGTCAACATAACTCGAGATCAAGCGTCCTTCTGGACATTAACCTTAACACTGACCTTAACACTGACCTCCTCTGACGTGGCATCGTGTGGGCAGTGAAGACAAATAACTCGTTGCCACGTCCACATGTCAGTGGTAAGGCCAACTAGGACGATTGGTCTCGCATAGCTCCTAACTCAATAAGATTTGCGGGTGGTGTCTGACTTTTTACCGTAATAGTTGTACCCCCCTAGTCATTGGTCGAGGCGTTCTTCAGTTCGGCTGCTCGTGTGTTTATCATGTTGTCAGTGTATTTGAGAGAGAAATATCAATGACAGTCTTGTTTTCAGCACACTTGGTAATCATTCCCTGTGTGTAACGTTCAACATACTTTGTCTCGTTTTTATTATTTAAATCTAATTTTTGTATTCTTTTGAATCGGCTTGCCCGAGCGTGGATAGAATTGTGTATCCAAATCGAGGTTTAAACGTCACAGATGGCCTTGAGCCATGTATCCAGCTAGGCGAGCTAGTTTTTTGACGAGACACACACAAGGCGTATCAGACGTCTAGACTAGAGATCTTAAATATGATAACACTTGATGTTTAAATTAATACCTAACTGGGTTATGTTTATGTCTGAGTTATAGGCCCTACTCAACTTTTACAGGATTCTATAATACTGATAGAGAACATAAGTATTAAGGTAACTGAAAACGCAATTTACATCACATCTGTTTGAACTGTTTCTATGGCGAACGAGGTATCGTGTTACCAGTACAACGACCAACAGTCTTTCCTTATTTAAAAATCTTAACGTCTGATTAAATAGTTGACCTTTAAGGTCGTTTTGTTAGAGTTTATTTGATGGGGGGCGGGGTGGGTGGGTGGGCGCGGTGGCTGAGTGGTTAAGCTCTTGGCTCCCGAACCTGGGTTCCAGGGTTCAAATCTCGGTGAAGAATGTGATTTTGAACTTGGGATTTTTAGGGCGCCCCTGAGTCCACACAACTCTAATGGGTACCTGACTTTAGTTGGGGGAAGTAAATGAGGTTAGTCGTAGGGCTGGTCACGTGACACCCTGCTCGTTAACCGTTGGCCAGAGAAACAGATGATATTAACATTACCGTCTGCGAATCTGATGAATGACTAAGAGTTAGGGTTTCACGTGACTACGCTGACCCAGTTGCGATCTCCTTATTTTGGCTCTCTGATGCTGACAAGGCCGTTGTACGCCTGGTTTTTATATACATTTTCTTTCCGCAGTCTGCATCTGTCTTGGGTTAAGGATTTGGCCACATCTAGCGCAGACATATTCATTGTCTTTGTGTCTCAAATGTGTGTCTGCGACCTTTGTGAGGTCCTCCATCTGTCTCTTTCAGACTCCATGTACTGACAGCTGCTACAGTCTGACGCATGTAAATTTTAATGAATCTAACTTTGCGTAACATCTTAGATATTGTACATTTCAACAATATTCCCGTACGTATTTACATACCATTTAGGCCTGTGCTATAATACAGGTGTCTCATTTCAAAGGGGAAACAATCCAGGTCATGTTTTTGTCGGGCGACTTTAAAAAGACGAATCTCAAGGTTTTTTAGGGAAGCGAAACAATAACCTCTAAAATAGATTCTGCAAGCTGTTGAACACTGTTCTTTTATTCCATCGAAGCTAAACGCCATCTTGGGATTTTGTATTCGCATCAAGAATTTAATGTGAAGAATGAAATATATGTTAAATAGCACGTTTTTATTATTGAACGTTTGACATCAAATTTACTTTGTGGGAAAATGCGTAGTTTCTGTACCCATCGGCCATGAGTTCGAATCTTAGTAAAGAATGGAATTGGTTAGTCCGGAATTAGCAGGACATAACGGAGCGACTACAATTCTATTGACATCTGCTGCAGAAGTTTAAGGTTGTTGATCATTGTGCTGGCCCCGTAACACCACCGTCAACACATAAACATATCAGCTTATAATCAAAGGCAATGTAATTTGGAAACCTGATGAAAACATATTGTTGCATAAGACCATTGAACATTTGATGGGTTTGTAAAACTCAGTCAAGTTAGTCGTTGGGCTCTTTCGCCTTCAACGTTTCATGCAAATACTTCCCCACCAAGCGAGAGTCCGAAATAACAACACATCTGTCCCTCGGTGTCTTGTGACAATTTTCCAGAGGAATGCTGTAGAACTCTATTGACAAACTCGTGCCCCCTGCTGTACACTTTGCATAAAACTAGATTTCTAACCAGACATTTATACTCCCCACGGTGTACCTGTTAGTGAACTTCGACTTTAAACATAATGGTTATAACGAAGCGGTTATATTGCTCTATGATGCAAGCTACCCGCACACCAGTAAGATTTAAAGCTCTATTCCATTAATTGTGATTAAATAACTCTGAAAAGTAAGACGCGTGGCTTAATGGGAGCTTAATACAACAGAAATAGAATTTAATTGCCGCGGGAAAAAGGTAATCACGTTAACACTGAAATGAAGGCTCGATTATCTATGCTTTCTATCTTGTTGTGAAAGTGTTTTCCAGATGTTGCTTCATAAGCCTAATGTGTTGTAGATCTTGTAGTGACTAAGTCGTTGTCAAGGTGAAAAGGAACACGATAAGTCTGGTCAGGTTATATTGCTTCAATGATAACTAAAGAGATATAATAATAATAATAAGGCTTCGAGTCTGAAGAAGTGTTTCCCGTGGTTACGCAGCCCCACCTGCGACCTACATATTTTGCCACATCAAGCGCAGACATACTCTTGTCCGACGGTGATTTAGAATATTTTTTTTTCGCCATAGTTTTCCTGTAAATAAAACATCCCAAGCCTAAGCACAGCGTGATTAAATAACACATCCATAACTCAGCGTGATAGTATGCTTATTTAATTAGGTCAACAAGGTCTAGTTCAAATTAGAAAAAAAGGAGTGTGGTCATTTACTTAGATACTCGGGACCATCTGTGTCAAACATTATAGACTAGGCGCTAGGCAATGTATTATTTTAAAATTGACGACGTGTTGACGAAGTAGCCTATGTATTTGTTTTTACACAAATGCTTCTCAAACTTATACCCGTGACGCTCCCCCCCCCCCCCAAACGAAAAAAAAATTCGTTTCCACCCCCTTCCCTTATAGAGGGCCTTAAACAGCAAGGATCCATAGTAGAATTGTGCCCTCTACGGGGTAGAATTGTGACGTCTTTCAGTCGTAATGTTTAGCTCTAGACAGCCATACATGTTTTTTCGAATGAACCATCAAGGAACTCGGGTAGCAATGGAATATCGCACTGTTATGAAATGCAAACAGCCACCAAAAATTTGCCGAGACTTATAGTGAGTCACACGACACTTCGTTGTATTGTGCATAGTAAGAAAATTTGTCGAAATAAAATATTTGCAAAATGCTATACAAGTTATTAAAAACTATGTACATATATGCCCACATTAAATAATTTAAATATCTTATTTTATTCAACTAATCGTATTTAAAATCTTAATAAGTAAAACACACATGCAGTTTAATAGTGTCTGTGTCTAACAACACAGTCAAGAGTATATAACCCTGTAGTAGATATTATGTAAGCCTATCACGATTTCCCTCCCTTCGATTTAAAAAAAATACAATTATGATTAAAGATAACATAGAATATTATAATGTTATGGTTATTTTGAAAAGTTAGACTTTTATTAACATTTATAGTACGATATTTTGTTAATAGGAGGCGCGGTAGAGGATGGCGAATCAATAATTGTCCAATCCGGCAGTTCCGGGTTCGAATCGTGGTGAAGACTGCGATTTTTCATTTCCGGATCTTTGGGCGCCTCGGAGTCCATCCAGCTCTAATAGGTACCCAACATTAGTTGGGGAAAAGTAAAGGCGATTGGTCGTCGTGCTGGCCACATGGCACCCTAGTTAACCGTAGGCCACAAAATCAGATGACCTTTATATCATCTGCCCTATAGACAACAAGGTTTGAAAGGGGATCTTTTCTTTACCTTTTACTTATTTTTGTTTATAAGAGATTTGTTTATATTAAAAATCGGTGATGCCCAAACTACGTCTCACGGGCCACATCCGGCCCGCGACGTGCTTCTATCCGGCCCTCCAAACGATTTAAAAAATGTAAAACAAAAAGGTAAAAAATGTTGAAACAATATTCTCTTTAAGTTAGGATTCTCCTTCTTAGATGAATTCCATCTTTATGTTTGTTTTTCTAATAGTCATAGACAATATTTTTTAATTGTAAGAACACAAGCTATTGGACAGCTATTTTTAATTCTTTGCTAAATTCCGCTACTGTCTTGAGCTAGCTGTGTCCTTGTCATCTAATGCGTGCAACACAGGGCATCATTGATGTATCTTTTTGGATCATGTACTTTTGAAATCAAAGTGATTGGTACCGTATTGTTTAACATTTGTGATTTAATTTTATCACGAACTGCCAGGTTCCTTATGTCCATATAGTGCGGAATCTTGGAGTTTTCTTCTACGCAACACTATTTTTCGACCCACACATAAGTCAGCTCTGCAAGGGTCTTTATCTGCAGCTGCTAGCAGGCATACCCGATGACAAAATAGTCAAGCTGCAACGTATTCAGAACAACGCCGCGCGAATAGTCCTAAGAAAAACAAAACAAGATTCTGCCACTACGCTCTTTCGCACGCTCCATTGGCTTCCTGTGACAGCGAGACTCGATTACAAGGTCGCCACACTTTGTCATCAGTGTATATATAACAATGAGATGCCATTGTACCTTAAAGATTTGATCACTCTATATGTCTCTCAGAGAGAGAGAGCTCTGCGCTCAATGGACTCAACGCTTTTAGTGGTGCCACGGTTCTCCCTCTAAAGCTACGGTCTGCGGGATTTTTCAATGCACGGACCAAAAGTTTGGAACTCACTCCCCGTTGATCTCAGACGGAAAACATGCTACACCACTTTTAAGAAGAACATTAAGACCTATCTGTTTAAAACTTTTTTAGATTAGTTTGTCATTTCAGCTGTCGTGTTTGTGTTTGTAATGTCACAGCGCCTTGAGCCTACAGTTTGTTTGTTAACAGCGCTTTATAAATAAAATTATTATTATTATTATTAATAATAAAATGGGACAGCCCAAGAAACGAAAAATGGACTCTGCATGCAGAAACTTTCAGGAAAAGTGAACAGATCTTTACTTTTTTTTTGTGTGTTTTTTTTGTGGAATAGGATAGTAAGCCAACATGTTTGATTTGTAAAGAAAGTGTGGCTGTGTTTAAAGAACATAACATTAAAAAGACATTATGAAGCCAAACACATAAACGCATATGGCAGCGGCAGAATTCGAAATGTTTTCTATTGCCGCTGACGAGTCAACTGACACAACTGGTACCGCGCAACTCTTGGTATTTATCCGCGGTACAAACAACAATTTTGATATAACAGAGAAGTCAGCAGCAATGAGTAGCATGCATGGGACTACAACTGGAGAAGACCTGTTCAAGGAAGTGTCAACCATCATAGAGGACCTTGCTCTTCCTTGGAATAAATTAGTTGGAGTGACTACTGATGGCGCTAGAAATATGGTTGGATGTCACAGCGGACTGACACCAAGAGTTATTAAAAAAGTTGTTGAGTCAAATGGAACTGAACCCTTGCGACATCACTGCATCATTCACCAACAAAATCTCTGTAAAAAGGTTTTGAATCTGGACCATGTGATGATGATTGTGTTTAGCACTATAAATTTCATCAAATCACAAGAACGTTGAATCACAGAACTTTCAAAGATTTTCTGACAGAAATAGAGTCCGAATAGAAAGACGTTTTATTTCACAGTAAAGAGCGGGGCTGAGGAAAGGTATTAACACGTTGTTGTTTTTTTTTGAAACACGAAATTGAAATATTTAGGACGGAAAAATCCAAACAAGTGCCACTACTGAACGACTCCTCGTGGTAATAGGATTTGGCAATTTTATGCGACATCACATCACATCTAAATGACTCAACGCCAAACTACAAGGGAAACACAAATTAATCTCGCATGTATGAAGACATAAGCGCTTTACAAACAAAATTGCAACTCTTCATTCCACCGGCGGAAAGTGTGCGTCTTGTCACCTTTCCAGCCTGTACCACTCTACAAGCAGCTAAATATGTCTTCCTCCCCCCCCCCCCCCCCCAAAAAAAAAAAAGAATGATCCTGCTTCTGAGGCTCTCGATGAATAATTTCAGTGAAAGAATTGTGAATTTTGATAATTAAAAAAAATGAAATCCGTTGTTTTGAAAATCCGTTTGCTGCAGATGTGCTACTGGAACTGATTGACTTACAAAGTCAGACATCCCTGCTTGTGTCAAGTGCTCCGACAGATCTGCTACTGGAACTGATTGACTTACAAAGCTAGACATTCCTGCTTGTGTCAAGTGCTCCGACAGATCTGCTACTGGAACTGATTGACTTACAAAGCCAGACATCCCTGCTTGACAAAGTTCAAGTGATGCAGACCACTGACTTCTACTCCGTGTTACCTATAGAAACTTTTTTAAATCTTCGAAAACAAGCGCTATGGATGATCTTCTTGAAACTGTCAGGTAGAGTTGAGCCTTTGGCTCTTGGAACTCTAGGCCAGCAAAAATGAACAAGAACTCCCTTTCATCGGCCTGAATGAGAACAGTGTACACTGTTCTGTTTGGCGGGGTGTCACACTCGCGTGCATCGGGACCCCTGCCATTTTCCTTTTCTATACCAAGCTAACCGTGCAGGACACGCCATTTATGTAACGGCCCTTTGAGGAACGACGCCTGAATTGTGACAAGGTTGTGGGAGCTTTTTTACAACTCCGCACAGTGCAATGAGAATGCTCTCGCACCCCCTTAGGCACTCTCATAGCAATCTTGCTTTCAATGTTTTCAAACACTCATTTATGTGATCAAACTTTTTCAATGATGAAACAGGCGAAAACATTGTTACATAATCGCCTCACTGATGAACATCTAGATTCAGTGCTCCGACTTGGTGTTTCGAGAACAAGAAGAATTTTGTTAGTTCCCCACTGAACTAGCTGGGGATCTTAGGGATCGCAGTAGGGAGGGAAGGGCTTTTAGAATGCAAAGAAAAAGAAAAAAAAACTTAGACACATTTAAAACAAAATTCTCCGGTGTTATTATGCATAAATATTTACACCATGTTTAGAATCTAAATTTAAATATTAAATTAAGCTAAATCTTATCATTTGTTGTTCTCATTACCTCGTTAAATGATCATAAGTAGTTAATATACTACATAATGGAGCTAATTGTAGAGAGACAGTAGGTTTGACTGCGGAAATATCCAGCGATTCCAAGCGCTTTCCTGCACGTGAGCCCTAGAACTCACTCACTTCGTGGGACATATACAACACGTACGTCTGTAATGAACGAGATCGTCTTAAAGTTATGTTAGTGTTGAGTCAGACGTCTTGTCCAAGTCCTTTTTTTTTGTCACACCACCTTAGGCAGACCCCATTTCCACTCCAGCCCAACATAACCAACACCCTGTACGGCAGTGCTGAACAACTGAAGAAAACAGCACAATAATTGTCCTTGGCACAGTCTGCAAAAGAGCTCACAGCTCAGCAGCAATAAAGCTGGCTAGAAGAAGAAGTCACACAAAAGTTGTCAACATAACAATGTACATCAGTCGGGAGAATATTTATCACTCTAACGTCAAAACGTCATGAAGAATCACGTTAGCGGAGACGTTTTGAAATGCCTTCTTCTAAAGTTTTTTTGTTGCAGACCCATGTCGCGAAAACGGAATACATTTTTTAAAATCCTTACTAAAATATTTTAATCTAAGAAACATGAACAATAATGTCATTTTTACTTGGTTAATAAGCAAACATGGATGGATCAACACAATGAAAGCTTTGTTCACCGGAAATAAGAATGAACCAAATGCGCACGCTTTTTTTTGTTGTTGTTGTTGGAATATTAAGTTGGGGGCGCGCCCCACAGTTTGAGAAACGCTGCTTATTTTATTTTGACAAGGTAAAATAAATTTTAAAAAAAGGGAATAATTACTTTGTTGTCCTGTTCTTTAACAATTGTGCACCCCTTCTTGTGTCCCTCCCCTACATTAATCTGAAAGTGAAATCCAGATGGATGTACGACCACTTATTCGCCGCCCTTATACGCCACGTTTGATGACAATCGAGTAGGCCTACTTTTCTATTTAATTACTTGTGCTGTTTGTTCATTCTAAAACAAGAGACAAAACCGCGAGATAGAACGACTTGTGGTTGTTGCTTATCAAAGCTGTTGATTTAACTTGCCAGCGTATCATTCAATGAGATGACAGCTGGTCAGGTTCAAAAATAAAACACGTAATTATGCAAGGCGGGAGTTCAGTCACCGAGTCTTTCAAGTCTGGCTATATGGCTCAAGTCAAGCTATATGGCTCAAGTCTGGCTATATGGCTCACGTCAGGCTATATGGCTCACGTCTGGCTATATGGCTCAAGTCAGGCTATATGTCTCAAGTCTGGCTATATGGCTCAAGTCTGGCTATATGGCTCGTCAGGCTATATGGCTCAAGTCTGGCTATATGGCTCAAGTCAGGCTATATGGCTCAAGTCAGGCTATATGGCCCAAGTCAGGTTATATGGCTCAAGTCAGGCTATATGGACATGAAATAAAGCAATTCATTTCTAAATATAGTCACTCCCCAGCCTCGGTGACATATTTATTAAATTCATGCTAATAGGAGGGCTGAGTCTATTGGAGCGAGGGGGAGGGGTTTGTATTGAATTTGACCAAGTTTGCTCGATTGAGATCAGCAGAATGTGGATATTAATGTGAAATAATGAGTCGTTTGGATGCCTTGTAGGAGTCCTAAGTAGGGCAAAGCTCGGATGTTGATTCGTTTAAAAATCACCTTTTAACATTTCTCTCATCTTCTTTTCTTGTTTCTCCTAGAGAAGAGTGCCCCCCCCCCCCTATGATTCTATTTTTTTTTGTCTCTTTCATCTTTTTTCTCTTTGAAGCGGACATTCTCTTTCTCTCTTTTGGTCGATTTTTGTTCTTCATTCGCTGGTTGTTTGTTTTGTTGTCCTTTGGTTACATTCTCATTTTTTTAGTTTTGTCACTCTCAATTCATTTTACACTCTCTCTATCTCTGTCTCTCTAAATTCATTTCACACTCTCTCTCTCTCTCTCTCTGTCTCTCTTTCTCTAAATTCATTTCACACACTCTCTCTCTCTCTCTCTGTCTCTCTTTCTCTAAATTCATTTCACACACACTCTCTCTCTCTCTGTCTCTCTTTCTCTAAATTCATTTCACACACTCTCTCTCTCTCTCTCTGTCTCTCTTTCTCTAAATTCATTTCACACACACTCTCTCTCTCTCTGTCTCTCTTTCTCTAAATTCATTTCACACACACTCTCTCTCTCTCTGTCTCTCTTTCTCTAAATTCATTTCACACACACTCTCTCTCTCTCTCTGTCTCTCTTTCTCTGTCTCTCTCTCTGTCTGTCTCTCTTTCTCTCTCTGTATATCTCTCTCTCTGTCTCATTCTCTCTGTCTCTCTCTCTCTATCTCTTTCTCTGTTTCATTCTCTCTGTCTCTCTCTGTCTGTCTCTCTTTCTGTCTCTCTCTGTCTCTCTCTCTGTCTCTCTCTCTGTCTCTGTCTCTCTCTCTGTCTCTCTCTCTGTCTCTCTCTCTGTCTCTCTCTCTGTCTCTCTCTCTGTCTCTCTCTCTCTGTCTCTCTCTCTGTCTCTCTCTCTGTCTCTCTCCCTGTCTCCCTCTGTCCATCTCTCTTTTCTCTCTTTAATTTTTAAATTATCGCACCTATAAGTCTGCTAAGGAGAAACAACTTTAATCTTTATGTTATCCATGCTTCAGTGGCTTTCTTTGGCCTGGTTCACTCCCCCTGTAAGATTGATAGATAAAGGCTGTTTGATCGTCACGCGTGCATTGATCGAAATGAAGTGATTGGTGTATGTGGCTTCGTCAATGACAATGTTGATCAAATGATATTTACCTGTAACAGTTTATTCAATTATATTAAAGTATCTCTTTTCTTATCGTAGACAAACACATTTTTATTAGACAGATAGTACGGATAAATGTTTCTTAACTTCTAGCACAAGCTTCCAGTGATTGGTTGAGGGAGGTTGAACGTATTCATCAATTTTAAAATGTTTAAATGTGTATAACCTTAAAACAAAATCCCCAATACAAATTGCGTTTTAAGTCCTTCGAAAGGGGAAAAACCGCTATTACTTTTAAGTAATATGTGTGTCCGTCTGTCCGTACGCTCATAATTTTTGAAGCCTACAAAGTTCTGATGCAACGGTTACTTTTTATCTTCTGAAAGTGAGCCGTCTTGTTTTTAAAATTAAATATGTAAATTATGAGATGATTACGTCCTAAGCGCGTCCCTAGGTCAATGTAGTCATTCATGTTAATAAATGACTTAAACTCTGCCAAGTCTCAGGTTTTCCTGGCAGACTCAGGCAACACATTTCATGCTCTAATAGCATTAAGGAAGAAAGAATATTTGTAAATATGTACTCTAGCAAATGCAATGAGAAGTATATCTATATCTTTGTGTGTTTCTGAATATTAAAATAATTTTTTATTTAACATTTATACATAGTGTTATGTCATTCGCCAGCCACGTTGTATTTCGCCCCGCACACGTGAATTTTGTATGAAGGGGGGATGAATTATAGTTCTTGATAGTTTGTACTTATAGCTTTGATAGTCGCGTGCAAAATATTGAAACCTGTCTTTTTATCTTTTTTATCCAACTTTCGGGGGCCGTATCTTTGCAGTCCTGTTTCGACTTAAGATTTGTTTATGCAAAAATCATTTCAAAACTTTAACAATGTTTATTTGCCTCCCTTAGTTGTGTCGACAACACACCAAACATGATGTCACTGGCAAGCCTTCCAGCCACGCTATCAAGCGTTTAATACAAGAAAGTAAGTAGAAAATAAATCAATGTTCCTCTTCCATCTGCTGTATGTTTACCACTACATTGATATTATTATAGGTTTTAAATACCTTACTTTCATGCGTATAGTATGCTCAGAGCTCTTTTTGGTCCAATCTCATTTGTGAACCATTGGGGGGGAGGGGGTATCTAGAAGTTGGATTTCCGTGCTGCCTTTAGGCGCTCAGTAAACACAACTCTGTGTCGAACAATTGTGTCGAACCTCGAGCCCCCTTCTAGGTAGCCAAGACAAGCCTCTCAGCCTTAGTCTCTTAGCCTCTCGACCACGCTTCCCATTGCATGTTGCATGCGACCTGTTGAACTAGAATGCAAGGCACACTTCTCATAATGTAATTCTTGTTTGTAATAGATTTAAAGTTAAACCTCAGTCAGGCGAGGTAGCTAAACTCATGTACATCCGAAACATCTTGATATAAACGTTTACTTTAGTATAGGAAATTCCGGCATAGATATCGAAGGCCAATGTAGATCTTCTTACCTTATATAATACAGACGTTACTTCATAAAACGAGATTACATCCTACGCGTCATGCATTCAGTCATGCATGTTAACCAATGACTAAAACTCTACCAAGTCATTGGTTTTCCTGGCTGACTCAGGCAACCCATTTCATTGCTCTAATAGCACTAGGGAAGAAGCAGCATTTGTACACATTTGTCCTAGCATATGGTACGAGAAGGATCTAAAGTAAAAGCGGTAAACCTTTTTTTTTTTTTTGCGGCACGAAGGTACGTAGTTCCTCGTGTCCGAATGGTAGCACGACCCAAGGGCCTTAACTTGAATAGCGCTGATTAAGAGCAATTATTCAAAGCTCTATCGTTCTCATTACAAAATTCAACAAATTAGATTCCGGCTTAATTTTCACGTTAATATTTGAAAATATGTAGATGTGGATATCTATTATTAATTCTCTGGTATATGTAGAGCTTACTCTTATCTTTTGAGAGTTGAGACTAACTTGAGACTCCTTGCTACAAAGGGTTCATTTCCCACTTATCACGGTCGTGATATTTTTTCCCCGCTTGTTTGTTCACTGCCCGTATATTTAACTGAAGGTCGACAGTCGAATGTGTGGTCACGTGTGTGGTCGCATGGGTAGAGTCATTATGACATCACAGCACGTGCGGTATTGCGCTTTCCTTGGGTTACAAATATTCAAACTAAAAAGGTTTACTTAATGAATGCCTATTATCCTTAATGAAAGGGATATAATCCTTTCGTCTTTTTACGCCTGCTTGTTTACTGGTGCCTAATGCCCTTCGGTAAACTGAGGAAATTCTATTGTATTCTATAATGCAACAAGACGAGATGTCTGAAATCATATGTCTATGTGTCCGAATTAATAGATCTAATTGTATTACTCTCTAGGGAATATTGTCAATTAGTCAAAATTAAATTATGTTTCTCCCAATGGCAGTAGACTATGTTAACATAGAAAGACGCATTGGCTGAAATAATATTTTTGATTAATGCTAACCCTCTTTGTTTTAAGCCTGAGTTTGGAGCCTAGTCGTACCGTAGAGGTATTCTAGAAGTCTGTTTTCATAATTATGTATATTTAATAGTTCACATTGATGCATTGCCTACAACTACAGATATCCTGATTACTTTTGTTAAAGCTTTATTCTGTTATTAATTCATCTCTGGCGTCTCTTTGAATTATTGAAAGAAGTACGTTTATGTGTCATATCTAAGTCAAGCCAGGAGTTCACACCATACAGTCCTCTGTGAGAATTTTTAAAATATATTTATATCCGTTCAAAAATGTTCCTTTTTAAAAAATTCCATGTTCATTTTAACTGTCGACTCAAGACGTTCGTCCATTGTCTATCAGCGCTACTTGTTTACTGGGGAACATGAAAGAGTATCAAGACGTCTGTGTGTAGTCACTCAAAGAACTGGTCTGGGTGTTGCGTCTGTTCTACCGACACCATTCGTCATAGAAGACCTCAACACTGACCTGCAACTTCACAACGTGTGGGAAGTTAAGCAAATATCTCGTAGCCACGTAGCTATTGGTCTAAACTGCCCACAGGTTGTGACGTTGCAGGTCAGTGTTCGGGCCTTCTATGTGAATGTTGTTTTTTTTATATGAGAAAAGAGTCCTTGACCTTGTGATCACAAAAGTAATGCCCAATAAGGATCAATAAAGAAGTCTTAGCCTCTGAAGTCTGAAGTGTTAGGTTTGAGTCGGCTCAAGAGGTAGCGTGACTTTAAAGAGAATATCATAGCATAGAGGACAACTATCGGAACCGGATTCCGCCTCGATGTTTTTGATTCCTTTCTCATCTTTTTTGTTCTAGTGGCTATCTAATACAGTTTCATTTAAATTAAGAATAAATTTATGATAAAATATGGGGTGTGGGGGGCAGAGCGCTTGGCTTCCAAACCAAAAGTTTCGTGTTCGAGTCTCAATACATACTGGTTTTTAATTTCTGGTTGTTCAGGACGCTACTCGGTCCAGCTGACATTAGTTAGCAAAAGTAACAGGCAAGGAGACCGTCGTTAAACTGTCTGCTAAATAGATGGTCTGTGCTTCTGTAAGACCGCACGGTCTGAAGGGGAAACTTTTTACTTTTACTTTGATGCAATTCTTTTTCTTGTTTTGCCGATCAAGCTTTGCCAGCACACTTGCACCCACGGCTGCGCTGCTCAAGGACAGGCTATTTAATAAAAGCCAGAATGAAAACTTTCAAAATGACACTGTGTATAGGTAAGTGCTTTAACCCTCTCGATTCATCAATGTACATGTGCATAGGTAGGTGCTTTAACCAGCTCGGTTCATCAATGTACATTTTGTATAGGTTGGTGCTTTAACCATCTCGGTTCATCAATGCACATGTGTATAGGTAGGTGCTTTAACCAGCTCGGTTCATCAATGTACATTGTGTATAGGTAGGTGCTTTAACCAGCTCGGTTCATCAATGTACATGTGTATAGGTAAGTGCTTTAACCAGCTCGGTTCATCAATGTACATTGTGTATATGTAGGTGCTTTAACCAGCTCGGTTGATCAATGTACATTGTGTATATGTAGGTGCTTTAACCAGCTCGGTTCATCAATGTACATTTTGTATAGGTTGGTGCTTTAACCATCTTGGTTCATGAATGCACATGTGTATAGGTAGGTGCTTTAACCAGCTCGGTTCATCAATGTACATGTGTATAGGTAAGTGCTTTAACCAGCTTGGTTCATCAATGTACATTGTGTATAGGTAGTTGCTTTAACCAGCTCGGTTCATCAATGTACATTGTGTATAGGTAGGTTCTTTAACCATCTCGGTTTATCAATGTACATTTAGTATAGGTAGGTGCTTTAACCAGCTCGGTTCATCAATGCACATGTGTATAGGTAGGTGCTTTAACCAGCTCGGTTCATCAATGCACATGTGTATAGGTAGGTGCTTTAACCATCTCGGTTCATCAATGTACATGTGTATAGGTAAGTGCTTTAACCAGCTCGGTTCATCAATGTACATTGTGTATAGTTAGGTGCTTTCACCATCTCGGTTTATCATTGTACATTTGGTATAGGTAGATGCTTTAACCAGCTCGGTTCATCAATGCACATGTGTATAGGTTGGTGCTTTAACCAGCTCGGTTCATCAATGTACATTGTGTATATGTAGGTGCTTTAACCAGCTCGGTTCATCAATGTACATTGTGTATATGTAGGTGCTTTAACCAGCTCGGTTCATCAATGTACATTTTGTATAGGTTGGTGCTTTAACCATCTTGGTTCATGAATGCACATGTGTATAGGTAGGTGCTTTAACCAGCTCGGTTCATCAATGTACATGTGTATAGGTAAGTGCTTTAACCAGCTTGGTTCATCAATGTACATTGTGTATAGGTAGGTGCTTTAACCAGCTCGGTTCATCAATGTACATTGTGTATATGTAGGTGCTTTAACCAGCTCGGTTCATCAATGTACATTTTGTATAGGTTGGTGCTTTAACCATCTTGGTTCATGAATGCACATGTGTATAGGTAGGTGCTTTAACCAGCTCGGTTCATCAATGTACATGTGTATAGGTAAGTGCTTTAACCAGCTTGGTTCATCAATGTACATTGTGTATAGGTAGGTGCTTTAACCAGCTCGGTTCATCAATGTACATTGTGTATTGGTAGGTGCTTTAACCATCTCGGTTTATCAATGTACATTTAGTATAGGTAGGTGCTTTAACCAGCTCGGTTCATCAATGCACATGTGTATAGGTAGGTGCTTTAACCAGCTCGGTTCATCAATGCACATGTGTATAGTTAAATGCTTTAACCATCTCGGTTCATCAATGCACATGTGTATAGGTAGGTGCTTTAACCAGCTCGGTTCATCAATGCACATGTGTATAGGTAGGTGCTTTAACCATCTCGGTTCATCAATGTACATGTGTATAGGTAAGTGCTTTAACCAGCTCGGTTCATCAATGTACATTGTGTATAGTTAGGTGCTTTAACCATCTCGGTTTATCATTGTACATTTGGTATAGGTAGATGCTTTAACCAGCTCGGTTCATCAATGCACATGTGTATAGGTTGGTGCTTTAACCAGCTCGGTTCATCAATGTACATTGTGTATATGTAGGTGCTTTAACCAGCTCGGTTCATCAATGTACATTGTGTATATGTAGGTGCTTTAACCAGCTCGGTTCATCAATGTACATTTTGTATAGGTTGGTGCTTTAACCATCTTGGTTCATGAATGCACATGTGTATAGGTAGGTGCTTTAACCAGCTCGGTTCATCAATGTACATGTGTATAGGTAAGTGCTTTAACCAGCTTGGTTCATCAATGTACATTGTGTATAGGTAGGTGCTTTAACCAGCTCGGTTCATCAATGTACATTGTGTATATGTAGGTGCTTTAACCAGCTCGGTTCATCAATGTACATTTTGTATAGGTTGGTGCTTTAACCATCTTGGTTCATGAATGCACATGTGTATAGGTAGGTGCTTTAACCAGCTCGGTTCATCAATGTACATGTGTATAGGTAAGTGCTTTAACCAGCTTGGTTCATCAATGTACATTGTGTATAGGTAGGTGCTTTAACCAGCTCGGTTCATCAATGTACATTGTGTATTGGTAGGTGCTTTAACCATCTCGGTTTATCAATGTACATTTAGTATAGGTAGGTGCTTTAACCAGCTCGGTTCATCAATGCACATGTGTATAGGTAGGTGCTTTAACCAGCTCGGTTCATCAATGCACATGTGTATAGTTAAATGCTTTAACCATCTCGGTTCATCAATGTACATGTGTATAGGTAAGTGCTTTAACCAGCTCGGTTCATCAATGTACATTGTGTATAGGTAGGTGCTTTAACCATCTCGGTTTATCATTGTACATTTGGTATAGGTAGATGCTTCAACCAGCTCGGTTCATCAATGCACATGTGTATAGGTTGGTGCTTTAACCAGCTCGGTTCATCAATGTACATTGTGTATATGTAGGTGCTTTAACCAGCTCGGTTCATCAATGTACATTGTGTATATGTAGGTGCTTTAACCAGCTCGGTTCATCGATGTACATCTTGTATAGGTTGGTGCTTTAACCATCTTGGTTCATGAATGCACATGTGTATAGGTAGGTGCTTTAACCAGCTCGGTTCATCAATGTACATGTGTATAGGTAAGTGCTTTAACCAGCTTGGTTCATCAATGTACATTGTGTATAGGTAGGTGCTTTAACCAGCTCGGTTCATCAATGTACATCTTGTATAGGTAGGTACTTTAACCATCTTGGTTCATGAATGCACATGTGTATAGGTAGGTGCTTTAACCAGCTCGGTTCATCAATGTACATGTGTATAGGTAAGTGCTTTAACCAGCTTGGTTCATCAATGTACATTGTGTATATGTAGGTGCTTTAACCAGCTCGGTTCATCGATGTACATCTTGTATAGGTTGGTGCTTTAACCATCTTGGTTCATGAATGCACATGTGTATAGGTAGGTGCTTTAACCAGCTCGGTTCATCAATGTACATGTGTATAGGTAAGTGCTTTAACCAGCTTGGTTCATCAATGTACATTGTGTATAGGTAGGTGCTTTAACCAGCTCGGTTCATCAATGTACATTGTGTATAGGTAGGTGCTTTAACCATCTCGGTTTATCAATGTACATTTAGTATAGGTAGGTGCTTTAACCAGCTCGGTTCATCAATGCACATGTGTATAGGTAGGTGCTTTAACCAGCTCGGTTCATCAATGCACATGTGTATAGGTAAATGCTTTAACCATCTCGGTTCATCAATGTACATGTGTATAGGTAAGTGCTTTAACCAGCTCGGTTCATCAATGTACATTGTGTATAGGTAGGTGCTTTAACCATCTCGGTTTATCATTGTACATTTGGTATAGGTAGATGCTTTAACCAGCTCGGTTCATCAATGCACATGTGTATAGGTTGGTGCTTTAACCAGCTCGGTTCAACAATGTACATGTGCTTAATTTGTTTACCTTCAATCTACGGTTAGTAGAAAGAAAGTATTTTCAATAACTCTGTGCATAGTTAATACTTTTTAGGTTGCTTTTATTTTCCATATGGCGTTGTGGGTCCAATATTGTCTGGATTGATTTCTTTGGTTATAAATTGTTCCTCTATGTTTGATAATTGGTTTTCAAGGCTTTTGAATTCTCTTCCTACCACATCATTGTTGCATTAAGTATTCAGCTCGCTGCTTCCAGCCTTCACTCCATTTTCTCACCTCTTATGAGACATACAATGAGAAATTTGATTTGATTAAGAATTATACGTAATGGTCACGTGACGTTGTTTCCATTCATTTTCGCTCCTCCCCCCCCCCCCACCCCGACTTTCATCACTCCCTTTCCACTGAGGGTTAGAAATAGTAGAATGCTTGGTACAATACGTCTAAGTAGCTACACAGAGACAACCGTTCGTGCAGCAGAGGGGGGGGGGGCGTTGTCCTCTGAGAAAGAGGATTGAAACTTTGAACAAGAGATAGAAAAAAGACAAGAACCGCTAATTACTGCCATTTATCTGAAAATGTCAGGCTTTAGCTCTCTCTCTCTCTATATATATATATATATATAGGTATACATACTTTCATGGGTGAAGGTTTTCCGTGCTCAGTTAACACAACTCTGCTTGAGTCCCGTGTCGAGCCTCGAGCCCCCTTCATAGGAAGCCAAGCAAAGTTCAAGCGTACTTAGCCTTTCAACAAAACTAATTAATTAGTACTGATTGATTAATTAATTGGTTAATATTTTCATTGATTCGTGTGTATAGTCATCGACTGTGGATAATTATGAAAAGTTTCAACTTGGTCTGAGAATGGGAAATGGGTGAAAAAAAACATGTTCAAACTTTTCACAAGACAGACAGACAGACGGTGAGTTAACATAAACATAGTAAAAATCATCAGTATCTTCCTTAATTTTCTCTGGTCTCAAAGTAATCTGTTGCTTTTGTTCAATGTCTCCAGCTGTTCCCTAGAAACTAGATCCTAGGTTTGACACGCACGTATTTTCCCCCCAGCTGTCTGCAGTAAGATCTAATCTGAGCAGGTTCTTGAAACAATGTTGAGTGGTTTAGCTGCCGTGCTGAGAAGCTCGAGGTTGAATCACAATGACAACTGGAAATTTAAAATTTGAACAGAAACCTTCTAGCCCACTAACCGACATTTTAATTAGTTCACATTAGCAAGTTAGAACATCAACACGTAGAATTTTTTTTAAAAAAAGGTGAGGGGGGGGGGGGGGCGACGGCTATTGCCTTAATTATAGGAACTAATGACGATAGAAAATTAATATTACTTTTAAAGCATCTGTTAAGTCAACACATTACTGGATACAAGAATGTAATCTTAGACCGCCTAGAGTGGAAATCAATTCATGAGATTGTCATCATTTAGGCGACAAACATTTCAGTATCTAGAATCCTACTTCTGTTGACATTGTGTTTCTGTGTAGATTTTGTTATGTGTATATACTTATAAAAACAGTGTGTAGAATTATGCCTCGTGGCATGGCAGTTCACCTCATAATGGACTTACTAGCTCTACTATGTGCGAAGTTATAGCATGTAGAATTCACTTTGTAATGATGTCTGTCCTGTGTTCAGTCAGTGTGCTAACAAAAAGACGCATAAATCGAGCAGAGTCGGATGTTGACGTAATTGAATTTGGTGTTTTTTGGCGTAACACGAGACCTACAGCTGCTAGTTCGCCTATGGCGAATGACGGTAACTATTTGGTGTATCCGGTGTACAGAATAAATGAAATTTCGATATTTATTATGTATTATAGTTTAATAATCTTTTCTGTCCAGTTTGGTGAGTTATAGAATTACATTTTAAAGTTGTTTCACTTGTACACATTTGGCTTACATTTTCCTTTTGGATGGAAATTTTTTTTTTTATTGTGGAATTTGGTCGGAAAAAAATCTATTCATGAGTCTCTTTGTTAGCACACTGACTGAACACGTTACTCACAACATTACAAAGTGAACACACTTGCCAAGAGGAATAATTCTATATGCTATAACTTCGCACATAGTGGAGCTAGTATGTCCGGGTTGCGCGACCGTCGTGCTAAAAACGCAACTGTCCAGGGTTCAATGCTCATACTTGCCAACTTTTTTCACTTTTTTTTAATGCCATATGAATGTTTAGTTTACTATATAATTTGATTATTAAGTAGGAATTAATTTTGTTAAACAAGATTTTTGTATTATATAGTTTACATCGGTGATCTCTTAATATCACGCCCTTTTTTTAGAGTTTGAAATATATTGTGAACATTTTCTTTATTTCAGTTTGTGCCTTTATTCTGTGCTGGACGCCAAACTTCCTAGTCATTCTCTACTATTGGTTAGCTAAGTGAGTCATGGTAATAGTAATTTAATATTAATCATCTTGGAACCTGGTCATAACAGAAAGTTTAATTTTACAGTGATTTCGTTATTATTGGTGTACAGATCAAGACAGCCAGACAGACTGATAGATAAATTGATAGGTAGAAAGATAGATAGATAGATAGATTGATTGATTTGTCCAATGTGTTCTTTACAGAGACTCAGCCTCTCAGATGGACAGTAAAACTAAACGTATACTTTTAATCTTCGCCGTCTCCAATTCCTGTTTAGACCCTCTCATCTATGGTAATTAGTTTTTCAAATTTATGGTAATTGGTGTATTTCTTACTTAACAGCTGTGCAAATATTTACATACGTTATGGAAATTACCAAAAGAAAAGTCAAGATATTTTTCTTAAAATTTGTAACTATATTGTATGTGTATGTCCAGTACAAATTGTCCAGCCTTTAGACTTAAAATTTCTTTGCCTCCCTGTCAGCTTTTCCTGTTGCTTCTTAGCCTCAGTCTTACAGCTCTACTTATGTATTCAAAATACAGAGAAGCTCTAAGAATAAGCCAAAATTTTTTTTAAAACTTATTTTAGTTTATATAAGGGAAAGCATCGCACAATCACAGTCATATCTCTCATCACTGGAAGGATATATCTCCCCCTTTTTTTATATAAAACAATTAATAACCACTAATTGATTAACTTTTTGATTGATGGGTGTATTGTCTTCTACTGTGAATAATTGTGCAAAAGATTTAGACTTGATCCAAGAATTGGAAGTGGTGGGAAATAAACGTGTAAAAGAATGCACCCAAACAGACAGAGAGTTGTATAAGTTTTGTAGTAAAACGAAGACCTAAAGCGCTGGGAACTCTTGTTTAGGTCTTGGGTGGCCGTGTACATTGCCAGCACGCTGGTCACTGACTGCTACAACAATCTTCGACACCAACGAAAATGAAAGTTCGCGGCTTGTGGGAAGTCCCGAGGTGACGACAGCGTCACGTGCCTCGGGCTCCAGTCTTGGCATCACTGACATTTAGAAATGGACGATATTAGATATTTAAAAAAAATTGCTATTAATATATATATATTTTTCATGTCATGCTTATAACGTGCTCAGTGCGTTATGGTTCAATCTCTTTTGTGGATCTGTGTGTGTGTGTATGTTTCAGAAGGTTTCCGAGCTGCCTATAGGCGCTCAGCAAACACAACTGCTCTCGAGTCTGGATTCGAACTCTAGCCCCCTTATTAGGTTGCCACGCCGTACCGTAGTCAAGATGTTTAGGCCTCTCAGCCACAATCGAAGGGGGGGGGGGACACTTACAAGCATCATTTTTTTTGTGGTCTTGTCATTTGCGCTACTGGCTTTTGTTTGTTTACAGGGATGTTCACCACCTCGTTTTAAATTCACCATTTAATATCGCAGGGATGTTCAACCCCTCATTTAAAATTTACTATTGAATATTGCAGAAAAGTTCACCGCCTCGTTTTAAATTCACTGTTTGAAATTGCAAGTATGTTCACCATTTCGTTTTAAATTTACTATTTGATATTGCAGGGATGTTCACCACCTCGTTTTAAATTCACTGTTTGATATTGCAGGGATGTTCACCACCTCATTTAAATTCACTATTTGATATTTCAAGGATGTTCACTGCCACATTTTAAATTCACTATTTGATATCGCAGGGATGTTCACCGCCTCGTTTAAAATTCACTGTTTGACATTGCAGGGATGTTCACCCCCTCGTTTTAAATTCATTATTTGATATCACAGGGATGTTCACCACCTCGTTTTAAATTAACTATTTAATATTGCAGGGATGTTCACCACCTCGCTTTAAATTAACTATTTAATATTGCAGGGATGTTCACCACCTCGCTTTAAATTAACTATTTAATATTGCAGGGATGTTCACCACCTCGTTTTAATTTCATTATTTGATATTGCAGGGATGTTCACCACCTCATTTCAAAGAAAGTTCAAAAAGTGGAAGGAATATGTCTATCAAATATGTACTCCTTGAACTGTTCAACCAAGAACATGTTTGAACTTCTTCTCTAAAACAACAAGCCAGGTTGCAGTGACATGGGTCAAGTCTCTAGGCTTCAGGACTTGCAGATCTTTAGCGACAGAAAACTCAACACAAATCAATGAGCACAATTTAGAAGATCCTTTTTTTGAGAATGTTTACTGAATAGAAGAAGAAAAGATAATTATTCTAAAAAAAAATATTGTTTTAAAGCTAAATCATTTATCAAAGTTATATTGACCTTAAGAAGATATCTAGATTAGATTAGCATCTGGCGAAGAATTAGAAGTACTTGTCGCAGCCATGGAACCATGTCAATCCTCTCTATAGAGACTTACAAACTGACTGATTCACCAACTAATTCTCCAACTTCATGCAAACGAAAACGTATGAAGATTTAGAAACAGTAAGAGCCATTTTCACGATCGATGCCGCAGCCGGTTACATTTACCAAAAGCGATTTTTTTTCATTCGCAGTTTCCTCCCAATATTTTAGAAAGTAAACTTTCTTCCGCTGCTTTGTTTAAACACTTTTCGATGTGTAACTTTCTGTAACACTCCTAGGCGCGTAGCTTGCTCATTTAGACGTGTTATAAAAACAATCATTTAAAAATTATTTTTTTACCTTTACCGATACCTATCCCTTAGTCTGTTGGACCTTTGGCACCAAGCAAAACTTGTCGACCATCTTTCTATGTCAGTCAAAACTGGGACAGAGTCCAGGTGTGAACAGACGATGGCATGGGAAATAACTCTAGTTCCAAATAATCTTTATAGTGATGTGATGTTGAGGGCTGGAAACTAGGGGGCTCCTTGTGTGAGTTAAAGGCAGCAACTGAACTGTTCCGAAGCAGCTTTCAAGTATTTCCTAGAGGACAGCTAGAAGAAGTAATGTATGTGGGAAGTCTTCGAGTTAGTGGGTAGCCTTTCACCTAGAGCCATTTTGATAGTTATATTATTACTCATCATAAAATTAAATTTGGCTTGCAGCGTTTTTATTTTAATCACTGGGAATTCTCGCATGAATTCATTAAAGGGTTTTAAAAAAAACAAAAAAACTAGTCCTTCAGGAATATTGAGGACCGTCTAATGTAGAACTCTTTAGTTGGGCTGATAGATAGAATTAGTGACAATAGCTTGTCTTCGAGTCCGAAGATCAGTGAGGAATGCAGTATTTCCCTTGGCTGCGCATCCCCAACTGTGAACTACATATTTTGCCACAACCAGGACAAGCATAACCATTATTTCCAGGTGGTCGATTTAGATTTTATTTTCGCCGTCTGCGTCTGTCCTCGGATTTTCTTTTGGTCTCAAATGTGTATCCCGCGGCCTTCGTGAGAGACCTCCAGCTGTCTCGTTGTGAGGCCGCATGCAACCAGGTGCTCTCTTCTATGTCAGCTAAGGCAAGTTGGCGCCTAAGCTGGTCTTTGAAGCGTTTCCGTGGGGCGCCTCTGTTACGTCGACCACCTTTTAGCTCACCAAAAAAAGACTGCCTTTGGCGTACGTTCGTCCCCCATACGGGATACGTGCCCTGCCCAGCGTAACTGTCGGACCATAAGAAGTCCCTCTATACTGTCCATACTGACAATATACAAATGTATATAGAACTTATACAATTTATTAATACACATTATCATGCTATATCGCTAAGTAAATCTAATATTCTAGTAAAGACTAATGTCTTTAAATTGGGTTTTTTTAAAATCTGGACTTGTATTATCAAACTATAACTTTCTGTATGAGCTATATTTATATTTGGGAACAAATAGGTTATGTTTGGAAAAGGAGGGGGGGGGGAATGGTCCCTTTTTATTTGACCTAATCATTCATTTATTAAGAGCAAAGTAATCGCTTTCACAAAAAGGCATCAGTGCAGAAAGGGGAGGGGGGATTGTCTTTTTAAAAAAAAAATTTGTATTCTCCTTGTTTTAATAATTTAAAAAAATATATAATGACTCCATGTGCCTGACTCCTATTGTTTCCTATGTAGAGTGGAAAGAGACATTGTCTTGTGCTTGTTTGTCTAGTTAACTCTAGCAAACCTTGTAGGCCACTTAGAATTGTATTTACATTTTGGTGTTTTAAGACATGATTTATTCTTACAACTATGCAAATATTCCATTCGGCACTTATTCTTAATGTTTGGAGTCTAAGACAATGCCTTAATATTATGCAAATTTTTTGAACTATGAAAAGTATCACCATTTTGAATAAGCATTTTTTTTTTAGTCATTATGTCATTTATTTTGCAAGTTAGAGAGTCAAATGCTCTGAAAGAATACAAAAATAAACACTGTGAATGACATTGTAATGCCTAAAATTATTGCTTTTTTCATGTTTCAAATATATAAAAAAGATGAACTCATTATAGTTAAAAGTTTTAAGATAATTTCAGACTCTTTTATGGTAGTAATGTTTGATAACTTATAAGAATAAGTATTGCAACTTATTTATAACAATTTCTAATTCCTTATGCTAGAACAAATTTGTACAAGTGCTCTTACTTCCCTAGTGCCATTAGAGAATGGAATGGGTTGCCTGAATCAGCCTGGAAAATCAATGACTTAGCAGAGTTTCAGTCATTGATTAACATGCATGACTAGTTTGACACATAAAATGTGTAGGAAGTAATTATCTTCTTTTTTTGAAGTAACGTCTGTAATATACAAGATAACAAATGCTTGGTGAATAGTACCAGCATAAGTGGTTATGTGATTATTATAAATAAACATTAATCGGACCATGGATGATTGGTTGTTTAACTATGTACTTTTCTTATTTTATCTAGATCTGGTCGCTTATACCAAAACATACTAGACTATTACACCTGACCCTAGCCCTAACAAGTCTTAACGTGTATTTTCAAGGGTCTAATGTTAATAAAGATATCACATGATTTTTCCCAAACTTGCAATGAGTTCATTTCAAAACATTCTTTTCATATGATATCATTATGTGCATTCGTCATTAACAATTAGAATATCAGATCAATATGTCAAAACACAAAACTAGAATTCTTCAACGAAAAAGAAAACTTCTTAATTTAAAAATTTTTTTTTTTATGAAATGTGCCTCTATAGAAACAAAATGTTTTTATTTTTTTATCAATGTGTATCACTGCCTTAGACTTGTATCTATACAATTTTTCATATTTTTTGTAAAGAGCAATGTGAAGTTAATAAATTATTTGTATACAAACGTTGCTGTCATTTCATTGATCTCTGAACATTCTGGATCACTTCTTGGGAAAAGGTAAAAAAAAACAAAACAAAAAAACTACTTATAAAAAATAAAAAAAAGAGAAGTTCCCCTTTCAGACCTTGTGGTCTATAAGGCAGATGACGTAAAGGTCATCTGTTTCTGTGGCCTACGGTTAATGAGGGGATCATGAGGTCAGCATAACGACCAACCGCCTTTACTTTTCCCCAACTAATGTCAAGTACCCATTAGAGCTGGGTGGACTCAGAGGCGTCCTAAAAATCACGAAATTAAAAATCACAGTTCTTCACCAGGATTCGAACCCAGGACCCTCACGGCGGTTGAGTGTATAATTTATTTAGTATATAAATTCTATTTCGTATCTAATCTATGTCTTTGAGATGCCTGTGTCATAAATTTAAAAAAAATACTTGAAATTTGTATTTCTTGTCACCTTTTATGTACAAAGGAAACATATCATATAGTTAGATACACATTGAACAGCTCCCTGATACTTGTAAAGTACTAGTTTAGTTAGAGAGTATGTTAGTTTTGGTAGATAAATATAATCTGTTTCTGTGGCCTACAGTTAACGAGGGTGTCACATGGCCAGTACAACGACCAACCGCCTTTACTTTTTCCCAAATAATGTCAGGTACATATTATAGCTGGGTGGACTCAGAGTTGCTCAAACATCCCAAAATTAAAAATCCCAGTCTTCAACAAGATTCAAACCCAGGACCACCGGTTCGGAATTCAAGAGCTTTACCGCTCAGCCACCGCCTATTGAAACTTAACACTTAGTTCAAAACTCTATGACGCTTAAGGTAAAGCTGCTTGATGGAAGTTTTGCTTTAAGATCAATCTAGTTATCAGCCTATTAATTTCAGCTAGAGGCTATACAGGCCTTAGATTGGAACTGCCAGGGCACAAGATGCAGAGGAAGACCAAAAAGAATACAGTGACACAGAGTACTAGAGAATGTTAAGAGGACAGGAAGAGCTGGGAGGCCATTAAAAGACTAGCAAGACACCGTGGAGGTTTCACATTCCATGAAGACAAAAATCTAACATTATAATTAAAACTAATACATTTTTGGACAAAATATGAAAAGAATAAGAAATGAAATAAAGAAAGGATGTGTACATAAAATATGCACATCAAACAGTAGATCTACATAACATACATCAAACAGCAGATCTACATAACGTACATCAAACAGTAGATCTACATAACATACATCAAACAGTAGATCTACATAACATTATCCTTAAGCATACATGCAATAAATATGCTAGATATCACAGCTTTAAAAAATCATAATTTATACATAAGCACAGCCAACGTTATTGCAACAATCTTAAGTCAAATGATAAATGGCAAACAAAAGGATGATACACTTATCAGATGCATCCTTATGTGTTCAGACCAAAAATAAAGTCAATATAAAATCATTAAGCCTACTCACAGCATAAATAATTGAAAGGAAGTGATATATAAGAGAAATAAATGTTTGGCCTCCTTCAGTTGAGATGAAGTTTACCCTATAGACATGAGATAGAATCCTGGGTATTAGCTATGTTCCGAGTGATGTCACTTTCCACCCAGCTGATGTGTCCAAAGAACAACAGGTGCCCAATACAGTTTGGGACCGCAGAATCACAGGTTCTGCCAGGAAATAGCATTGTTTGCTGTAAGCTGCCTAAGGGTCACCCTTCAACTTATTTTTCACCAGGGTTGAGTTACAAAGCATTTGCCATGTAAGAATATGACATAGGCTTGGATTCAAAGTAATCTTTTGTAATGTATTTAGAATAAAATTATTACAAAATTTATTTCAAAGAAGTTCTATTTAACTCTAGATGCTTTTCTACATGTTTTATATACAATATTTACTGAAGTTTGCAAAGAACATTTCACAATTATCTATCTGCCTAGATCTAAATTGGTGTAGTAGTACAGACCCAAACATCAAAATTAAAAGCTGACTAATTGTTTATTGTGATGATATTGAGGTTTTTTTTGAAATACAATTTGTATTCTATCTTCCAATAGAAAAATTATTTTATTTAATAAAAAAAAAAACATGAAAAATATTTTGGCAACTAAACTTGAAATGCAGAATTTAATTTTTTTTCTCTGATTTTAAATAAACAATTAAATAAAATAAATAAATAAATAAACAATTAAATAAATAAATAAAGTTGTAAAAATGTAATGAACTGTGATGGGCATTTTTTCCCTTCAAGTTTGGATTCAAAAGAATCGCCTAAAATCTTAGGTTTCAACCAAAAGTGCTCATGAACACTATATTGGGTAGAGCATAAGATAATATTCTCATTATTGGCATTACAAGCCAACATAACTGACTACTGTGAGCTGGCTTAAATTGAAAGAAGAATTAGATACCATTTCTCCTTGTTTTTTTTTTTACTCTCAATACACCATAATAAATAAATCAGATTTTTTAAGTGAGTAAGCTTAACAATAATAATAATAGCTTTTATATAGCACTACTTACATGCTTAGAGCACTATGGGGGGGGGGGGGGGGTATCTGGAAAAAGGTTTTTCCTGCTGCCTTTAGGCGCTCAGTAAACACAACTCTGCTCGAATTGGGTGTCGAACCTCAAGCCACCATCATAGGTAACCTGAGATGAACTCCTATTGAAAAACAGAGCAGGAAGGACTATCATAGGTAGCCAGGCCAAGCCAAGTTCAAGCACACTTAATCTCTCGATCACGCTTCCCAATAATATTTTTAGATTTATATATAATATTTTATAATTGCATTAAGAGATTCATAAAAATTTTTTGTCAGATCATATATTTCATTTTGTCACGAGAATGAACCATTTGATGGGCATTCAATGATGAAGACCTAGAAAATTCTTTAAGGCATGTTCGGCATTTAAAAGGTTTTTCATCATCAGCTGTATGGACCGTAAGATGCCTTTTCAAATTTGATGAACATGTAAATCCTTTTTGGCATATGTGACATGGGAATGGTTTTTCACCAGAATGAACCAACAAGTGCGTCTTTAAAGTTGAAGAAGAAGAGAATTCTTTCTGGCATATTTCACAATTGTATGGCTTTTCACCAGTATGGACCAAGTGATGCTTTCTTAGACTTGACAAACAAGAAAAATTCTTCTGGCAGATCTGACACATGTATGGTCTTTTCCCTGTGTGAACAGAGAGATGCCTATTTAGAATTGACGACTGGGAAAATGCTTTTTCACAAATTTGACATTTATATGGTTTTTCTCCGGTGTGCACAAATTGATGTATCTTCAAATTGGAGGAGGAAGAAAATCCTTTCGAGCACACGGGACATTTGAATGGTTTTTCACCAGAATGACTCAAGTGGTGAATTTTCAAGTGCGAAAACTGTGCAAATGTCTTCCAGCACATGTGGCATTTGAAAGATTTGTCATGAGTATGAACTAGCTGATGTCTTTCTAGAACTGAAGACTGAGAAAACTCTTTGTGGCATAGCTGACACTGATATGGCTTTTCACCAGTATGAACCAATTGATGAGTTTTCAAGTGAGAAGATGAAGAAAATTCTTTTTGGCAAATTTGACATTGGAAGATTTTTTCTCCAGTGTGTATCAAAAGGTGGGTTTTAAAATGGGAAGAGGATGAAAATCCTTTCTGGCATATTTGACATTTCAATGGCTTTTCATTAGAATGAATCATTTGATGTTTTTTAAGACTCTTTAACTGTGGGAATTTTTTTTCACATATTTCACATTGAAATGGTTTTTCAACAGAATGAACAAATACATGAGTTTTCAAATGTGATGAACGAGAAAACTTTCTTTGGCAGATTAGACACTCAAATGGTTTTTCACCAGTATGAACTGACTGGTGTCTATTCAAGGTTGAAGATTGCGAAAAGACTTTCTGACATATTTGACACCTGAAAGTTTTTTCACCGCTATGAATCATCTGGTGAGTTTTAAAATTGGAAGATGATATAAATTCCTTCTGGCATAATGGACATTTGAATGGTTTTTGAGTAGAATGAATTAGTTGGTGTCTTTCAAGACTGGAAATCTTCTGAAACTTTTCCAGGCATATTTGACAGTTGAATGCTTTTTTATTTTTATGAATCTTTTCATGGGTTTTCAAATGTGAAGACCGAGAGAATTTTTTCTGGCAGATCTGACACTTATATGGTTTTTCTCCAGTATGAATAGACTGGTGTCTATTACGAGTTGAAGACTGAGAAAATTCTTTTTGACATACAGGACACTGGAATATTTTTTTTGATATTGTGTTTTTATGTTCTAGCTTTTGATTATCTTTGGAAGTATTAGAACTAGAGTGTTGGTTGAAGAATATGTCTTCCTCTTGGGTAAGTGACATTACCTGCATTAGAAATAAAAAAATAAGTTGGATGTACATGTGAAAGCCAATTCTTGTAAGTACATATGTTATGGGACCATTTAGAGTGCAAGATATTTTTTCCTGCCTACAAAATAAAAGACATGTTTTAGTCATAGCATGCTATCATGAAGTGGTATTTCAATGTACCTAATACCGAGAAAACAATGTGCTTAATTATTTTATTCCGTCATAATTATTTTATGACGGAATTCTTATTGGTCATTCATTACTATTTCACAACCTGTTAGGATTGAAGCTTCAATAACTTTGTCATTTGTTATCCGAACATGATTTATTTAGTATAGAATTAATTGGGAATGGATGCTCTTTTCATATGACACAAAATAATGTTTACAAAATTAAACATTAATTTGATGTAATGAAGTCTAATTAATGATGGTATCTTTAATTAGGAGAGAAAAGGTTAAACAGCTATAAGATATGACTTACTTGAGACTCACTTCTATTAATAAAATCATGACTTTGAATAATGTTAACATTGTCTGATGAGCTTGAAGAGACACTATTAGCCTCATCTCTGTTTCCTACTTCATCCATAATAGGCTGTTGAAATACTAAATCAAAGTTTTGTTTAGTATTGAAATTAGCCATCTTTGATAGTTTGTCACTTGGTTTCTGAGTTGGATAAGTTCAAACTATTTCACAGATATTTTGCATTTCACAAGTTACTTCTTTCCTTGTCTGAAGAGCTCTGTCTTGCTGTATGTTGTCCATTATAACTAGTTCATAAAATGTGTAGCGCTGTCGCAGAGGTGTCTCTGTAACAAACAGAAACATTATAATAATGAAACTTTTATTCTTGTTCATTTTGCATATAAAGTAAAAAAAAAAGAAAAACCAAACTTAAAACCACAAGTTTGATGTTAAGTCTAAAACTTCTTATTAAGATCCACTACCCCAGATATCCATTTACATCTCATAGACCCAATTTATTTTTCCAAATACATGGAACTTTGGAACTCACTAATTAAAAATAGACAGTTAGATGAGACCATCAAGTACTGCTGACTGATAAAATTGATGTTATGAGTTTGGTATCAAGAGCAATGGTGTGTAAGATGTGAGATTGTGTGTGTGTTTGTCTATTTTATTAGTTGAGTGGTGAACTGTTTTAGCACGGGGTTTTCAAGGGGGGACAATAAGGTTTCCTGTGGTCAGTCTAGTCAGTTGAAGAGCTGACCTGGTCTGAGTAGGGTGTTGACGATTGTTGTCAGTTGTATTGCGTAGATTAAGGTGATATTATTTCTGCATTGTGTATACTGAATATTTGGGGTAATGCTATGTTGTGTCATGATACCCTCATGTAATTTACTATTGCTTCTAGTCTAGGCGCGCTGTAGTTTTTAATTTGGACACATTTAGTACTTTTAGTATTGATGAATATGTATTCCATATTATATGTGTAACACATTGTTTGCTGTAAATAAATACTGATGTTATACTCCTTTGTTGAGTGCACTTTACAATACTTATATGCTTGTAAAGATCTACAGTTGGCGCCCCTCATAGAATCATACCATTTGTACATCGAGCCAGTTGTCTATAGAAAGAATTACCCTAAGTTCTTTACATTTGGACTACAGCATGTGTGGCATTGAGCATTCTGCGAAAAAAAAAAAGGTTATGCGAAAAACATA
This sequence comes from Biomphalaria pfeifferi, assembly GCA_030265305.1. Taxonomy (NCBI): domain Eukaryota; kingdom Metazoa; phylum Mollusca; class Gastropoda; family Planorbidae; genus Biomphalaria; species Biomphalaria pfeifferi. The sequence goes on along the minus strand of JASAOG010000009.1, from coordinate 5,752,153 downwards.
GATTACAAGATGCACAGCAAGATGGTACCACTTAACATCAATTAGCCAGGTACAGATGACCAATGGCATTAGTGTGATGCCAGCCACACAAGCAAAGAAATGAGATACAACATCTGAAAACTATAGGATGGACAGCAGGATATGACCACTAAATATTGAGTTTGATGACATTATTGTTATGAAGCTGGACTACAGTGTGAACATACTAAGCATGCGTGAACAAAAATTACCACAGCCACGTAGTAATGTGAATAATAAAGATTAGAAGATAAACAGTGTGATAAGAACACTAATTATAAGTCAGCCAGGTACAGGTGACCCATGTGGAGCGCATTAGTATGACATAAGTTACAATAAGAATATTCGTTATTCAGAGAAAGAAGATTTGAAGCATAGGACAGAAACAGATATATATATTGTTATAAACCTGGTGGTGACACAGATGGGGGTAGGTTGTGTGTGTTTTTAGCCTACGCAAATCACCCCAGTCCAGCGCTAGATGAGCGGTCAACCTTGACGAGATACAGTATACGCCAGTATGGTAAGGACATGTGTTGTAAATATTATACATGCAAGTCACGGCGAATGTAATCAACCAGAGTGGTCAAGTGATGTTACATCTGGTTCTAGAAGGCCTGTATATAAGAGCGAATGTGCTGGAGTCAAAGAACTTCATGTTATCTCGCAATGTAACCAGTACGAGGCCAAGTCAGAACAGCACAGTGTGAATAGACAGTCTGGGACAGAGGCAGCAAGGTTTTTGTACAGTCAGTGTTAATGTTGTTGCCAATTGTACATTTTGGCTGTGATGTATTTGAAATTAAACTATTAATGCTACTTTAGAGCCCTGAGTTGTCAAGTTCTTTGAGTTAGTTGTGTCATATGGTGCAGTTTGCAGAGAGCCTGGATAGAGAGAAACATAAAAATATACACATACTTAAAAAAAATAATTCTTAATTATTGTGTCCCGTTGCAACTGTTTTAAAACTTATGGTAATGTAGTCAGGGAAAATATCAATGCAGCAAGTGTTAAACTTTACCCTCTCAACCCTACCCTTCTTTGACCTCTGATCTTTTTAAACTTGCAAGGAAATAGATGGCTGCCTGGTCATGTGGTGTGAACACTAGACTGTCATTCAGACTTTTCGATGGTCCCGGGTTCATACCCTGCTCGCAGTCATTTACCGACATCCTGCAGGAGGTTTGGACTAGGAAGTAAATTTTCTTCAAGTTTGAAGGAACATCCAAAACATGTAAAACAATTTACAATAAAACCAGGAAATACATTTGAATTTATTATGTTTATTTTTATTGCCACATAGATCTAGATAAAGACTTAAAATCTTAGCATGCAGAGAATTGGGTTTTACTCTAGTAGACTCTACATTTAAGATTTAATAAGATAAGATTGGCCTTGAGATTAGGTGTATTCTAGATATAATTATTATAATATAAATATAATCTACTAGATCTATACTTGAGTTTGATGACATTATTGTTATGAAGCTGGACTACAGTGTGAACATACTTTGTAAACTATCTAGTATATAGATCTGAAATATAGATTTTCTAGTAATCTTCTACTGACGACTAGATTGACTAGATCTATATTATATATATAGAGAGAATTTTAGATTCTACATGATGTGGATCTAGATCTAGTCAATCTATCTTATCTAGACTACTCAGCTAAATCAATCAATGCACTGTCTCAGGCTGTAGTAGGTAGTGTAGGACATAGATTCGTAGTGTCTGTAGTAGACAATTGTCACAATAGTAACTTAGGCCTACTAGTATTATAGTTAGTGACACTGTAGTTCAACCTCAGAACATCATTTTAACCAGTCAACTTACACAAAATAATGTTTGTTTTACATGTTTCGGATGTTCCTTCAGAGTTGAAGATAGTTTACTTCCTAGTCTAAGCCCCCCGGCATGGGAGCGGGCAGGGTTTGAACCCGTTACCCGGGACCATCGATAAATCCAAACGACAGTCAAGCGCGCAAACCGCACGACCAGGCATCCACCAAAATGTCCAAATCTAGTCTACTTTCTATGACTCTATGATTATGAGTCTATATAATTAATAATAGTCTAGAGGTCTATATAATAGATCCAAAGTGACTAAAGTCTAGTTAGCTTAAGTCAAGAAAAGTCAAAGTTACTTCTTAATTTCTTATTATTGGAAGTTACTATACTAGATCTACTGATCTAGTCTACTTCAGTCTCATACTCATATTTACTAAACAAAGTTAAAGAAAACCGGATGTTTGTGTAGAGAGTTGAATGATTCTAGTTTTAATAATTTTTCTTAAATTAAATTAAAAATTGTAACCGAAATTTTGATTATATAAACATAAATAACTTTGATAGATCTATTATCATGTTATATATAGATCTATATCAGATCTAGATTTAAAACTTACCAAATTATTTTTACTATTTAATCTTTAGACAACTAGATCTAGATCTATTTTAAAGTCATTTTCCATATCATAAAAAATTAAGAAGATATCTATAAATAAATGTGTACATCTAGATCTCTATAGCACCACAACTACAGTTCTGGTCAACGGTGCATTTATAGAGTAAATCTTTTATATTGTGGACCACTTAATTTTGGACCAACCATTCCCCAAATATTTTGCAGTTGTGCTTCTTGTTCCAGTGATCTTTTCCATCTTTGCTTTGGTTTCAAAGCCTTTCTAACCCAGTGGGTTCCACTTCAAAAACTGATTTGCAGTTTTCCCTTGTTCTTCGCATTGTCTGTTCAATCCAGCCCCAGTCTTGGTGGCTGCTGGGTTGTTTCCCCACAAAAGTCAGATTATTTGCAGACGATTGCATAATATATAGAACAATAAAAACAACACAAGACACAGACATTTTACAAAGAGAATTAGATGAATTACAGAAATGTGAATCAAATTGGAGCATGTCTTTCCACCCAGAAAGTTATTAAAAGTAACAAAAAAACTAAAACAAATTAATTTCACTTATCTTATTCATGGTAAACCAGTAACACAAACTAAAAATGCTAAATACTTCTATAAGGTGTTATAATAAATGAAAAACTGTCATGGAATCCCCATATGGATGAAACTATCAAAAAATCCAACAAAGCATTAGGGTTTATTAAAAGAAATCTCTATAAATCAAATAAGAACATAAAACTAAAATGTTGTTTAACCTTGGTTAGGCCAATAATAGAATATGCATCCTCCGTTTGGGACCCCTCAACTCAAGAAAACATTAAGAAACTTGAAAATACACAAGAAAGAGCAGTGCGATTCATAACAAACGAATATTCACATTTGACTAGAGTAACGCCTTTAGTAAAATCGCTAAATTTAGAAAGCCTTCAGGACCAGCTGGTTTACGTTGGTTAATACAGTTTTGTATTTCTAAACACTATTTCTATCTGTTTAGTGTTGAAGCTAGATAATGAGGGACTGTGTGCTTCTTATAATATTTCTTTATTGATTGTGAATTTTGGAAAGCCGTACGCATTTGTACACTATTGTTGAAGAACTTATTTTACCAGCTGCAAGACAAGTAGGCCTAATATGCAACGTGTTGCACAAACTAGCTTAGGACATTATAAAAAGAATTCCACTGAGCAATAATACAATAGGCCTACAAAGAAGGATTGACGAAATGACGAAGTGCTCAGAAAATCCTTATGTTAAAACTTAAAAACATCTTAATTTGCTACACAGCTGAACTTTAAAAACGAGCCGCGAATTGTTACGTACTAAATGTTTGAAAAACGAAAGTAAATGGAAAACTGTATTTAGTGAATGAAAAAGATTTTTTCGATGTCAAAGCTAGATCGTTTCCATGGTTACAGACGCTCCGGCAATGGTAGGAAGATACCGAGAGGCTTTCTCACATATTTCAAACAAGCTGTGATAATAATAAGACTTGACTTCAAGTTTGAAGATTAATGAGTAGTGCAGTATTTCTCGTGGTTACGCTGTGACCTACATATTTGGCCACATCCCTAGCAAGCATAACCATGGGTTTCTAGCATGGTTATCTATAGGAAATCATTTAAAGGAAACGAGGAGCCATCTTTCTTTTGGTAATTCTTGACCTCTTTACCTACAATCTAAGAGATACATCTTATTGTATAGGAATCATCTTGGCTCATTTATTGTCTCTAGTTTGTCACATCACAATGTCTGTCACAAACCGCTGGGTGCTCACACCCGTTTGTGTGTGCGTAACAGAACAACAACAGTCTACGCCGGGGCCTGGCTATGGAATGTTGAACCCAACTGACCCCTTACCTGCCATCATGGCCTTAGTTATTATGGAATGTTTTATTTTTGTTTACTGTTATTTCTATTTCTAATCTAATTTAATTATTTTTGTTTCTAATCTATTTCATTTAATTACATTAGACTTAGTTTATTATTGGGAAGGAAAAAAAAGGTATCTGTATATTTTTCCCCTTTTATGTTACTGTCACGTGACCAGGTGACCTGGTCTTGAACGAGGCCTGATGACCTGGGTACTTTGGGGACAAAGCGGTAGTCGGCGTGTTTTTTGTTTTTAACAGCGGAGGGTCGCACAACCCGCTTCTTGATGTTCTAATATTTTCTACTAAACTTCTACAATTAAGAATACACTATTTAAATCTAAAGTTTAAAGTCATTTGGATATCTTAGTTTTGTCTGTCAGTTTTATTGATGTATCTCTTTAACTGTGGATGATTCTAAATAACTAAATGTCTACGCTGTTTTAATGATCATTCTGGTGTTCTGTGTTCTATGTGGACGTGAGTTATATACACAAACTCAAATATCACCAAGTAGAGATAAATTGCGACAGGGCTAATGCCACAAAAGACCAATACACAGTTCCAGCGTCAACAGTCGGGCCTCCAGAATCGCCCTAGACAACGACCAGTTGAAGCAGACGCCAGCTGCTCGCCTCTTGTGACAATGTATAACATTTAACCAGAGAGCTCCATGACTGTGTATGAACGCACTAAATGAACAAAGCAACACAAATGTGTAGTTCATTCACAGTATTTTATTTCGTTTCATTCTCCATGTCATGCATGTGGCTATAAGAGAAGCAATAAAATATATTGTTATTTTAAAGAGATGCATATCTATTGAAATTATTTTTAAAGCTTTTTTTTTTCATAAATTTGACATCAAAACAACAACAACAAAAAAACAAACAAAAAAAAACAACAAATAGTCGTCCCAAAAAATAAGTCACTAAAAACGTCTTATAATCCTTTAAAAAATATTTAACATTAAAGTCATGCATATATTATCTTATATTATCTTATTTAAAAAAGGGCTATGTCAGCGTTATTCTTAGCTTACAACTTAGGAGGCGCGTTGGCTGTGTGGTAAAGCGCTTGGCCTCCGAACCGGATGTATTTGGTTCGAATCTCGGTAAAGACTAGGATTTTGAATTTCGTAATATTTAGGGCGCCTGTGAGTCCAATGGGTAGCTGACATTAGTTGGGGAAAAGATTGGTCATTGTGATGGCCATATATGACACCCTGGTTATCCGGGGGCCATAGAAGCAGATGGCCTTTAAATCATCTGCCTTATAGAGCTCAAGGTCTGAAAGGGAAACTTGACTTGCTAACTTGTATCTTATAACGTACGGACGTGCCCTTAAAAGCGAAGATAATTATCCTTCCCTCTCTCTCTCTCTCTCTCTCTCTCTCTTCGCGTATCCATGTTTTAATCTAGTCGTGCATGTTAATCAAAGACTTAACCACTGCTAAACCGTTGGGTTTCCTGGCAGATTCTTTCTCATGCTCTAAAAGCACGAAGGGAAGAAGGAGCACTTGCACGATTTTGTCCTAGCGTATAGTAATAAGAAATGTGCCTTTATCTTCGAATTTTTCTGAATAGGCGTATTTCATTATTCTGTTGCCAAACGTGGCATGTGTGCAAATGTTTACTTACTATATGAGCTCCACGAACCTGAAAAAATAAATATTCAAAATATCAGACAGCTAATTAAAAAAAAAAAAATATATTAAATATCTTTATTTTCAACACAGAGATTCCATTATAGTGGATATGAATTAACAATAACTACTTACATCACGTTCATCTTCTCTTATGTAAATAGCCTAAAGAAAGAAAAAAAAACATTTAAATATTATTTGAGATTGATGAGGAGTATTGTGGAGATATAATAGAAATGGAGTATAAAAAAGAGAAAATAAGAGAGAGAGAAAGACAGAAAAAGAGGAAGAGTAAAAGTAAAAGAGAAAAAAAAACAATAAACAGAATTATGGGGAGTTCAACAGCAATGTTCACTTCTTAACTATGGCTATATGTAAATCATTTGGAACCTTTCAAAGGTTTACATAAGTCTGACACTAAACAAAATGCCAGTCATGGAGAACGCTACTATCATTACATACAAAATCTGGATGATTACCCTTTGCTTTGACGAGGTTTATCATATCTAAGCACCATAATGTAATGATGATAAGGCATGTATTTTATTCTCGGGATCTACAACGTGTGTAGTATTTCACATGACCAAGCAAGCCCAGTTATGACCTACATATTTTGCCGCATGTAATGCAGACGTTTTCCGCCTGAAGTCTGTGTAAGTTTTCACTTCGTCGTCTGCGTCTGTCCTTGACAAAGGCATTTTTGTTTACTAATGTAAATACATACATAAATAATATAAACGAAATGTCAATTCAAAATATTTTTCTTTGTGTTTTTTTTGAAAAACTTCTTTGTTCCAACTAGACAGCTCTTTGCGATCCCCAGTTAGGGCGTGTACTGGGTTTGAAAAAGGCTAACAACAAGAGTAACAATAGCCAAAGCAGCTTAAATAACTTTGCATTATGGCCACAACATCCTCATTAAGAAATGCTTTCACAAGCCTACTTACTCTTCGGTCAAGGTCACGTTCCGTCTCTCTCTTCTGAAAATAACAAGGGATATATTTTTAAAAAAATCAATTTCAGCTTTATATTGGAAGAATACAGTAAACCAGACATTTCTATTTTCATTTCTGATACTTTTTTTTGTGTAACAATTTGAATTGATCTGGATTTACTTAAGTTAAATATTTAAACACATAAGAGGCAAAATACAGAGCGATTCTTGTCACAGCATTTCAATGTTCCTGTGTTGACTCCTGAAATGAGAGTATAATAAAGTACCTCTTTGTTATAATTACCCTTTTATAAAAGTTATATAAAATCACTCGGTCTGTCTGTCTGTCTGTCTGGTACACATTTTTAAAGTGTTATTTCTCCCATTTCACATTTTTGGATCAAGTTGAAACTTTGTACAATTATTCATTTTTCCCCACAAAAAATTAACAAAATATTAAGTGGTGGTAATTAATTAATTTTGTTTGATATCGAACAAGGGAAATAAATATTGCATTATTGAGATATATATTTGTAAATATGGAGTTCATCTTCTTTTTTTTAAAACATTTTGTTAATTTGCTATAAACCCCCTTCCCCCCCAAAAATGGGTAAAGCTGAATGTAGTTCATGGTTTCTGTTGATGTTTTTTTTTTCTCCTTAAAGCCCAATGGGTCATCGAGTCATAGAAAAAAATTGGCCAGAATACGGAACCGAGCCCTCGACCATCTCATTACTAGTACAACTGGCCTACTGAGCTTGCCGGTTGTACAAAAAGCGTTCTTTTCCTTCGAGTCCAAAGTTGAAAGAGAATTGCAGTATTTCACGTGAGGACCTACGCATAAAAATCTGCATGAATAGACAATATAAATAACGGAGGAGAACACCTAACCTAATGTGATAAATATATATTTATACATAATTTATCCCAGATATAGCAGCGATTCTCAACCTTTTAAGCTCGGCGACCCCTTTTTAGAATCCCCCACTCTGCCTCGACACCCCCCCCCCCCCACAGCAATAGAAGAATAGACACAAAAAATACATATTTTTGATGGATTTTGGCGACCCCTGAAAAATCGTCAATCGACCCCTAAGGTGGTCGCGAACCATAGGTTGAGAGCTCTGAGATCTTGTGACGTAAAGTACCTCATTTAGACGTTGCGATGGCAGATGATGTAAAGGTAATCTGTTTCTATGGTCGACGGTTGGCAAAGGCGTCATATGGCCAACACAACGACCAACCGCCTTTACTTTACCCTACTAAAATCAGGTGATCATTAGAGTTGGGTGGACTCAGGGGCGTCCTAAAACTCCCGAAATTCAAAATCCCATTCTTCCCCAAAACACAAAAACTTGACTAATCTTTCATTTTGTTCCGGAGAATGCCACTCTAGTGTTTAAAACTTAGATCTATCCATCAAGCTAAATGTTTTTTTTTGTTGGTATGTAGCTTGACTTTCAAAAAGTGAATGTTAATGACGTCACTTTGTCTAGTGGCATTTATAATGCTTATATTAACTGAGCTTGTTTAATTTCTCATAAACGTATGTCTGTATGTTTGTATGTCTGTATGTCTAAAGTCTTATGTACAAATTATTACCCAAGGTTCTTCAATGGCCGGTGCACGAATCCCACTTTTGGGTTTTGCATCACTGACTGCCAGTAACAGAGTCAAGCACAAAACTGCGACTACAAGTTTCATTGTTACTGTACAAGAAGAATACAAGAGTTCATAAAATATTATCATCTTATCTTATAAGTTAAAGTAGGCAATTACGTTCTGTGTTTATCCCTGTGCTAAGCAATCGGTACATTTTAATGACAAACTGGAGCTGGCCGTTTATAGTTCTTCTCAAGTGGTATTACAACAGAAGGAGCCCTCATATAAATTTTTCCTTGCATAGGGAATAAGAAATATAACGTAATCTTTAAGCCCTGAGTATTTTTATTGAGATATATTGCTATTGATATTGAAACAGATGATGTAAATCTACTATATGTTTACCACTGTAAGTTAATGAGGGTGTCATGTGGTCAGCACGACGACAAACAATCTTTAGTTCTCCGTATATTAGGTACCGATCATAGTTGGGGATTCTGGGGCGTTTCAAAATTCAGATGCTCGAAATACCTGTCGTCACAGGGAGTAGAACTCTCGGATACTCCCAAAAACTTACCCAATTATTTATTAAAAGTGTGATATATTGGATGAAATGGACAGATTATAAACAGAAAATAAACGTCTTAAATATATAGGCCTATTCCCACTTCACGCAAGAAAAACATTTCATACCATATGTTAGGACAAAGTCGTGAAAGTGTGCTTCCCCGTGCAGTTTTGTCTTATAGGAGATGTTCCCTATAAAAAGATGATACGCCCTACGCGAATCCCTAGGTAAATCTAGTCACTCATGTTACTCAATGACTCAGACTCGTTTGTTATAGATCTCACTGCTCTATTTTAGCATGAATGGGTTGCCTGAATCCATCAGTAAAATACATTAGCAACGTGTCACTCAGTAGCAGGCACAGCACAAAATAATCTTTACGAGAAGTAGATAAGAAATGTCTGAAACTAAGTTACATTGCAACATTCGCAATAGTACATTCAAGCTTTGTAACAGTTTGGCTCTTTTATTTATATAGTAAAATATGTAAAATTTGAAGTCTCAATAGACGCTCTTTTTTTCTTCTTGCAGTATCTCGCGTAGGTAAATTGACCACTCCTAAAGGTACACGTAACGGCCACTTATTGGTCATAAAATATACAAAACAAACATAAACAAAACAAATAAAAAGGAAAACATGTATGTATGGTATAAACACAGCTATAACAAGTATTAACAACATACCTCTTTCTTATGGATTTCTATTTTATATGTAGTTTATCTGCGAAATATATGAACGACTTAGCCCTGTCTAGTTTTGTGTTTTATATAGGGTTTCTGACTTCTGAATAATTCAAATAATATTGATACTATGACAATTTTATTGCTGAGAAGTAATAGATTCAAGTTATGAATAATTATTAATGAGCTGCTGTCAGAAAGTATGCATGAAATCACTTCGTTAAATTAAGATGGTGTACACTCGCTAATGTTGAGAATTGCATTACACCAGTGTTTCTCCAAACTTTTATCAGTGAAACCACCCCTCCTCTTCCGCTACATGAAAATTCGTTCGCCCCCCCCCCCTACCTTGAGCAGCTGGAGGAGCACTTTAGGCTCCCAAAGTGGGCTCCGGGAGGGTTTAAAGAATGTAATGAAAAAAAGTAAAATTACATAAATGTATGATTTAGGATAAATTTCTTCAATGTGTTCAAGTAGAAGTCATGTCATTAGGGAGACAACACTACCGTGTAGAGGTCTAGAGTCATGTCATGACATTTGGGAGACAACACTACCGTGTAGAGGTCTATATTCATGCCATGTCATTTGGGAGACAACACTACCGTGTAGAGGTCTAGAGTCATGTCATGTCATTTGGGAGACAATACTACCGTGTAGAGGTCTAGAGTCATGTCATGTCATTTGGGAGACAACACTACCATGTAGAGGTCTAGAACCATGTCATGTCATTTGGGAGACAACACTACCGTGTAGAGGTCTAGAGTCATGTCATGTCATTTGGGAGACAACACTACCGTGTAGAGGTCTAGAGTCATGTCATGTCATTTGGGAGACAACACTACCGGGTAAAAATCTAGAGGCATGTCATGTCATTTGAGAGACAACACTACCGGGTAAAAGTCTAGAGGCATGTCAATTGAGGTTCGTACATAATTTCCAAATGTTTTATTTACTTGGAAAAGTTCTCCCAGTAGATAGAACTGTAGATTTACATCAGTGATTCCCAAAGTGGTCTATATAGACCCCCACGGGTCTACGAAGACTTCCAAGGGGTCTACGAAATCAAAAAATAAATTGAAGGTCTATAAGATATCCATGGGGGTCTACGATAATGGGTTTCATTTAAGCAGGTGGTGACTTTAATTTTAATTTTTACATCCCATAAATGGAATTATTTCATATCCTATTAAATTATTTGTACCTTAGTTAATCTTTAAAATATTTATCCAGCTATTCAAATAAAAAAATTGATGTATTTAATTTTTGGGTGTGGGTGCAAGGCAGCAAAGGTTTGAATTCAGTCCTCCTTCTCCTAGGTGGGTAGTAGGCCAAGACTATTGAGTCCCTCCTGCCCAAAGCTTGCTGGTTTAGGCGCCAGATTCTCGCCTTTGCCTCTTCTCCTGTTAGTGAGAACAGTTTTGCAGACCCAACATTTGAGCCACAAGTGAGAGAAACAAACATATTTCCAGTATGTTTGGTGATTCCAGTAATACATATTAATTGTTTTTTTAATTGGCATAAATTTGAATTTTTAAATAAAAAGATAGATCTCTAACTTGAAAGTTTAAATTACTTTTCCACTCTTCTACTCACCACAGTTAATAATTAGTTTAAAAAAGAGGTGATGAATTAGCGAAAATGCAATTTAAATTAGGCAGGGGTCTACCGAAAACCAGCAAAAATGGCAAGGTAGGTTTGCCTTCCATCAACTCTAAGCTTCACTAAAAGGAGCAGGGAAGTAGGATCTATACTACTTTTTTCTCGTAGTAATATGAATAGAAGGCTAGAAAGGCTTGTATTAAAGTGTTTTCTTGCTACTAGAGCACAAAATCTCTACACAAACCCAGTTGCCACCTACATATTTTCCCGCAACTCGTGCAAACAAAGCTGTTGTCGTCTGAGGTCTATTTAAGTTTCCTTTTCGTCCCCTGCGCCTGTCTTCCTTAAGGGCTTTTCTATGGGCTAAAATGTGTGTCCCGCGGCCTTTGTTAATGTCTCCAACTGTCTTCTCCAGGGACATTCGAGGCAGATATTTCTTTTTATACTTTGAAAAATTATAACGATATAGTTTTCCCAGGGTAGCCAACCAGGTACTAATATTTTTTTCCCAACGATATACATTACTGTCGAATTTTAAGGAACATCGGTAGAGCCGTTTTCGAGATCCGTGTACAGGTTTTTCCCACCCAGCCACAAGGTACGAGTTGAATAGAAGTATTGTAATACGAAAGAAGCGACGGGAGAACAACATTGTTGATAGAAAATACCTCTCAAGTATAGTCTCATTTTCTGAATGGAGAAAACTCGTCGACGGATCGTGTGTGATGCCTCAACGATTTAAAAGACAAAGGGACAGGTAAACGAAATGGTAAGACATTTGTATAGAAATAAATCCATAGCCAAAAAACTCGATGTAGAAAGAAACATCAATGATACAGGTTCAATTGCAGATGAAACATACAAAAAAGCCAGCCAGCCTTGAATATAACTTTCTGTTCTGTGGCTATAACTATCGGCAATTCAAAATGTCTCTATTCAATAGTCCATCCATGTGGAGCGCTACATTTATAAGAACCACTGCAGGGCAAGGTTATTATATACATAGATTTATTTTTCCATCCTAATGTTATACTGCAATTAGGGGGAAACACCGGGAAATATTGCAAAGTTTTAATGGAAAGACTACATTGTGATTGTTTCATTTTTGTGAATTTCCAATGACAAATCACTAATTAATAAAAATCTTTTCTTTGCTATAGTGAGCACCTACGCCAAAAGAATATTTACTGCCGAGGACAGACGTAGACGGCGAAAAGAGAACATAAATCGACCAACGGCGGACAATGGTTATGTCCGGGCTGATTGTGGCAAAATATGTAGGTCGCATCTGGGACTGCGTGAAATATTGCAACGTGAAATACTGCACTCCTTGTAACTCAGACGAGACTTGTTTTGCAGATATACAAATTAAAAAAAAAAAGGATAAATTTTAAGATTAAGTTTTATTAAGATATTTTTTTTTTACCGGAAGAGGAAATTTAGAAAAAAAAATTTAATTTAAAAGCTGAGACGAAGGAAAGTTTCGCTCTACAAAATATTGTGAGTGGTTATAAATAGATCTAGCGCTGGTTTTATCCAACATTGATAGGTCGATTTATTAAAAACGTATTCGGCCGAAGCTGCGGACAAAACTAAATCTTCTTGGGTAAATAAACAACTGCTGTTTCGTTCATGAAAATTGTTTTAGCTCTACGGTAGAATGCAGTAGGTAATAGAATGACTAATGAGTCAGTCTGGTAGCTAAAACTTTTGCGTACTTAACTATTATTGAACATTGTTTACATCTTGTTTTGTTATTTTTAGAATTATCTGCTGCTTAATCTCTAGGCCAAAAAGTCGGCTTCCAAAGCAAGTGCTTAGACGTTCGCGCGTGTGTTCCTTCAAGGATTGTAAACAACTGTTTTGTTGGGGGGCAGGTTTTGAAAACTAATCTCCTTTATGCAGAGTCACATGATTCCAAATAATTCTTTATAGTTTAATATATGTGAGAACTTATAAATAAAAATTACATTAAAAAATAAATAAAAAAGCCACAAAAGAGGCAGGAAGGCCCAAAATAGCGCAAATTCTGAGGTTTCCTTTAAAAACATAACAACTTATTTTTTAAAGTCATTACATTTGTTAAATATTGAATAGAATATATTTAGTCTGCTTAGTAGTAATTAAAGTATATTAACGAGAATAATGCCCTCTCTCTCGATGTAATTTTTATAATTAGCAATAGTGACAATTAATATGAATCAATTAATATGAATTAATATGCTATGTTTTTTTCTAATAGTGTTCTACTATTCTTAATATATTTTTAAAAAAATCATCTTAATATAAAACTTTAATTTAAACAGTTCAAATAATTGTTTTTTAAAAATTAAATAAACTTATTGATTATTTCTTTAAAAAAAATGTTCTCTCTCTCGATGCAATTTTTATAATTAGCAATAGTGACAATTAATTTGAATTAACTATTATGAATTAATGTTATGTTTTTTTAAATAGTGTTCTACTATTCTTAATATATATATAAAAACATCTTAATATAAAACTTTAATTTAAACAGTTCAGATAATTTAAAAAAAAAAACTTATTGACTATTTCTTTAAAAAAAAATAAAAAAGATTTCTCCCAAAATACCTATATTCTAGACGAAGCACTGTCAGACCCATATGAACACGCACTACAAGTATTTCAGAATCTCACATTCATCGCACACCATTGTTCTACGCCTCCGTCTCAACACCCCATGATAAACTCACTAGGGACCCGACACTTACAACGACACCATGCCTCTCTTGCGCACATTCAAAATTAGCCGCAATACACAGAAACGTAAAACAAGCCAAGACGGTGCAAAACATAAACATGACCATTGGGAGGTGAAATGTTGAGTAAGTAGATAGTAGTGTAAGTAGATATTAGTTATTAGAACAGGGATTTTAGAGTGTAAATGTTAGTCTACTAAGTAGATCTAGAAGTTAAGGAAGATTTAAGAAGCCAGACCAGATGTGGATTCTAAGCTCAAAAAGGTAGGTGAATACTGTAGTAGTAAGTGAAACTTAGTTATATCTTAAACATTGGGGGGTTAAACGTTTAGTGTAAATAGATATTAGTGTAAGTACATATTAGTGATAAGAATAATTATTTAACTATGTAAACGTTAGTCTACTAGATCTAGAACTTAAGTTAATGAAAGTTTAAATAGCCAGATTGGGATGTAAACGTTTAGTTTAAGTAGATATTAGTGTAAGTAGATATTAGTAATTAGAACAGGGATTTTAGATTGTAAATGTTAGTCACTAAGTAGATCTAGAAGTTAATGAAGATTTAAGAAGCCAGACCAGATGTGGATTCTAAGTTCAAAAAGGTAGGTGAGTACTGTAGTAGTAAGTAGAATTTAGGTATCTTAACCCTCTTATTGAAGTCCACAGGGATCTCAAAGACCTTCTACAGAGAAGACTTGACCTGGAAATAGAAGAAGCGGAAGGAGCAAGCAAGGACAATGTCAACATTCAAGAATTACGGGAAAGACGTTAAAATGGATTCTCTTCAAGGCAAAGAAACGAAATGGATTGGACGGACGACGGATCATGCATGGCGCCCCAATGGTTTAACAGGCATCTCAAAGACCTTCCTTCAGACAAGAGTACCAAGAAATCGCTGAAATGGATTCTGTTTAAGGCAAAAGTAAATGGATTGGAGAAAGATTGTCGACGATGCCCAAACGGTTTAACAGACCTCCCAGAGAAGAGTAAAAAGAATGAGATGAAGCAGAGAAAGTGATAGTGATAAAGTCCGCATTCAAGAATGTACGGGGAAAGTCGTTGAAATGGATTCTGTTCAAAGAAAAGGGAATGGATTGGAGAAAACTGGTCACCAGATCATACATGGTGCCCCAACGGATTGTCAAATACCATTCTTCAGAAGCAGCAGAGAAAATCACATCAAGAATAAACGGAAAAGTCCTTAAGAGGAATTTTATTCACGGCCAAGGCAATAGACGAAATGAACTGGAGAAAGACTGTCGACAGATCATGTATGGTGCCCCAACGGCTTAACAGGCTTCGCAAAGACCTTTCTTCAGAGAAGAGCATCAGGAAATAGACGAAACAGAGAAAACCACATCAAGCAGGAACGGAAAAGTCGTTGAGAGGAATTTTATTCAAGGCAATATACGAAATGAAATTGGAAAAGACGGTCAACAGATCTTGAGTGGTGCCTCAACGGTTCAACAGACTAAAACCAGGTGGAGATGGTAGTTGGCCTTTATAGGATCACACAACCTTCATCTTCATCTATCCTTTGTCTTTTGGACCGCAGGGGCACCACACAAGATCTGCTGTCCGTGTTTCACCATTCCTCTATGTCTTCAGCTCTTTCAATGATAGGTCTATCCACAAGGAAATGAACTACAGCCTAGAAACTAGCAGATAATTTTATTAGTCAAGATGTTTTATATCGCTAACCGGCCAAAATATTTGTAGTCTTCAATTATTGAGTTGTCTCCCGTAGTTTTTTTTGTTTCTTTATTGCTTTTAGCTCAATTAAAAAGGAGACTCGGTATAGAAAAACTATGAATGTGGCTATTTATGGCAATGTCTTCAGTTCCGAAGATTAAGTGCAGTGTTTCACAAGATTATGCAAACCGGTTGCGCTGTCTTCCTTAAAGCTCGCCAGAGGATCGCTTTAGCAAGCGGTCGTCTCCCAATGGGGATATGTGTCCGACCCAGCGCAGCTATCGAATGGTATTTAGTGTTTCTTGACTGTCCACACCGGCTTCCAGCAGATCGTGGTTCATGGAACATCACATACTGTTGTAACTCCGCTCCCGAGCTACTTTCATGATTATAGCATGCTCAGAGCGCTTTTGGTCCAATCTCATTTGTGGACCAGTTGGGGGGGGGGGGGGAAGGGGTTATCTAGGAGTTGGTTTTCCGTGCTGCTTTTAGGCGCTCAGTAAACACAGCTCTGCCCGAATCGGGTGTCAGACCTCTAGCCCCCTTCTAGGTAGCCAAGCCAACCAAGTTCAAGCGCACTTGGCCTCTCCACCACGCTTCCTTGCGCCAAAACGGCTCGCTCCAAAACATCCTGCGTCAAAACGGCTGCATCTAAACGTCACGTTCAATAAAATCCAAGAAATGTTTTCAATAACTCACTTTATTTCTTCTTACAGTTGCATGTTGTCAACACATCCAGTTAGCGAACTACTATGGAAACCAAAACTGTACCATTGTTAATGAGCTGGACAGAATCCTATTGCATGGCACGGTAGACTTTACTGGAAATATCCAGACACCATCGACTGTTAATGTGGACATTAAAAGACAAAACAATTCCAATTTTTTTCAACATGTAAGAACTTCTAATGAGTTTCCTAAAAGTTTGACAGTTAATGGATATATGTAGAAAATAACACTGGCTAATTGACCAGATTATGAAAACTCTCATTTAACATATACAGTTTTTCTAAATTATTTAAGAATTTTAAAATTGAATTTGCTTACCTCTTTTTACCAATGAAATTGTTCCGAATAAACAAGCAAATTAACAGTTTGGGCAAGGTCTTTTGTCAGTTTCAAAAATGTTCTGAAACATACAAATATCAACTACTTGACAAGATCTATATTCTAGATTAAGTGTCATATGAATGTTACTGGAAAGACTTCTTGCAATTATGAAGCATAAACAGAAAAAGGAATAAATAGACTTTATACAGTAGGAATATATTTTAAAATAATGAATTACTGACTTATTTTATTATATTTACAGAGTAATCTTTTTTTACATTTCATTCACACTTTTCAGCTCTGCTTCCTAAATATTCCTGCTGACTGTGGTGATAACAGAATCAATTATTGCCAATGTTTCAAGACTAGTGACCAAACAGTTTACAAGGTTGTCATCAATATAACTGCTTTTAAAGCGAACAGTGAGGCAGATGTACGAGCAGAGCTGCTTTATAGAGAAACATCTTTTTATAGCGAAATAAGGAAACTGCCAAAGGTTTATGGTAATAAGTAATAATGAACATTACGGTAATTTTAGTTGGGAGGCGCTGTCGCTGAGGGATTATATGTTTGGCTTCCGAACCGGGACTCCCAGGTTTATGTGCCGTGATAGACTGGGATTTTTACAAAGCTTATATCAACTCACTTTGTATGGTAAAACGTTTGTAAACGTGATTTCTCCCACACCCAATCTCGGATCAAGATGAACATTTTCACAATTATTTATTGTACCTGACAACACAAGAATCAATAAAAAAATTAATTACTTAATTAATTATTGTTAATTAATTATTTTGTTTGGTATCTCAAACAGGGAAAAGAAATTTTACTGAAGTGGTGATATAAGCTGAATTAGTCCCTTTTATATTAGGTTGTCGTTTTCGGCTTAGTGAACACAAGCATGAAATAGACACAATAGATAACTATAGATCTACAATCTTCAATTTCCATAGACTGTTCACTAGAACTGTGGTTACCGCGTTGGCTTCTATGGCACCCCTGTAATAATGCAGTGGATACCGAGTCACATACCCAAAATTCTCGACCTGTATGGCGACATTTATGCATTACGCAAGACAGCAGGGTTTCTGTCCAGGGCTTTTGCAAGAGAGGATTTGAGCCTCTCAAGCCCTCACTCTAATGGAGTATGATGATGATGATGATGATGACCGACTTGGCTTGAGAAGGCTTCCAAGCCCACAAGCTCGGATTCAGGTCGTTCACTTTTTTTTTAATACAACTAATTTAATTATATGACTGATCCAAACTAATCGATGCTCATTAATAGAAGCCTTTTTTTTTTTAAATTGTTTTTTATTTTGCTTGTAAATTTCTTTTTTCTGTTTGCAATCACACCCTGTTTAATAGCACTCCAAAACTCTTTTGACAACTCTTTGAGGAAGTAGCTATTTAGAATATGTTCACCTTTTCCCTTGTATGTTACTCTAACTTGCTCTCTCGTTGTTCTCTCCTTGGTCTGTCTATTTACCTAGCACTTTTTCTCTGTTCTCTCTCTCTCTCTCTTGGTGGGTTTTCACACATTGAATTAATCTCTCTCTCTCTCTCTCTCTTTCTGCCACTCTCTCTGAAACACCAAATACATACAGACTCTCTCTCTCTCTTTCTCTCGCTCTCTCTGAAACACAAAATACATACAGACTCTCTCTCTCTCTCTTTCTCTCTTTCTCTCGCTCTCTCTGAAACACAAAATACATACAGACTCTCTCTCTCTCTCTGTCACTCTCTCTGAAACACAAAATACATACAGACTCTCTCTCTCTCTCTCTCGCTCTCTCTGAAACACAAAATACATACATATTATCTCTCTCTCTCTCTTGCTCTCGCTGAAACACAAAATACATACAGACTCGCACACACCGGTAACTTGTAACACGTATATTTGAGTCTGAGAGCAGTGTTTTCTTACTGCGTGTTTCTCTAGGCGAACTTCTTATTTCCCTTTGATTAGATACTGAGACAGTCAGTTCAGCTGTATGCCAATGACCAGGCCATCGACAAATTCAATTCTAATGTTACCACAAATGACTCCAGAATGACCATATTTTCAAAATGTGTAGACAGCTTTGCTAATCAATGTACATAACAGCTTATCAATTTAGTCAATAACTCTACTGTCAAGGCCGGGTTCAATGTTGTGGCTCACAACATTGAAGGTCGATGCAAAACTAGAACTCAGATATTTCATTTGTAACCCGGAGAAAAGTATTTCGTTTTCCATAACTATAGGTAAGTAATTTGTATGTATGTTGTACTTCTATTCCCTTATTTCTAGTTGACGACTACAGCTCGTCCTTGAAGCACGACATTAGCCTAGGTCTTTGGCTACTATAGGAAAGTCGTTGTGGACAGTATAAGGCTCTACCCTCCGCCACATCCAGCCTTTAAGTCATTTGGCTTTCCTGGGTGATCCATGCACAAATAAATGAGAGATTGGCCCTTTACAAAACAATTAAATCAATTAGATAATTATTCAATTACATCAGTTAAGCCATGTTCATTTTGAACTATATATTTATATCTATCAGTTCATTGTGATGATAATAATAACATAATTCTTCGTTTCCTGTGGTATCATGTCGTCATTCGGACTAACAATACAATAGTATCGACAGCAATATCTTAGGCGTCTTACTTTGTGGTTCATAATTTCTGATATGCAAGCTGAAAATATTGAAACCTGCCCTTTTACCTGACTGGGTGGACCACCTATGGGGCCGATTTTCAGTTTGTGTTTCCACACAAACTGTCCTTATAACCTTGTGTTTTATGTATTACTGCTACCTTATATTAAAGCCCTTTTCTCTTACATGACAATAAAGTTTTTTAATTATTTTTTTTGTGAACAGATACAGCCATTACTACAAGAGACCATGCTGAGAACTGCCATAAAGAGTGCACTAAAGAGTTGATAGTCAGCCTAGTCTGTATTACATCCCTCTTAGTTCTTTTGCTATCGATATTCATTGCACAGAGGTACATGCGTCAAGTATCAAATAAATTTAACTTTTAACATGAAGGAGGCGCGGGGGCTGAGCTGTAAAGCGCTTGGTTTGCGAATCCTGGTGAAGAATGGAATTTTTAATTTCGGGATCTTTGGGCGGCTCTGAGTCCACGCAGCTCTTAAAGGCGATTGGTCGTTGGCACTGCTCACATTGCACCCTAGTTAACCGTGGGCCTCAGAAACAGATCACCTTTGCATCATCTTCCCTATAGATCGCAAGGTCTGAAATTTGGAAAAGACGCTATTAGTTTTGTGTAGTCTGTCTGTCCTTTCGTCCGTTCTTTTGTTATATTTAAATTTCAAAACCTTAAAAAAGATATTAAAAATTAATTTTTGAAACAAAAATTCTCTTATACCCCAACAACCAGCCACTATGATTCTCCTGAACTAAAGTTGGGTGCACCCCTAAAAATCCCGAGTTTTTTTGGGCTATTCATAAACTATTACTTAGATTTTAGATGATCTCTATTCCGACAAAATTTCTCTTCTGTTTTGTTGTGGAGATGGGGAGGGGTGGTGAGGGAATTGGAATGGAAGGAAAAAAGAATTTTATCAGATTTTTTTTCAATTTTTTTAAACATATTAACAACATTTTTTTATATCATATTTCTCTCGTCTGGATTCGTATCAAGATATCAAAAGTAAGCATATTTGACGTCTAGATGATAATAACTTGTTTTTAAGTAAATTGCATCTAGAAGTGTTTGGTTTTTATGTATAAATTTGTCTAGAAAATAATTTACAATATAATTCGCATAATAGATTTCACATCTACATATTCGATAAAGAAAACATTAATCATACACTACTACTTCTTAGCGGCCCTGATTTCAATATGTGGAATTTCCGTGGAGGCCGCTACACTTTTTCAAAAGCTTTAATAAAAATCCACTTATTAATAAAATAGTAAAATCTAAAAGCACGCCCCATATTTTGAAAATAAAGTTATTTAATATGCATATTTTAGATAAATTAAAATGTCAATTTTCAAGGTTTACATTATGTAGTAGACTCTAAATGGGAAGCTACTGTTGCCTACTGTAAGATTTTAAGTGTTTAAAAAAAGTCAAGCTGCTGACATGTATGAATATGGATTTTTTTCTCTATTGTGTGTGTGTGGGGGGGCATTTTTGTGGAGTCCCCTTGGCAGTAGCATCACCTGACTTCCTATAATACCTCTATGGTAATTTATCCTACATCTCAATGTATTTTCGTTGCAGTCTCGGTTTTTAAACAGAAAAAAACTCAAACTAGAACTTGGACTAGGAATACACAGAGATGATTGAACAGCGAAAATCAGGTATGCATTTCTCTTTGTATTATAATTTTACGCTAAATATATCTTCTTAGAGACCAATTCATTAAATGGTTGCTGTAACGCTAGGCTGATTTAGTTAATTTAAAAAAGGAATCTTGTCTTCTTATATTAAACAGACGTTACTTCAAAATAGAAGATGATTACGTCCTACGCGCCATGCATCTAATCATGCATGTTAACCAATGATTTAAATTCTGCCAAGTCACTAGTTTTCCTGGCTAGCTCAGGCAAACCATTACATGCTCTAATAGCACTAGGGAAGAAGGAGTATTTGTACAAATTTGTCCTAGCATATGGGACGAGGAATGTACCTTTATCTTTGTGTCTTTCAGAGTATTTTATTAAATTTTGTTTTTGAATTTGAAGATTATGGTTCAGTGTTTTATGTATAATTGCAACTTTATTTTTAAGTCTTCTATCCTGAAGGCTTTCTAAATTTACTATTTTACTAAAGGTGTTCCTCAAGTCAAATGTGAATATTCAATAGTGTCTTATATCAACCACAACCAACCGCTACCTAGTCAGCTGCATCATATTGAGACATTTCACTCCAAGCTTGCAATCTGTGATCCAAAGATTTCTCTACCTAAAGCTATGCCTTGAGACCACTACTCCGATTTGTTGTCTTTCTAGAATTGAGTTGTATTATACAAGTGTTTCACTTTGATACGTTTTCTTGAGTAAACTTTCCATTTCTACAATAGGAGTGCCTTGTTCGAATTCAGTTACTTGTTCGAATTCAGTTACTTGTTCGAATTCAGTTACTTTTTCGAATTCAGTTACTTGTATGAATTCAGTTACACAGGGACGTAGCTAGAAATTTTCCATTGTTTGGAGGTCCGGGGTGCTTTGACCTCTTTGGGGGCCCCTGTAATTTGTGCATTATTTAATTTTAATGTAAACAAAAACACTTATTTAGGGCCCGACTAGTGGGGGCCCGGGAGATTTTCAAATCCTCCTCTCTCCTCCTCCCCCACCCTAGCTTCGCCACTGTAGTTGGATGACCAATCAAAAGTTTGCGTTCTTTGCTTTCTGATTTCATTCTTACGTTGTTGTTTTTATTCCTTTAGTTTCAATTACACTCCCACCACATTGCATTATACCGCTTTTCTTTTTCTTTTCTCGTACTGTAATATATTACATAAATAACATCGACGGGATCCTCTAACCCGAAGTGTAAATGGGATTTACTGTGATTAACTTTTAGTATGAAAATTTAAGTCTTATTATTTCATTTAACTAGCACTTGGTCGTAAGATTAGTTGCTAAATTTTCTAAGTACTGTTAAAACTTTGCCATGCACACCACCATCCAAGATAGTGCAGAAGGTGCGCACTTATAGACACTAGTCTAGGAAGGATGTTGACGGGATGTAGAAGAGAACGAGTTCCGCCCAAGTCTAGAGCCGATATGTCCTGGTGTTATTACATTTTTAATAACTTAAGGGAGGCAACTCAACGAGATGTAGGTGTTTATTTACACGAGGAATTCACCTACATGTAGAACATCTGCCTTGAGCACAGCATCTTCATATCGGTTAGACATACTCTAATAGTGCTCACCGTCTGCACTGTCTTGGATGGCGGTGTGCATGGCAAGGTTATAACCGGTATATTAATGGTTTGGTTTATTTCATGTCCGTTGCTATTTAAAAAAATGAATTTATCTTTTATTACTCTTCAGCTTATTGAGTATAGACAATCTAATGGCACGATACCTGTAGATGAGAATCAAATTTGTATGTTTAGGAACCAGACAAAGAGACTAAGTAACCAAAAATAAAATAAAATGTAATATTTTTTTCAGGCTTCTATCCCTTCCCGGGCACATAATCGCACATTAGTGTGCATGTGCCAATTTGGCACTCCTATTAATGTTATCTTATTTCATAATGAGCTTCAGCTTTTGTTTATATGAATAAAACTGCATTCTTTGAGTCTCGTTCATCAAAAAAAAAAGCAGATATTATACAATATACATTCAATTTCAGTGGCGTAGCTGAATAATAAATAATTAATTACCAATAATCAGTTTACTAATTGGTTAATTTTTGAATTGATTCATGTTTTGTTAGGTACAAAATATTAACTGTGTAAAACTTGTACCAGACAGACAGAGTGAATATATATCAGATTTGTAATAAAAGTTTTATTCTAATATGAGTAATAGTGAAGATCGCGTAATAATCATAATAAATATTGATATTGTTAATGCATTCAGTTACTTTTTTTTCTTTCCATTCAGAGACCACTGACATAGGCACAGAAAATGGACAATGTTGTCAGCAGGAACAAACCCAACGATCAAGACCAACAAGTATGTCGTCTATTGATTTGCTCAAAGATGTTTTTGAATCGGTTTGTTAGGAGGACACACAATGGCGGTCTCTCTTTCTAACACTGTTCTCAGTATCCTGTGAACTAAGAATAGTTGGCGACAAGTATTTCATTGGAGCTGTTGACGTTGTAAATAGATATTGTCAGAGCTTCGGAATCGATACAGTTCAAAGAAATGAACACTCCTATTGCACATGTAATAAATGCGCCGATTCTAATAAACCAAGTGATTCTTTTGCTGAGATCTTCATAAAAACAGACCCTGTCTTTCTGATTGGAAAAACCAACAATGGAGCCGCTTCCTGTGTTTTTTTATCACGAGCCAGGAACACAAAGATATCTGCACTTAGCATCTCCGAAAACATTGAGACGGCGTTATTAAAATGTGTCACTTGTGATCAAAATCTAATCAATAAAATTCAATGTTCTGTTCAGGAACGTAATGAGTTCCAGTCAAAAGTTCAAGAAAAATGTAGAGCTATTGAAAACGACGAAAAAATTCAATTTTCGGTTAAATTTTCATTCGGCTGCCTACATAGTGAGAGACAGCTTCAGGCTGAATACGCAACGGAAAAGACAATGACAGATTTGATTGAAATGTTGCCTCTTCGAAGTTTGATTTCTGGTTGGTAGTTGACTTTGAGACTCTTGCCAACTTTGAGCTTGAAGTTACGTGTTATGTATTTCGGAGTTTCAGGCTAACAATGTGACTAGAGATGCCTTCTATAAGTCTGTTGTTGTAAGTTGTTGTTGGCCCCTCATAACTCAATATCTTTATAAGAAATATAGGTCTCATATTGATCGATTACTATGGACTACATTTGCTAAAAACACTGTATACATAATTAGGCTATTACATTATTTGTTAGATTAGTA
The DNA here is from genome assembly GCA_030265305.1 of Biomphalaria pfeifferi. NCBI lineage: Eukaryota > Metazoa > Mollusca > Gastropoda > Planorbidae > Biomphalaria > Biomphalaria pfeifferi. The sequence continues at coordinate 5,727,810 of JASAOG010000009.1, read as the reverse complement.
TAACACTGTAGACTGTGTAAAAGTTCTTTTTTTTCCTTAAATCAAGACTCTCAGTGGGTCACTTTTTTAAAGAGAATATTATAAACTATTTAATACGAGCCTTAATTGCAATGGGCTTGATCGTCTGATGTTAATTAAAATGTTGTTTGGTCTCACAAAAGTTGTCGAAATAACAACATCTCAAATTTAAAATATTTTTATTTTTAAAAGGTTAGTAATAATGTCATGTTCACTCATATTCATACGTACATTGAGGACTACAATGACAACCTTTTTTTCACCCTACGCTTGTCGTCCGCGTCCACGCCTTCATAGAGGGACAACCCCTATGTTAAGAAACACCAATAAAGATAAATGAAATCATTATATGCATGACTTATACGTACTATTAATGTGTTAATTTATGTAGCTCGTGCGGTATTTTATGTGGATGTGTATGAATTGGGTGGGTAGGGCAGAGGACTACGTGTGATACCAATGGGGGGAGGGGGCGACTATGACATTGATAGATTTATGTTCTGTTTCACGTGCGACGTTATTGTATTCACATTAGACGAGTAAAGCATTATCAGCAATACATTGAAATACATTTATATTATCGAATGTATGGTGTTAGAAAAAAAAACACACCACTAATTCAACGCAAGCTGGCCTCTTTCTCTAAATGTATTTACATATGTATGTGTGTGTCAATCAAAGTCTCACGTGATCACGAGATGAGCTTGTATATAAAATACAAGAGGGTGTCCGTCAGCCAGGACGACTTTCATACTTTATAAAATATCTACGTAACAGGCAGAGCCAGCCTTAGTCAAAGGCAAACAAAGCAGCCGCCTAGGGCATCTGATTGGCCCAGGTCTGAAAACAATTGTTAAGAGAAGAAATTGCGACACCTGTGCCCAGATTTTGTTATTGAGCCATTTGATGTTTTTGCTTTTAAACTTTTATTTCTATTCTATTTCATAGGAGGCCACGAAATTCACTTCACCTAGGGCTTCCAATTATCTAAGGCCGGCCCTGGTAAAAACCTCTCTCCTCAATTAAACAAAACATAAATAAAATAGATCAGTCGTAAAATAGAGCTGTGACATTGATAACAAACCAATATTGACATTTGACAAGAGTCATTTTACTAGTAAAACCACTAAATGTACAGACATCCATACCCGAGACGAATAACTATAGTTGTAATAGTACTTAAGACACCAAAACATTGTTGTAACTACGCTCCCGAGCCAGATTGATGGTGCGCATCAGAGCGCCATTCAACACAAGTACTAGAAGACATGTTTAGACAGGAAGAAGGTCTGTTGTGGATTCGGCTAAAGTAATGGAAGTCTGGGCTGTCTTGACTCGAGAGGACGTCTTTTGTGCTATGAACTGTGTTGAGTACCTGGGGCGGCGCTAGGAAGTGTGTCGGTGGTCTGTACTGGTATTTAGGTAGGAAAGGACTAGTGTCACTTGAGATTTTGGGACTTGATGGCTGAAGTCCATGCCTGTTTGTACTGTAAATAAATAACTAGTTTATTGTTACCTCCTGCCTTTTGTTGAGTGCCTACCTTAGCGTTACAACAGTATAATAGTAAACCAAAATATAAATGACGTCCCTTGTTCAGACCTAGAGATCTATTAGTTATGTAATGATGTAAAGGTCACGTAATGAGGTAGGTAAAGGCCAAGTAATGATGTAAAGTTCATGTAATACGATGTAAAGGTCTTGTAATGATCTAAAGGTCATGCAATGATGTAGAGATCATGTAATGATCTAAAGGTCATGTAATATGATGTAAAGGTCTTGTAATGATGTAAATGACTTGCAATAATGTAAAAGTCATGTAATATGATGTAAAGGTCATGTAATGGTGCAGAGGTCGTGCAATGAGAGGTCATGTAATGATGTTAAGGTCAAATAATGATGTTAAGGTAATCTGTTTCTATGGCCGACGATTGACATACTGTACTGTAAACTTGCCAAGCACACCGCCATCCAAAATAGTGCAGAAGTTGCACATGGCCAGAAACTAGACAGAAAAGAATGTTGACATCATGAGAGGGAGAACGATTTCCGCCCATATCTAGAACCGAGATGAAGATGCTGTGCTCAAGGCAGATGTCCTATGTGTTTGTCTCCATATTAATATAAATCAAAGACTTAAGTCTCTTTAATTAACATGCAAAAATAGATAAAGACAGGGATACATGGAATCTTTTAAATAGATGAGACAAGATACCATAAGACGCGTAGGACGTAATCATCTTCTTTTTTGAAGTAACGTCAGTATTATATAAGATAAGATAATAAATTGTGTACATTTGAAGCTTAATGCCCTCCAATTGTAAACTGAGCAATTCGTCACCCGAAGACGAGAGACAGAAACAGTTGTAGTTTGAAGGTGAGTGTAGTTTGAAGGTGAGTGTAGTTTGAAGGTGAGTTGTAGTTTGAAGGTGAGATTTGAAGGTGAGTGTAGTTTGAAGGTGAGTGTAGTTTGAAGGTGAGTTGTAGTTTGACGGTGAGTGTAGTTTGAAGGTGAGTGTAGTTTGAAGGTGAGTGTAGTTTGAAGGTGAGTTGTAGTTTGAAGGTAGTTTGAAAGTGAGTGTAGTTTGAAGGTGAGTGTAGTTTGAAGGTAGTTTGAAGGTGAGTGTAGTTTGAAGGTGAGTGTAGTTGGATTGAAAGGTGAGTGTAGTTGGAAGGTGAGTGTAGTTGGAAGGTGAGTTGTATTGTATCTATTTACTTGTTTCTACATTCACTACATTGAAATTGAAAGCTGTGTTTAATACTGGATCCTCTAGCACCAAATGTAAAGACACTTTCATCTGCAGAATAGGGCTCTACAATCATACAATAGGGCTACTCTACAGTCTCAAAAAAGAACTCTACATTTGGACTCTACAGTCACAGAATAGGGCTCTACAGTCCAAATGTAAAGACACCTTCATCTGCTGAATAGGGCTCAACAATCACACAATAGGGCTCTACAGTCACACAATGGGGCTCTACAGTCACGGGATTGGTTTTTGCATTCTAAGACTAGGGCTCATTGAAATGCGTTGCACAAGAATTATAGAAATTCTACAATTGAAGCAAATACTAAACATGTTTTGAACAAGAGCTGTAGCGATATTATTGTTGTAACTCTAAGGTAGGCAGTCAACGAACAGATAGGAGGCAATAATCAATAATGTATTTATTATATAAGCTATCAACAAATAGTGTGAGTTAGACTTCCACTATAAAGTCACAGGTAGTAACGTCTTAATTCCTAATTAATACCAGACCACAGAACAGACCACCGACACAACTCTCCAGTGTCGATCCAGGTCTCCCAAACTGTTGCCTAGTATCAAACAAAACAGCACTCAGCGCCAGACTGTTCAGACTCCCATGACTTCTTCAGCCAGATCTACAACAGTTTTTCTTCCTGTCTAAACATGTCTTCCACTACTTGTGTTGAATGGCGCCCTGATGCGCACCATCGTTGTAGCTCGGGAGCGGAGTTACAACAGTATGTGATGTCCCATGAACCACGATCTACTGGAAGCCGGTGTGGACAGTCAAGAAACACTAAATACCATTCGATAGCTGCGCTGGGTCGGACACATATCCCCATTGGGAGACGACCGCTTGCTAAAGCGATCATCTGGCGAGCTTTAAGGAAGACAGCGCAACCGGTTTGCATAATCTTGTGAAACACTGCACTTAATCTTCGGAACTGAAGACATTGCCATAAATACCACATTCATAGTTTTTCTATACCGAGTCTCCTTTTTAATTGAGCTAAAAGCAATAAAGAAAAAAAAAAACTACGGGAGACAACTCAATAATTGAAGACTTCAAATATTTTGGCCGGTTAGCGATATAAAACATCTTGACTAATAAAATTATCTGCTAGTTTCTAGGCTGTAGTTCATTTCCATGTGGATAGACCTATCATTGAAAGAGCTCTTCAAGGGCTGAAGACATAGAGGAATGGTGAAATACGGACAGCAGAACTTGTGTGGTGCCCCTGCGGTCCAAAAGACAAAGGATAGATGAAGATGAAGGTTGTGACCCTATAAAGGCCAACTACCATCTCCACCTGGTTGTCTGTTGAACCGTTGAGGCACCACACAAGATCTGTTGACCGTCTTTTCCAATTTCATTTCGTCTATTGCCTTGAATAAAATTCCTCTCAACGACTTTCCGTTCCTGCTTGATGTGGTTTTCTCTGTTTCGTCTATTTCCTGATGCTCTTCTCTGAAGAAAGGTCTTTGCGAAGCCTGTTAAGCCGTTGGGGCACCATACATGATCTGTCGACAGTCTTTCTCCAGTTCATTTCGTCTATTGCCTTGGCCTTGAATAAAACTCCTCTTAAAGACTTTTCCGTTTATTCTTGATGTGGTTTTCTCTGCTTCTTCTGAAGAATGGTATCTGACAATCCGTTGGGGCACCATGCATGATCTGGTGACCAGTTTTCTCCAATCCATTCCGTCTTTTCTTTGAACAGAATCCATTTCAACGACTTTCCCCGTACATTCTTGAATGCGGACTTTATCACTATCACTTTCTCTGCTTCATCTCATTCTTTTTACTCTTCTCTGGGAGGTCTGTTAAACCGTTTGGGCATCGTCGACAGTCTTTCTCCAATCCATTTACTTTTGCCTTGAACAGAATCCATTTCAGCGATTTCTTGGTACTCTTGTCTGAAGGAAGGTCTTTGCGATGCTTGATGTGGTTTTCTCTGCTTCTTCTGAAGAATAGTATCTGACAATCCGTTGGGGCACCATGCATGATCCGTCGTCCGTCCAATCCATTCAATAAGAGGGTTAAGATACCTACATTCTACTTACTACTACAGTATTCACCTACCTTTTTGAGCTTAGAATCCACATCTGGTCTGGCTTCTTAGATCTTCTAGACTAACATTTACAATCTAAAATCCCTGTTCTAATTACTAATATCTACTTATACTAATATCTACTTACACTAATATCTACTTACACTAATATCTACTTACACTAATATCTACTTACACTAATATCTACTTACACTAATATCTACTTACACTAATATCTACTTACACTACTATCTACTTACACTACTATCTACTTACACTACTATCTACTTACACTACTATCTACTTACACTACTATCTACTTACACTACTATCTACTTAGTCAACATTTCACCTCCCAATGGTCATGTTTATGTTTTGCACCGTCTTGGCTTGTTTTACGTTTCTGTGTATTGCGGCTAATTTTGAATGTGCGCAAGAGAGGCATGGTGTCGTTGTAAGTGTCGGGTCCCTAGTGAGTTTATCATGGGGTGTTGAGACGGAGGCGTAGAACAATGGTGTGCGATGAATGTGAGATTCTGAAATACTTGTAGTGCGTGTTCATATGGGTCTGACAGTGCTTCGTCTAGAATATAGGTATTTTGGGAGAAATCTTTATTTTTTTTTAAAGAAATAGTCAATAAGTTTTTTTTTTTAAAATTATCTGAACTGTTTAAATTAAAGTTTTATATTAAGAAGATATATATATATATATATAAATAAATATATATATATATATATAAATAAATATATATATATATATATAAATAAATAAATAAATATATATATATATATATATATATATATATATATATATATAATAACAATAGTAGAACACTATTAAAAAACATAACATACTAATTCATATTAATTATCACTACTGTTAATTATAAAAACTATAAAGAATTATTTGGAATCATGTGACTGTGCATAAAGGAGATTAATTTTCAGGAACCTGCCCACCAACAAAACAATTGTTTACAATCCTTAAAGGAACACACGCGCGAACGTCTAAGCACTTGCTTTGGAAGCCGACTTTTTGGCCTAGAGATTAAGCAGCCGGCAATTCTAAAAATAACAAAACAGGATGTAAACAATGTTCACCTATAGTTCAGTATGCAAAAGTTTTAGCTACCAGACTGACTCATTAGTCATTCTATTACCTACTGCATTCTACCGTAGAGCTAAAACAATTTTGATATTTTCATGAACGAAACAGCAGTTGTTTATTTACCCAAGAAGATTTAGTTTTGTCCCCAGCTTCGGCCGAATACGTTTTTAATAAATCGACATATCAATGTTGGATAAAACCAGCGCTAGATCTATTTATAACCACTCACAATATTTTGTTTAGCGAAACTTTCCTTCGTCTCAGCTTTTTAATTTAATTTTTTTTTTCTAAATTTCCTCTTCCGGTAAAAAAAAATATCTTAATAAAACTTAATCTTAAAATTTATCCTTTTTTTTTTTAATTTGTATATCTTCAAAACAAGTCTCGTCTGAGTTTCAAGATCAACAAGGAGTGCAGTTTTTCACGTTGCAATATTTCACGCAGTCCCAGATGCGACCTACATATTTTGCCACAAACAGCCCGGACATAACCATTGTCCGCCGTTGGTCGATTTATGTTCTCTTTTCGCCGTCTACGTCTGTCCTCGGCAGTAAATATTCTTTTGGCGTAGGTGCTCACTATAGCAAAGAAAAGATTTTTATTAATTAGCGATTTGAGATTGGAAATTCACAAAAATGCAACAATCACAATGTAGTCTTTCTATTAAAACTTTGCAATATTTCCCCGTGTTTCCCCCTAATTGCAGTATTACAATAGGATGGAAAAATAAATCTATGTATATAATAACCTTGCCCTACAGTGGTTCTTATAAATGTAGCGCTCCACATGGATGGACTATTGAATAGAGACATTTTGAATTGCCGATAGTTATAGCCACAGAACAGAAAGTTATAATCAAGGCTAGCTGGCTTTTTTGTATGTTTCATCTGCAATTGAACCTGTATCATTGATGTTTCTTTCTACATCGAGTTTTTTGGGCTATGGATTTATTTCTATACAAATGTCTTACCTGTTCGTTCAACTGTCCCTTTGTCTTTTAAATCGTTGAGGCATCACACACGATCCGTCGACGAGTTTTCTCCATTCAGAAAATGAGACTATACTTGAGAGGTATTTTCTATCAACAATGTTGTTCTCCAGTCACTTTTTTTGTATTACAATACCTCTATTCAACTCGTACCTTATGGCTGGGTGGGAAAAACCTGTACACGGATCTCGAAAACGGCTCTACCGATGTTCCTTGAAATTCGACAGTAATGTATATTGTAGATATAATAATTGCAATGTCTTCGATTCCTTAGTTTAAGGATAAGTGCGGTGTTTCAAGCTTGACATGACTACGCAAACCCAATTGTTAGAAATAGATCAAAAATCTAGACTACACCGTATGTACCAGGGCACTTTGTAAGGTAGTCTAAATCTACTTTATGTAGGCCTACCCAGACAGATAGACTAGATCCACATAGGGCATAATAGGCATGTAGGCTACATAGACAACACTAATTCTACACACAAGGCCATTCACCCAAGAGATGGCGATTATTTTATTATTGTCCGGAGGTTTCTTCTTGTGTAACTATGATCTTCACGTGAATTGTTTGAGCCAGGAAAAAAAACAACGTTTGACCTACTTTCAGTGAAAGCAGACGTGTGATTAATGCAGCTCATGTCACATGGGCACAGTTTGATGGATTTCTTTATCAATCATATACATTTCGGATAATTTAATGTGTTTGGATATTGAATTCTTCAAGTACCTTGGATTATAATAACACGGATTATTGGAGCAGTTTGGATAATTTATTGCGCTCAGGTAAGGCGTTTTTCTTAGAAGCAAAAATAGAAGAAAAAATAATTGGGCTTCGATAGCATTGCAGGCAACTGAAATGTGGCGACAATTCCAGGATCTGGGTTATAGATATCTAGAGCCTATCTAGAATCTAGATCTATATAGATCTAGATTTGAAGCTAATTCTACATTAATAGAAATCCATAGATCTAGATGTAAAAGGCTATAACAATACATGTATATATAAATAAGTAGTCCACCTTTTAAATAATAAGGAACTAATGTAGGCTAGATCTAGATCTATTATACCATCTTCTTTAGATTTACTTCAGCATAATTATTCTTAATCTAGATTAGACCTAAATTTAGTCTATAAGTATTTAAAGACCTTAAAAGTCCTCAGTTTAATCACTTGTTCTACTAACCAGATATCTACAGATCTAGCTAGAATGCTATATTATTCAGCAGATTTTTTCTTCTATTTTTCTTCTATTTTTTTTAAATTGTCTAAAGTAGTGATGCCCAAACTAGTTTGACCTGCGGGCAATTTTAATTACCGCATTCATGTCCTGGGGGGGGGGTGCACTTAAATGAAATAAAAAAACAAAAGGAAATTCAAATTGAAACTATTTGTCTATTAACCCGTGGATCTAGTACTTACTTAATGGGAGATTTGAAGTTTATCTTTTTTACGCGTCGAAAGATGGATTCATTTCTATACTTAAAATATGAGCAACATTGGAGCTAAATTAACCAACGACTAATATTCACGTGTCTTTATGTTAAATATTCTCATAAATCCTCAAATCTCTAAGCGTAGTTTAACAAAGAATGCCGTCATATTTGTTTCATCCCAGTGGCGCTACAGCCTATAGAGGCCTGCTTCAACACATCCTTCCATCCAGATCTCTCCTGGGCCTTACGTGTCCACGCCATAATCCCAAGCTGTTGTAGATCTGCCGTTTATATGTTGTTGTTATTTTTTAAACAGCCAAGCTTTTCTTTTTTTCAAAAAAACATACATGATTTTGGGCATCACTGATGTAATACTTCTTACTCTTTCCAAATCGCTAAAAAATATACGCACACACACACACACACTCACTCACACACACACATACAAACACACACGCACACTATGATGCTGGCTGCTCTCTTTCTCAATCGTGCTGCATTTGACGTCTGCCGCTTGTAAGCCTGAAGAGAATCAAAGCGCCGTAAGGTAAGTTCAGATCTCACCAATCTAGCTCCAGAACTAAAAGGTAAGTTCAGATCTCACCTATCTAACTCCAGAACTGTAAGATAAGTTCAAGTCTCACCTATATAGCCCCAGAACTGATTACTTCATCAATATTTTCAATCTACAAGAAAGACAACAACACAATCAAGACCACACTTGTAATTCTCATGCTGTAAATATGGCATTATTACCTTTTCCTGACTTTTTCTTTTCTGTATCTCTGTGTCTCTTTTTTTTTTCTCGCGCGCTGTCTGTCTGTCTCTCTCTCTCCCTCTCTTTCTATTTTTAAACCTCACATATTCACTCTTTATCTCGTTTTATGCATGTAATAAATAAGTTCAATATTAATATACAAGTATGAGCTCTGTCAGCTAGAGTAGCAATACACAGTGTTCGAAAAAATGAGTTAATAGGTTATCATCATTAGAATATCTCTGTTTGTATGCTAGTTGCATTAACTTGTCTTGGAATGAACTGCAACAAATTTTGCAACTTGTATGAAAGAGTAATATTTGAAACTATTATTACGGCAATGTTTGTATGCCAGACTCATTTGCTTCCCTTGGTATGAACGCAACACATTTGGTACGCACCGTCTCTCAGTAAGGTCGCAAGTTCTTTCATTACATGTACGAAAGAAAATTGATATTGTTTTCACGTAATTTATACTTGAAAAATAAACGTGTTTGCTATGTACGCATTTAGTTGTTAATTACACATGTACACATCTTTGACCAGTAAATGGCTGAATTTCAAAGGTTAACGTTCAACCTTACACAGCATGTATATTTTTTTATTAATGGAGGTCAATGTCTGACGTCACTTTTCCCGCCCGAAATTTACGTTTTTTTTTTCCATTTTGGTTAAAACAGATTAGGGTCAGTGCGTTTTTCAGAAGGAATCACATGACATTAAGTGTATTGTTAGATTTCTTGCTGTTGAAATTGCTCATAGACCAATTATTTCCATAATACACATAACCAATTTGCGATCATTGTTTTTGGACGCTGAAAATATTAACTTTTCACATTGTTTGATATTTCATAGTTATGGCTTTTCTGAACACCACTAAATAACACCCTTCCACGGCTCCTACATTTTGTTTATTGTGTTTGTCTGCAGAGTCAAATCTGGGTTTAAAACTTAAATACTGGGTATCCATCTTAAAAAAAAAAAAGCTCAGACGCTTATATGAAAATGACGTTTGAGTTTTTACGGCTTCATAGATTCGGTTGACAAATGACGAATTGGGGTTTCGCTTGAACTATTAGAAGTCAAATGAAATCATGCCGTAAAAGTTGTCAGTATCATTCTATTTTTCTTTTCGTAACGTTCCTTAGTGCAATATATATTTTCATAATTTATTCTATAATGAATATATTGCATTCAATACCATGAACTAAAACCGAACATCGCGTATTACTAATTATAAATAGAAGTGCTTTTAATCGCGTCACTACGTGTAAAAAAAAACTTCACCATTGAAATACCATATTTAATCTATGATCCCGTACTGGGGTACAACATTTAATGGACATTAATTTAAACTGTTACAAATATTTATGCTTCGACAGTTGCAGTACATATTTTGAGTACTTATATTATAAATATATACCCCGTAATTTTCTATATATGTTCGATACTCACAATCGTCTAAATTTTACATATAACTCAGTTTTTAGAAACGTTGACATATTGTGGGATTGTCATCAATTCATTATCGTACCTCATGTTTTATAATGGGAAACTTTAAAGTTTAATAGCAAACATTCTCACATACAATAGGTCCGGCATAGACATCCTTCTCAAAAGAATAAAGTCGGTCTCAGTAGAAGGAGACACCTGTCATACATTAAACTCAGCCCACCCGCTTCCCACCACTGCCCTCACCTTGACCTTCCCTGCATCACTCCTCAGGTGTAAATGATACAATGAGTGAAATACGAGCAAACAAGCATCTATTGTTATTATGTATAAAAATAATTTCTACTCTTCTTAAATAATATAGCCTACCAGGCTAAACATTCTTTTTTGTCAATATTTTAAAATAAGTTCAGTCTTGGGATCAAACCAAACGACATTAACACAACGTCCAGAGTGCTAACCACTGTGGTGCAGGGACATATAGCCTAAATATAGTGTATATGACCACTCTGTTCGTCCTCAATTCCGAAGATTAAGGATGACTGCAGTAAACTCTAAGTGTATATGACCACTCTGGTCGTCCTCAATTCCGAAGATTAAGGATGACTGCAGTATTTCACATGACATCGCAAACCCAGTTGCAATCTGCATAATTTGCCACATCTAATACTGACAAAGCCTTTGTCCACGAGAGGTCTATTTAAGTTCTCTTTTAGTCATCTGTTTCTGTCTTCGACTAGGGCCTTTCTTTAAATTACTATTGCCTTCTAGTTCAGCCTCCACAGTGGCTCTTTTGCTAGGCGACAATAAACATGTAAACTGTTACCCTTTGATTCTTTCCTCCTTATGGCCTGGTGACATTTCATTCATCTCTATGCTACTTCCTCGGATATGATGTCACGTATAATCTGCTTCTAGCATAATCGGTGTGGTAGCGGGTTCCAATCTTAGTTAAAACTGGAAATTTGAATATTGGGCTTATTGCGCCCTTGTGTCTACCTGACATTAGTTATGGAAAATAAAGACTGTTGGTCGTTGTATTGATAATATGACCCATCGTTAACCTTCGATCATTGAAACTGATTGCCTTCACATCATTGGCCCTATAGATCGCAACGTCTGAAGGTGGAACTTTGTATGATCAGTGACAGACCAATTTTTAATTGCTGTCTCTGGCCTTACAAATTTCTGGAATAATGTAGACGCTAGACAATGACACACGTCTTTGATTTGATGCTTAAAGAATAAATATCAATGGTGACCACGTGGTCAGATGATGCCTTACTTTCAACATTCGTATAAGTCAGAGACTAAGTAACGATGTGTGCACCTCTACGCAGTCGTTGGGTTCTAGCGCCCAACAAGCTAGTCCATCGAAACCAGTGTGGCGTATTACTTTCTTAATGTCGATCTTGAATGAAACTTCAACTTCTTTTGAAACGAAACTGAACGTAACATTTCTTGACAAATATACATTTATCTTTAGTGTAAATACAAGGCGAAGCACAAGTGAAATAATATCGTTAAAAGAAAATTCAACTCCTTTTAAAACTACAAGTCCTTCTGTCACCCGTCTGTCGCTTGTCTTTCCTAATTCAACATTTAACCACTCTATTTATAAGCTCGACTACGCTGTTGTTACTCGTGGTTCTATCAAAGACTATCCAGCTAATACAATTGATCTACTCAAATGTTACTCCAGGTTGCATCATTGCATCAGAAACACGCACAACCATTCCAGAATAATGCTACTTAGAGTTTAGTTAGATGAATCATATTCATTGATGGGAACATACAAGTTAAGGACCATCTAAATAAGATAAGATTTAATTATTTAACGATAATAACATATCGAAAGTTACAGCTCAACACAACGCTATATGAATTTCCTTTACATTAGTAATGAAATAAAACGTTTATAATATCCGGCATTCAGTTATCCGGACGATCGATTATCCGGACAGACCCCCGTTTACTATTCATCATCATCATTCCTTTGAGTTCCTCATGGAACATAGGGCCTCGACAAAAACACGCCACTCTCCACGGTCTCTTGCTAGTTGTTTTGATGGTTTCCCAGCTCTTCCCCGGTCCTCTCTGCTTCTTCAAGTACACTGCGTCGCCATGTTCTATTTGGGGTTCCACTCTAAGGCCTGCCTAGCTCTGTTGCTGGTATCTTTTCCAAGGGTGTGACCACTTCCTCTCTAAGATCTGCACTTCTATATTTTTCTGTCCACTCATCTCCCACAGTTTGGTGTTTTCTACTTTGTCATACCAGTGTGTTTTTAGGATATTTCTCAGGCATCTGTTGATGAAGGTCTGAACTTTTTTTTGTTGTCGCTTCAGTTGTTCTCCATGTTTCAGAACCATACAGTAGGACAGCCTTGACATTAGAATTCAATATTCTTAGTTTAGTCTTGTTTGAGATGTGAAGAGATTTCCAGGTTGGTTTTAGCTGTGTAAATATATGACCTGCTAGATTTATACGGCGTTTAATGTCTTCATCTGTTCCACCTGATATACTGACTACACTCCCAAGGTATATAAAATTTTCTACTTGGTCTATTGTCTGAGAATCCAGTACTATGTCTCCAGTTTGTTTATCATTTACTTTCAGTACTTTTGTTTTATGTTGGTTTATTTTGAGGCCTACCCGTTTACTATTGATCCGGATAATAGACGTTTTATTGTACATTGAACCTGTGGTAGATATGTATGACGTATCCGCTCTTTTTTTGGCAAAAGAAAACCACTATTTGTTTGCCAAAATTTAACTAGACATTAAGAATCCTAATTAATATCAAATATTCTACAAGGTGACAGTGACAAAAAAAAATTTGATAGAAATATATATTAATGAATTTTGCACTTTTTTAAATTGTAAAAAAATATTTATTCTACTAAGGAACGTGACATCCTTACTGAGAATAGATTTTCATTAACTGTATTTAATAAACTTAATTTAGTGATTGTAGAAACCTGTATAACAGTTTCGTAATAAAATATATAAATCATCTACAGTTTTATCTTTATATTTCCTATAACTATTTTACAATTCTTTACGGAATTTTTAAATGCCGAATCCCTGATCGGCTGCTAAGTTGTATTCCTATCACTTTCTCTTAAAATAGGAATATTACTATAGAAATAGATCAGTTTAACTTCTTATCTCCGTAATTATTTACCACATTCTGGTGGAATCAACGTTGGTATCGTCAATTAGGAGAGAAAGAGTTAATGTAAATGAACGTACTTACCTATTACAAGGAATAAAGGCGTCCATACGAAAAACCACATTACATTTAACAAAAGCGTTAGTTCGCCGATACTGGAGTGTAACTGGCAATTTGACGCTTAGAGCAAGTCCTTTAACTTCTGTATTAGGCGTCATCTCTCTAAGGTCATCATAACGTTCAGTCAACTGAAGATGTCCTCACTCGGAATACATTTGACCTTTCTGACGTTAACTGAAGATGTCCTCACTCGGAATACATTTGACCTCTGTGACGTTAACTGAAGATGACCTCACTCGGAATACATTTGACCTCTGTGACGTTAACTGAAGATGACCTCACTCAGAATAAATTTGACCGTTCTGATGTAATTTACCAAGTCACATTGAAATATTTTCTTTAAAGGAGCTTTATAAATCGATCTTGATGAAGACGCTTATCACGAAGTATTTGCTAATACTACAAATTTTATCGCCCTTGAAAAAAAAAAGGACCCAATACACTCCCCCCCCCCCTTCTTAATACGCGACATTTTAGGGACGGGATGCGCTTAAGTTTGAGATCTTGTTGGAATCAATCTTTTTAAAAAGATGAAATAGGCAGCTCGATAAAATGTCTAGAATATTAGACTATAGATTTAAGAATTGTATAACACACTTAAACAAACACCCTCACAAATACACATGTATATATTTACAAAGCCTATATCAACTTACTCTGTCTGTCTGTCAGGGTAGAATCTTGTACCCGTTCTTTTTGCAACTTCCTATTCTTAGATTAAGTTGAAACTTTGCACTATTATGATGTCGCAGATATGGAAATGTAAATCAATTTCGAGGGGAAAAAAGCGTCGAAAACTTCATTGACAGAAAGACCGTGTTTTAACGATAAAGGAACAGCCTTGAGAAGATTGCTATCAATCCTCGAATGCAATGCCCACAAGCAGTAATTAAACTGCATTATTGAGAATTAAGTATGAGTGTTTCATTTCGTAAGGACTGCATTGCGTGTGTGTGTGCGTGCGTTTGCATGGTGAAGTTGGTGTGCGAATAAGTCAAATTATGTGCGTTTAGATTTTCCGCCATAATTGAAAATGATTTCACCCCTAGCCTACACCTCCATCAAAATGGCCAGGAATGTCGTTATGCAGAATTCAAGCAATCGCGACGAAAGTCCTAACGACTAATTTCGAATCTGTCAGTAGAGTTGAGCCTACAGCCTTGAAACTCAGTCTACTGGCGGTCTGCGAGACAAACGAAGGAGATCCTCAGAAAGATGAATATTGTATACAATTAAATTAACTTCTTCGATAAAAGCATGTTTATCCAATCGGATTATTTAAATAATAATCAATTCGCCCCTCAATACTGTTTGATATGTCTATTGCGTACTATTTGTTGACGACCTTTACCAAAGAATTGAAAACAATTCATATTTGGATTTTGTCGACTGGGTATTGAACCCCTTTGCGTGTGGAGAGACTCAGATCCCCATCTCAGATGAATCCATACTAATACAGGAGTGGCTTATTGAAATATTTACAAACGAGGAACTTAATATTTGAACAAAAAGACCTCAAATTTTGGTTACAGAAACAGATTCCAATTTTATATCTCTGCATTAGTGGTCATTGAAATTGTCCGTCTTCTCATTATAGAGCGTAAATTCATTGATATAATAAAATTCATCATAAATAATGTCACCGTCTACACATTTATACTACTGGGAGATGTGTGATCATTACTTACAAACATTTTACATAAAGAAAAGGTTAGAATCTCATTAAATACTCCTTCAAAAATGTGTTGTTTATTTTTTTAATTTGTATATACTTTTTTATTTCGGTGTCTTTTGGGCAATTTTTGACTATATAAAGGAGTTCCGTGGTGAAAAGGGTTTAAGAATCACTGCCTTAGTCTGTTGGACCATTAAGCAGGAACAGATTTAGATTTGGAAAGGCTCTAAGATATTTTGAGATATGGGGCTCTTTATATTTCCAGATATTATTATATGTCATTCTAAAGTACCATTTACAGATCCTTGGGTTGAACTGATATACAATTTCGATGTTCATCTATCACGTTAGGGCCTCCTTCAATGGCGAAGCAACTATCGATCAAGTCAGAGAAATAAGATAAAGGCCTAGCTAAACTTTTTTTCAACTTTAAAAAATACCGGAATTCGATTTTAAGATTAAAATCAGGTTTAAGTATAAATGTGACTATTGATATTTCGAAAAATAGTTTGAGTCCAAATCTGTCGGAGGTCATAAGCCATTAGAAAATCTAGCCCTGCCGTTAAGGAACGACCAGCCATGAACTGTCGACCGTCTTTCTTTATTAGTCTTTGGCCTTGACAAGAATCTCTTATTCCATGCCCGTCTATTCTTTGATGTTTGTCTTCCTATAGCTTTTTCTGTCTACCTCTTCTCCTTTCTCCTGGTACTGTTTCTTGCAGGAAGGTCTTTAGGAGGCCAGAGGATCTCGTGATATGAACTTACATATAAAAAAATGTAAAATACCCATACATACCTTGGTATGTATCGGGATTCTGTTTCTATGGCTTACGGTTAACGAGGGTGACATGTGGCCAGCACAACAACCAACTGCCTTGACTTTCCCAACTAATGTTGGGTACCCATTAGAGTTGGATGGATTCGAACTTTAGATCTCTCGGTTCGGAAGCCAAGCGGTTTTATCACTCAGCCACCATACATATAAGTGAGATTAAAAATACAACAAGTAAATTTATAAAAAATTCAAACTATGACCCTTTTTTTTTACCAAACTGATGTTTAATTTCAGGGCAGATTAAAATTTAATACTAAGTTTATTAAAGTTGAATATATTTTTAGATTTGTTCCATCCGCTTCATAAACTTTTTATGACGTATTTAATAATGTGTTTGTAATGTGTATCAGTATCAGAATATATCGAGAGCATTGGTGTTAAATATATATATATATACATGTATGAATCAAACACAAAATGTCTCTACCTTTTCTGTTACGAATATTAATATGTTATCTTTAAAATATCATAAAATTATTTACATCCGGATGCATGATATGTTCTGTAATATAAATTTAAAAATACATATCGATTAATTGTGTATAAATTTTATTATAGCAGTTCTTGCTTTTTAAAAAGGGAGATGATTGATCGAAAAATATGTTTACAATAGTCTCATAATATACGTTTTGCACATCATGCTGTTATAAAGTATAGGATTGAAACGTCACAGCTTGTTTCATATTGAGAGTATCAACATTGTGGTAGGTTTATGACTTAATACTTACAATAGGCTAGGCAATCAGTCTTGTCAGACTATCAAGGGCGTTAAATTGAACTTTGCTGCTGCAAACTAAATGTGCTGAAATATGTGAATATACATCACAGCAAGGCAAATCAATTTAACTTTCATACCATCTATGCTATAGTACAGCCAGTCAGTTGCCCATTTTGGTTTTAAACAACTTTCAAACAGTAGATTTAAATTCGAACACTTCGTCTTCATTGAAATAATTGTGAGCTACAAGCGATATTCTGGAGTGCTTTTTAAAAAAATAGTGCTAAACAAAATAGCGTACCCTTTTACAAAATAAACAGTTCATCAGTATTTATTATTCTGTGCACCGGATACACCGAAATGCTATCTATTTATAGTTATCGTGCCATAAATGCAGTTAGGGTTTAGATGAAATATTTATACATTTATGGATGTAACACAGGTTGTTCTATAGAAATAAGTACATTGAAAAACTGTGATACTGATAATGAAATACAAACTCCATTCTCTCATAAAAATTTAATAATGATTAAATAACAAAAAAATAGATATAAAAGTGTCTAGTTCATCACATAACACTGGCCAATTAATGTTTAGTTATTGAACGTTATCAACTGCCCACTGAAAGAGTAAAATAATATAAATACATAACACCACTGTATCAATGTCAAGCTACATATTCTTTTTTATTCGTAAAGATGAAAGAGCAATTCTTTCTAGTAATAATATGAAAAAAAAAGCGAAAATGCTGAAAGAGTATGACCAAATATTGTTACTTAAATAATGCTACTTAGGTTGATAATCTCAATGGCGGTTGTCACAGCAGTACAATTAGAAAACTCTATCTACTTATAACTCAATAGAATCTACCTTAGGTCTCGATACGTGTAGGTGTCCCTGGTTCTTTTCTAGTTAACGAAATAAAACAATGAAACCACTAGATCAAACACATAAACTTTAATCAGCTTTACTGCATATCATACACGCTGGCCTCTCTGACTGACAACAAAACACACTTCCGGTCATTCGCGCAGATTGTAAAAATAGATTATACATACATACACACATTCATCCGTGACAGCGGTCAGTGCCCTATATTTGCACATCTAGACATAATAGATGATAGACAGAAAGACAACTAACGGCACACAGAAAGTCACATGACATCCTCGTATCTGGCCTTTTTGACAAAATCTTTTTTCTGGAAAAGGATGGGCTTTAGGGCGAGAGATTGAGGTCGACGTGTTTCGCGAATCCTCACTTAAATCAAAATTTTCAGCGCAAGTCACTCAGTCATGAGTGACGCCCAACCTAACACCGGTCTTTATTTTTAACCTTTCACGTTATGTATCGAAAAAATATATTTGTGAAAGCGCGATTTCAGACCTAGCTTGTGATTAAAATATGTCTAATCGACATTTATGTCATACATAAAGCAGAAAAAGTCGTTCTCTGTAGAGTCTATATTGACATTATCTTAACAATGTTCAATACCTGTTTCTTAAGGGGGTGGTTCATTTGCTTCTTTGGGCACTAATGATTAGCTGATCTTTAAAAGTGTTGCAAGGGGAGAGAGAGGGCTATGAACCTTTCTTGCTCCGTCTTCTATTAAGATTGCACAACAATTTAAAACAAAATTTGCCGTAAACATACTATCCTAATATTCCACACAAATATTTCCCCCTCTCCTTTCAATTTTCACACTAATAACAACCTTTGGAAACACTTTGTATATTCTCAAGCTTTACATGTGGAAAAAATCAATTTTTTCAATGTTATTAGACGACCACTAAGAAAGTGTCAATGGAGGGTCGCGACACGCAAGCATGAGAACCTCACGATATAAAACTAAAAAGCAAATATTTAAAAGTAGGGATGAACAAAAAGAAACAGAATAAATATATTACATACACACCAACTAGTTCTGAGATACAAAAAAATGCTTGCATGTAGTAATGTTTGTTTTGTATATAATTTGCTTCTTGCAAAATGTAGATATTTTTTTAAAAGTAGATATTTTTTTTTACAAAAAATCTTTCATTGTATTAAAATTTATTATAGTTATTTTTATTTGATAATCAAATATTGCAAATTTGTAAAACATATTTTCATCATACATGTCATTAGCATAGGGATTATGATAACTTTGTAGGCCTACTTTGTAGGTTGATAATGTAATACTGAAAAACCCCATCAAATCACGTCATTAATACCTATCCTTATACTGTTTTTAAATTCGCACGCGAGTCCGCGGTCCACATCATGAGAATATATTTTACAGAAATAAAATTGACTTGAAAATCTTAGTATTAGAAATCCGAGGATCTATTACTTACATCAGTTGATGGGATATTTAAAACCTTTCCCAAAACAGTGTTAGGGTGGGGGGGGGGCAAAGGGGTTACGATGCCCCAAGCGCCACCCTCACTGAGCGCCACAGGCAGAGAGGCGCGCTATACTTCTATGTGATGTTCATGGTAAATGGTGACGGGACGCCAATAAAATACCTTGCACCGTGCGCGAGTTAGTCACCACGCCTATGATGGTAATCATTAGTAATGATTGATTTTAGTTACCCATTCATTATATAAAACATGTAATTGGAACATCATTATAGTGATTTTATATTTGTTTTTAACTGGTATGTAGTTATGTAAAAAAAAGAAAAGAGAAGCCTTCAAGAGTATTATGAATTAAGATGATCCTCTTTAGGGGTGCACCTTCAAAACTAGTTTCAGTTAAAAACGTTTTCTACAAAACAAACAGCATTTAAAACAAAATATCTATGCCTCTATATTTTTAAACCGGAATGATTGTGTTTTGTTTGCGTTTCTTTATTTAATTACATTATTAAAACCATTCTATAAAAGGGAAGTTTCCTTCTCATCACGCAGCTGATGTTTACATAATAACGGCGGGAACCCTATTGACTTTTGGAACAGCGGCATCGCATTTCTGCCAGGGGGAGTGTCATTGGCTTATTCTTTTTGGGGATGGATTTTCGAAGACTTTAACATGTTTGGGTTTAGAAAGTAATAATAATAAGACTAGTTATAATAATTGTATTTCTAAACGCTGTTAACAAAGAAATGTAGGTTCAATGCTCTGTAATGAATAGAGGGGTAGAAAGTGGAGTGTGAAGTTTAATTCTGAAATTATAGAAACCAAACTCGAATAATGGACAATTCTAGCATTATTAAGAATAACTATTGGATCTGTAATACCCGAGTCTGAACATTTTCCTTCAGGTTAATTAGCGAAACCTTAAAATACTCGCCGTTTAAATCTAGTATAGTTCGTCCATCGTGGTTCGATGATGACCACTTTTTCATCCAGGGGGCTGAGGGCTTTGCACTGGGGTCTTATACCTCCTCATGTGGCTGGTGAGACCTATGTGAGCCCGGAATGTTCGGCTGCACACTGGGCAGGTTATTCCAGCTGGAGCTAGTGTCATTGGCCTTGCTTTTCTTCTCTGGCGTTTTTCTTCTGCCAGCGTTGTTCTCTTTTCCTAAGCAACCTGTGCGCCAGTTTTCACAGCGCGACGCCATGATGCTCTGTCATGTGCCTCTGACTCCCAGGTGGCTGGGTCTATGTTGAACGCCTTCAGAGAAGCTTTGAGGGTGTCCTTGAAGCGCTTTCTTTGACCACCTTGCGAGCGCTTTCCTTCGCTTAGTTGGCCATACAAGAGTCGTTTAGGGATGCAGTGGTTTTCCATTCTGCAGACGTGTCCTGCCCATCGCAGTTGGGACTGCGTCAGGATTGTATGGATGGTTTGCAGACCCGCACTTCAAAGGACTAAATCTAGTGTTAGTAACAATGTTGACTTTCAATCTAAAAGGAACAATATAAGTGGAGATAATCGGAATAAATGAAATAAAAGAAACCAAAAGAATATTAGTGAGATTTAAAAGGCTTACATGTTAATGCATTCTATTTTGTTTATGTGAACTGTCGTACTAGAGGTTAGTGTGTAGTGAAATTTTTTAAACTTCTTTCTAGTTACACTAAATACATGTTTAAATAATGTAGATTTATTACAGCATTGACCATCTGGTCATATAGTTTAAATCTACTTTAATTTTGAACGCCTTAGCATAAAAGGCCAAATTAATGGTGTCATTAGTTGTGACTTCATTTACATCTAATCCCTATCAATTGTTCAATCAATGGTACTTGTATATCAATCCATAGAACTTTCTTTGTAACTTTGTTGTGTCTAAATTTGTAAGTAAATCTCGTTATAAATTTAGAATGAGGTGGAAATAATGATAGAAATAAACACTAGATATTCTAGAGTAATTATCGATTTAAAAAATGCTGACTTACATTAACCAATTTTCATTATTTAATTGATAATCATTAACTATCTTTTTTTTCTAAACTATATTAGCGGTATTTAAAGAAACAAAATAAATATTGAAATTTTATAACCTTTTGTCCATCAATTAAAATACCAGCGAAGTCTAAGTATATTTTTGTATGCACTGACTACCGAAGGCCGCTCATGTATGATTTAGCTCTCACCTGTAGTCAAGTTTGTGCATCATTTCTCAAACTTTGTAAATATGTAAAGGGGGGGGGGGTTTGAGGACAACATACAATGTTCTGATAAAAGGAGGGGACATTATTACATTTTGTCATGACACATTTCTATTTGTCGTAAAACCCCAATTGACTTGACTAATATACAATAGTTCACCAGTGTCTAACCTTTATCAGCCTCCGGGCTAGAGAAATTTCCAAAATGTCTTGAAGGAAGTCACATGTTAAAAACGTGGAAGTATCTGAATTCTACAGATTTTGTAGGTCAAAATTTAAAAAGTTTCATGGCAGTCCACTTAATGTTTGACTCAAACCCATCTTTATCTCTTTTGTTAGCCTGTCAGCGTGTAATGTACGAGGTATTAGATTGTATCAGATCTTTTGTTAGATACTTTTCCATTTACATAGAAGGTTTCGTTATTACGTCATAACATAAAGTAAAAGTCACCTAAGAACAGTAACATGCACATCATGTAGCCGAACATTTTCTGCTCAGACCTCGACACTCAATTCGCGAGCCGAGACATCACAAAAACGCCTCCGGTGCAAAGTATCAAAGTCTGGTTTTGAGGGGCCGAATATGTCCCACGTGCCGAAGTTTGGACGTCACTCTCAAAGTTTATCAGTATAGAAACATTTTTAGAGGTAAGTTCGATCGTCGCTTTAATTCTTGTCTTTGTATTTGAGCCATCAAAAAAATTTCACCATAAAATAAGCATATAGTTGTTAAAAGGGAGGTAATGTAAATGATCATAACTAGATAATCCACGTTAAAATAAACAAATGCTGTTATTTAATGAATGAGTATTTAATTTAACACTATGAAATGTTGGACTATCACGTGGGAAATAAAAACGTTCAATATTTACTATTAGTTTTCATTAAGTGTCTTTTTTTTCCTTTAAATTTATTCATTATCCTCTTCCTTCGTATATTTACTTTGAAGAACTGAATAAATATAATTTTTTTTGAAATCGTTTTAGGTTATCAATGTTAAGAGTAATGAAAAGGGAATTTTAGAATGCCTTGTACTTGAAGGCCATTAATCGTGTGTCGCCATTGTGAATATTTTGTTCATTTGATTATGTCTTTTACAACCACGTAAAATATAGAATTAAAATAACTTAATTAATTAATTTTTGATACTTGTACATAATGATTAGGAAGCAACACAGGCTTTCTGAAACAAACACTCCATTTTATGTCAAATGTCTCATTCGAAAGTTAAAAAAATGTCATAGGAATGTGAATGTCATTTGGAAGGATTCAACATGCATATTCTGTTGTATATTGTGTTTTATTTTACTTAAACCATGGCTGTGCATGTAATTAACATAGTTAGGTTAGGATCGATGTTTTTTTTTGTTTTCACATAATTTGATGTGATCACGTGACGAGAGTCCAATAAAAAAATACAACCATTTGTGCAGACATTGCCCTCCAAGGAAAATGCTGAAGTGCTTTTGTTATTTTACTCAGAGTTCTAGTTGCTGATGTTGAAACTGAAGTCATTTCTGTGCATGCAACAAGACGATGTGAGAATGAAGAAAGTATGTTTCAATAAAATTGTAATAATAACAAAAAGTCTATTTAAAAAAAAAATATCAGAGCCTTGGTAAACTATTATGTTCTCCCAGTGGATTAGTAGCGGTGTTGTGTTTTTGTGTCGACCAAATAGATTCAAATATACAAAGTTAAAAAAAAAAAAAAAGAAGGCCATTAATATGTAGAGTTTGTTCTTTATTACTATAGTGCAGTGGAGGGCAACCTTTTGAGTCTAAAGAACCAAAAATGACAATATAAAAATTTTTAAAGTTTTTAAAGAGCCACAAAGTTTTTCTTTCCAACTATAAATAGTACTAGTACACTTTTTTTTTATCGAAAAAACACGAAACTATTTATTCATATATAAGAAGTGTTTTTCTCAACAAATTATAGTATATATATAGAGCGAGAGAGAGAGAGAATATATATATTGCATCATTAGATAGTTATTTTTTAGTTCGGTAACAACTAAAGCAGTTAAACATTTAATTACAACACTAGTTCAATGGGAGCTTTGGCTTTGCATGGTCTTACAGCTTTTGGATACATTCGGCTCATAACTTGTTTTTAGTTTCAAACACGACTTTAAATGTTCAATTGCTAGTAGGCTTCTTACTTTACCTTAGTTATATTCATGCAAGAGAACGCTTTCTCGCACTAACATGTCAATCCAAAGATAGTCAGCACTCTAAATGCCAACTTCTTCACCTCTCTGTAGCAATCTGAAAGATTATACCATGCGAAGAATCAACTCGCGGCATTCCTTTTAAAGCTGTCAACTTTTGTTGCGTTATGTACATACATTTCTGGACTTCCAACACTTGCAACTTGATTTTTTAACTCTGTAAATTGTAAATTATCCACTCCACAATGCTTTACTTTTTAAATCGATCAATTTCAATTCTAGATGCAGTTATGAAGAAGTATCCATTTCAAATAGATGAATGTGGATTTCGTTACTATTTGTGTTGAAAGGAATTACTAGGAATGCTCGAATGTTTTTTTTTTTTATTTTTTTTTTTGGGGGGGGGGGGGGGTTAAACTGCTCAACTCTGTCAAGAAATGCATCTTTGATTTTTTTTTCTAACTTTGCTGAAGTAATTCGTGTCAAAAGTTGCACCGATTTTATCGCGATACTGCGTTAGACATTCAAAACAAAGAAACTTACGCTCTTTATATATTCTGCAAATGGATTAATTTTTCTTCAAAATAAACAAATTCTTCTACCAAAACATAGGCTGGTTTTCCCTTTCGTTGCAGTTTTAAATTCAGCTCATTTAATTTCATTGTTATATCCACCTTAAAGTAAAATGCTTGCAACCATTTATTTCATTCCAGCACAAAGCAAAATGTTTCAACCTTTGGAAAGCCATCGCACTTTGTTGGGAAGATGGAGGTTTGTTTAAGAATTCTTTAAACTGACGATGGTAGAGTACTTTTGACAAGATGATATTAAAAATATTGATTACCAAATTTATGACCTCAACTATTTCGGTCGGAATCGTTTTAGGCCTGAAGCACTTCCGATGTATCCATGGAAACGTAAGAATTTTATGGTTTATTTTGCTCCCAAAAATCGTTGTTGCCCCTTTATTTGTTCCTATCATATTTCTGGCACCACCAGTTGCTATTTTATTTATTATTTAAATCGATCTTAATGTTTTCAAGATATTTTCGCATGTCATTCGCTACATCTCCTCTAGTTTGTCACGAGACAAGTTCTTCTTTTGGACCTTGGGAAGACATTTACCTGACAAAAAGGGCAACTTGTGTCGTGTCTTCTAAGTCTTAAAACTCATCTATAGCAAGTGATAAGACATCTGAAAGTTGAATATCTTCCACCTGCAAATATGTTACATTTGAAGACATTTTAGCTATTTTATCTTGTACTGTTTTAGCTGATAGATTTCTGGTTTGTTTTTGAAAATACGAAACAATTCTTCATATGCAGGCAGAAAGCAGTCTTTGACATACTCGCCATTTGTAAATTTTTTTTTTCAACTTCTTATGGTGCCACAAAGCTTGCAGGATTAGCATTACTTGTAGATTGCTTCTAAGTTTGAGAAGATAAATCGCTTCTAACTCATTTATTTGAAACAACAAACTATACGTCACATCCAAAGCGAGTGGTGAAGATGCCAATTCGTCTTGCGTCAAAAGCGAATTAAAACCTTCATAGAAACATCCGACGACATTCGAACTTCGAACGGACTGACAGCAGTGACGACGCGTGTAATTGGAGAGGGGTTTGGTGAAAAGCGAGTACAAGTGGTTGAGAGATGGAATCGGTGCCAAATCATCATTAAACTATTCAGAATTATTTTTGAAAAATCTTTCAATAAAATAAATAATATTGGCGAATGGAACCAAAGAGCCGTAGCTTCACATCCAAAGAGCCGCATGTGGCTCGCGAGACGCAGGTTGCCTACCCCGGTTATAGTGCTTCCTAAATTTTGACATATGTGTATCCCTTTTATATTTTTTACAACGCGGATTACCCTTTGCCCTTTCCTCTGAATGTAGGTGCATACGAAGAAAAAAGTCTGTGTGTTGACATGACAGATCATTGTATTGGATTCACTGGTTGTTAATTTTGATATGAGATGCGGTTCCACGTTTAACAGTCTGTTCCATATTTTTGACTTAACTACTAAAGTTGAAAAGACAATTTCAAGGCAAGATGTATTTCAATTTCAAGATGCTGCATTGGTAACCCTATGTCTATTTTTTAAAATTTAGTCTAAACCAATTAGTGACCAGATTTTGCGCAGTTCTAGAGTTAACCGTCCTTTTTTTTTCTTTGAAATATTTGATTGTTAACTATATTAGTGTTACCTAAAGAAAATAAATAAATATTCACATTTCATCACTTTACCCTATGCCTATTGGAACTGAAATTCAAAAAAATAAATCTAGAACTTTGACTTTAAAGGCCGCTTAATACAAACTTGGTGCTTTTTTCAGCAATTTTTCTAAAACTGTGTGTGTCTATGGGGTCAACATTCTGACAAAACGAGTGTTGTATTTCAGACGTTTCAATGGCTAACGGCTAACGAGACGGTCATGTAGCCAGCACAATGACCTAATTCAGTTTGGTACTACAAGCCAAAAGTCTTCTCCACTTTGTTGTTTCTTAAATTCTGTAATTTGTTTTGGATTCATTCTAGCACCTTGATACCTAACGATATTTGGCCACAATTCCTTATACAAATTTGTCATTCAATTTTCCAACACTGACCAGAAGTGTTATCATTCTCTCTCTCTCTCTCTCTCTCTCTCTCTCTGATTATCTGTCTGTCTCTCTCTCTCTCTCTCTCTGAAAGATAGAGTTAACTTCTTATCATTTACAAAGGCACATTAAAGGACTGAATTAAAACTTGCAATTTTGTTATAAAAGGGCGTTAACATTTTATTTTAACTTTAGCATTTCCCATTCACTCTGAAATAGAACATTAGTACCTTTCCTTGGCTTGACCAGAGTACTTCTCTGTGAGATAGAACATTAGTACCTTTCCTTGGCTTGACCAGTGCCTTTTAGTGTGAAATAGAACATTAGTACCTTTCATTGGCTTGACCAGTGCACTTTAGTGTGAAATAGAACATTAGTACCTTTCCTTGGCTTCACCAGTGCACTTTAGTGTGAAATAGAACATTAGTACCTTTCCTTGGCTTGACCAGTGCACTTTAGTGCGAAATAGAACATTAGTACCTTTCCTTGGCTTGACCAGTGCACTTTAGTGTGAAATAGAACATTAGTACCTTTCCTTGGCTTGACTAATACACTTTAGTGTGAAATAGAACATTAGTACCTTTCCTTGGCTTGACCAGTGCACTTAAGTGCGAAATAGAACATTAGTACCTTTCCTTGGCTTGACCAGTGCACTTTAGTGTGAAATAGAACATTAGTACCTTTCCTTGGCTTAACTAATACATTTTAGTGTGAAATAGAACATTAGTACCTTTCCTTGGCTTGACTAATACACTTTAGTGCGAAATAGAACATTAGTACCTTTCCTTGGCTTGACCAGTGCACTTTAGTGTGAAATAGAACATTAGTACCTTTCCTTGGCTTGACCAGTGCACTTTAGTGTGAAATAGAACATTAGTACCTTTCCTTGGCTTGACCAGTGCACTTTAGTGTGAAATAGAACATTAGTACCTTTCCTTGGCTTGATCAGTGTACTTCTCTGTGAGATAGAACATTAGTACCTTTCTTTGGCTTGACCAGTGCACTTTTGTGTGAAATAGAACATTAGTACCTTTCATAGGCTTGATGAATACACTTTAGTGTGAAATAGAACATTAGTACCTTTCCTTTTCTTGACCAGTGCACTTTAGTGTGAAATAGAACATTAGTACCTTTCCTTGGCTTGACCAGTGCACTTTAGTGCGAAATAGAACATTAGTACCTTTCCTTGGCTTGACCAGTGCACTTTAGTGTGAAATAGAACATTAGTACCTTTCCTTGGCTTGACTAATACACTTTAGTGTGAAATAGAACATTAGTACCTTTCCTTGGCTTGACTAATACACTTTAGTGTGAAATGGAACATTAGTACTTTTCCTTGGCTTGACCAGTGCACTTTAGTGCGAAATAGAACATTAGTACCTTTCCTTGGCTTGACCAGTGCACTTTAGTGTGAAATAGAACATTAGTACCTTTCCTTGGCTTGATCAGTGCACTTTAGTGTGAAATAGAACATTAGTACCTTTCGTTGGCTTGACCAGTGTACTTCTCTGTGAGATAGAACATTAGTACCTTTCCTTGGCTTGACCAGTGCACTTTAGTGTGAAATAGAACATTAGTACCTTTCCTTGGCTTGACCAGTGCACTTTAGTGCGAAATAGAACATTAGTACCTTTCCTTGGCTTGACTAATACACTTTAGTGTGAAATGGAACATTAGTACCTTTCCTTGGCTTGACCAGTGCACTTTAGTGCGAAATAGAACATTAGTACCTTTCCTTGGCTTGACCAGTGCACTTTAGTGTGAAATAGAACATTAGTACCTTTCCTTGGCTTGACTAATACACTTTTGTGAACAAATCTATGAAATGATTTCATGTATGTTTTTTTTTTAAATATATTATTTTAAATTAAAATATGGGCCTTTTTTAAGTTTATAAAAATACTATGCTTTAAATAATAAATATAATAACAACAATAACAAGAAGGATCAAAATACAACAACAAGTAAACTCAGAGACTCATTATTCTTTAATAAACTCAAGTGTTAACAAAATGCCTGCCAACGACTGGGGTACTGCTGATACTCGTAGTTCTACTACGATTTTTTAGTGACCCCGAAAGGGGTCAAGCCGGTATTAGTTTTTTTTTTGCCTGTCTGGTCGTCCGTTCGTCTGTCACATAGATTGCAAAAACTAGATGAGATATTGAATATATCAATGATATTTTAGATTTTGCAAAGTTTTGGTAAGTGCGTCTTGCATGTGGAACTATATGACTTTCTGATTCTTACGCTGCTCTTAGAATTAAAAGAATTCCAATATAATTTTAAAAAAAAATTTATTGACCTGTTTTTTTAATTTTTAATGGAATCCTCAAATTTTGACATACTCTCATTTAAATTCAAGCTTTAACACTCATACACATTCATATATAAATAGACTTTTGTTAATCACAGCGTTAACATTTGTTTTGTTTTGCTTCGGGTGCTCTTAAACTAGAAATAATTTTAGTAATTTGTTTTTAAAAAAGGGACGATTCTTGACCTCTATCAGAATTGTACTACTGTGCTTTCATTTTGATGTTCTTGATATAAATTCGTTATACACAAACAAACGAACTTGCACAGAAACATACCATTCTACATACATTTTTGAATACACTTTTGTATAGCAGTAATGTTTTTGTTCAAATAAATTTTTTCCTTAGCTTTTCTGTTCGTCAGATAAAATAACTTTTTTCTGGTTTAATATTGCTTTCTAGCTAACCTTCACAGGATTTGTAAACCTCAAAATGTACCAATAGGTAAGACGTTAACGTAAGTTTAAAAATTATAATGTCCCTTTTCCAAAGTCAGTTTAAAACTTATAATGTTCCTTTTACAAAGTCAGCTTAAAACTTATAATGTTCCTTTTACAAAGTCAGCTTAAAACGTACAAGGCTGCAATGACCCTGTCAACCTCAGAAGTTGTCCTCTTGCTAGGTTACAATGACTTTTTAAATCACTTAACGAAGAACGCGGAAATCGCTTTGCGCCCAGACCTCCATGCTAATAGGTGCATCTCCAAAACTAGTTTCAGGATGAACTTTTTCTACTATACAAACACCATTTAAAGAAAATATATATGTATCTATATTTTTAAACCAGAATATATATATATATATATAAACCTAAGCATCGAGAATAATAACGTTATTATCGTTTAATGGCATATCAACAACTTTAAAATAAGTCCTACTTAATTTACTATTGCATGATTTAGTGGTGCCAACAAGCGTGTCACGTGACAAATCAGGTCAAAAATAAAATCTAGAGTCCAACACAACCACGACTCTGAGACTTTACTGTCCACCGTAAACACACATACTTCGTAGGCCGGATGGCAGCGCATTACCTGTGATTTATTTTATCATTGATATTTTATAAAACCCATGACCAGTGGTTTGGACTTCATTTCCATAGTAACATAGTAAATCGGGATCGAAACATTAGGGGTTATCGTTAGTTTGTTCATTGCTTTATTTTTAAGCCATCATATATAAATATATATAAAACTACCCAAAGGTTTTATAAAATAACAATGGAAAAAAATACCCCACTTTTTTTTTAAACCGCGAGTTTTCTGTACATGTGTAGCACTGAGTTAAACTTCCTTTGTAAGACTTGTTCTTGTTTGTTATGCTACTCAACGGCTGTAGTGTGTGTATGTGGTATTGAGTTTTGTTTCGATTTGATACAAAGTAGGAAATGTTGGTATTTTTTTGTGTGTTACGTAATACCCTAACGTTCCCTAAAAATGTAAATGCAAAACTTTAGGGGAGATAATGGACATAAAATTAAAACATAATTTCTCGTACTAAAAGAAAGCTAACATTTGTTGAAGTTCAACAATATTAAATTTGTATGTACAAAAATGTATTACATTGGAAATTGACGTTTTGTTTTTTAGGCTTTAGTTTTCATAATTCTAGAATTTTATTAAATTATTCGCTTATCTCACACGTAAATGAGTTAATTTAACATTGTGTTTAATAATAAAAAAAAACAACACACATCTTATCATTAACAAATTCTAATGTCTAAAAACTGTGGCATAGTTCTTATTGAATGCCTACTTCCTGATAGGCCTCTTGAAGTTATACACATACAGTTACATACTGTTATTTGCGAATGAGACTCTAAATTATGTACAACCTAACTCATATATATATATAGTAGGTGATGGATACATAAATCTTGATAAACCATTAATAGTACATCAACAATAATTTAGTTTACATTATTCCATCTTGGATTCTTTCCTCTCTAAACCTTTCAACACGCATTCGCACTATTCCACATTCACACTACGCTGCGCACTAAACCCCTCACCCCCCCCCTCCCACCCCCACCCCTTTGTTCGATGTGTATCAAACGTCTATCGGCTCATTTTTCAAACATATTAGTTAACAATTTGAAATTATAACTTCTAAACCTGTACTAAGAAACACAACAATCCTAACAAAGTAGATACTAATTCTACCAACAACATCTAACTTCTTCTCTTATGTCTGTACAAAACATCCTCATTCCAGCCGCAATCAAATAGTTAACAATCCTAATCTATATATGCATATTCTAACCCGAACAACATGACCCTGGCTATAATTAACTCAATACACTCATAATGGCATAGATGTAGAAAATAAATGCCTTTTTTCTTCTTAGTATCATCAGGCCTTGATAATGATTCTAGTCTTGACATTTCTTTTTATGTATTTCTACCACATTTCTTACAAAGGTCATTTTAATAGGGTAATTATAAACAAACAAATGAGAAACAGAATAAAATACATCGTACAAAATCAACGTATCTACTTTCCACTACTTATACTCTTTTACTTTTCCTATGTAGCCTTTACTAAACTTCTATAATGTAGTAGCCTTAGCATATGAGTATATGTAACAATAACATGCAATTATCAAATTAAGCTGAACATATAAAGCCACATCATTGAATGAGTAGCATGTATATCCTTTTATTGATACCAACTAAAAATAATAATTACCAATAAATTATTAACTTATTAACGTTTTGACAGATTCATGTTGTCTTAGGTACGTTAAATAATTTGTCAAAGTTTCAACTAGATCCGACAAGAAATTAGAGTTTGTTGAGATTTGAGCATAAATATTTAGCTAGACAGAAATACACTCATACATTCTGAACAATCTCGTCAAAAAATACATTTAAAAAATTATATTTTGAAATTATAATTTCAATAAACACTCCTATAACACAATGTTTTTATTCTGTATTTGTTTTATATAAAGTATATTTGATCAAGATCTAGAATTTCAATTTCTGGATCAAAATCTAGACTTAAAGTGTATGTTTTGATTTCCAAATGCTTAGATCTATAGTGCAATGTTATGCAATATTAAAACTACTTTTTTAAAATTTAATGTTGATTTCAGTCATTGGATAGATTTTCTCTGCTTCTTGACATAAATCTTATCCTAATTACTTCTAAATTGTTCCGAAATTAAATTTTAGGTCTAGAAGATACAGATCTTAAGAGTGATAAATCAAAAGTTAGTTTAGGTAGATCTACAACCTTATTGTAGTATCATTCAAATGAAAATGCCAATAGCTTTGTTGATAACTGTGCTGGGATATTGAGCAGACGTTGTCGAAGTAGGCCCTCTACCACATCGATTCATGTTCTATTTTTTTTTTCTATTACAAAACTATGTCAAAGGATTATCTAAAATCGCTCGTCTGACATATTGTACATATTCGGTAGTTGTCAAGCCGAAATGTGTAATATATCTCTTTATCAAAAATAGGCTACTAGTTTGTTAATGATCAGTTTATGCGGGAGATTTGGGCTTGGGAGTAGATTATCTTGAAATTTGAAGGAACAATTGAAACGTAAAATATATTCAGGAAAAAAAAAGATTTAACAACGCCAAAAGAGTCTTTAAAACATTACTTTTGACAATGAAAACAAAATCTCATTTTGAATATTTCTTGCAAATAGTCAAATCCGATTGGGATCCGACGGGGGCGGTCTCTAAGTTTTTGTGATAACACAAAAGAAACTCTCTTTATTATCTTGTTTCTTTTTATAGTAGTCAGTAAGTCTCGTTATAAATTTATTATGCAGTGGAAAGGAAAGTGACAGAAATAAATATAGGTCTACTCCAGTAATTCAGAAAAAATAATTCTGAATTATATTAACTAGTTTTCAATATTTAATTTTACTTAACAAACTGTATTATATTTTAAAACAACACAAAAAATGTTGCTATTTTTATATTGAAACACATCGACTGTGTTTTTTTAATATAAAAAAAAAATATTGAAGTGTTAGGTAATAATATAAATATTGAAAAGTTATATATTTCATTGCTTGGACACTCCCACATACAAAGTCTAAGGAATTGTTTGAATGCCTTCGTATATCATGGGCTGTATATGTATGTTATAGCGATAGATCAGTGGATCCTAAACTTTTCTGTCTCGTAGAGCTCTTGCCATGTTTTCTGGTTTACGGTAGCCCCCCTGCTTAACTTTCAAATTTTTGCAAATCCATCAACATTTTTTTAAAACTAAATTTCTATCTGTGATGAGTTGAAAAGTAAAAAAGTGATTTAAAGCTACATATCAAGTGATAGAGATCTATCTTTTTATGATAAAATTAATAAAATAACAATATTTATTGATGGAATCTCCAAACACACTGGAAATTTGTTGTTTTTTTTGTAGGTCTATCATTCGTTGCTATGGATATTATATTTCAAACAGGAATGTGTTGTTCCATGAAGTTGTGCTTCAAGCATTAAATATAAATTAATTAATTAAGAATCATTGTTAAAGTTTTTGCAAAGAGCAGTTTCTCGTGTATTTCTTGATCTTTCAAGTGTTGCTCAAGTATTGAGTCCTCAAAAATGTTATCACTAACAAGAGAAGGGTCGAAGGCGAGTAACTGGCACCCAAACCAGTAAACTTCGATCAGGAAAGGCCCTTTAGCCTTGGCTGGCCACCCACCTAGAAGAAGCACAACTGAATTCAAAACTCTGCTGCCTTGCAACATGCGAAAGGTTTTGTGGGTCAACCCTGAGGAAAAAAAAGGAGCCAGCGATCATTAGACAATTTGCAGCAAACATCACTACAACCTGGCAGAGCCTGTAATACCGCTGATCTTAAGCTGTATATAAGTCGCTTGCAAAGAATTTAATTTTATAACTCACGACACCGAAGTGACCTTGAATTGTATTTTTTAAAGAAATTCTTTTAATAATATCTCCAAAACAGTTTTTAAAACTACAAGGGCTGGTAAAAATCAACCTATGGTGTTTTATGTATTTTGCCAAAAAAAAGTTAAGTTCCCCTTTCAGACATTGTTTCTTTGGCCAACGGTTAACGAGCAGGGTGTCATGCAGGCAGCACAACGACCAACCGCCTTGACTTTTCCTAACCTAAGTCAGGTTCCCATTAAAGTTGGCTGGACTGGGGAACCCTAAAAATCCTGAAATTATCCGAAATTGAAAATTCAACGAGATTCGGACCCAGGACCCCAGGTTCGGAAGCTAAGCGCTTAACCACTACCAAAGCGCTCCCCATTTTGTTATAAGTAAAAAAGATATTGTTAGAAGTCCACACACCATCGTCTTCTCTATATGATATCGAAGATAGATTTTGTGGGCCTTTTCTGAATTTTATATTTAAATGTTCGAAAGTTTTTCAAACCTTTATCTTTTTATCAGAGTGACATTTGTCTCGGAAGATCCTCCAGCGTAATTAGTTTCATATCATCATAAAATGTCAATTGGCAACCGCTAGTTGGACAAGGAAGGAATGAACAATTTTAACTTATCACGCTATACAGTTTACATTTCTTTTTGCTAAACATTACTTGCATGTAGACAAAATTAAGTTATTTTAATACATTTTGAAATTAAATACAACAATTTTTCCTTTGAATAGAAGGATAAATATTTTAAGGATTTACTTAGGTACAAATTAAAATTATATCTTAGTGTGAAGAACTACATTAATGGGATGTAAAAATTAAAGCTTATATGAATATATTATCGTAGACCCCCGTGGACATCTCATAGACACCCAATTAGTTTTTTCACCTCTGTAGACCCCTTGGAAGTCTTCGTAGACCCCTGGGGGTCTATATAGACCACTTTGCGAATCACTGCGCTAGACTGTATTCGATGTGTGCATCGTGTCCCAAGCCTTGTGTTTGTGTGTGTAGGGGAGAGGGGGGTGGGCTTCAGTCTACATTAGGCATGCCAAACACTGCGTTTGGGGTTAGGGTTAGGGTTAGTTTCTAAGGACACGTTTTTGTTGATGTCATTTGCTTCCTTGCTTCTGTTGTGGTTGTACTGTTGGCAGATCTTTAGCTGGAGTAGTTTTCTTTGGTGTTTTCTCCCCAGTATTGGGTAACTTAGTTTCTTTTACTTTATTCTTCATGGTGTAGCTCTAAATTCGTTGGTCCTATGATCTTGGGAATGGCGATCTCAAGAAATGATTATATTTCTTGTTCAGGGACGCAGGCTTGAGACTTTGTTGGAATCAGGTCTGATTCACATTGATTGTATGTCTTGGCCCTTGCCTCCATGGTTTTAGGTTGTGGGCTTCGCCGGGCCTGATCAAATTGCGGCACCGAGCTTAAGGTGTGCTATATTTCGTTGCATAATATGTATAACTTGTGTTCCTTTGAAAATACTATTGATCTTTATTCATCACTCATGTCATAATATTTCATACATTCATTAAATTGTTAAACGTTCAATCTTGTTGTTAACTAATGTACATTAACTTACGTTTTCATTAATATTGTTCACGATTGAACAATTGTTGTTAATTTGGTCGACATGTATTCGAGGTTCAGTAGGCCATAGTTTACACATTGCTATTCTTTACTTTGGTTCATACTGTTCATTGGTGGGGAGCCCGTGAACCTAGAACGTACCCTACTGAACCTAAAACCCACCATGACACATACCACGTGTCATATTTGCGTGTACTAGTACAGTCCCTTGTGCATACAGCACGTGAGATTACTTGTGTTACGTTTGTCAGTTGGTCACACAAAAAATTAACACTATCACTCCACCAATACAGCATGTGAATTAAAACTTTTTAATAATTTATTTTAATCTATTAGTAGTTCAATTCTCAAAAACTCCCGATAAAGAGATAACTATTGAAAAAAAAAAAGGTCTCTTAGTAACTAACAATTTGTACCAAATAAAGCCGTAATAACAACACAAACACACCATATAAATAAAAAGATAAACAAATACTTTGAATAAATGAAAACATAATTTTTAAAAATGTTTTACGAATATTATGGTACCAAAACTAGCACCCACTTTTGCCATCCAGCTCTACAAAAAAAATGTACCTTCCTGCGTCATTATTTCGTGCCGCATCACCACCCACGAAACGAAGAAAATTATTTAAAATACGAAAGCTTTACACAAAATGCATAACTTTAGTATTTTATTATTGATATAGCACATTTTTTATTTTACTTCTTTGTAAAGTGAAGAGTTTCACTTTTAGAGTGTATATAAATTTTTTATCAAGTGCAAAACTATCAAATAGTTGCTTATATTAATTAAATAAATAATGATAAAATACAGATTTCTGTTGTGATGGCTGCTAAATTGAAATTGTATAGTAAATTTTGATGACCTAATCTTAGGTCCAGCTTTTAATTATTGTTGATCGAAGAAAAACAGACTCCCTCCTCCTTACAATGAAACACACACACACTCAAAAAGAGTTTAGATAAACAAATGCACCAATGGAATAAAGTAACATTATGACCCAATTAACACAATTAGACAATTCATTAGACATTATGCTCCTCAACCTTGCCCCTCGTCAACCTTGCCCCACGTCAACCTTGCCCCACGTCAACCTTGCCCCACGTCAACCTTGCCCCACGTCAACCTTGCCCCACGCCAACCTTGCCCCACGCCAACCTTGCTCCAAGACTCAAAATTAGAAATAACTATTGTTAAGAGTAAACTGAGATGTACAATTGCCAATCTATTTACAGCACAGCTTTTTCTAAGACTCCTAATTGAAAACGTCTGTTAGAAAATAGTTGAAGACGCTAACATTGCGCACATTATCTTGGCTTGACATATTCAATTTAAAATACTGGATTTCCGCTAGCGCCTATAGAACTCTAATTTTCATAGACCTGATCTATTCTTTCATTTTGTCTCAGAGGCGCCCAAAGATCCCGAAATTATAAATCCCAGTCTTTACCAGGATTCGAACCCGGAATCCCCGATTTGGAAGCCAAGGGCTTTACCGCTCGGCCACCACCCCTCCTTGAGGTTCTAGCACTTAACATTAATTATAGGGATAGTTGCGTTTTCTTTTTACGCATCAGAACATGACGTAAGTTCTGTCTATCTTTTGTTGTTTTTATAAAACAGCCACACTTTCTTTATAAGGCAAATGTATCGGCATATAATCAGGCTCTACAAAAAAGTAAAGATCCGTTTACTTTTCCTGGTTGATTCTATATTCAGAGTCCTATTTCTTAAATGCACAAATATTTAATGCCTTGGTAGTATTCTATTACAAAAAAAAATAAGTGAGGGCCCTACCATAGGTAAAGATACATTTTGAAGTCAATTTTTTTTTGATTTTCTATATTTTGTGCCGACGTTTCGGATGGAAGCACATCGCGGGCCGGATTTCGCCCGCGGGCCGTATTTTGGGCATCACTGATTTATAGTATAAATTTCTTGTAATAATATTCATAATCTCCAGTAACCTATCAAATTTAGTCATTTTAATTTTAAGTGTCGAGTTAGTATAATTACGACTGTCTAAGAGTGCATGCTATGTGGAACTGAATTGGGCAAGGTAAAAAGTTGATACACAAGATGTTTTATATTTTGTTGTACAAGAAAATAAATCTAACATGTCATCAAGACAACTATGCCTACTAAGAACGAATCACTTGACTGTAAATTGATTTAAAAGCTGATAAAACTCTTTTGTTAATAAAAGCAATAAATGTTTCCGTAGTATATTCTAATATTTTTTTAGTATTTTTAAAAAATATTTTTGCATAAAGTAATTTTAAGTAATACAATGCTTCGTTTAATGTCAAATATATATTGAAAACATTTTATATAAATAAATATAGATATTTATGTAACTATTTCTTTATTACAATTATTAAATGAATATACATTGTAGATCTTTAACTCTGTCAATCATAATAAAATTGTAAGCATATTGTTCTTATTTGTTAACGCCTACAATGTTAGGTCGGAAAATTAAGAATATCTAATAAACGTGTAAAATTTCTGTGTGTAAAATACCCTTGTCCTACGCCAGGGGTCGGCAACCTTTTGAGTCGGAAGAGCCAAAAATCACAATTTTCATTTTTGATAGTTTTTAAAGTTACGAAGTTTTTTCTTGCCAACTATAAATAGTACTCGCATAAATAAAGTTCTTTGATAGAGAAAAACAAATCTATTTATTCATCAGAACATATTTCTTAGTTCTAAAGGATTAGTGTTTTTCACAACAAATTAGGTAATATATATTTATGGAATTATTAGATAATTACCTATTATGTAAGTAAATAAATTAAAGGAATTAAACATTTACATATAACACTAACTTGTACTTCAATAACAAAACAATTGAGCAAACAAATTCAATGGAAGCGATGGCTTTGGTTTTAGAAAGTTTGGATACATTTGGCTCATAACTTGTTGTTTTTAGTTTCAAATAAGACGCTACATTTTTATTTGTTAGTTGGCTTCTTACTTTAGGTTTAATAATATTCATGTAAGACAATGCTTGCTCGCATAAATATGACAATCTGAATTTAGTTAGCACTCCTGTTGCCAAACTTTTCACTGTAGCAATATGGAAGACAGTTCCATGTGTCGAATATAAGTGCCTTATCTCGCGGCATTTCTTGGAAAGCTGTCCACTTTTGTTGCGTTACGTACAAACATTTCTGGACCTCCAACTCTTCCAGCTTGCTTTTCAAATCTGTAAATTCTCCATTTTAAAAAGCTTTACTTTTTAAAGTCCAGTATCAATTCCAAATGGCTTACTGTGGATTTCGTTACTATTTGTGTTGAGGATATTTATTATCAATGCTAGAATGGTTTTGAGATGCTCCAATCTGTCAGCAAATTCATCTGCATTTTTTTTTAAATAACCGTGCTAAAGTAGTTCCTGTCAACTGGTTTAATCGCGATCGACCAACCGCCTTTATTTTTTTCCAACGAATGTTAGGTATCCATTAGAGCTGGATGGATTTAGAAGCACCTAAAAATACATACCCAGAGATTAAAAATCCAAGTCTTCAATAATATTCTAACATGGGACTCCGGTTTGGAAGCCAATAGCTTTACTGCTCAGCCACCGCTCTGATCTTCTACCAAAACATCGGCTGGGTTTTCATTTTCTTGTAGTTTTAGATTCATCTTATTTACTTTTGTTGATATATCCATCATGGAGTAACATTTTCGCAACCATTTGTCGCCCTCTAATTCAGGGTGATTAATACATTTATCATTTAGGAATGTATACCATACTTATAGAAAGCCATCGCACTTTATTGGGAAGAAGAAAGTCGGAATAGCGAGTCTCCGTATTGTTTCAGAATTCTTTAAACTGACGATGTTAGAGTGCTACTGACCAGCACTTCTTGGTGGAGATGGCAGTGAAAGGAAAGACATGGGTGGAAACTCTTAGATTCTTTTTTTATTTTTTCATGTTATACTTCTGGCTCCATCAGTTGCTGTTGAAACGAGTTTATTTAAATGGATCTTATTGTCTTCAAGGCATTTGTGCAAGGCGTTCGCTAAATCTTCTCCTTTAGTTTATCACGAGAGCGCTAGCAATGCTTTGGAAGACATATACCTGAAAGAAAGCTAACTTGTGCTGTGTCATTTATGTCGCAAGAATTATCTATATCCATGATAAGGCAGAAGAAAGTTGAATATCTTCCACCAGCAAATGTGTTACATTTGAAGACATTGGGAGAGGTGCGATGAAAATCAATTACAAGTGTCTGAGAAACAGAATCGGTGCCTAATCTTACTTAATCCTTTCATTTTTTTTCGATGAAATAAATAATATTTGGGTATGGAACTAAAGAGCCGCAGCTTAACTTCCAATGAGCCGCATGTGGCTCGCGAGTCGCAGGTTGCCTACCCCTGTCCTACGCTGTCATTGTCCACCTGCCCCTTACCACTCCATTGTCGCTGTCTCAGGTCATTCCATACATCACTTCACTTCCCAATACACAATAGTAATAAAACACTTTCACTTCAATGTCAATGAAAACATTTTTTGTAAAAAAAATATTAGTTTTTAACTATTTCTTTATCTTATCTTAATTTTATTAAATGAATATACATTGTAGATTTTCATATTCAGTCATGACATCATCATTATATATCATTTTCTAATTCCCATTTGTGAAGGCCTACTATGGTAGGTCAACATTGAATTATCACATAAGTTATAATATCAAGATTAACTACTATTCCACTAAAAAACAACAACAACATATCAATGGGTTTTTATTTATGGAGTCAAGCAAGTGCCTCATTATTCTATAACAAATTTGTTTGTAAAAAATGGGTGCGTATGTACTACATTTTATGCATTTTATCAAGGGTTAGATGCAGGGCCGGATCTAAGTATGTAGTGGCACCGTTGCAATATTTTTATGTCTTGATAGACACACTTCTCGACCACTTGACGTAGTTAAGAAGGAGCAGGTGGCTGTTCCCTAAGATTTTTCTGATTCCGCAAAGACACATTTTGTTCAAAAGTTCGTTTAAATATGTCAGTGTTGTGCTTGTGTTTTTTTTTAATGCTCTTTTGATTACATTTCAGATAAAACGTTGTCTTGCTCAAAAGTTTTTCCATATGCTTAGCAAATTTTACAATGTTGCAAAGTAAAAATGATCACTTTAATAAAGATACACTTAGGAATAAAAATGCTTATATCTAAAAGCATGCTTTGTTCTAGAAGTAAACAAAAAGAAATGGAGTTCTTGTTCTTTTCATCTTTCCGTAGTTCTGTACAACTAGGGGTGCACCGGATAATACTTTTTGATATCCAACCGGAGCCGAATAGCACCGGATAGTAAAAAATTCCGGATATTCGGCAGAAGCCGGACCCATAAACATAGCATAATGGAAACTATGGACTTTCCAGTTGGTCTTTATACCTCACATAGTTCGCTGTGTGGATATGAAATATAGGTTGGAAACAGCTCATTATATACCTCATGAAAACAATATAGTACCGATGATAGGACTTAATGTATCGGTACTTAACGGCAAGTCACGTTTTGCACTTGCAGGTTCTTTAACATGTCTTAAACTGACTAACTTTCCTTGATTCAGTTTTGTAAAACATTTTTCGGCTTTCGCGTCTTTTAAATTTCGACACGCGATTGACGTGTGAATACCAGAAAATGTCGAGTGTCAATGAAACAAGGTCTCTGTTATCCACAGTGAGCCCTATTCTTTTGACTGGCTGAATATGGCCTACGTGCCGAAGTTTGGACTCTGCCCCTCCAAAGTGTATCAGGATAGAAAACAGTATTTACTTTCGTTTTGCTCTCGAGAAATTTCACTGTAAATTTAAAATAGCATTTGTTTAAAGGGAGGCAATGAGACTTGTTAACAAGTAATTATTTATTATAACAAATTTTGACTTATTATAGAGAATTTGTATTACAATATTTAATTTAAAACCACAAAATGTATTATATTACAAAACAAAAAGTTTGGTTCAAGTAAATTTATACATTAAATTCTTAGTTCTTTTCTTTTCAATCTTTGATTGCAAAGCACTTTAAGTTACGATCAAAATT
This sequence comes from Biomphalaria pfeifferi, assembly GCA_030265305.1. Classification (NCBI taxonomy): domain Eukaryota; kingdom Metazoa; phylum Mollusca; class Gastropoda; family Planorbidae; genus Biomphalaria; species Biomphalaria pfeifferi. Next base: position 5,686,564 of record JASAOG010000009.1, on the reverse strand, counting down.
TTAATAAATTATTATAAATTTCATCTCTATATTAATCGACCGAAAATGTACATGAGTGTTACTCTTATGATGCCTAGGATGTACTAAGCTCGACACCTGTAGTCAAAAGCTAAAAAGCTGAGGTATCCTAAAAAAAAAAAAAAAAAAAAAAAAAAAAAAAATGATGCATATAAAATAAACGGCATTTCTAGTTATGAAACGATTCCTTATGTTATTTCCTCATTTTGTTACAGTTGTCGCCAAACTTGTCTTACACAGTCGAAGTTTGAATCTAAGAGCCATTCTTTTTTTAAACTGTAGTAGATAAATATTTTTATGGAAGTAATAAGGATGAATTACAATGTCGAGCTTACTTTGTTAAACATGCCTTACGCTGTGTATTAAATACAAAATGTAGAAAGATATTACTTTTAAAACAAAAATATAGACAAAAGAACGACTACTATGAAAGCTATCCTGACTTAAAAGAATAGGCTCATAGTCCACTCATGGCTATCACACAGTCCACTCATGGCTATGTCTATCCTTGAAATGTAAAGATAAAGTTGTTTTAGGCACAATTTCGTCGATCATTCGATTTTTTAATTTACTGTGGATAAGTTCTTGCTTGACAACACAGGCTCTCTTTCTAATCTCGTGTTATATTGAAACTCAACAACTGTGTTTTTTAAAAACTACATTAGTGTTACTTAAAGAAAGAAAATAAGTTATATACTTAATTACTGCAATAGAATTGACAACCCGAAATATTTATGTGTTAGTATGTCATAGAGTAAGACTATTAAAATTTGTGCTTCGTTTCTCAAGCTTTATGTGTGTGTGTGGTGTGTGCAACAGTCAACGTTCAGATAAAAGGAGGGGACATAATTACGTTTGTCATGACACATTTCTACTTGTCAGTCAACCAGTTGTCCTGGAACTTTATTGAATTTACTAATATACAATTGTTCAAAGTGTCTAGTCTTTATCAGCCTCCAGACCAGAGAAATTCCTTATACTCGTATTACGGGATAAATGAACGCAAATCTTCTCGAGTCGATGAAATCCAGTGTTTGTGGTTGCCTGGTCGTGCGGTTTGCGCGCTGGACTGTCGTTCGAATTTATCGAGGGTCGAGGGTTAAAACCCTGCCCGCTCCCATCCCCCGTCGTCCTGCGGGAGGTTTGGACTAGGAAGTAAACTATCTTCAACTCTGAAGGAACATCCGAAACATGTAAAACATTTTACAAACATTTTACAATATCCACCTTGAGAACACATTCCTTACTGCAGGCCGGATAACTAATCTGGATTAGACGCAGGGCCGGACCTAAGTATGTGGAGTCACCGGGGAGTCCTTGTGGAGGCTCCTACCATTTTTAAAAATACTTCTAAGACCAAGTCTGCTTTATTGATTCTTATGAAATTTCGATGTGATTATAAGGTCAACGAATCTTTTTTCAAAAGTAAATACATAAACAAAAACATTTACATAAATAGAACAGACATAGAATAGACACAACACGGACGTCCTGATCCTCATATTTTAGTTAGGTAGAGACGCACCATAGTAGACGTATATTGAACGGGACTAGTGACGCTTTGACTTAGTTGGGTTGGAGGCTTTTTAGAGACAGAAAATCAGTTAGCGATAGGATTCTCTAGGGTAAAGATCTGTTTTATTGACAGAGACTTTTACCTTGGCCTTTCATGGATTAAACTATTCTATTAATTATTCCATCAGAGTTGAGCACTCATCACTATACTTGTCAAAATTGATGTTGTCTTTCTGTGTTGTAAGTTATCGCACTGGAATACACCCGAACAAGAAACTCATAAACTGAGTAATCTGTCATAATCTGACAGGCATCAAAAGTTAACTGCAAGACAGACAGGCAGCCATCACACTATTTAAAGGGAGATGATCGTCCTAAAAGCATTTGAATATAATTTAGATATCAATCTGTTTATATATCAAAATTAATTTATAGTAATACAATGTTTGCAATGTGAAGTGTATATTGAAAACAGTTTTGTTCAAAAAATATCCATTAAGATGTGACTATATCTCTATTACTTTTATTAAATGAATATACATTGTAGATATTCAATTTTCAATTGGGCTACATTCCACATTGTTTTTTTTTCTAATTTGTGAAAGCCTACAATGTTAGGTCACAGGCACAGCGTCTACTGTTGTATTGTAGCCCTCGGGTGACACTATATTTGTTATTTGTATTGCGTGTTTCAGGCGTCATTATTTTATGATTTAATTTTCAACATTATTTTGTATAGTTTGTTTTTGGAACCTGTAAGGCGCTTCCGCGCTGTGCCTACTGCAGTCAAACCACACGGATGTACCACGCAAATAATGACATCCAATAACACATTTGAAAGACCAACACCAGAGGATGGTCGATGCTGGGTATTGAATGTCAAACAAGAAGTTTCATAATAACGTCGAATGTCGTCATGCATTAGGTTTACGTATATAAAAAGCTTCTTATCTTTAAAGCCTTCAAGAGTTGTTTGATTACATTGGTTGATATTTCGCTATTCTTCCTCAAAATCCAATTCCGTGTTTATCTTGTTGTTTTTTTTGAAGCTATTAAAAGCTACATGTTTATGGTGTAACTCTTCAATGGGAGAGGATAGAGCTAAAAGAGGAATAAATGTTGCATAGATTGCAATACAAGTTTCCGTAGTATAATATTATTTTGGTTAGTATTTTAATTGTTTACAGAAAATATAATCGTTAATAAAACAATGTCAAGTATATATTGAAAACATTTTGATAAATAAATATAGATAAGTATGTAACAATTTCTTTATGGCATTTATTAAATGAATATACTTGTAGCTATGTATTACTTTTCTTGCCTTAAACAAACAAACATAAACATTTTTCATATTTGTGTATTCTTACAATGTTAGGTCGGAAAATTAAACAAATGTGTATTAAACGTTTGATAAACGTTTGATATATCTGTGCGTACTAATACCCTTGTCCTACGCCCACATTGTCCACCTGCCCCCCCCCCCCCCCCAACGCCTCCTTGTCGCAGTCTCTGGTCTTTCCTTGTAGCACTCCCCACCTCCCGATATACAATGAGAGCAATGGCCGTCCTTTCTTGTAGTCTTTCCGTCTCGTCTTCTTTCTGCTTCTCCACATTTGTCCTGGTATTGTTCTGTGTATACCAATGTTTGCGAGTCCTAAGACCAAATGTTAGCGTGCATATTTTTGACAGTGGGTCATGGTCGAACCCAATTACTGTTACTGTTATCTGTTTCGAATATCGTAATATTCCTTTATAGCACCTTGATTTCATAGCAGGGTTCCTTCTCGCTGATTCTGCAATAACAGTCCAAGTTTCGCAAGCGTACAAGAAAGTCACCACTAATAGAGTACTATGATACAAAATCTACACGGCTCTCCGCAATTAAATTGTAAATTTATAGAGCGCTTAAATCACAATAGCCAATCATACATCGGCCAATTATGTTTTTTGTCTTCCATAGTTCCATAATAAATCAATCTACATAAGTATCTGTAAGAATCTGTGCATTATCAATGTTCAAAATAAATAATACATTTTATATTTATGAAATGCATTGTAAAGCCTCTAATACATTAAAATATAAAATACAATTTTTGTAGTGTAACTTTCATTCTTAAAGCCTACACATAGAGCGCGAGGTTCCCATCTTTTTAGTGGGACCGTTGGGGAGCAAAATTAAAACTCGAACCCGTTTGCTAAGTAGCCATGCGACCTTTGTCACTCAGCCATATCTCGCACACCGTATACCTCATGTCAAGAAAAAATATTGCATAGAAGTATTGTCTATTGACAATTTTTCAAAGGTCGCTTAAGACAAAAACGAAAATATGGATTTTTTGTGAGTCAATTCCTAACATGCAAAAACTTGACACATTCAAATTTTTTTTTCATTGTAATTTTATATGTCCATTGTTGAATGTTGCAGACAACTGCATCAGAATTGAATTTTAATTGTCGCAGTAGAACTATTTGTAACACTTGAAGTTAATGTGCATAGCAGCCTAACGCTTGGTCGTGTTTTTTTACAGCTCTGGACTGTCGTCTGTAAGGTCAAAGGTCAGTGTTAATATTCAGATCTTTTTTTTTTCTATTTTTAATGATACCTCAGTTTTGGCTTTACACATCAGTTGTCGAGCTATCTACATTAGTGAAGGTACAGTTACTTATACTCATGGCGAGGCGTTTTAAGGAATTGTAAAAAGAGGACGCCGAGTAAAAGAAATTGAGAACCGCTGGTCTATCCGAATCGAGGCATTGGAAGTTACCTTTTCCATAGCTGTATGCTTAAGCCATCTAGAAAGTTTGGGTAAAAACTTGCAAGGAAATTATATAAAGGGAGATAATAATATATTATTTTACAATTAATTTTTGGAAAAAAAGGCATGATTATTTAAGAATTTCAATAATTATTTTTGATTTACAAAAAAATTATTTGTTTGTTAAAGTGAGATTTTATGTTTTATGCCTTGTATACTATTAATTAACATATTTTTAAAATAAAACATTTATTGGATGTAGACACTTGAAATAGATACTTGAAAACTTTATATATATTATGAATGTAATTTGTTCCCTACACACTACAGACTTTCAAATAATTTGTATATGTTAATCCCAAAATCTTCAATTGTTTATGATTTAATACTTGTGAATTATGAGAACTTACAAAGAAAAACATATTGGAAGAAAAAAAAAAAGCCCACAAAAGAGGCAAGATGGCGATGGCCCATACAAGAGGCAAAGAAAAGAGGCCTAAGGCCCAAGGATTCCTATGATGATAAAGCTAAAATTGAATAGCGCAAATTCTGAGGTTTCCTTAAAGTAGACAAAATTCTTGATCTACATTCCATGTGATGAATTAAAAAAAAAGCATCTCGATCAGACAATTTGTAAGGTGCATATTTACAATGATTATAAAATTACAGAACAGTGCAAATGATCTTGAACTATGTGCCTACAACCTCTCGATAACTATGATCGACAGTGTTATATATTATTAAAGTCACGGAGCCCTATTAAAAAGAAAATAAATAATTCATAAAAAAATAAATAAATAAATTTGTATGCCTAATTCTATAAGGCCGCTAAAAAAATTCATGGTTTCCTACTGCTAGAAGATATTTCAATTCCCAGTCTTATCTTGCTGACTTATTGACTTCATTCAACCATGGAGTGGCCATGGCTTATTTTATAGGTACCAAAAGACATACTTCGAAACTCCGACATATGCCAGTTATCAGTTCGTTCTATTATGTCCAAAGCCTTTAACACACTTGACCACGAGACGATAGCCAAAATCTTGTGGCTTGGTTCCTACCTGACAGAAAGCACCCAAAGTGCCATGGTTAACAGAGCAACCTCAACAAACCTAACGAAGTCTACCAAAGATCTGTTCTAGGCCCAGTACTTATCGCTAGGTACACATACAATCTACGAGATAATATACAGCCAACCGGCATTTTATACCACTTCTTTACTGATGACTCACAATTGTACGATTCCTCAGTCCTGTTACACGTGTGTCGCATATGGAAACTCAAATCAGTGGAACTAGATAAACTAAAAAAAAACAAAAAAAAAAAACAACACCCTTGCATCCTATGGCAGAATGTCTGTTTGGAACAGACAAGTCTTCACACAAGTGTAAATGCTAGGAATCCAGCGTGTTGTCATTTGTCTGTTGATATTTGCTGAAGTTATTTCTACATTGTCTGCTCTCGTGTTTAGAAACTCAAACGGATAGTGCAAGAGAAATATCAAGTTTTAAAATCAGTCATAAATATTCTATCGACTTGTTCATGTTTACCATAGTTTATCGTAATGGAAAGATTAGAAGTTAATTAGTAAGTAAAACCTGTAGATTGACTGTAAAAATATACTTTTTACTTATTTCTTTTACCATAAATATATAATTTATTTTCTTTAGTTTTTATCTATCTATCTATCTATCTGTCTATTTTAACTATTTAACCTCGGCTAGGCCAATATTAGAATAATTGCCAAATACCCAGGACCCTTCAACTCAAGAAGCAAAGAAACTTGATCAAATGCAAAATAGGGCACTTAATTAAAAAAAAACAACACACACACACAAAAATAAAAACAAATATTCACGTTTTAAAAAAGTAAGTTTAGTAAAATAACTAAATTTAGAGATATTTAAAGAAGGGTGAATGAAATGTAAGGTAGAAATTAAATAATATATACAACACTAAAACAAATTTACAAATAGAAAAACAAAACCTATTACAATTCTCATAACGACACAAAGATAAAGACACGATTCTTATCTTATCTTATATAATACAGACGTTACTTCAAAAAAGAAGATGATTACGTCCTACGCGTCATGCATTTAGTCATGCATATTAACCAATGACTTAAATTCTGCCAAGTCACTGGTTTTTCTGGCTAGCTCAGGCAACCCATTCCATGCTCTAATAGCACTAGGGAAGAAGGAGTATTTGTACAAATTTGTCCTAGCATATGGGACGAGGAATGTGCCTTTATTTTTGTGTCTTTCAGAGTATTTTATTAAATTTTGTTTTTGTATTTGAAGATTATGGTTCAGTGTTTTATGTATAATTGCTACTTTACTTTTGAGTCTTCTGTCCTGAAGGCTTTCTAAATTTAGTGATTTTACTAATGGTGTTACCCTAGTCAAATGTGAATATTCGTTTGTTATGAATCTCACTGCTCTATTTTGTGTTTGTTCCAGTTTCTTAATGTTTTCTTGAGTTGAGGGGTCCCACACGGTGGATGCATATTCTATTATTGGCCTAACCAAGGTTAAATAATATTTTAGTTTTATGTTCTTATTTGATTTATAGAAATTTCTTTTAATAAACCCTAATGCTTTGTTGGATTTTTTTATAGTTTCATCAATATGTGGATTCCATGACAGTTTTTCATTTATTATAACACCTAGGTATTTTGAGTTTTTAGTCTGTGTTACTGGTTTGCCATGAATAAGATAAGTGGAATTAATTTGTTTTAGTTTTTTTGTTACTCTTAACAACTGACATTTTTCTGGGTGGAAAGACATGCTCCAATTTGATTCCCATTTCTGTAATTCATCTAATTCTCTTTGTAAAATATCTGTGTCTTGTTTTGTTTTTATTGTTCTATATATTATGCAATCGTCTGCAAATAATCTGACTTTTGTTCCTGAACTAATGCAATTTGGTAAATCATTTATGTAAATTAAAAATAGTAGTGGACCCAAAACTGTTCCTTGAGGTACACCTGAGTTTACTGTTATTGGTGTTGATTTAGAGCAATTTATTATTACAGTTTGTTCTCTCCCTATCAGAAAATCTTTAATCCACTGATGCAGTGGACCGTTAATGCCGAAATATTTTAATTTTTTAAGCAAACTATGGTGGTGAACTTTGTCAAAAGCCTTGGAAAAATCTAGTAAGATAGCATCTATTTGTTCACTATTATCTAAACCTTTTGAAAAATCATCAATTAGTCCTATTAGTTGTGTTTCACATGATCTATATTTCCTAAAGCCATGTTGGTATGGGGTGAGGACATTATGTTTGTCTAAGTGGTTTATGATATTGCTACATATTATGTGTTCTAGTATTTTACATGTGATGCTGGTAAGTGATACTGGTCTGTAGTTTCCTGGATCAGATTTTTCTCCTTTTTTAAATAGGGGGGTGACATTAGCTTCTTTCCAGTCCTTTGGTACTCTGCCCTGGTTAAGCGATGCTTGAAAGAGTATTTTGAACACTGGGGCTAGCTCATTGCTTAGTTCTTTGAGTAATCTAGCTGGAATACCATCAGGTCCAGACGCTTTATTTGGTTTGGTGTTGGCTAATAGTTTTTTAATTCCATTTTCTTGTACTACTAAATCTTCTATGTTGTCTACTTGGTTCAAATTAAGAAATATGTCTTTGTCTCCTGGGGCTGAGAATGCTGATGCAAAGTATTTGTTTAGGATGTTTGCTTTAGTTTCATTATCATTATGTATTATGTTATGTTCATCTTTTAATGGCGCTATGCCTGTTGTTTCCATTTTCTTAGACTTAATGTATGACCATAGGTTTTTGTTGTTATCTTTAGATATTACATTGTTGATGTATTCACTCTGCAGCTGTCTGCTTACTTTTTGGGTTAGGTGTTTAATTTTTATATACTTTTTGTAAACTCTTTCGGCCTTGGTTGCTTTAAATTTTCTATCTAGGTTTTCCTTCTGTTTACAAAGCTTCTTTAGTCTATTATTAAACCAGCATTTATTTATTTTGTTTGATGTGTATTTATCTGGTATATGATTTTCTATAATGCTTTTAAGATGGTTTTTAATGAAATTCCAGAGGTCATCGACTGGTTGGTTAATGTCTTTCTTATTTCATATGCTGAGTCAGAATCATACAAGTGCTTCTTGTTTCCCCTAATGTCATTAGAGATTGGAAACTTTTGCCTCAATTAGCCAGAAAACCGACGTCTTATCAGAGTTCAAGTCTCTGAATTAACATGCATGACTAGATTGACACATGAAATGCGAAGTGCACATCACATCTTTTGAAGTAATATCTGTAATCTGTAAGATAAGAAGAACTAGACTAGACGTTACATTTTGGAAGACTCTGTCAGTCGTGACCCCGAGGTCAAGTAGATTAGAGGCTTACTTCCCCCCTCCTCTTTACACATACACGAACCGTTTTACACATCTTAAGCAACGCATTTCTCTGCTCAATCTCGCCCCATGACATCATTACCCCCCTACACCATCTCTCCCTTGTCCCGGAAAAGTGAATGTAGGAACTAGACTTCTTGACTAAAGTTTCGACGTGATTTTTTCTGTCCTTACTAACACATAATTAGACACCGACTTATGAGTATGTCATTAACGATTAGACCGTAGAGTATTCACGTACATTTTATTGTTACTTTTTTTAAAAGCTGTGTCTATGGTGTAACTAAAGGGACATAATTTAATAAATAATTTAAATTCCTAAAATGTTCCCATAGTATTTTTTTTTTGGTCTAGTAATTTCTTATATCACACAATTAATTTGTTGTCATACAATGTGTCTCTTAATGCCAAGGATGTATTGACAATGTTTTTGTTACAACAAAAATATTAATTATATTTATCAGTATCTAAATCTTTCTTAATTACTTTGTTTAAATGAATATACATTGTATAAACATTGCTTCTTATTAGAACATATTAACATTTTTCGGTTTCTATTGTTTATATTTGAAGACCTGCTGTGCAAGTCATTATGTCCAGAGTCATGCAGTTATATCGTGACCACATCTGTTACAATGCCAACTAGTGATTGTTTGCCTATTGTAACTTGTATTTAATATTCATGCCTAAACGTTTCAAAATCTAATGATTAATAATACGTTGTTCCGGTTTTTTAAAAAGTAGATAGCATATGAATGCTAAATGACAATCTCTATACGGACTTATATTTCATTAACTATATGGTTGTTCCGGATATTGTTTTATAAACATTTCAGATAAATACGTCAATGAACGAGAATGATGAATATATATATTTATAAATGTGAATACCTTAGAGCTTAGCTTGATCAATGCTTTGATCCATCTAAACTTCTTAGTAAATCTCGTTATACATTTAGAATGCAATTGTTAAAAAGAAAGTAATAGAAATAGACTTTTGTCATTCACGATCAATCAAATGATGACTTATATTTACTGGTTTTCATTATTTAATATAACTTTACAAATATTACAACTTTTAAATATCCTAGATTTGATTGGAAGGAGGACAGGAAGAGGTGTGGCTACGCTACGAGCTGAAAAGAAATTGAAATAATTCCCCAGTCTCGAACCGATTCTGATACTGTATAGATCGTTTAACATCCAGTAGAAATCATTTCAATATTTTTATCCAAGTCACAGTTTATTCATGTAATTTTTGTATATTGCTGTTTCAAGTTTTAAATCAAAAGTTTCTGTATTTGAATTGAGAAAGATTTTCGCTTATTCATTTTCTATATTGCATTTAGATGTAGATATAACATAGTCCTTAGCAAGTCACAGTAATTCTTCTAGACAGCTGACATTTTCTAATCCTCGGCATCACGGTTACGAGATCTTTATTCAAGAGGCAAAACTTCATTCAAAATCATTACTCTTACAAGAGCTTACAGACCGTAACACATGGCTCCATAAAAGATCGTCAATGACCGTAATAGTAATGTAACAGTTAAATTGGAGGTATTGACAATCAAACGAAATAAATAAAATTGCAATAAAAAGGTTTGATAAATCATTGAAAAATACATTTAATTAAATTCCTCAAATATATTAATATTAAAAAATGTTCGTTAAGTTGGCTTAGCGTATGTTAACTTCAAATATAGTCATCATATTCTATTAAATTAAAACCTTATTGAAGTTACTTTAAAAGTGTAAACAAATATTGTATAATTGTGTATTTGTTATAGTATCTATTCTAAATAAATAAATGCATAGCAATCTTTGTATGCCTATTCTTAATAGGTCGCTTATCAGCATCTAACGCTCTTACTTTCTCACAATTAATGTTATATTGAGTACAACCGTTTATCAATGGCCTATTGCAGTAACGGTACATGTATTCAAAGAAGGAACCACATTCATATCTCCTCCTCTCCCCGACCTGCCTAAACTAAATAGGCCCTAACCTAAGAATAATATGAGAAATATACAGTTATGTTGTGGGGGCTCGGTGGCCAAGTGGTTAGGCGCCCGACTTCTGAACCCGAAGTCCTGGGTTTAAATCTTGCTGAAGACTGGGATATTGAATTTTGGAGTTTTCAGGACGCCCCTGAATCAACCCTAATCTAATGGGTATCTGACATTGGTTTGGGAAAGCAATGGCTGTTGGAAGTGTCGTCAATAGGGTAGGTGTCACCCTCGCTCCCCCCCCCCCCCCCCCCAAGAAAAATGTTGTGTTTTTTTGCTTGTTCGTCTTGCCATAATGCACATACCTTACAAATGAACTGCATTCATGAATTGTTGAACAACTAGAACATGAGTGTCAGTTCAAATTTAAAATTCAGTTGTTCTAATTTATTTATAGTTCAATTTTTACAACAATGCCACCTTAAGTAAATGACAATGTTTCATTCTTTTCTGGATTTCAAACTTAAAAACGTATCAAACATTTACAATTAATTTCTTGAACGATTTCATTTTTAATAAATGTGCCCGTTGTAAAAGTGTCGTCTGTTCCATTGTAGAACGTGTTATGCTTTTGTTAAAGAAAATGTTGGATTGGCCAACAATGTGTCACTAGTTTAAAGGTAGGTCTACTCTTATGTATTTCTGGTCTTGTAGTACATCATTCCCTCCAAAAAAAATTTATAATAAAAAATAAAGCAAGGATAGTTAAAATGAAAGACACCTGGCAATAGATTTTAAGCTGCACCTCTAAAGAACAAACAAATTATTTCCATTGTACAAAAACTTTTAGACAAGAAGCATTTTCTGGAAAAGAATGTAGACCACATCGATGAAGTTAATGTTATGCACATCTATTAAATAGTTTTTCTGTTGGTTCTTAAAATTCCCTGTACTTCTTTTTTGGCTCCATACACCGAAGCTGAAAAAAAAAGAAAAGAACCCATTTCAGACTTTGAGATCTATGTGGCATATGACGTAAAGGTCGTCTGTTTCTGTGATCCACGGTTAACGAGGGTGTCATGTGGCTATTACAACGACCAACCACCTTTACTTTTTCACAACTATCCATTACAGCTGGGTGGACTCGGAGGCGCCCTATAATCCCGAAATTTAAACTCCAAGTATTCACCAAGATTCGAACCCGGAATCCTCGGTTCGGAAGCCAAGCGCTTTACTAATCAGTCACCGTGCCTCTAAAAACCGAAGCCGCATTCTTTTTATATTCCTGAATTCAAGCACACTACTTTCTAGATATTAAGTAGATACTAAGATATTAAGTAGTTCTCACCAGCTTTTTCTCCCTTAAAATGTTATAACTTATGAATCAGATCAGTCGGATCAGTCTGTACCATGCCAGGTGTGCTCTAAAACCAGTAATTCTGACTCTTGTGAGTATATCTTTTACTTGGTTTTCTAAAACATTTATCAACTTTTAATCCTGATAGATACACTTTCAGTTATGGGTTTTATCCACACAACAGTTACATCATCTTATGGACATTTTATATGCAATAAAGACTCGACGTTAATATAGCCACGAAATGTCAAATATTCTGATTGTATAGAAACAGTCCGTTATATATGTCGTTCCATTGTTTTTCTACTTTACATCAATCCTAGCCACGACTTCCTTGTCCATTGTAGTTGTAGCCCGATGCCCTGGTTTTCCAATTTTTCAATCTTCCTACATCTTTTGATATTCCAATTTATGACTTTTTATTTCCACCACTTTATTAAATGACTTATTTGTAATTCAATTCTATAGAATTAGTGGAAAAAAAGTTGACAACAAAAACACATAAAATCGATTGCTATTAAGTGACTAAATCATCCTCAATAGGAGGCATCATAACCATTCTTTTAAAACTGGCGTACTTTTCCTTTTGCTCTGGATAATTTTCTGCGCAATTAATGTGAAATTGGCACAATAAGAAAAAACTAGCCTTGAAAATATTGAAATCTATATCATTCAACTGATTCATTAAAACAGTCCCTTAATCTTGGCAATAGTTTCTTTTACATTCAACTTCCTATTCACAGGAAACTAGCGAAAAGACAACTGATTAATAAACAACTGGCTAAAAGAAAATTGGTTAATAAACAACTGGCTAAAAGAAAATTGGTTAATAAACAACTGGCTAAAAGAAAATTGGTTAATAAACAACTGGCTAAAAGAAAATTGGTTAATAAACAACTGGCTAAAAGAAAATTGGTTAATAAACAACTGGCTAAAAGAAAATTGGTTAATAGACAACTGGTTAAAAGACAACTGGTTTATACTCATGGAGTTATACAGAGCTGGTTTATACAGAACTGGTTTATACAGAACTGGTTTATACAGAACTGGTTTATACTCATTGAGTTATACAGAACTGGTTTATACAGAACTGGTTTATACTCATGGAGTTATACAGAACTGGTTTATACAAAACTGGTTTTTAGATAACTGGTTAAAAGACAACTTGTTCACAGAAACCTAGTTAATCGATTATTGGCTCAAAGTTTTGTTTGATCCGAGTTCGATTGCCAATCTTTCTAAATTGAAATAAAAAAATAACTTATTTGATCCTACAACACACATGTAACAATCTAAAAGACCAAATTCCACTGGACCCTCACTTTAGTGGTTTAATATGTGTCGATGTTTCCTTTATAAAAAATATTTATTATGTATATTGTTTTAAGTTTGTGGAGGTTATGTACCTTGGCAGACACACTGTCCTAAATCTGGAGCTGTATTTACTTATTACCAGCTACAAGCGTACACTTCTATCACATTTTTTGCCAGCCGTTCTATTACATTATTGTATATAAAAAAAAAAACAATTACTACAAGTGTTTGACCAGTCAAAATTCGAAAATATTATTATATCTTTCGTGGAGGATCCCATAGGCTGTAGCCAGGATTTTCCTTTCTTAAATCCGCCAATGATTAGACAGTATGCACACTTATTGTTTTTAACTATTAAAAGATACATGTTTATGCTATAACTATTTAAAGGGAGATGATCGTCCTCAAAGAATATAAATATAATAGAGATTGCAAAAAATGTTATCATAGACTATTATTTTTTTTAGTATTTTAATTGTTAACATAACAAAATTTAAATTGTTAAGAATGAAATGTTTATTTTAATGTCAAGTATATACTGAAAACATTTTTGTCAAATGAATATTAATTAGTATATAACTATTACTTTATTACATTTATTATATACATAATTAATATAAAAATTTAATCATCTACATCGGCAGCTATAAATTAAAACTATCATTATTGTTATTACATACACCCATAGTGAAATTCAATGTACAACAGACCACCTCGTCATGTCATCTTAGTCAATTCATTTCTATTCAGCCTTTACAGACATACCTTCAACCCACATTTAGCCATAACAAACATCAGAAACTAGTACACATAGTCCATATCCATTTCCTCTTTTGGGGACACTAAGATTACGGAGATATTAACTCTTTCTCTTTATAATTATTTTCGCGTTTTGACAGATTTTTTGTCATTTTTCTCAAGTACTATTTCACTACCCTGCTAGGATAAAGCTTCAATAAAGTTTTCGTATCAGAAAATGTTTTATTGTAGAATTGTAATTCCATTTTCTAGGATCTCATGTCAAATAAAAAAAAGATCAGCATTTTGAGGGTTAAGTGAATCATATTAAAGCATTGAGAAAAAGGTATGGGCTTCCTTAAACAAAAATTCTGCTCTGTGACTTGCTTATACTTAAATCCGACCCTGTTTATCGTTGGTACCGAATATTTGATTTAGCATCCGAGTCATAATTAATCCGACACGCGCGACTTAAGACGAATCAGGTCAAACAATTATTCAATGAAACAAAACCAAAAGTCTGCTGCTTTATCACGTCTGCACACACACTTTCAGGGGCCTGATAGCAAATCATCCTGGGATGCAGTTTTGTCTTGTTGCCATAGTCACATAGTGGATAGGAAACGAAACGTTAAGTTTGTTTATTGCTTGACTTTCTGTTCAATAAACAACAAGAAATGTAACTCTATATGTATCAGACAAATGTTTTTTTAATCGAGGGGATGTCAATTATTATATTGAACTTATTCACTCTTAGTCAACCTACATATATAAATGAATTTTAAAAATCATTTCTTTAAAATTAGTGCATTTGAAAGTCAACAATGTAAAAAATCTTTTTTAATTAGTTAAAAATATTTGATTATAGAAACTATGATTTAGTAACTTAACAAGCTGAATATAGAGCGTATAATATTGTTTCTGTTACACTATTACTATAAATCTAGTTTTACTGTAATTTATTGAAAGCCTTAATCTATATGATGGGCTATGTTTCATGGTTCTTAGTTATCTCTGATACCTTTCCATAATCCATAAGTAATAAATTGTCCCTGGAAAGTATAACTTAGAGACCACATTTTCATTTTTGCAGCATATAGATTTCTATTTGAACCAACTGTCTATTGAACCCCCCCCCCCCGGCTATAAAAAAAAAACAAATATTTAAATGAAGAAATAACCAAAATCCAACCCAAAAGATTTATTAAAATACCAACTATATATTTAAGATAAAAAAAATGCTTGCATGTAGAAATATCTTTGTTCTGTTTATAATTGGCGTCTTGCTCAATGCGGTATTTTTAATGTGTAGATATCTATTTTTCTTTGACAAAAATATTCCAATATATAAAACTTTATTATAGTTACTTTTAATAGATATTGAAATGATGCAAATTTTAAAACAAATTTAACTGTTGGTATATTCCTTTTTGGTTTGAGAGTAATTTTGTAAACCTACTTTGAAGGTTGATATATAATGAAACTCCCAACCATTTAGCCTTCGACAGTGATGCCTATCCAAATACTGATTTTAACTCCGGCACGCGAGTCTAGGGACACATCACGAAATCCTATACTCTTAAGCTAGCAATTCTTGTATGTATGTATGTATATATATATATATATATATATATATATATATATATATATATATATATATATATATATATATATATATATATATATATATTGATATATAAATTTTATTTCAAAAACGGCTCTAACGATTTTCTTTAAAATTTCAATGTATGTGCATATTAGTGAGAACAAAATTCTCAACTCATTGGCCACATCGGGAAAACTCGAGGTCGACCGTTATATCGGTTTGAAAATGCCTTATTATCAAAAAATGTATTTTGGCTACAATGTTTTATGAATGAAAATTCTCCATGACGTAAACGGGAAAAACGCTGCTGACGTCACTAGGCTTACCGCAGTACACTAAAATATTTCTTTGCCAACAAGAACGAGTTTTAAAGAACCATTAGACCTAATTAAACATTTGCGCACCATCTTATTGTAGATTGATTGAACTATGAAAGAAAAGTAATGAAATTAAATGTGCCGATGTATGATTAGTTATTGTGTTTTAAGTGCTTAATAAACTGTTTACTCTTTAATTGCGTAGAGCGGTGTAGATACCTTTTACTTTGTTGTTTATTTTGCTGGTGACCTCCAGCTGTCTCGTTCTGAGGCCGCATGCAACCATGTGCTATCCTCTATGTCAACTAAGGCAAGTTGGCGCCTGAGCTGGTCATTTAAGCGTTACGGTGTTACGTCGACCACTTTTTAGCTCACCAAGAAAGACTGCCTTTGGCATTCGTTCGTCTGAGATTCGTCTCCCATACAGAATACTGCTCTGTCCAGCGTAACTGTCGGACTTCCCTCTATATAAAGGCCGCGGATACATATTTGAGACCAAAAGAAAATCTGCTGCCGAGGACAGACGCAGACGCTAAAAGAAAATCTTAATCGAGCACCGCGGACAATGGTTATGCTTGCCCTGGATGTAGGTCACATCTGCAATCCTCATTAATTTTCGGACTCGAAGACAAGCCTTATTATTATTATTATTTTGCTCGTGAATTATAACCATGTGTTCATGCTTCCCCCTTTGCAAAGGGTGTCCCCGTCAGACTTGGCGATTCAAAGCTTGAAGAGCTGGACAAGTTCACTTACCTTGGCAGCATCATAACAAATGATGGAGATGCTTACCATGATGTAGAGTGCCGAATAGGAAAGGCAGGGAGCATTTTCCAAAGGCTGCAGTCTATTTGGACTAGCCAAGCCATTGGACTCGAGACAAAAATACACCTTCTCAACACAATCGTCATCCCAACTGCTACATATGCATGGGAGACGTGGAAGTCATCCGTCAAAATTGAGAAAAGACTAAATGTGGCTCAGCAGAGATGGCTGAGACGGATTTTGGGAGTCAGTTAC
Source organism: Biomphalaria pfeifferi (assembly GCA_030265305.1). Lineage (NCBI taxonomy): Eukaryota > Metazoa > Mollusca > Gastropoda > Planorbidae > Biomphalaria > Biomphalaria pfeifferi. Next base: position 5,669,579 of record JASAOG010000009.1, on the reverse strand, counting down.
ACAGATCGGGTCTCAAACAAGGAAATCCTATACCGAACTGGGAGTCGAACACTTGGTGAGGTTGTGACTGAGCGTCGCATGAGGTTTGCGGGACATGTTCTACGTCAAAATGAATTACGCACACCAAGAGTTGCGATAACATGGAAGCCAAAACAAGGAAAGCGCAAACAGGGACGCCCTCGTATTACTTGGCGACACACCTTCATGGAGGAACTCAAAACAGTGGACACCAGGTGGGAGGAGGCTTCAGACATTGCCAGTGACAGATCTTTATGGAGACAACTTGCCGCCCAATGCGCCGAACGGCGCGGGAGGACCTAAGTCTAAGTAAGTAAGTTCATGCTTCGGTGTCTACTGTCCAATACCAAAACAAAGGAAATGGTCATAACACAGCTTCTCTACGCCTTACTTGCTCACACTAAACATGATATCCATCTAGCGGTCAACGAGTTTGCGTACGCTGCATTCTCTTTTGATTTAATTATAAACCTCGGTAAAAAGCTTGGAGTTAGGGCGTGTTGACGGAAGGCCCAGGAGAGATCTGAATGGAGAGATCTGTAAAAGCAGGCCGTATCCCTCCACGGGCTGTAGCACCACTGGGATGGATGGATGGATGGATGACAAAAGCCGTTATGAACTTCTTATAGTCCTACAGTCAGGCTGAACAGGGCACGTATCACTCTACAGGCTGTAGGACCACTGGGATGAATGGATGACAAAAACCGTTATGAACTTCTTATAGTCCAACAGTCAGGCTGAACAGGGCACGTATCACTCTACAGGCTGTAGCACCACTGGGATGGATGGATGACAAAAGCCGTTATGAATTTCTTATAGTCCTACAGTCAGGCTGAACAGGGCAAGTATCCCGTATGGGGGACGAACATATTTTTCGACGTAACAGAGGTGCCCTACGGAAACGTTTCCTTAGAAAAGTAATGCAATGATTTAAGTCTATTAAGAAAAATTTTGCCATTTTACTTTGTCACAAAGTGCCTGCTTTACAACTAATGAACGCAAATAAAAACATAAAAATCTACCAAGAAAGAAATGTTAATATGAAAAGTTTATGTTGTATAGTTGTCCATAATTAACAAATAGTTAGTACATGGTTGGTATGTATTGGACAAATAAGAAGTAAGGCTTGTCTACTAGTCCGAAGATTAATGAGGAATGCAGTATTTTCCGTGGCTACGCAGCCCCAGCTGCGACCTACATATTTTGCTACTTCCAGCGCAGGCATAACCATTGTCCACCGGTTATCGATTTCAATTTTTTCTTTTCGCCGTCTTCGTTTGTCCTGGTTGGTAGATAATTAATATGGTCGTACAAGATTAATAGGGGACATTATTACATTCTGTCACGACACATTTCTAACCCAGACACTATAGACTAGATCTACATAGGTCATAATTGACATGTAAACTATATAGACTACAATACTTCAACGCACAAGGCCATTCACACAAGAGACGAAGAGCTTTTGATTAGTGTCTGGAAGTTTCTTCTTGTGTAACTTTGATCTTCACGTGAAGTGTTGGAGCTATTGAAATAAACAACGTTTGACCCTTTTTTTTCCTTTCCTATTGTCTTAACTCTTTCTCTCCTAACTGACGATACCAACGTTTATTCCACCAGAATGTAGTAAATAATTACGGAGAGAAAGAGTTAATCGTCTCTCTAACGACCGTTTCCATTAAGATGGCTTACATATAATAAACAGTGTTTCTGACATTTGAAGCTTGACCCCCCCAATGTTTTGTTTATGTTTGAATAATGCCTTGTTCGAGAGTACATTCGTGAACGTTTTTGTTTAACTGAAACATTAGATGATATCCAACTTGAGTATGTCTCCTTTTATACACATAGATACATAGTGAAATTTTAACACATTTTATTACATTATAATGTACATATTTTTGAATGCATATAGACTATAGGCCGCTTAATGTAAACACTTGGTATCGGTTCACTAGTATGTCTACTATTTGTATTACATTACTAAGTGAAACATTTTCTTTATGACTTGGTATTTATTGAACTGCATTTCAAATATCCGCGTCTATCAAAACATAATCGTAGGCACTGTAGACAATATTATTCCATATTTCCTTTTATCCATTATAACATTGGCAAGGTTACGCTACATCTTTGTGATGTCTGTACCATTGACCTAAGTGTGTAATATTCCAATCTTCGACGTCCTGATCTTTACAAGTTTCTCTGTCAATAGTTGAACTTCTCATGTGACGTCAAAGGGAAAAAAAACCTTGACACCGCTTTCGTCACTAGGCTCACAGCAGTACACTAAGACATGTCTTCTTCTTTCTTTTTTCTGGACTCGTGGCGTGTCTTTTATGTCATAAGACTCATATATAGCAAGTGATAAAGCATACAAAAGTTGAATATCTTCTACCTGCAAATATGTTACCTTCAAGACATGGGGGGTGGGGGAGGTGCGCTGAGAAGCAAGTACAAGTGGCTGAGAGATAGAATCGGTGCCTAATCCTCGTTTATCGAATCAGAACGAATTTTTTTTTCGATAAAATAAATAATATTTGCGTATGGAACTAAAGAGCCGCAGTTTAACACCCAAAGAGCAGAATGTGGCTCTCGATCCGCTGGTTGCCTCACCTGCACTAGTACATTGATACCTAACGGTATTTGGCGCCAATTCTTTGTACACAAATCTGTAACTATGTTTATACTGTTTAAAGGGATATGATCGTCCTAAAAGAATATCAATATAATGCAGATTTTAAAAAGGTTTCTTAGACCAGTGGCGTCACTAGGGGGGTGCGGGTGTGCGGCCCGCACCGGTTGACACCCATTAAAGGGGTGACACCCGAATAGAAAAAAAAATGAATATTGGTAAAAACCAATAAAAGCCCGAATGGAAAAAAAAAATCTCGAAAACTAAATAAATCTCAAGATATATACCCAAACGGCATTATCCCGTAATTTTAAAATTTGGCGAAAAAAAACTTCCGCGCCTCAAACTAATGAAGAATTCTCGTATATAACTTGAAACTTTTGGTAATTCTTGCTATTGAGCGTGATTTATGTAAGAAATATATTTTCTACGATATACTGTATGACTTTGCTACATGCAAGGCTCGTAAAGTAAAGCTCGTAAAGTAGTTCTGTACGTAGAAAAAGGATGAATATAAACTCTTAAATTTCACTTATCATCCGTATCCCTACCCAAACTTGTCCGCCCGAAATCCTTCTGGTATAGGGCCCCACGAACGGTTGAATCCGGCCCTGCTTTTTAGTGAAGGGTGAATACAGAGTAGATTACTTGTCCTCCCCCCCCCCCCCTTTCTATTTTCGCTGCAACGTAAGGTAGATATTTTAAAAAAAAAGAGTGATCTCTCTTGGTCACAACGGTCCGGCCCTGCTATTTAGTGAGGGGTGAATACTACCTGTTCTCTATTTATAATTATACAAAGTAAGTATATTAAAATATTAACTAATTTAACTATTAAATTTAAATTTACAAAATGTAATAGATAAAGCAGTCTTTTAAAATCTTTCAAAGTAAACTGTCTTTGTAAACTTGTTATTAGTTTAAAATATTTGATTACATAAACTATGTTGTAGTAACTTAAAAAGAACAATATATATGATATCAAGTTTATTCTCATTATATTTGAAATATAAGAGTTGATTTTTAGAATTTTATAAGCCTTGGTTCAATTTATGAGGCCATGTTTGATGATAAGTTAGCGGACAATGACTTTGTATACCTCTAGCTACGGGAAGCAAATTTTATTTCTGGCAACTTTTCTTTCTACCCTAAAGGGGTCGCGTCCAACACGTTACAAACCGCTATTACGTACTTTTTGTTGACGACCGTTGCCGAAGGCAATTCCTATTTGGATTCTCTCGACTTGGAATTGAACCCCTTTGCTTGCGGACAGACCCAGTCCCCCGTCTCAGATGAATCCATACAGGATTGAAATATTTACAAACGAGAACTTAATGTTTGATCAAGGAGACCTCAAATTCTGGTTACAGAAACAGATTCCAATTTTATATCCTGCATTAGTGGTCATTGAAATTTTCCGTCTTGTCATTATAGAACGTAGATTCATTGATATAATAAAACTCATCATACAAAATGGCACCGATTAGATAGATATACTACTGGGAGATGTGCGGTCATTACTTACAAACATTTTACATAAAGAAAAGGTTATAATCTCATTAAATACTCCTTCAAAATGTGTTGTTTTTTTTTTAATTTGTAATGTATATACTTTTTTTACTTCGGTGTCTTTTGGGCAATTTTTGACTATAAAAAGGAGTTTCATGGTGAAAAGGGTTTAAGAACCACTGCTTTAGTCTGTTGGACCATTAAGCAGGAACAGATTTAGACTTGGAAAGGCTCTAATATATTTTGAGATATGGGGCTCTTTATATTTCCAGCTATTATTATATGTCTTTCTAAAGTATCATTTACAGATCCTTGGGTTTAACTGATATACATTTTCGATGTTCATCTATCACTTTATGGCCTCCTTCAATGGCGAAGCGACTATGGATCAAGTCAGAGAAATAAAAAAAAGGCCTGGGCAATAGGCCTAGCTGAACCCTTTTTTTTAACTTTAAAAAATACCAGAATTCAATTATAAGATTAAAATCAGGTTTAAGTACAAATTTCACTATTGATCATTCGGACACTATTTTGGAGTCCCAATCTGTCGGAGGTGATAAGCTCTTAGAAAATCTAGGGCCCTGCCGTTAAGTGACGACACATGAACCATTGACCGCCTTTCTGTATTAGCCTTGTCAAGAATCTCTTATTCCAGCCCCATCCATTCTTTGTCTTCCTATAGTTTTTTTGTCTACCTCTTCTTCTTTTTCCTGTACTGTTTCTTGCAGGAATGTCTTTAGGAGGCCATAGGATCTCGTGATATGTACTTTGTCACGTATTACAAATTGAATTCTACTTTTAAATGGCTTGTCTAGGGGAACGTGACAATAGAAAAAGGTAGTTGTGTCACTTATCTTAAGTCTGAATTTAATCAAAGACTTACAATGAATAACAAAAAAAAAATGACACAAGAAATCGGAAGGTAAAATATCAACTTAATGTTTAATCATAATATAACTCAATACAAAATGGAAGGGTTGACCAAAACCCTTTTACAAAAATGGCATGTAAAAATATTACAATACAATAGTTTGAAAATATAATTACAAATACAAGCAAGGCCTTGAAAAAAAGAAAAATCTTAACTTACACGATCAATTGGTATACCACGCACGGGTCGCGCAATGTCTCCGCTATTCTGTCCCACGGCTGTCTCCGTATGTCTGTCCGTCAACGTCACGCGGGCGGTCTTTATATAATCTACCGCGCGTCGATCTCAAGACAAATCTAGGAATTTCTCGAACCAAATACGTCATCAATTTCCCAGATCTAGAACGCTCTTCAAAGAGACAAAAAAAAAACACCCTCCTTTCAACCAGAGGTACACACACAGGTCAAGGACCGGTCACTGTCTGTGTGGCTTGACGAATAAAAAAGAAAAAAAAACTTATTACACAAGGGGGCAGACAACCTACAGGTCAAGAAAAAAAAATAGTATCTAGGCATTGTTACCTAGATACGTAACACCTCCCTCCTAAAAATAAAAAGTTTACATTTCCACGAAATGGAAATCTTTTTAGAATAATTAAAAAAAAGGATATTTACATTACAGAATGTATTTATCATGATATATATAAAAAAAAAAATATATACATCAAAATACTTTTTACAATCTAGATAAGGCATCGGCGATAACATTTTCGCTGCCTTTTATGTGTTTAAGATCTAGGTTGTACTCTTGTAAAAATAAACTCCACCTGAGAAGTCGTTGATTCTTGCCAGACATTTTGTGGATAAATGTAAGGGGATTGTGGTCAGTAAATACAACTAGTGGCCATCTGGACCCACTGATATAAAAATCAAAGTGTTGTATAGAAAGAATCAACCCAAGACATTCTTTTTCCACAGTAGAATAATTTCTTTGATGTCTATTAAATTTCTTGGAAAAGAAACAAATAGGGTGCTCTACTTGGAAATTATCTTCTTGGTAAAGGACTGACCCAACACCTGTGTCACTGGCGTCAATAGCTAACCTAAAAGGTTTTCCGAAGTCAGGAGCCATCAAAATAGGGGAGCTAGATAATATCTGCTTAATTTGGTTAAAGGCTTTCTGACATTCATCCGTCCAAGTAAATCGGACGTTCTTTCTCAGGAGGTTTGTTAAAGGACTGGCAATGACAGAAAAATTTTCGCAAAACTTTCTATAATATCCAGACATTCCCAAAAATCTTCGGAGTTGTTTCCGATCAGCAGGAATAGGGAAAGCTTGGATAGCTTCTACTTTGGCCATTACAGGTTTCACCTGGCCTTGTCCTACAATATGGCCTAAGTATTGGATGGAAGCCTGGCAAAAATCACTCTTACTCAGGTTTACAGTAATTTTTGCATGTAACAGTTTAGTAAAAAGACAATGCAGTTGTTTACAATGGCTAGAAAAATCTTGGCTAAAAATTACTACATCGTCTATGTATGCGTGGCAATTCTCCATGTCAGCAAGCAGGGCATTTATCATTCTCTGGAAAGTGGCAGGAGCATTCTTCATGCCAAATGGCATCACTTTGTATTGGTACAGACCATCAGGGGTGACAAAGGCGGAGATTTCCTTTGCCCTATCAGTCAGGGGAACCTGCCAATAACCTGAAAGTAGGTCTATTTTGGTGATGTACTTAGCGTCACCAATACGATCTATGAGATCGTCTATCCTAGGGATAGGAAACGAATCGGTCTTTGTTACAGCATTTACCTTACGGTAGTCTGTACAAAAACGATAAGTCTTGTCCTGTTTAGGTATCAAGACACATGGGGAGCTCCAGCTACTGGAACTTGGTTCAATGAGGTCATTTTCAAGCATATACTTGATTTCTGACCTAAGTATGGCAAGTTTTTCAGGGTTGACCCTGTAAGGATGCTGCTTGACTGGATTAGCCTCGCCAACATCTACATCATGCATTATAACATTAGTCTGTTTTGGTACATCAGAAAAAATGTCATTAAATTCATTAATGAGTTTCATGATAACTGGCCTTTCTGTCGAAGACAGATGAGACAGTTTTACATCCAAATTCTGTAATACAAAAGAATTAGGTATTTTGTATTGTCCAAATTTCTCCTTTACAATATCATCATCAATAGGAGAAACATGGCTATTTGAACAACTTTTGACTGTATTTAAAACACAATTACTCTTCTCTGAGTGATCTGGCCTAGATACATAAGGCTTCAGCATGTTTATGTGACATAGCTGAGTCTTTTTCCTACGGTCAGGGGTTTTGATTGTGTAATTGAGGTCACTAATTTTGGTCTCAATTTCATATGGACCAAAATATCTGGCTTGCAAGGGTTGACCTGGTATGGGCAAAAACACAAGCACCTTCTCCCCGGGAGAAAATTCTCTAACACGGGCCTTTCTATCATACCAGCGTTTCATGCTGGATTGGGTGTTTTGTAAGTTATTTTTGGCCAGAACACAAGCATCATAAAGTCTAGTTTTAAACTTACTTACATAGTCTAAAAGTCCTTCAGTGGCTGTTGGTGACAACAAAGTCTCTTTTATACATTTCAAGGGACCGCGCACCGAATGGCCAAAGACTAAGTCAAAAGGGCTGAATCCCAATGATTCCTGGACGGATTCACGGGTTGCAAACAGCAGTATGTGGATTCCTTCGTCCCAGTCTTTTTCGTGCTCAAAGCAATAGGTTCGGATCATGTTCTTGAGAGTCTGATGGAATCGCTCAAGAGCGCCTTGCGACTCGGCATGATACGCACTCGACATGCAGTGTTTGATGCCCAACTGAGTCATGACTTGCTTGAAAAGATTGGCCGTGAAATTCGTTCCTTGGTCCGATTGGATGGACTTTGGTAGACCAAATAGAGTAAAGAACTTGATTAAGGCCTTTACAATGTTCGATGCTTTTATGTTCCTTAGAGGAATAGCCTCAGGAAAACGAGTTGAAGCACACATAATGGTCAACAGGTATTGGTTGCCAGCTTTTGTCCTTGGGAGAGGACCAACACAGTCAATAAGTACTCTGCTGAAAGGTTCTTCAAAGGCTGGAATCGGCTTCAGAGGAGCAACAGGGATCTTTTGATTTGGCTTGCCAACCATCTGACAGGCATGACACGATCGGCAGTACTGGATGACATCTTTCTTCAAACGTGGCCAGAAGAAGTGTGACATAATCTTGTGGTATGTCTTGTGGATGCCGAGATGACCTGACATTGGTGTGTCATGAGCCAGATTCATGATGTACGCTCGGTATCTTTCTGGTAACACGATTTGATGGCATATTCTCCATTCTTCTTCGTTGGATGCGTCTGGAGGTTTCCATTTCCTGAAGAGCATATCATCTTGGATGTAGTAGCACGTTGATGCTAGCTCTGCCTCTTGTGATGTCATTGCGGTTTCTCGGAGTTTGGCGAGCTCTGGATCCTTCTTTTGGTCCTCAATCAACTGTTTTCGAGTTGATGCCGGCTTTTCAGAATTTGGCGTTGGTTCTTCTTCAAGAGAAGCAAAGAATGTGGTGCTCAAGTCCACATCATCTTGGTTACTGTTGGCTTTGATGACGTTCTCTTCTTGAGATGCTTTCAACCTCATTGCCCTTGTTACTGCACACGCTGGATATAACTCTAGGTCTTCCTCGGGTGTGGCAGATAAGTCGGGTGTTTGAGTGACGATGGGTTCGGCTATCACCTTTCCACCTGCTAAGTCATTGCCTAACAGCAACGAGATGCCTTCCAATGGTAATGTTGGTCGGACACCTACAACAACCGGTCCAGTAATGAGATTTGACTTTATGTCGATTAGATGTAGAGGCACATCTATACATCCAAGCTCTACGCCTCGTAACAGGATGCTCTTCCCAGTCGATGATGATTTTGACAAGGGCAAGATACCCTCTAAAAGTAGCGATTGTGAGGCACCTGTGTCTCTCAAAATGGTGATAGGTCGTAGACTTGTAGAATCACCGGGTAGTGATACAAATCCTTCCGAAATGAAAGGCTTAAAATCCTCTAATAAAACATCAATTTTAGTTGATGCAGACTGGACTTGGGTCGAACTCTCGCTGGAGTCATTGACATCTCTAGGAGACGCAGTGGAGAAACTCTTTCTTGAGTCAGTAGAACATCTTTTGGATGTATTTGGAGAACTCTTGATGGAGTCATTGGAACATCGGGGGGATGTCTTATGGGAACTCTTGATAGAGTCATGGGAACATCGGGATGATGTATTATGGGAACTCTGGATAGAGTCATTGGAACATCGGGGTGATGTATTATGGAAACTCTGGATAGAGTCATTGGAACATCGGTGTGATGTACTAGGTAAACTCTTGTTTGAGTCATTGGAACATCGGCTTGATGTATTTGAAAAACTCTTGTTTGAGTCATTGGAACATCGGCTTGATGTACTTGAAAAACTCTTGTTTGAGTCATTAGAACATCGTAAAGATGAATTTGAAGAACTCACTGTTGAGTCATTTGAACATCGTGGAGACATTTTCGGAGAGTCTTGTACAGTCAATACATTTGAAACAGGTGGTGTCGAGGTATTCTTGATATGACTTGATGATGAGGGAGTAAACCTCGCCGACCACTGTACTGTGCAAGCGCTGACTTTTGAAGGAGCTTTTTCGTTTCTCTTCCTCAATTTCCAGCAATCGTCAATTTTATGGCCTTCTCGTTTGCAGTAGGAACAAGTAGCTTTACTTGTAGTAGGTTTTCTGTCATTTGTACTGCTGTTCTTGATGGAGTTGCTAGCAATGGACTCAGGCTGTTTGACTTGTTTTGGCTTGACATCCGTCGTATACTTGGCAAATTGATGTGATATTATATAATCGTCTGCCAACACTGCAGCCTTGTGCACATCTTCCTCGCCACGATCAGCTATATGCGTACGGACGTCCAGCCGCACACAACTCTTGAACTCTTCCATCAGCATTAGGTTCTTGAGTTTGGCAAAGTCGGTGCCGATTTCCCTGGAAGTGAGCCATTTCTCAAAGCGTCGCTCCTTTTCCCGCAGGAATTCTACATGGGTTTGGCCATCCGATTTGCGACAATCCCTGAACTGCTTTCGGTAAGCTTCCGGAACAAGTTCATATGCCTTAAGAATTAAGGCCTTAACAACATTATAATCCTTTTGTTGTTCAATGGTCAAAGAACAAAATACCTCTGCAGCTCTACCAGTCAAAACTGTTTGCAGCAAAGTGGGCCACAAAGTTTCAGGTACATTAAAATTTTTCACAGCAAGTTCAAATTGTGGAAAATAATTGTCAATTGTGGCTTCATTAAAGCGTGGAATTATTTTCAAAAATTTTGTTGCTTCAGCAGTATGACTGGCAGGGGAAGAATCTGGTCTTACATTAGCAGCTAACTCTAATTTTTTTAACTCTATTTGTAATTTCATTTCCATTTCTTTCTGCTCTCTAGCCATTTCCTTCTGGGCTTCTATTTCCATTTGTTTTAATTTTATCTGAAGTTCTAAATCTGATTTACCCTTATCGGGTCTAAGGGTTTCTAAAAGGTCTTCAGAAAATACTTCCTCGTCTACATAATGGATTACAATGTTATCTCTTATTTCTTGTTTAAGGGCATTTGATTTTATTTTTAACCCTAAATGTTTTGAAATAAGGACCAGTTCCTTCCTAGTAAAAGCATCAAGTTCTTTCACAGAGGGATTTGCAAGAAAAACCTGAATATCCATGACTAACTAGCAACTATTACAAGCAAAAAAAATAAATGTATACAATGTAAATATACAGTACAAAATCAGTACAACAAAAAACCTTAAGAGTTTGGTCAATACTATTGATACTTTACTTCCGACTCTTTGAACAAAAAAAAATTTTGTTAAAGTCAACTTCGCCTTTACAAAATTACTCAAGTAAGACGAAAATAGGTTCAGAAAAATATCCGGGACGAAAGCCCTCAAACTTCTTTTGTCACGTATTACAAATTGAATTCTACTTTTAAATGGCTTGTCTAGGGGAACGTGACAATAGAAAAAGGTAGTTGTGTCACTTATCTTAAGTCTGAATTTAATCAAAGACTTACAATGAATAACAAAAAAAAAATGACACAAGAAATCGGAAGGTAAAATATCAACTTAATGTTTAATCATAATATAACTCAATACAAAATGGAAGGGTTGACCAAAACCCTTTTACAAAAATGGCATGTAAAAATATTACAATACAATAGTTTGAAAATATAATTACAAATACAAGCAAGGCCTTGAAAAAAAGAAAAATCTTAACTTACACGATCAATTGGTATACCACGCACGGGTCGCGCAATGTCTCCGCTATTCTGTCCCACGGCTGTCTCCGTATGTCTGTCCGTCAACGTCACGCGGGCGGTCTTTATATAATCTACCGCGCGTCGATCTCAAGACAAATCTAGGAATTTCTCGAACCAAATACGTCATCAATTTCCCAGATCTAGAACGCTCTTCAAAGAGACAAAAAAAAAAACACCCTCCTTTCAACCAGAGGTACACACACAGGTCAAGGACCGGTCACTGTCTGTGTGGCTTGACGAATAAAAAAGAAAAAAAAACTTATTACACAAGGGGGCAGACAACCTACAGGTCAAGAAAAAAAAATAGTATCTAGGCATTGTTACCTAGATACGTAACAACTTATATATAAACAAAAGTAAAATACCCACATCCATACCTTGCTATGTATCGGGCTTCTGTTTCTATGGCTTACGGTTAACGAGAGGGACATGTAGCCAGCACAACAGCCAACTGCCTACACATTTCCCAACTAATGGTGGGTACACATTAGATTTTGATGGATTCGAACATGAGATCTCTCAGTTCGGAAGCCAAGCGGTTTACCACTCAGCCACCATGATTATAAGTGAGATTAAAAATACAACAAATAAATTTTTAAAAAATCAAACTAAGACTTTTATTTTTTACCAAACGGACGTTTAATTTCAGGGCAGATTAAAATGTAATACTAAGTTTATAAAAAGTTGAATAGATTTTAATATTTGTTCCATCCGCTTCATAAGCTTTGTTATTGAAAAATGTATTTCTAATGTGTATTAGTATCAAAATACATCGAGAGAGTTGGTGGTAAATATATACATACATATATGAATGGATAACAAATAAAGATTTGTGAAAATGTCAAGTGGACAACCAATCGATACTGACTGTATTACTTTAACAAGATTTGTGTTAGAAGAACAACGCAAATTTCCTAAGGCTACCGGTGACCTGACTCAGTTATTAAATGCTATTCTTACAGCGATCAAGGCCATCTCGTCAGCTGTTCGAAAAGCTGGAATACATAGACTCTATGGTATATCTGGATCTTCAAATGCAACTGGAGATGCTGTTAAGAAACTTGATGTCCTGGCTAATGATTTGTTTATCAATATGTTGTCATCCTCTTATACTTGCTGCATTTTGGTCTCTGAAGAAAATGACACTGTGATTGAGGTGGAGGACAAGTTTAAAGGCAAGTATATAGTTTGTTTTGATCCACTTGATGGCTCATCAAATATTGATTGTTTAGTTTCTATTGGATCAATATTTGGAATTTATAAAAAAACAAAATGAGGGACCAGTGAGCCTTAAAGATGTACTTCAATCAGGAGATAACTTGATGTGTGCAGGTTATGCCCTTTATGGTAGTGCAACTATGGTGGTTCTTTCTCTAGGCCAGGGTGTAAACGGATTTATGTATGATCCGGCTGTTGGAGAGTTTCTATTGACTGAAAGAAACATGAGAATCAAGCCTCGAGGCAAGATTTATTCTATTAATGAAGGTTATGACATGTTCTGGGATGATGCTACCAGGGAATATGTCAACAATAAAAAAAGGCCAAAGGATGGTACCTCACCCTATGGAGCACGTTATATTGGTTCAATGGTAGCTGACGTTCATAGAACTATTTGCTATGGTGGTATCTTCATGTATCCAGCAACATCAGAAGCACCAAAAGGAAAGCTGAGACTTATGTATGAAGGAAATCCCATGGCTTACATTATGGAGCAGGCATGTGGTGCAGCTACAGATGGACATCGACGTATTCTTGTAATTGTACCTGAAAACATCCATAAGAAATGTTCAGTATTCATGGGCTCCAAGGAGGATGTTGCAGATGTGATGGAACTGTACAAAAAGTATTCCTCTTGAGCTGTAAACTTTGAAATCTAAATTGTGCTCCCTTCATTAATTAACATTATGTAACATTGTGATGTGATGAACTTTACTCAGATAGAAAGAATACTTGGTTAATCCCTTATAAATGATAGCAAGACATGAAGAACTGTTTTGTAAGGGTGGAAAACCAACAGCTTTGTCTGATATAAACTCACCTGGTATACTTTCATTCCATGAGTCTTATTGTGAAGGAGGCTAACTTTAGGGAATCATTTTTTTTTGTAATAATTGTTTTGGTTGATTGTAATAGCTTTAATAAACTGTATTCAAAATAATTATATTTACAAATATAATTGTTTATTCCACTAAGAAATTTTTTAATCATAGCATACCAGTACTATAAATATTTTGTTTTATTTATGTCAATGTTAAACAGAGCTTATTTGAAAAAAAAATTGTAATAAATATTAAACAGAAAGCAGATGGCTCAATAAAAACAAATTGTTTGTCTAGAAAATGTTATTGAATTTATTTGACCATCAATCGTCTTTAATGATTCAGCAGCTTTTTATATTCATTGAATCTGTTATTACACCTTGAATAATAATAGATACATCTACTTTTTGACTTAAACCGTTATTTTACATTTTATTGTTGATCATGCATATTTATGTGCCATAATGATTACAAGAAAACTTATGCATAATTATACGCATGATAATTGCTGTGATTTTGATGTTAGTGGAAACAATTCTTCAATGTTTGAAGAGAATTTTAGCCTGTAATTTTATAGTATGAGCTCACCTGGTTTCAGCTATTTCTAATTGTATTTTTACCAAAAAAAGTACTTCAAACAGCTTATGTACATTCATGAACATTTGAAATTTAATTATGTTGAAACTCCTGGAGTTATGTTCACTTTATCTCTTTACCAGTCATTTAAAACTAATTACTTTTTTTCAATCTTGATTATATATGACATATTGGTTGAACTTAAATAATTGTAGTTCATGTCCTTAGAACCTAATTTGTAAAGTAAAATTAGTTGGTAAAAATAAAATGTAAAAACAATAAAAATTCTTTAATAATAATTTAATAAAAAAAAAAAAATTGTAAAGAGCATAATGATAGAGAGGTACTTAAGACAACCCTGCTGTGTGTATTGAATTAATAAAAGTAGTTCTCTTTTTTTTGTTTTAAAAGGCTCAACTCTACCTGACAGTTTAAGAAGAAGAAAAAGGGAGATGATTGATACAAAACTATGCTCCCAATAGTCTCATAATAAATACATTTAGAAGTAGCACGCAACGCTGTTGCAAATTATATGACTGAAACGTCACAACGTGTTTTATAATGAGAGTATCTACATTGATGTAGGAGTGTAGGTTTTTGATTTAACTCTTTCACATTTGATAGACGATAACATCTTTGATTTGACCCCCATTAAATTAACTTAATTTTTGTGCTCGTAAACTTTAATTGGTGTTACATAAAAAGGGCAAACATTTATCTCTACCAATTAAAACATTGTCTAATGAGTTGAAAAACGTTAGTGAAGTTTAACCCTTACAGGCTGGTAAAATAAAAAAAATGGGATGAATGAATAATTCCTTCTGAACGCGGAAAATAATTACGGAGAGAAAGAGTTAATACTTATGATATACTAGGCAATCAGCCTTGATAGACTATCAAGGGTGATAAATTGAACTTTGCTAACCCGCAAACATGTTCAGAAACATGTCCATATACATTATAGCAAGGCCAGTCAATTTAACTTTCATACCATGTATGCTATAGTACATCAGTCAGTTGCCCATTTTGGTTTTAAACAACTTTCAAACAGTAGATTTAAATTCGAACACTTCGTCTTCATTGAAATAATTTTGAGCTACAAGCGATATTCTGGAGTGCTTTAAACAAAAAATAGTGCTAAACAAAATAGCATACCCTTTTACAAAATAAACAGTTCATCAGTATTCATTATTCTGTGCACCGGATACACCGAAATGCCACCTATTTATAGATATCGTGCCATTAATGCAGATAGGGTTTAGATAGAATATTCATACTTTTATGGATGTAACACTGGTTGTTCTATAGAAATAAGTACATTTAGAAACTGTGATGCTGATGATAAAATACAAACAACATTCTCTCATTAAAACTTCATAATGATGAAATAATAAAAAAAAAAATAGATATAAAAGTGTATACTGATAGGCAATTTGCAATCATAGTTCGTCACATAACAGTGGCCAATTCATTTTTAGTTATTGAATGTTATCAACTGCCCACTGGGCAATACATAAAATAAATGAAATAATAAAAATACATAACACTGTTATATCAATGCCAAGCTACTATTTCAATTGAATTTATAAAGATGAAAAACAAAAGTGCAACCCTAACCCTAACCTTTCTGGACAAAATATTTAAAAAAGAAGCGAAAATGCTGAAAGAGTGTAACCAAAAATTGTTACTTTAAAAATACTACTTAGGTTGATAACTAGACACGTTAGACAGCATGGCAACTGACATCACACAGAAAGACTCATGTCAAACCTTTTTACCCAAAACTTATTCACGGATGTCTTGACCAAATATTACTTCTAGAAAAGGATGGCTCTTAAGGGCGAGAGAGTGAGGTCGACGATTTGTGGATCCTCCCCACTCATATCGAAATTTTCAGCGCAAGTCACTCAGTCATGAGTGATGCCCAAACTATCACCAGGCTTTATGTTTAATATTTCACGTTATTTATCAAAAGAATATATTTGTGAAAGTCAAACTACTTACATCATTACCAATCCTATTTTAATTCTCCATCATGAGGAAAAAAATAGCCTCCTTTCCACCCAACCAACTCAAACAGAAAAAATATTTACAAAAATACACAGACATAAGGAAGGCAAACCTCGTGTAAACGTGAGTGTCCAGATCTGAACAGAAATGTCAAATAGTGCAGCCCGTAGAGCGAGTTCAGACCCTCGCATGTGCTGAAATTATGTACATAGTTGTCATAAATAATGCAGACAGACTTCAATAGCTGTTTCTTATGGGTGGTCCATTTGCTTCTTTGGGCACTGATGATTAGCTGATATTTAAAAGTGGTGCTAGGGAGTGGGCAATACACTTTTCTTGCGCCGACTATTGCCCAACTATTTCTTTGTTAAAGTTGCCGTTGACATATTAGCAGAATATGTACTCATACTAGCATAGGTATCTCCAAAAAAAAAGTCTATATACTGTCCACACTGGCATTTACCAATCATTCTTTGCTATATTGGAAAAATAATATACATTTTATTATAATATTGGAGGGAAGACATAGATAAAATTCTTATGAAGATTTCTAGATATATGCCTCCCTGACTAAGATTCATAAAGAAGGGTTTTTAACCCCTTTGCGTCTACAGGTCACGTTCGCCATTAAGGAACCTTACAATACAAAAAAACAACAACACTAAAACATAATCAAAAACCTATTTGGTAAATGGCTTAAACACAATTAATTGAACGTGTCCTTCTTCTATAAACTGTCGCGTGCTGAAGAGCTCTGTGTAATATTCATTCACGAGATACATCTTTCTTATAGTGCATACAAAATACTTGATTCTTGTTTATTAACACATCTAGACAAATCCTGAACTTACCACTTAATGCTATGTTCTGCAATAATGTTTTTTTTTTTATGTAACTCATTATTTTAATTAGGCGTTGGAGTGAAACCGAAGATTGGAATCATCATATAAACTGACTTGAGTTTGAACTTGAAGATCCCAACTTCAACACCTTCCGCGATATGCCAGTCGTGTGCTTTAAAGTTAACGTCTGCTATTTCCAATAAAATGGAGCTGTCGCCCTTGCATTGCTCGCCATTATCCATTGCTTGCTACAGTAAAATCTGAATACTGACTGTTTTCAAATCAATTCACGTAAACAACTCCAGCGTTTTTCAGAATCACATTTACGGGAGAAGGTCTGCAAAAAGAAATGCAATTAAAATTTAATGAATTTAGAAAAAATATTGTGACTTTCTTAAAATTTGGAAAAAAGAATTTGGCGAAATAAGTTGTTTTCATTGCAGTAGGGGGACAAATAAAACTAGCACTATTGTGGTGATTTCTCCTGTTACATTAGCCAGGGTAAGTTTCGTTTGTTTCAAATCTTTTTTTGTTTCTAGACCCAAATATCGTTTTAGTTTGTTTTCCTTAATCAAAGTCATGAGCTTCAAGATTAGAAATGTATGTATACGTCCGCATGTCCATATTTTCTGTAGATTGTTATTATGTTGCTATGCTCTTGTGTCTAGATCATTACTTTGTATTTAAGCTTGTAATCTCTTATTTTATTATTACATAAATACTTTCTATCAAAGCAGACCAAGTCCAATATATAAATCTATATGTCTTGTCTAACCCGATCAGCTCCGATATCTAGACCAATAATAATAATGCTAGTCTTCGAGTCCGAAGATTGGTGAGGAATGCAGTATTAGAACCTGTCTTAAAACATAAGCTGCAATATCTAGACCAAAACATCCAATTACATCTTGTCTAAAAAGGCTCTTATATTTAGATCAACACTTATCTTAAAAGGCAGTTCAATACGCCTTCTTTATAATAACATTCAACCTAAAAAACCATTAACCACAATATGTTTATAAAAAAAAATCGGAAAAACACTTAAACACATTCCAATAACTATACTAACCTGTGGCTCATGGTAATAGAAGCCTCCCGTTCACTTTCGGAATCAGTTTGTGTACCTTTATCGTCCGTCATGCATGAGGGGCTGCAAGAAGGGAGCTCCTTATTCCAATGTGTATAGTCTTCAGCATTAAACCTTCTTAGAAGTTCCTCTATTTTATCATGCTTTTTCGACAAGGCATACGTCAGCGCCGTCTTCCTCTTGCGAGATACCATATTGACATCAGCTCCGTTGTTGATAAGTTTTTCCACGATGCACTTGTGGTCATTTCTAACGGCATGCATCAGAGCTGTTTTGCCCGCTGCATCCATTGCGTTGGTGTCGACGCCTTTGCTTATCAATAAGTTGACCGTCTTTAGATGACCTTTTCGACATGCATACATAAGCGCCGTTGCACCAGAGGCGGATCTTGCGTCTTTGTTTGCTTTATGCTTTAACAATAATTTGACGACTTTATGGTGGCCCTCCTTAGACGCAAAATGCAGTGAAGTTAGACCGTTCACGTCCTGCCTATGTACAAGAGCTTTATGCTTGAGGAGAGCTTCGACCGCATAATGATTTCCATTCTCAGAAGCGTACATTAGAGCGTCTTTGTTGTTGACATTTTGTTTGTTGACATCAGCTTCCTTCTGCAGAAGTTTTAGGACATTTTCCTTTTTGCCGTTTC
Organism: Biomphalaria pfeifferi; assembly: GCA_030265305.1. Classification (NCBI taxonomy): domain Eukaryota; kingdom Metazoa; phylum Mollusca; class Gastropoda; family Planorbidae; genus Biomphalaria; species Biomphalaria pfeifferi. Next base: position 5,650,984 of record JASAOG010000009.1, on the reverse strand, counting down.
CGGCTGCAAACATTAATGCAGTGCAGCCTTTGTTGTCCTCTAAATGGATGCCAGTGTTATATTTCAGAAGTATGTTAAGAATTTTAGTATGCCCATATTTCGATGCCAACATTAATGCGGTCTTTCCTTCCTGATTACGTTGGTTGATGTCGACTATTGATTTGCTTCTGAGAATCTTTTCTACGATTCTAAAATGACCGTATTCAGAGGCAAACATCAATGCTGTGTTTCCGTCCATGTCATCATCAAGTATAGTAGCGTTTAGGTAGGTAAGGATGTTGAAGGAGCTGTAGTGTCCTTTTATAGTAGCATGCATCAACGCGTTTCTGCCGTTGTAGTCTTTGAAGTTAATTCTGGCGCCACTTTTAACGAGTTGTTTAATTCTGCTTCCATACCCACTCGCACAGGCGTGCATTAAGGCAGTCATTCCATTTTCGTCTTGTGCATGTAAATCTGCATGCTGATTGATAAGATATTTCACAGCCTGACGTATTCCTGACTGGGACGCATACATAAGTGCAGACTTTCCCGCCAAATCCACGCTGTCAACTTGTGCACCGCGCTGAACGAGCTGTTTCAGTCTAAGGATGTGTCGCGTTTCAGCTGCGTGCATTAACGTTGTTTTACCCAAGTTGTCTTTAGCATTAATGTCTGCTCGGTAGTCCATAAGTACGCCAAGTGTTTTACTCTTGCCAGACTGTGCTGCGTGCATGAGTGACGTCATATCCTGGTCGTCTGCAGCGTTTACGTTCGCTCCACTTTGGACAAGAAATTTGACAATGTTATGATGCCTGAACTTGGACGCCAGCATGAGTGGTGTCATGCCATTGCCGTCAGGTGCATCTATGTTGGCACCATGTTTGAGTATTCTTTTAAGCTCTTTAGATTGACCGTTTCTGGCAGCTCTGTTCAGCTCTGTTGAGAAATTTCTCTTTGCCATTTATAAAGGCTTTTCCTATAAAATATATATAAAGCATAATAAATTATTAAATAATGAGTAAATACGAATAAAGGAATAAATGCAGTTGGGTACATGTAATGTTTTCTCGTGTTATTAATTCTTTATTTTCATATTCAATTAGTAAAAATAACTTAACCCTAATACTATCAGGTATTCAACTTTTTTTGGTAATACTTATTTGTTTTTAGCATCTAAAAATTCACAATATGTTTGTAAGTACTAATTTAACGGATCTTGTTGCACGACCAGGAAGCGCGTCAGTCTGATTTTAGTGCCGAGCGCTATGCCTTTGTCTGTCCAGATTGTTCTGATTTATAAGTGCTACTGAATACTGTGTAATTCTGGCCAGAAGTTCAGGTTTTGTCGCTTCATCTGAGTCAATTGCCCAAAGGTATAATTGCAACATTGTTAAATAAAAGGTTTACAAATCTAGATATACCTCCACACTTTCAGTAACATTAGTAAACATTTAGTTGAATACTGGTATGAAGTTGAATGTGTGTTACATCATCTGACCCTCACTTTGATACCTGAATAACTGCCTGACCTTGTGGTATGCGCTTTGGATAGTCTTCTTGATTGTCCTCTTTCGAACACTGCCCGACATCATCCTGCGTAAGGTTTGGGCTAGGATGTAATAACATTCAACTCTGAAAGAACATCCGAAACATGTCACACAAACAATTTGTTTGTAATCAATACATGTTGACATCAAGGGATGATATATTAGTATATAAGAGTAGAAGTAAAGAATATTTGAATTGTGTAAAAAAAAAAAAAATTAAATATTAAAAACAACATTTTTAACATTTTTGTGTCCAAAAAAAAAAATTAAACTCAAATCTAGTGAGAAAACCCAATATCTAAAATAATACATTTCATTTCGGGAATTCCCTAGATCACATCACTCTTTCTAACGCTTGTAATAAATGGTATATATAAAAATATTCAACCCATCTTGTATTAGTGTCAATGAAATCAGCATGACCATATATAGACGCTGTTATGCTTCCCCATTGGCCTAATATTCTTATCTGACGGTGGTTACCACCGAACGCTAACTTGAGGCTGAGAAGCAATGATAGATTACAGCGGTTCTCAACCTTTTTTGTTCCACAGCCCCCTTAAACAATCCTCCATTAGGCGGCGCCCCGCCTCCCACCCCAACCGTAAAATTATTTTACGTCATGATCGGAATTTTGGTAATGTTATAATATCGTAATCAAAATGTATATATCGGCTATCCTTTACGTATTCTCATAGTTAAAACCTAGATAAAGCTTTGCATTTTTTAGGTCTAAAAGAAGACCCTCTTGCTGGAGGGAAGGGACACTGCTGCATCCCCAATACTATCTCCAGATTTGTAGTCCACCAAATACTTACACAATTAAAATTTATATTAGGAGCCTACAGAGTCCTCCGTGTTGGCAGAGGGAGATGCGAACAATTGTTTTATTAAATATTGTGTGTGGGGGGGGGGGGGGATCGTCGCCTGTAATAAATGTTAAGAAGCGCTGCTTAATTGCTACTAAAAATATTGTTGCACTAATATTTCCAAATACGCCAATGTTAGTGAGAAGGTTGATTTTGTTGCTCTTTCACTAGATCAGAAACTCTCGGGACAGTCTTTGCAAGATAACAAAGTACTTCATCTCCTGTATCTGTATCTACTTCTGAATTGAGACTTCATAATGATAACTAACTAGCTGGATAACCTGTTATGTCGTTGAAAATAGAAGAAGAATGCGCAACATCTCAGAACGGGATAGGACGACAAACGAATATTCAGAAATGTGAATTCAACATGGAGAAATTAATGTTCTCGCTTCATTGCCACTGAGCTCAATAAACTCTTCCTGTGACGTCTCCTAAATAACTTCAAGCTTTGTCCATGAATTTCTGGCAATTGCAATCGGGATGTCATGCGAATTCAGAAAGTATGATGCCATGTTCCTCATAGAAAGCAAATTAGGTTGGTTTCATGTTAATTATAGTGTGTCCAATTTTGTTTTCTTAAGTTGAAGTATCATTGGAAAGAAATTATCTGGTAAATCTTCACCATTGAAATATTGTTTAATTTGCAATTTTATAGTAATTTCATCTAATTGCGAGTAGATTAAATAGAAATCGGCCAAGCCCTCGTTTTTTTCCCTCGCCTCAGAAACGAAACAGCAACATGGCGACATATGTTCATTGAAGGTGAAAATAAGGACCAGTAAAATGTACAAACACTGAATCAAACAGCCCTTTAGAGGAAAACTATATCGAGAGCTGCCTAATCTGGACACTTCTGCGCATTTCATTTCAGTTATTGGGCTAGCCATCTGAACCCTTCAACATACAAAATTAAAACGTACAATATTAATTAGAAGAAAATGTTTGTGAAATATTATGAATTAAAAATTGAAATGTAAGTCTGCAACAGCTAGTTCGAATGACACGTATTATTTATGAAGAACTAGCAACTAATGAAAAACGCTGTCTTTGTTCAGACAATTATGTTGCACTAACTTAATCAAAGCGACCTCTCAGGCAATATGTTTATGTTCATTACAACTCTTATCCCCACCCCCGCCGCCCTTTATTATTTTATTTAAACTGTTACTTAACGATCGTTTCATATTTCGATTGATAATAGTTTCATGTAAGTAAAGGTCCACCTGTCCCATCCACACAAATGTAACGTATATCAACTATTTACAAACGCTTTTTTTTTTTAAAGAAATTAGAAATGAAGAAAAAAAAATGTCTAATGGTCTTAGGCGACCCCTGGCAAATTGTCATTCAACTCCCAAAGGAGTCGCGCTCCAAGGCTGAGAACCCCTTGACTAGAAGGACTCCAACAGAATAATCCGAAATCAGCTCTTCTTAGCGTCTAAAAATAGCGAGAGTTATACACGATCATTTTCCCCCATAAAATCAAAAGGGATTTTCCGTAAATCTATTCTTTAGTTGAATTTTTTAAGCATAATTTATGTCAACAAAGCACTATGTAATTTACAAATTAGTTTATAAAAAAAAAATGATACAGAACCTTTTTCAAATTAACATATTTATGAAAAATTTAAAAATACACGAATGCGTATTAAAACACACAACGTAAATGTATAACATTATCTAGAACCTCCACAGAAATGTGTACACGCCATATTATAGTTCATAACAATCACACGTAAAGAGGACTACTAGTGACATACAACTAACACTATGTTCATGGATAAACTCTATACAAACATTTCAATTTAAGCTTTTGAACTACACTACTGAGTAACTTACAATTTGTTCTATGGACGTTTCAACATTTTCATTGTTTCTCATTAGAACTGTTCCTAACATTTTCAAACGTAACCTCCTCAACTCGGATGCAGACGACATACTCTCTACTTTTAGATAGAATGGGATTGACAAACAAAAAACCAAGACGGTGTTGTTAATAAAAACCTCCAGATTGAATTGAAATGTCACATGAAAATAAATGTGTAACGTCCAACGTAGGAGATTTCTTTAGAATCTTCTTATCTTGTAAACTACGGACGTTCGTACGAAAAAGAAGATAGTTACGTTCTACGCATATTCCTGTGTTAATCTAGTTTTAATTAGAGACTGATTCAGGCAACCCGATCAATGCTCTCATGGCATTTGGGAAAATGAAGGACGTGTTTAAATTTTACTGACATATGGAATTTTGTAAAATCTGTGCCTGTATCTTTGTGTTTTATTAGGTTTCATTATTATATCTGTAAATTATGGTCAGTTTTTTTTTTTATGTATTATTCATATTGATACTTTAAAGACTTTTGAAGTGCTTTTTTTTTTTAAGTTTAGTGATTGTACTAGTTGTGTTAGGCCTTCTCTAGTCAGATGTGAATATCAACTTGTTTTTAATCACACGGCCTTTTTTTTTGTTTATTATCTTGAGGAATACCAAACAGAGACAGCGAATTCTAATATTAGTCTAATTACTGCTAAATAAACTTTTAGCTTTATGTTCTTTTTTTAATTAGTGTAAAACTTTCTTTTTTCTAATCCATAATGCAAGACTTTGGAGGAATCAATATCTATCAAGCAGTGCTTCTCTCAACACTTCTATATGGATCTGAGACTTGGGTATAATGCAGTTTATAGTATATTAAGTATATATTCTAGGCCTTTATGTTGATCATTTTAGGGAGGGGGGCATTTTTTTTCTCTTGATGTAAGGTTCTGAAACTCTTATCCATTGAACATAATGGTTTATTATTATAATTCAAAATAATCCCCCACGTCCATACAGATACATCCGCAGTTTTTTTTTTTAATTATAATTATTCTTTCTTTATGGTGAGCCATAAACGCTGTTCATAAATAGCTGACCAGTTAAAAAAAAAAAAAAAACATTTTGGATTATCGGCAATAAACCTTTTTTAATCAGTAAAATTTAAAATAAACGTTTTAAAAAACAAACTTTTACTTTTTTTGGTGTGCAGTGATATTGCATTAATTAGTTTCAATCGATCATGTAAATAATTTTTTAATAGATCTACAGACTAGCAATAACGAGGGTGTGCGATTAGAAATATTTTAATTTGTTTCTGTTTGGCCAACTTCTATTCTTATAGAATGCTCTGTGGGCCAATCACGTTTGTGGACTAGTCGGGGAGGGACGAGAACACTTAGGAGGTTCCCCCCCCCCCCCCCCGCCTCCTTTTTGTTTTAACCTAAATGAAAATGAAATGAAATTAAATATCTCTTATCCATTGGAACTCAAAACTCTTACAATACCATGAATTTCATTTTTTTTTAACAAATGTCAAGGCCTTAGAGCTTATAAGCGGTACTGCTGCAGACCTGCCACATCACCAGAAAATTCCTCATTGGAAACTGTTAAAGGGACTACCATGAATTTTGTTTCTCTTTAACGAAACTCGACCCAGCCAGAGAAAGACTAGTCGTTCGTTTCTGATATAATAATAATGATAATTGTTCGCTAATGAGCCGTGTCTTCTGTGCTTAATGAACCCCACAGCCTAATGGCCATTCACCGGTGGCTAATCTACTTTCTGACTCCCGCCCCACACTGATCAAGCGGACAGAGAAATGAATATTGATGTAATTGAATCATTCTTCCGTATAAATGTATGCGATGATAAACTTCTCCCAGGCTACAGGCAACAGCTTTACATTCACGAGAATCTATCCCAGACTACACCTCACAGAACAGAAGGTTGTGGATACCTGGCAACAACCTCAGAATTGTAATGAATTGCTGAGCCGTCGCCGTACTCCTTTACACTTTCGGCGTCAAAAGTGACACCGACCTACATGATAGTGTTAGGCTCACAAGTAAACTATTAACCAAATATTAACACCCCAAGTCTCTCACCAGATTATACCTCCCCAAGAAGGATGAAGGCAGTGGACTGCAGAGCATCCCTAAATTTTTTAAAATAGAATCAAAGCTGCACGCCTCCGGCAATAATCTAGTTTCTTCGTAAACAGACACGACTCCAAAGCAACTCCTCTGAACCTAAACAGTGCTGAATGATGTTTGTTTAGACGACGCCGGCTATAACATTTGCCAATGAGAGAAAAAAAACAGTACGAAATATAACCAGCTTTATTACATGATGACAATATTGTCAAGCTGCTGCTTTAACATTGCTAAAAGCATATTACCTCTACCTAAAACAGAAAGCTATGTTACAGCAATACATGACAGAGTAATTATTGCTAAAACTTATGAAAAACATATCCTAAGACTCAATATGGTTAACAAATGCCGAAAGTGCGTAAATGCGGGTGAGTCACATAATGGCAGGATGTTCAGCAAGGTCGCCATAACCAAGTTACAAATTTAATAACTCAATACCTGGCTTTGACACAAAATCTGATGACCGCATATTATTCTTAGAACATATAATCGCAACAAAAGGTTCTCGATTCATCCGATTACCGTGTATGCTGGAATAGACATATTTGACGATGGATTTTTATTTCCTTGATTTACTGTTTATTAACACAAAACACACACACACAATCCGTTACTTTCAGTTACATCGCCATCGCATAATAAAACAAAAATAATGAAATGGAAAAACAGAGAAAATATTTGAACCTAAGATTACACTTTTAGCGATTATGGAAGTTATTTAAAATAACAATATACCTAGTTGTAATATCAACCGAGGGAATAATGACAACTGACCTCACAGATCTCTCTATAGGCCAGGGGTGAGAAACCTTTTTGTATCGAGGGCCGCATTAATAAAAAATTTGGGAATGGAGGGCCCCATATAAATATATTTATGTACTTACAACTTAAAAACCCCCCACCTAAGTGTGTATAATGTCTTTTAAGTCATATTTATACCGTATTATACATTCACTTTTAATTTCTAACAGTCCCAATTGAGGAATTACAACCAATTTTACGATTGAAAAAAAACTTGCTAGTGTCTTTTTACATCACAACATTTCACCAGAAACGCGCTGGTCTTAATTTGCTTGGAGATGAATCAGTTTCTGCGCTAAATGGTGAGCTGATGGTAATGAAAACTGGTCCTTGACGTATCAATATTTGCTTTTATAAATTCCACAATTGTACTTTTAACCATTTCACAAGAAATAGTTTCTCTAGCTTACAAAGGCCGCGGAATGCACACTTGAGACCAAAAGTGAATCCAATGTTGATGACAGACGTAGACGGCGAAAAGAAAATCTAATTCGACCACCGGCGGACAATGATTATGCCTGCGATAGTGGAGGCAAATTATGTAGGTCACAACTGGGTCTGCGTTGCCAAGGGTAATACTGCATTCCTCATTGATCTTCGAACTCGAAGAGGGGCCTTAATATTTTTTTTATTATTATAAATAGTTTCACCTTTCAGAAAAGGATAATGGCAAAGCCTATTTTTACTGGCTTATGTCTTGAGAAATGGGAAAGCTTTGTTTAAAACAGATTTAACACACTGACATCGGAATATTTTGTTTCTATTACTTCAGGTACTCTACAGAACTGCCTGTGGTTAAGTTCTCTACTCTATCCTATATCTCAAATTATGAAATTTCATTCAGCTTTGTGCCAACTGTCGTGTTTAAAGTTTATGGTTGGGATATTCTTTATTTAAAAAAAAATGTTTTCTCAGTCAAAGATCAAGCTCCATCGATTGTTACACTTGCCACCTGAGACTGAGTGTTGATGTATAGCCAATAAGAATAAATTTTGTTTACTTGAAACTTTTTATAATTAGGCAGTTTCAATATTTTATAGATAATATATGGAAATATTTTAATATATTTGTATATGTGAATAATGTGGTCACCTGTAGGTGTCCGCGGGCCGCATAAAACATTCCGGCGGGCCGCATATGGCCCGCGGGCGTAATTTGCCCACCCCTGCTCTAGGCCCTTAACTCTTTCTCTCGTAATTATTTTCCATGTTCCGACGGAATTATTCATTTTACTCATATTTTTTCTAGTTAACTAAAAAAAAATATATTCAAATAAATAACAACTTTTTTTTTGTTACGATTAATTTATCTATATAACTCTCGTGATAATGTCTGTTATGTTGCACTACCTTATTTAGCATACATTGTTATATAAAAGCTTTTTACACATTTAAATTATTAGTATTTGACAGGTACAGTGGTCCCTTGATTTTCTTAGGTCCGACTTTCACCTACTTCGGGTTTTACAGTGGGTTATTGGAAAATAATACCCCACTTTTTTTTTAACCACAAGTTTTCTGTATATGTGTAGATTTGGTGGAAATCCTTTTGCATAACTCGTTTTTATTTATTATGCTACTCTACGGGTGTGGTGTGTGTATGTGGTATTGTTTCGACTTGATACAATGTTGGAGGGGTAGAAAAAGTAATTTTTTGTGATATGTAATACCCTAGCGTTCCCTAAAAATTTTGCAATGCAAAATTTTAGGGGAGATAATGGACATTATATCTAAACATAATTCCCTGTACAAAAAAAGGCTAACATTTGTTAAACTTCATTAATATTAAATTGGAATGTACAAAATGTATTAAATTGAAAAATGACATGTTTTATTTCTAGGCTTAGTTTTCACAATTCTACAATTTTATAAAAAATATTTGGTTATCTGACATGTAGATGAGTTGATTCAACATAGTGTTTAATAATTGAAAATCTTAAACTTTTTGTAACTACGGTACATCATAATTATGTATATGTTGAATCTTTGAATGCCTATTTCTGAATTGGGCCACTTGAAGTACTAAATGTATGAATTCATACACTCAATGGCTAGTTACCCACATTCCAATTGTCAAGCAAAGGTTTATCTTTTCTTTCAAGCAAAGGTTTATCTTTTCTTTCAAGCAAAGGTTTATCTTTTCTTTCACCTTTGCGTTTATCTTTTCTTTCAAGCAATGGTTTATCTTTTCTTTCAAGCAAAGGTTTATATTTGAAATCCCTCTCCTAATAAATAAAACAAATAATCTTCTTAGTTACAAAAATAAGACACACGGGCCGTGGTTCCTAGTATATCTGAAGATAAATATTATTAAATCAACGCTCTATTCTTTCAAAATTTATAAGGCATTTATTGAAAGGAAAGTGATAGAAATAAGCACACTAGTAAGTTATGATACAAAATGTTGACATAGATTAACAAGTTATTATTTTAAAATTCTATTGGACTAACTATATTTTATTTTTAAAAAACTTTTCATATATTTTAATGATATTCTTAAACTGTTTTTTTTTTCAAAACAAAATTGAAGTTATTTAAAAAACAAAATTAATATTGAAAATGTTCACTCTTTCTTTAGTAAAGAACGCATAAATGTAAATGAAGACAAAATTTATGTATGCCTTTAGTCATTAAAGGCCACTTATATATGTATCAACGCTCGGCTTCATTTCATATTGCGCATCTGTTAGATGCATCAGTCAACGACCTTATAAAGGGATGGGACATTATTCAATTATTATGACACATTTGTATTTGTCAACCAGTTGTCCTGAAAGATTAGTGTGCCCAACCTTTATTCGCCTACGGAACAGAGAAATGTCCAAAATGTCTTGAAGGAAGTCACATGATCAAAACGTTGAAGTATCTGAATTCTACCAGATCTTTTAGGTCAGAAGTTAAAAAGTCCAGTCTCAAGACAGTCACTTAATGCTTAACTAAGCAATTCTAAGACTTTGCTATTGTTGAAAACTTTCTTTACTTTGGTATCGTCTCATTTTTGTATCTTTTGTTAGCCTGTCAGTGTGTATTGTACGAATAAGTGTGGCCATCGTGTAGTAGATTCTCGCTTTCACAGGAAGAATATGGAGCGTGCGCAAGGGAGTAATAGCAGAGTCTCGTCTTGTGATATGAACTCTTTTCAGGAGAAAGAAAACTCTGAATCCAAACCTCTGCTTCCAAGAGACGTTACCAAACGTTGAACATATCTTCGGGAATCAATCCATACAAATTAACAGTTGCCGTTGACGCCTAGGCAGCTTACAAAACAAAGTGGCAGAGCTGCTGGTAGACAAATTAACCGCTGCTGGTGTATCATATTGGAACTTGTCAAACTTGAATAACTTTTTTGTGAACAATGCTAAATAGAACTATAAGTACAATATAAACAAATTTTTACTTGAGATGAAGTGAAATAAATGTAATGAACTTTAGTGATAATATAGAATTGCATTTTGAACAACATTGAACTCACTAGAAAAACACGACTTTTCACTTTAATCTCCTTGTAAACTTCGAAAGCTGCCTTCCAGCTGGCTTCCAGGTTCAATGAACTTGTAAACGTCTAAAGGTACTTTCTAATTAGGCAACATCGACACTAGTAGACCTACTGGGCACGCTACAATCTTCATTGTTTTTAAATTGAAATTAATTGGCACTCGGACTGAAAAAGGTTCGCCATCCCTGTCCAAAGGGGTCTCGACCCACAGGTTGAGTATCCCTGGGTCAGAGTAATCACCGATTTAATTTTTTTCTTATTTTTTAAATTTAAGCCATCAATAAATTCCAATATGTGTTCTATTTGAATTAACGGGAGATAATTTAATGAATAAAATTTATAATAATTCAAGTTGAAATAAACAACCGCTGACTTTAAACAAATTTATATTTTTATGTTTAGCATTATGCAATGTATAAAGTTTAAAATGAAAAGTTTCATTTTTTATCATTGGCTTTATTTTTTTTTTTTTTTGAATAACTAATTACTTAAAACTGTTGTTTAGTTACTTTAAAATAAGAAATAATATTTCAATAATATTTATCCCACTAGCTCCTTTTCCCTTTCCTAAAATACTACATATTTCTGTGTGCCTTTATTAATCAAAGGCCACTTAATGTGTTAAAAGAAGCACTCGTCCTCCTGAATGATAATGGTATATGTCAGTAAATAGTTACATTGTCTAAAGTCCCCTTGAAGGAGAGTCCATACAAAAAAAAATGTGTAAACAAATATCGTACAATTGTGCCTTTTTTACTAGTGTAGTAACAGAAAGATTAATATTATTGTGCTAGTTTTTTTATTTGTACTCCTATTTTTAATAGGTCGCTTATTAGTATCAAACACCATTTCTCACATTCAATGATAATTCTAATATGGCATTCATGAAATAGAACCCCATTCCTATCTCCTCCTCGCCCCAAACCTGCCCCACACGATCATCGCCCACACTTAGCAAGCATCTCCACATTCCCTGCATCATTCCTCCATCTTTTGAGAATTGAAAGCAGTGATGAGCTATCTGCTTAATAAGAGGACCAATAAAGAAAACGTAGGCGGGTCAATATAGAAAACCCTGGCGGGCCAGTAAGGAAAGACATGGCGGGCCAGTAAAGAACACCTTGGCTGGCCAGTAAAGAAACCTATGCGGGTCAGTAAGAGAACCTTGGCGGACCAGTAAAGAAAATCTAACCTTGGCAGGCCCATAAAGAAAAATTTTGAGGGCCGGTAATGAAAACCTTGGCGGGCCAATAAAGGAAACTTAGGCCGAACGTAGTTGGCTAGGTAGGAAACGAAATAAATTCATTGCTTCAGTTTCGATTACTTAAAAATAAACGTGAAAAAGTAATAACTATATTTTTTTTTTCATGAATTCCTCCCCCCCTTCTCTTCATCTCAATTTGCTTCTCGCGAACATGTTGACAAGAGACGTGCAAATGTTTATATTTTCTTTCATGAGATACAGGATACAGGGCATATTCTAAGATTGACTTTAAAGCAGTGGTTCCCATTTTTTTTGTATCCTGGACCCATTGCCATGTTTTTTTGCCATGTTTTCTGAATTTCCGTAGACCCCATGCTTAAGTTATATTAAATTTTAAACAATTCATCACAGTACAGTAACCAATAACGCACATTTTCTATTATCTCAAAATAAAGTAACCAATAGCACACATTTTCTATGCTCTCACAGTTCAGTAACTAATAGCACACAATTTCTATTATCTCACAGTACAGTAACCAATAGCACATGTTTTCTATGCTTTCACAGTAAAGTAACCAATAGCGCACATTTTCTATGCTCTCACAGTACAGTAGCCAATAGCACACATTATCTATGCTCGACAGTACAGTAACCAATAGCACACATTTTCTATGCTCTCACAGTACAGCAAACAAAAGTAAACATTTTTTATGTTCTAAAAGTACAGTAACCAATAGCGCACATTTTCTATGCTCTCACAGTACAGTAAACAATAGCGCACATTTTCTATGCTCTCACAGTACAGTAACCAAAAGCGCACATTTTCTATGCTCTCACAGCACAGTAACCAATAGCGCACATTTTCTATGCTCTCACAGTACAGTAAACAATAGCGCACATTTTCCATGTTCTAACAGTACAGTAGCCAATAGCACACATTTTCTATGCTGAACAGTCTAGTAACTAATAGCGCACATTTATAAGCTCTCACATTAAAGTAACCAATAGCACACATTTTCTATGATCGCATAGTAGATAAACCAATAGTGCACAATTTCTATGCTCAACAGTACAGTAACTAATTGCGCACATTTTCTATGCTCAACAGTACAGTAACCAATAGCGCACATTTTCTATGCTCTCACAGTACATTAACCAATAGCACACATTTTCTATGATCTCACAGTATTGTAACCAATAACGCACATTTTCTATGCTCTCACAGTACAGTAACCAATAGCACACATTTTCTATGCTCTCACAGTACAATAACCAATAGCACACATATTCTATGCTTTCACAGTGCAGTAACCAATAGCGCACATTTTTTATGTTCTAACAGTACAATAACCAATAGCGCACATTTTCTATGCTCGACAGTACAGTAACCAATAGCGCACATTTTCTATGCTCGACAGTACAGTAACCAATAGTACACATTTTCTATGATCTCTCTATACAGTAAACAATAGCGCACATTTTTTATGCTTTTACAGTACAGTAACCAATGGCACACATTTTCTATGCTCTCACAGTACAGTAACGAATAGCGCACATTTTCTATGTTCTCGCAGTACAGTAGCCAATAGCACACATTTTCTATTCTTAACACTATGCTCGACAGTACAGTAACCAATAGCACACATTTTCTATGCTCGACAGTACAGTAACCAATAGCGCACATTTTCTATGATCTCACAGTACAGTAACTAATAGCGCACATTTTATATGCTCTCACAGTACAGTAACCAAGAGCACACTCATTCTATGCTTTCACAGTACAGTAACCAATAGTGCACATTTTCTATGCTCTCACAGTACAGTAAATAATAGCACATTTTATTTTTGCCCGACAATACAGTAACTAATCGCGCACAGTTTCTATGCTCGATATTGAAAAAGTCAATTTTAAATAAATATTTCACTAAATAGTTAAACGTCTTCACAGACAAGTTCCACGAAAACGCCCGTAGAAAGTTCCTCACGCGCATCGCCCATATAACCTTAGATTACCTGCTCCCCAGCTTAGCAATAAATTATCACCCCTTTTCTTGTACGACTAACGAAACTTTTTTATATTACTGAGGCCATTGAATGTACTCCAACGAACTTCAAATACCGCTCTCTCTTTTTTACCTATCTAAAACGAAATACTAAAACTGTCTTACAGATAAATGTATAAATGTGTTTTAATCAAGTCTAAAGTCATCTTTCTAATTACCTCAACCATATGTTAAATTTATTGCATGGCAAGTGCCTTTTTTAAAAGTATACTATAAGGTATATATACACATATAGGCAAATTTCTTGTTCCATATACTAGGGCGTTTTTACTCCACAATATGGATTATATTAAAATAAATCATCATCATCTTTCCTTTGAGTTCCTCATGGAACATAGGGCCTAATCAAAAACACGCCGATCTCCACGGTCTCATGCTACTTTTTTTTTGGCTTCCCAGCTCTTTCCTGTTCTCTCGGATTCCTCAAGTATACTGCGTCGCCATGTTCTTTTTGGTCTTCCTCTGCGTCTTGTTCCCTGGGGGTTCAGCTCTAAGGCCTCTCTAGCTCTGTTGCTGGTATCTTGTCTAAGGGTGTGACCAATCCATCTCCACTTCCTCTCTAAGGTCTGCACCGCTTTATAGTTCTGCCCACTCATCTCCTACAGTAGCACAAAATGTAACTTATTCTCTCTCCCCCCACCCCAAAAAAAGGTTGAAAAATTAGCATTTGTGTGTTTATGAAATGGGGATCTTAATGTAGAATCTACCAGGAAGAGTTAACAGATCTTTATATTTTTCTGGAACATGATAATAAGCCAACATATTTGTTTTGTAAAGAAAGTGTGACTATAAAAAAACAACATCATAATAAAACATTATAAAACAAACTTGACGGCATTCTTCGTTTAAGCCGAGAATAAGAGTTTGTTCAACTATTCCTAGAGATTGATTACCTAGAGTTTCTAATCAAATACTTTTCGTTCATGTGGCCCACGTCACGACTGTCGGATATTTAAATGGCCCGAAGGTCGACTAAGGTTCGGCATCACTGATTTAAGCCATCTAGAAAGCTGGCTAAAAATGTGTAATACAAATGTCTTAAGGTAGATAATGGACATAAACAAATAATGATACAATATGATACAATAAATTATATGAGAGGCTGACATATACTGATGAAATTGTTTAATCTGGAACTCTACAAAGTTTATAGTTGTAATTTATGATATGTTTGTTTCAACTTTTAAGTTTTTACCATAAAATATCCAATGGTAGTAAAATTTATTTCAGTTCATCTTTTTTTTTTCTTATGAAAGTTTAATAAGTGACGAGCTGACATTGTATAGCACATTGCATGAGACTGATGTTGGTAATAGACTTCCACTCATTGCTGTTACATAACTATGTGGGTTTATAACTTGACTTCAAAGGGATGTTGCCTAAAGTGAACATGAATACGGAACGTATATTATTAATGCAGATACACTTACAAGCGGATTGGTTTTGGTAACGATAATAAGGAATTGTTGGTAAGCAGATAGAGGCTTATTTGGGGAAAGGCAGTCGGGGCTAATGCTCCTGGGTCTCTACAAGAGAGGGACTCCCACTAAAGAGATTTAAAAAATTCTGATGGGTCAGCAACTTTTAGTTGTTTTTTTTTATTGTAAAAAATAGATCGATTGTTATTGTTACCAACAATATTTTTAAAATTACATTTGGCAACACTGTCGTGGTTAAGAGTCCATAGAGAGCTTAGCATACTAAGGCATAAACTTTGTTTCAACATTATAAATGGACTTTCAATTGGAGAGCATAATACTAATGGACTTCAATATGAAATGTAAATTATTCAAAACAAACAACAAAATCTTAATTCAAACAGGGAAAGTATTGTCTTATTGCTTTCTAAATGTTTTTATATCTCTCAAGTGACTCTCAACAGTTGCAAAATCAATCCAATTGAGAATTGTAGACTTTTGTTTTATGACTTGATAGGTATTACATTACTTTGAGTTAAAATATGTGTATTTGTTGTCTGTGTATATGTGTTATGTGTATGTTGTTTGTGTATATGTGTTATCTGTGTGTATGTGTTATGTATTTATGTTGTCTTTGCATAAGTCATGACAACGTTTGCTGGAGGCCCTTGTCAATTATTAAGGTTTTAATCAACATCATTGATTAGAAGTTTTACTGACCAGCGCCCACACTTCTATTTCGCCCCATCATGTTCGGTCTACTGGGTCATCTTGTAATATGCTCCACTTTTCAAGCTCAAGGTACGGAGCATGTAAACATTAACTTCTTCATAGTTCACTGTCTCCATCTCCTAGTTCTAAATATTTATTGATCATTAATCTAGCATTGAGACGTTACTTCCTTGGACTAAAACACAGACTGTAGCAATACATTGTTTTTTTTCTAAATCCAATGGTTGTCTAAGAACGGTAATTCAAATACGTTAGGGAGCTTATAGACATTTAAAGGAAACCAAAAACGATTAGATAAGTGTAATTCTTATTTCACAGTGAGATACTGTAATGCGCGTTAGGAAATGTGCATTTAATAACTAAGTCAAACAAATATTAAACTACAAATTATTATTCTTTGAAGCTGGATAGGCATCACCTTCTTTATATGCAAATATGTTATGAAATTAAAGTTAGCGAAATTAGTTTTAATACATGTATAAGTCATTTGAATAACTATTTCACTACCCGTATTACTCTGTAAGATGTTTTCCATTATCTCCCAATTTTCAATGCCTACTAAGGAAAGGCCGCTCACTGTTTTCTAAAATTTCAATGTCAATATTTATGGTCAACTTTTGTTTATTATTCATATACAAACGAATAATGAACCCGAATATAATTATAATATGAGCTAAACGCTAGGCATATTGATCAGAACTTTGAAAAGTACCACCCTGCTAGCTATGTTCAATGACATTAGAAACATCAAATGATACCCACTAGCTAGTCTGATTTAATGACCTTTTAAACTTCGAAAGCTGCCTTTAGAAAGCTAGACTTATTTACCTTCCAGCTAGTTAAGTTTATCTTTTATCTCAGTAATTATTTTCCACGTTCTAACAGAAGTGTTCATTTTTCACATTTGTACATTCTACCCTGTTGTGATTAAACTTCCATACCATTTCTGTGTGTCAGAAAGCGTTAACTTTGGTCTAGAATAATAAGAGAGTGCATGCTCTTTTTATATAACAAAACACAAGTTTATAAAACCAAATTTAATTTAATGGGTCTATTCAACGATGGTATCATTAAATAGGAGAGACATAGTACATGCCATTGTAAACTTTGAAAGCTGCATTCCAGCTGGCTACGTTCAATGAAATTGTAAACGTCCAGAGGTGCTTTCTATCTAGGCTGCATCGACAGCAGCGGAAGTTTCTGCCTTGCAGGTCAATGAGTTCCAGTTGCAGGTTTGTTGAGGCATTTTCTAACGTGTCTTGTACTCTCTTTCTTCCCCGTTTACATCAGTACACACACACACATATATTTAACTTAAAAGTACTTCATACCACCTCGTCATTTCATCATATTCTATTAATTTCTATTCAGCCTTCACAGACATACCTTCAACACACATTTTGCCATGATAAACATCAGAAACTAGTACACATAGTCCATATCCATTCCTTCTTTTGGGGACACTAAGGTTACGGAGATATTAAATCTTTCTCTTTATAATTATTTCCACGTTTTGACAGATTTTTGTTTACATGTTTCTCAGTCACTATTTCACTACCCTGCTAGGATTAAGCTTCAATAAAGTTTTCGTATCAGAAAATGTTTTATTGTAAAATTGTAATTCCATTTTCTAGGATCTCATGTCAAATAAAAAAAAAGATCAGCATTTTAAGGGTTAAGTGAATAATATTAAAGCATTGAGAAAAAGGTATGGGCTTCCTTAAACAAAAAAAATATGCTCTGTGACTTACTTATACTTAAATCCGACCCTGTTTATCGTTGGTACCGAACATTTGATTTCGCATAATTAATCCGATACGCGCGACTTAAGACGAATCAGGTCAAATAATTATTCAACGAAACAAAACCAAGAGTCTGCTGCTTTATCACGTGAGCACACACACTTTTTCAAGGGCCTGTTAGGACATCATCCCGGGACGTAGTTTTGTCTTTGTTGCCATAGTCAATAATAAACGTCAAGGTTGTTCATTGCTTGACTTTCTTTTCAATAAGCAACAAGAAAATGTAACTCTAAATGAATCAGACAAATGTTTAAATCAAGATGATGTTTATTATTATATTGAACTTATTCACTCTTAGTAAACCTGCATATATAAATGAATTTTAAAAATCATTTCTTTGAAATTAGTTTATTAAAAAGTCTACAAGGGCAAAAATATCTTTTTTTATTAGTTAAAAATAGTTGATTATAGCGTCCACACTTCTATGTTTCAGTAACTAAACAAGCTGAATATAGAACGCTTGATTCCTTTGCAGTTGAATTACATTTCTAGTGTGAGCACGAAGTAAAGCATTTGATACACCATCTCGTCTTTTTAGTTTGGACTTTGAGTTTGGACTTCTAGTTTGGACTTGGTTTTATTCACTGTTCCATCTCTGCAGATACATAGTCCTTATAGTTTGTTCTACTGCCCATGCTCCAGATGTATGTTGTTGTTCTACTGCCCCTGCTCCAGATGTTTGTTGTTGTTCTACTGGCCATGCTCCAGATGTATGTTGTTGTTCTACTGCCCATGCTCCAGATGTATATTGTTGTTCTACTGCCCATGCTCCAGATGTATGTTGTTGATCTACTGCCCATGCTCCAGATGTATGTTGTTGTTCTACTGCCCATGCTCCAGATGTATGTTGTTGTTCTACTGCCCATGCTCCAGATGTATGTTGTTGTTCTACTTGCCCATGTTCCAGATGTATGTTGTTATTCTACTGCCCATGCTCCAGATGTATGTTGTTGTTCTGCTGGCCATGCTTCAGATGTATATTGTTGTTCTACTGCCCATGCTCCAGATGTATTTTATTGTTCTACTGGCCATGCTTCAGATGTATGTTGTTGATCTACTCTCCCATGCTTCAGATGTATATTGTTGTTCTACTGCCCATGCTCCAGATGTATTTTATTGTTCTACTGGCCATGCTCCAGATGTATGTTGTTGATCTACTCTCCCATGCTTCAGATGTATGTTGTTGTTCTACTGCCCATGCTCCAGATGTATGTTGTTGTTCTGCTGGCCATGCTTCAGATGTATGTTGTTGATCTACTCTCCCATGCTTCAGATGTATGTTGTTGTTCTACTGCCCATGCTCCAGATGTATGTTGTTGTTCTACTGCCCATGCTCCAGATGTATATTGTTGTTCTACTCTCCCATGCTTCAGATGTATGTTGTTGTTCTACTCTCCCATGCTCCAGATGTATGTTGTTGTTCTACTCTCCCATGCTTTAGATGTATGTTGTTGTTCTACTGCCCATGCTTCAGATGGATGTTGTTGTTCTACTGCCCCTGCTCCAGATGTATGCTATTAAACTTGTGTAACAATCTGAGAAGCACGGAGGAAAATTTACAACTGCAAAACTGTTACAACATTATGCCAACGTCATTTCGATGGTCGTGCAGTTTGAGCGCTCGACGACCGTTTAGATTTATCATTGGCCTCGGGTTGAAATCCTGCCCGCTCCCATCCCCCGTCGTCTTGCGGGACGTTTGGACTAGGAAGTAAACTACATCCATCTCAGTCATAACCATTTTCCACAATGAATATTTCTTTTCGCCGTCTACGTTTGGCTAGGTTGGTACAAGATGAACAAAATATCAGTCTTAACTAATTAATGTTTACAGCACACCGCCAAAACCTTAATTTTTTAAACGTAATAATGACAATAGATCACAAATACGTTACAACAAATTGAAAATTGTAACAAGATTTGTTTATATACTGCGAAACTTTATAAATATCATCGACTGTAATGTCGACATTTGGTTTGTAGCTAGAAAGTAAAAGAACATGATCAAGCGTTTTGTCAACATCGGCGACTCATGAGTATTTGTAGCTAAAACATTATCTTATCTTATATAATAGAGACGTCACTTCGAAAAAGAAGATAATAACGTCCTACGCGTCATGCATGTTAACCAATGGCTTAAATTCTGCCAAGTCACAAACTACTTTTCCTAACTAGCTCATGCAAAAGATTGACTAATTAGACTAAAAACTTTGTAGAGCCATGTCTTCTTTACCCTATGCTAAGTGCCACATTATAAGTTTTAATTAATTAAATAATTCTTGAACTCAACTCATTATATTTAAATAGTAATACACAATTGTAAACTTTATATTATGATCAATAGTTTCAGCTAGATATGTTTAACATTTTCGCAATTAAATTGAATTGAATATTTAGTGTTGATACCTCACTTTTGCATGACCTGAATAGCGCGAGGTAAAAAGTTGATACACAAGATGTTTTATATTTGGTTGTCTGAAGCGTGAAAGAAAATAGATCTAATATGTAATCAAGTTAGGAAACCTCCCCCCCCCCCCCACAACTATAAAAAAAAGCAAATACTTAAAGGGTAGGTAATAAACAATAACTAACAAAAAAGATTTATTCAAACACCAACTATTTTTAAGATTACTTAACAAAAATGCTTGCATGTAGAAATATCTTTGTTTTGTTTATAATTTGCGTCTTGCTAAATGCGGTATTTTTTATGAGTGGATATATATTTTTGTTTTACAAAAATGTTCCATTATATAAAACTTTATTATAGTTACTTTTAATAGATATTGAAATGTTGCATATTTTTAAACAAATTTCATAGTGTAAATGTTTTGTTTTGGTCTGAGAGTAATTTTGTAAACCTACTTTGTAGGTTGATATTTGTTGAAATTCCCAACTATTTAGCCTTCGGCAGTGATGCCTATTCAAATACTGCTTTTTAACTCCGGCAAGCGAGTTGCGGGACACATCACGAAATAATATCTTTAAGAAATGAAATCGACTTGAAAATATCATTAGTATTTTGAAATCCGTGGATCTAGTACTTACATCAATTGGTAGAATATTTAAACCTTATCCAAAATCAGTCTCTGGATATCTGGCTGCAAAGATGAGACACAAAGTCGGAGCACCGAATCGAGATGTTAGTCCGTGACCGCTAAAATGTAGGAGGGGGCGACATTTATTAAGAACATTGAAATATTTCCAGAAGATGCATAGGTCAATCTGAGTTAGAAAGTGTAATATTGTTGAAACGTAGGCAGTAAGTGTGATATTGTTAAAACGTAGGCAGTAAGTGTATTATTGTTGAAACGTAAGCAGTGAGTGTGATATTGTTGAAACGTAGGCAGTAAGTGTGATATTGTTGAAGCGTAGGCGGTAAGTATGATATTGTTGAAACGTAAGCAGTGAGTGTGATATTGTTGAAACGTAGGCGGTAAGTGTGATATTGTTGAAACGTAAGCAGTGAGTGTGATATTGTTGAAACGTAGGCGGTAAGTGTATTATTGTTGGAACGTAAGCAGTGAGTGTGATATTGTTGAAACGTAGGCGGTAAGTGTATAATTGTTGAGACGTAGGCATGTTTTTCAAATGGTTGTTAATTTAAAAAAAAAAAAGTCCTTATAAAAATGTATGTTTAAGACCACATTTTCGCAACATAACTATTTTGAAACAACTGTCCATCGAACGCTTAGCGTGACTCCATTGTGAATCAAAGAAATTTCTATTGAGCACGTTGGAAAGCAATTGAAAGTCGTAATACGGCATCGTTTTTTAGTCCATGGTAAAGTTTATTGCAATCTATATTCTTATTACTAAACATACCCTGGAGATTGTTGTTTAAAGAAAGAACGGTAAGAAAGAGATTAGAATGACGTTTGTTGTCGGTTATGGTTTACTTAATATTTCGACCAGTAATTAAGAAACACCGATGTGTCATTTGTAATAAAGTTCTATCAGCCGAATGATGAAGCCGAACAAACGTCCGAACTTTGTCGATTCTGGCATCTAGTAATTTAGTTTTGAAGGCTAAAGAATCATGAGATCCAGGCATAACTTGATTATCGAAAACCATAATCAAAACATTGCAGTACTTAGCTTCTTATTGGATAGGTTCGCAAAATTATAAAATTATATAGCAACTAACTGTCGATATTCGCGACTAAATAAACCCTGTTCCCGCCTCGACGAAGTGGAAATTTTAAAGACTCAGTCTTTATCGCATTGTATGTTTTCCGCTGTATTGAGTATAACAATGTTAATGTCATCAAATTTTCTGAGAAAAAGTGTCATTTTGACTTCACATTATTCCTCTACAATGTAAATCAAAACTTTTGGCTCCGGCGAAAAACATATTGTGAAACCTTCAATTATGACGACTGCGCCCTCAAAAGTCTTTATAGCTTAATTAATAAGCAACAGAATTTAATATTGACCAGCTGGAAAGAGTTCCTGTTGTTAACACTTGATCCAAAAGTGTGTAATTGATGTTGAAGAGAAATCAGTTCGCCCTAAAACTATTGAGTTCAAAAACTCTTTTTGGGCCTCTGGAACGTCTTCAACATTGGCTTAGAAATGGCTTCTGACAATCGCAAACTGGAGAATGTCATTTAGTTTGTAACGATTGATAAAGGTATTTTCGCAGTAAGAAAAAAAATCGTCTTTAAAAGTCGTCATCTTTTATATACCTCATGCAAACCTCTGACAGTAATGAAAGTGTGTCAGTATAATTCTAATAATTTTGATTCAGTTATCTTCCTATTCTACCCTCGAATGACAATTATGGTAGAAAAAGTATTTGCAAATGTAAGGCTTTGGGTAATTTCAAATCATCTTTTGACATCAAGTGGGGGTCACTAACCGCATGTAAGAACCACTGTATTATTCTGTTTGAACTAGAGAGTAAAATTAAATATTCAGCAACAAGAAACATGTACTGCCACTACCAGACCTACACTAAAATATTATAAGAGGGAACATTTTTTTTATAAGAAACTTATGGCCATTACTTAAAGTTTAAATTATTACATTAGTTTCGCTAAATTATGAAAGTTCAGTCAAACTAACTACTACATTTACACACAAAAAATGTTTTCTTACATATTAGTGAATTATACATTGAAATAAATTCCTTAAGTGTATTTTTATAAAAACAAATGAACGTTTTGTACGCTTAGCGTATATTAGCTTCAAATATAGTTAACATATATATCCTATGCCCTTTAAACTTGCTATAAGTTACTTTAAAAGTTTAAACAAATATTGTACAAATTTGTAATTAGTTTTATTGCTAATTAAAAATCAATAGCCATAATCTTTGAATGCCTATCCTTAATAGGCCGCTTATCAGTATCCAACACTCTGACTTTCTCACATTGAATGATATTTAGAGTACAACCATTTAGTAATGGAGTAAAGACATTCAAAGAAAAAGAATCACATTCCTATCTCTTCCTCTCCAAAACCTGTCTCACGCTATCATCGTCCACACTTGGCAAGCCTCTCCTCATTCTCTGTATTACTCCTCCATCTTTTGAGAATCGCAAGCAATAAACTGTGTAAGTAGAGGACCAATAAAGAAAACTTTGTCAGGCCATAACAGTTTCAGTAAATCAATGAAGACTAAGACGATGTACCCAATAGATGGGAGAAAGTTCAAGAGACATTTAAAACATCACGCCAGGAGACGCTTGAACAAGTAAAATATACACACAGAGTGGATCTCAGCCGAGACCTCCTCAAGGAGGTTTGGAAAGAAAAGAAATCCATTCCCAATCAAAGAGTGGATCTCAACCCAGACTTTCTCAAAGAGATTTGGAAATAAAAGAAATCCAATCCCAATCAATCAAAGAGTGGATCTCAGCCCAGACTGTCTCAAGGAGTTTTGGAAAGGACAATTTTCCATTCTCAACAATGCCAAAACTGGAGCGACTAAAACAAAGGCACAAGAAGAGTATTCAGATGTCAACAAAGTGGTCAAGGAAGTACAAAAAGGATTACATGGAAGAACTTGCACAGGAAGCAGAACAGGCAGCATACTATAGCAGCTTGAAGATGTAAAGCAGATGTATAGATGGGTGCAATATTTCCAGGAATTATTGAATAGACCAGCAACTTTAAAGCCCACTGACTTATAATAAACAATCATTTATGATCTCCCAATAAACTGTGACAGCCTACTAGAGATGAAATTGAGAGAGCTATCACAAAAATGAACAATGTAAAGTCAGCAGGACCTGATGACATTCCAGCAGAAGAATTAAAAGCAGACCTGAAATGTTCAGTAGAACTGCTCTAAGCGTTTTTTGAAAGGATAGGGGAAGAAAAGGATTTGCCAGCAAGAAGGAAAGAACAATTCTTCAAAAAGGAACAAAAATATTTGATATTTTGGGGTTTTGGCACATCGGCACAATTAAGGCCATGTCGTGCCCATAATCTGCTTTATTGATCTTTATGAAAATTGAAAATTCGTTGTGATTACAAGGTCAAGGACTCTTCTCAAAAACAAAAACATAAATAGCAAAAACATTCACATAACTAGTACAGACATAGAACAGACACAACTCAGACGTCTTGATCCTGTTCAAGTTTCCCAGTCAGCGAGTGACGTTGAAAAAGTCTGACCGAGTAAGAAATGAACAAGTTGTTTGTATCTCTCGGTTCTTGTCTTGATTGACAGAAGTCGCCCACTTCACGACCACTTGACCTAGTAGAAAGGAGTGGGTGGCTGTTGTCTTCCAAGGTTTTTTTTTTCTATTTTTTCTGAGACATTTTTGTTCAAAAAGTTCGTTTAAATATGCTAGTGTTGTGGGTGTTACTTTATTTTATGCTCCTTTTATAACAGTTTAGATCAGGGGTTCTCAACCTGTGGGTCGCGACCCCCTTGGGGGTCGATTGATGATTTGCCAGGGGTCGCCTAAGACGATCCAAAATATGGATTGTTATTGACTACTCATCTATTGCTGTATGTGTGTGTGCGGGGAGGGGGGTCGCGGCAGAGTGGGGGATTGTAAAAAAGGGTCGCCGAGCATAAAAGGTTGAGAACCGATGGTTTAGATGAAACCTTCCCTTGCCAAAACGTTATTCCATATGTTAGCAGACCCTGCGTTGTCGCAGAATAAAAATTATCGCTTTAATAGAGATCCACTTTTGAATGAAAATACTTGTATCTTAAAACTATATTTAAAAAGAAAAAGAGTCCTTGTACATTTCTTCTCTCATTCTTTCTCTAGTTTATTTTTAATTGGTGGAGGACAAAGCCATTGATAGACGCACTGTCGTAAATCTGGATCTGTAGCTACTTACTCTGAGCATGCTAGAAGCGTACACTTCATAATCACATTCTTGACAGCCGTGGAGATGAAAAAAAAAAAAAGGAAAAAAAAACAACAACATCTTAAAGTCGAAATTTGAATATATTAAACATCTCTTAAGAGGAGGCTCCTTGTGGCCGTAGCCCCGATTTCCACCCTTAAGGCCGGCCATGATTAGACGGCATGCATGCATATTTGATCAATACTTGCGTTTTGTTTTTTTTAGCTTTTAAAAGCTACATGTTTATTGTGTGACTATTTCAATGGAGATGCTCTAAGGGTAGAAACGTATTATAGATCGCAAAATAAGCTTTCGTCCTAATATATTTATCTTAGTAGTTTTATTGCTTACATAACACAATTTATTTTTAGCAATTCAACGTTTTTTTCAATGTCAAGTATATATTAACAACATTTTTGTTACATGTAACTATATCTTTGTTACTTTAATTAAACAAATATACATTGGAGATTGTTTATTGCCCTTACCTCCACAGGACATAAGGTTTATTGTAGACTAAATTTTTGAAGGCCAAATGTAGGGTCGGAAAAAAAATTACATGTTAAAATTTCTCTTCGTATTACAATCCTGACCCTAGTCTGTTATTGTCCACCTACCCCCTGTGTTACTCTCTGGTCTTTCCTTGCAACAAAAGTAAAAATGCATGGTAAGTTTTCAATTAATTAAACATCAAACGGTAAGATAAAATAACCAATTTACATCATTTTCCCATTCCCTGTATATTGCAAACTGGCTCATTTCAGGTTTAAAAAAATAATTCTAATGCTCTTAATTCTCTATTGAGTTCCTTTCCGTTTGTATACACTTGCTTTTCACTAGGATCAGTTTAATTTCATGTATCATTATCAGTATTCACGCCATTGTTATCCTTATCATCATAATCATCATTATCATGCATTTTGTTCATTATCATCTATGTCGAAATCACAGTCATCCTAAATCGAATGACGATTTGTCAAGAGCCGCCTAAGGTCTTAAGAAATATGGATTGTTGTTTCTGAATGTATTCTTAAGTGTAAAACTTGACATTGTACAAGGAATTTCCAATTTGTAGTTAACATTATTTTTATAGGCAATCGATAGGGCACTAGAATAGAAGCTATTATATTTACAAATTCTATTTCTTGCATTAATTAATTGGTTGATAAAAGTTTTTTTTTCTCAATAATTTAAAGGACTTAGAACTAAATTAAGAATCAGTTTGTGCCTTGCAACTTAATCAGTTTCAGATGTAGATGACAAGTCACCCGCTCCCTCAAAAATACCTCAAGTGGTCGGGAAGTGGGCGACTTCAGTCAATCCAGACTAGAATAGGACATAAGGCCAGTTTTAACTTCACCTTCACTTTCAACTATCCCTTGGTCTCCTGGACTGTTGGAGCACCACACAAGATCTGTCAGCTTTCTTTCTACATTCTTCTCTGTCATTTGCCTTTGATAGAATTACATTCTAATATTCTTTATGAAAAATATTGAAACCTGTTTTTTTTACCTGCCTGGGTGACCATTTCTGAGTTTGGCTTTTTAACTGTCTTTGTAACCTTGTTATTAGTTTAAAATATTTGATGACATAAAATATGTAGTAACTTGAAAAGAATGATAAATATTTCAGGAAATTCGATCATTAAACCCCATACGTTATATGTGAATTTTATAATCTTGTGTCAATTTAATGGGGCCAATGTTTAACGATTCTTAGTTTCTCTCCTTCCTCCGGATAGAGCTTTAATGTAGAGTTAAACAATGAAATATTCTTTACAATCACATCACGTTCCTTCCTAACCTTACAGAGACACTATTGGCTAAATATGGTAATTTAGTTTTTATCTTCACCTATTATTTATATCACACTTTTTTTTAACTGCTTTGTAATGTGAAGAAAGCCTACGTGACATGTATTCTTGTTGTCAAGTAAAAAAACTATCAAATAGTTACTTTTATTTAGTATATAAATAATGCTTACATTTGATTTCCTTTCAGAGATAAAATTGATATATCATGATAGCTTTGTAACTTTTGATGACCTAGGCTGTAGGTCTTGCTAACATTATTGATGATCGTAGTTCAACAGTTAGAGACCCCCCCCCTCTCATTGCACCGTAACGCACACACATTCAAAGAGCGTATAAATAAACAAATGCATCAATAAAAGGAACCAAATATATAACCCAATTAATACAATTAGGCAACGCATTAGCCAATCAACACCTCAACCTTGCTCCTCGACAACATTGGCTACCTGCTCCGCCCTTCCCTTGTGCTCTGTCTCCTTCCTTTATCCATTCTCCCCCTATGATAATAATGTCATCACTATAGCTCTGTAGGCCAACTTGATGTTAGTAAAAGTTTGGAAGCAAGGCAAGTCTTGATGTTCTTCTGGAGTTTGTCACATCCCAATTTGTTAGAGAAAGGCTTTGCTTTTAACTACTCTATAGATTTTATTGCCTAACTTTGTATGACTATTATAGACATAACAATTGTTTAACAAAACATTGTAGTCTAGGTATTGCTCACAACTTATTGTTTAGTAAGATTACTTTAAAAAAAAAAAAAAGATTAATATATATATTTTTTTTTTGTAGGGGTGGTCCACTCAACTTCCCCATGCCTCTAAATCTTAGTTTGCAGCTCGCGACATGTTGACAAGAGACACGCAACACTTTATATTTTCTTTCACACAAAGTTTATCATTTTCTATCACCATCTAGAGCAGCGGTTCTCAACCTTTTAAGTTCGGCGACCTTTTTTTACAATCCCCCACTCTGCCGCGACCCCCACACACACATCACACACACACAAACAGCAATAGAAGAATAGACAAACACAATCCATATATTCGATGGTTCTAGGCGACCCCTGGCAAATAGTCAATCGACCCCCAAGGGGGTCGCGATTCACAGGTTGAGAACCCCTGATCTAGAGCGTAAAGTAGTAAGGAAACATTTTGTTTGTCTGAACTCAATGGGTCTCAAACTACATATTAAAAAAGCCCACAAACTTTTACGTTTAAGGTAAAACCAAGGCACAATTACAAAATAAGAGTCCATGGAGGGCCTGGAGGGATTCACTAAGGTCAGGGGGGTTTTCAACATTATGAATGAACCTTCAAATTAAGAGCAAAACTATCCGGTCAAGGTTTCCCTGATTTCAATGTTTACTTTAAAATCAAAGCGATTAATTGAAAAGGAGATAATCGGAATACAGGAAACAAACGTAACAAACAGAGTGTTAATGAGATTGAAAAGACTTACATGTTAATGCATTATATTTTGTATATGTGAAATATTATACTGAAGGCATGATATTTATTATTTTCCTACAATGTACAGGACAATTTTTAAAACTTATTTTTTAGTTACACTAAATACTTAAATACAAGTTTAAATTATGCAGTTTTTATAACACTCACACACACAAGAAACCTATAGAATTTCTCTAACAAAATTGTGTACGCCTTTGGGTTAAAGGCCTGTAATAGTTTCACAAGGCTTTAAGGAATCAAGGTGTCTATAAAAAGGGCTAGAATCATTATTTATGAGTTTAATTCACATTAGCTTACCCATTCTCTAACGCTGCCACTAGGCTCCATCGCACTTACTTCCTTAGTCTCTACCCAATTAATACGTCACTATTGACAGTATAAAGACATAAAATAAACATGGTTAAAAGGAGAGTTTGTGTTATGATACAAACTCAGAGGCGGCCTCTATCAAATTCACCAATTATTTAAATAATAAATATTTTATGAAATTAATTCCAATTGTACTCCATGAGAAACGTTAATTCTCTGTAATTCTTTTTAAGCCTTTGTCAATTAGATGGGACCATGTTTAATAATAAGTTAGTGGACAATGACGTTTTAGGACGGTGTAAACATAGAAAGGTGCCTTTAGGTTAGTAGACAATGACGTGGTAAACCTCTAGCTAAGGGAAGCAAATTGAAGTGCTAGCAAAAAATGCACCTAAACTCAATGTCATCACTAATTACTATTTCCTTCTTTCCTTTATTCATTTATTTTATCTCTCCTGAACACACTATCTCTCTCTCCCTCTCTCTCTCCCTCTCTCTCTCCCTTTTGTCATGTTACTGTTAAGACTAGAAATCCACTAAGACAGCCAGAGAAGGTTCAGAGAAATCTTCTTTCGACCTTAAAGGGTTGCGACCAGGGCCGGCCTTAGGGCACTGCAACCTATGCGGCCGCAGTGGCCCGTACTTTCATAGGGCCAGCGCTGACACTAGTTGTAAATTACTAAATTAAACCATTTAACTAATAACAGGGTTTCCGCTGTCTCCTATTTTCAGGAGCTTCTGAAAATCTCCTGAAATTGCAAAGTATATAAAAAGTCATGAAAATCTCCTGAAATTATTAAAATATCCTGAAAACTCAAAACAAGTTCTGAAAAACTGACAAAATTGATTGTAGTTTCGGGGTGTCATTCAATATGGAAAACGCAAATTCTACTCGCGATTAAAAAAAAACGGCATTGTCAGCTTTCATTTCATAAAAATAATAGGGCGAATTTGAGCTAAAACAGTAAGTTCCAATGCTTAATATTGTGATAGTCCATGTCATTTACATAAAGATCTAAATCTATCTAGATCTCTTTAAAAAAAATCAAAAGGGATATTTTGTTAATCGATAGTAAATCTAAAAGGCAGTTCTGAATATTTATCCGCTTTATATTGGAAATCACCTTCTATTTAATTGTAAATGGCTCGTCAAGTTAATTTGATCGTGTTTTTGCACTAAATAAAGTTTGAATAAAATGCAAAGACGAATTTATATTCTAACAAAAATCTTTATTTTCACTTATTATCCTTATCCCTACCCAGACTAGGCCCAGCGCAATCCGTTTCGCATAGGGCCCAGCAATCTGTAGGACCGGCCCTGGTTGCGACACCAACACGTTTAGAACCGCTGCAAATAGAATATATATATTAGCCCTGGAACTCTCCTTCTACATTAACTATCATCACGTTTAGTTGAAAACTTCTGACACAATGTTTATGACTTACATGAAAATCTATTTAAGCAGCTTTACATTCTTTAAAGTTTCATCCTTCTAAATGTCTAATTCCGTCGATACTCCAATAGCTCGCCCATGTCGTGGCCAATCACAAAACAATAGGTGGGCATGCTAGGACTCCAGCGTGCTGTCCTTTGTCTGATGCTATTTGCTGAAGTTATTTCTACATTGTCTGTTCACGTGTTTAGAAACTCAAAGGGAGAGTACAGCAGAGAGATCGTCTCATTGTTACACTCAGTACTATGTCACTCTAAGACTTGTTCATGGTGACCAACATTTATCTTAATGGAATGGTCGGAAATTAAACATTTGCAAAACCTGTAGATTGTCTATCCAAATTGTTGTATTTCTTTCTTCAACATGAAATATAAGTTATTTTGTTTAGTTTATTAGTTTAATATAGTTCGTGCACTAATTTGTTTTGTTTTCTTATTGATTCTTATTTTGTCAGGCAAAAGAAACAATTTTGAAAAATTCCAACTTAATCCGAGATTGGGTCTGGGAGAAATAACGTGTACAATTTTTTTTTTATCAGACAGACTGACGACAGAGTGAGTTAATATTAATTTTGTAAAAATGACATAAAGATGCTCTATCCAAAATCTTGCCCAAAGCCACCATTTTCTGCTCGTGTCAAGTCTCTTTTTTCTAGTATAAATATTAGATTGACTTTAATTTTCCTAAGGACATGCCTTATAATCTTAGGCGCGTAGCCTATTGAACGCGATTTTTAGTGACCTCACGGATAGTGGTGTTTGATGAATTGATACCATTTTTATTACAAAGCTTGTATGGACTCCTCCCATCTGTCTGTCTGATAAAACAGTTTGTACACGTCATTTCCTCCACACCCATTCTCGGCTCATATACATCTTTGCACATTTATTCATTGGCATAAACAAGACATGATCAATTTCAAATACCAACAAGGGAAATGAATCCTTCGGTTTTCACAGATGCGACTAAATGTGTTGGGTTTTCGCCCCATTGATATCTCCCACACCCATTCTCGGATCAAGTTATGACTTTTAAACAAATATAAGCTACTCAACAAAACATGAATCAATTATAAAATTAACTAATTAGTCAATTAATTATAATCTTGTTTGATATAGAATCAAGGAAATAGCTTCAACATCATTGTGAGATATAGTTGTAAGTGTGGAGCTCTTTCCTTTAGTTAATCTTTTTTTTTTTAAAGTATTTTATTTTCCTTGTTTGCCTCTTAAACCTGAACACGGAAGCCACGTGCGAATCACTGAAAAAGTCTGAACGAACAAAGTCTTGTTATCTACGTGATCACACTTACTTTGTAGGGGCCCGAATATAACCCGCGGGCTGTAGTTCAGACTTCACTTTCATAGTTTATTAGAACAGAAACATTATTGAAGCTTAGCTCGATCAATGCTTTATTCTTTCTAAACTCTTCAGTGGTCAGTAAATATTGTTATAAATTTGTAATGAAGTTGAAAGGAAAGTCATTGTTAACATACTGTAGTGTCTTTAGTAATTCACGATTTAAAATACTGTTCAATTTAAAAGAAAACAAAAGAAAAGCTTTTTATTTTTTATTGATATTCATTATTATTTTTTTTCTAAACTATATTAATGTAACTCAAAGAAACAAAATAAATATTGAAATTTCATAAGATTCTTCATCTGTTATAATAATAGTAAGTATAAAGTATGTTGAAGTATATCAATGATTATCACCACTAATGACCACTTATGTATGATTTAGAATTTAGCTGTATTCAAATTTCTGCATCATGTCTCTAACTATGCAAATGTGTGAGGGTGAGGTCAACGTTCTGATAAAAGGAGGGGACATAATTACATTTGTCATGACACATTTCTACTTGTCAACCAGTTGTCCTGGAACTTTATGGAATTTACTAATATACAATTGTTCTAACTTTTATCAGCCACTAGCTCAGAAGAATTTCCAATACCCGTATCAAGGATAAATCAAAGCGAATCTTCTCAAGTCGATGAAACCAAGTGTTTGCGGTTTCAAATCCTCCGTGAGAACAAATTCCTCATTAGGGTCGGATAACAACGCATCAAAGGTTGTCCATATGGTAAATGGTCCGTTAATGTCACTGTGACATTATTTGATTATAATATTTGATTATAATAATTACATATTTTTTTTTAGAGATCTGTTAACAAACATGATGTAGGCTCATGTCTCACTAAGACACAATTAAGATATTGAAATGCGATGTTAACTGTTACACATTTAAACATTCACTGGAACAACAGGGTTGAAATTCAAAAGATTAACTAAGGTACAAATCATATGTGTGTTATTTCCCTTTTAGGAAATACAATCTAAAGACTCGACCTGCTTACATGAGAACCAATATCGTAGACCCCCATTTACATCCCTTAGACCTCCAATTTATGCACTAACTTACGTGAAGTCTTAGACCCTAGGAGGTCTATATGGACCACTTTAAGAATCACTGCATTAAGAGGTTAGCTCGTTCAAAGATTGAATTTTTTTTTTATTTAATAAGAAAGTTAATCATTAACTCCCAGCGCAAATATTAAAATTTAAATCATCAATAATTTATTGAAATAAAAAGAACTTACTTAGGAAAACAAAATAAGGCTGACCTATAAATGCAAATGCAATCATTAATTTAAATTCACAAAATAAACTTAATACCAAAATTAAATGCTCTTAGGCTTATTAAGTTCATTGACTGTATTTTTGCTGCAACAATAATTGTATAGATTAAAACTTTATTGAAGTTACCTTAATAATCTATACAAGCTGGTAAATCTCACAAACAAATTATGCACCTCTAAAAATGAAACAAACTTACATTTTAAGTTTTTGAATACCTATTCTCAATAGGTCACTAAGTACTATCTGGAATTGCGTTCCCTTATATTAATAGTAACCCTTTAAAACAAATGCGTCCATAAAAAGAACCAATCAACTATAATAAACTAAAATTTAAAAAAAAATTCTTGAATGTCTTCAACAATAACTTTACTACCAATACAAGTGTATCATTGATGTCGCTCTAGTGTCGATCTAAAAATAGTTTACGTCAGCCAAGTCTTGTAATGTCTATGTCACACAGTCTCTGCC
Organism: Biomphalaria pfeifferi; assembly: GCA_030265305.1. Taxonomy (NCBI): domain Eukaryota; kingdom Metazoa; phylum Mollusca; class Gastropoda; family Planorbidae; genus Biomphalaria; species Biomphalaria pfeifferi. The sequence goes on along the minus strand of JASAOG010000009.1, from coordinate 5,617,633 downwards.
CTCTGTGTGGGGTCATATAGATATGAATATGTGAATAAAGTGTGCGAAAATTAACATTCAAATTAGTGTATAGTTTAATCCTATAAAATCAATGATAATCTTATTAAACGTAAGTTACTTTCCTTTAGCAGGGTGGCGGCGTGACTGAGAGGTAAAGCGCTTAGCTCCATGGCTCGAATACTGGTGATGAAATGGATTTTTAATTTTCAAATTTTAGGATCTTAAGGCCCCTCTGAGTCCGCCCAAGCTCTAATGGGTACCTGATATTGGTTTGGAAAAAGTAAAGGGGGCTGGTCGTTGTGCTGGCCACATGACAACCTCGTTAACCGTGGACCACAGAAACAGATGACCTTTACATCATCTATTTCATAGTTCGCAAGGTCTGAAAGATGAACTTTACCTTTACTTTCCTTAGTGTACAGTCACTAATTGCGCTCACATTCTATGCTCGACATTCCAAAAGTCAATTAAAAAAAAATTGATTAGTATGTAACTATTACTTTATTACTTTTAATAAATGAATATACAATGTAGATATTTAGTTCTATTGGTTTTCACAAGAGTGTAACAGTAAATTTTCATTACTATTTGCGTAGGCCTACATTGTTAGGTCGGAACATGGACAATGTTTATCTAATGTGTTAATATTTCAGTGCGCAGTATTTAACACCCAAACCAAATGTAAAATTAAGCGGTAAGGAAATGTTTTTTAAAAAATTAATTCGTGAATTGGCATTCTTAATTAGAGTTCAGTCCTGTCTCACAGTGAGTTGGGGTTTCACATATGATTAGTACGCTTTCACTACTCATTTACTTATTAACGCCCTTATGATAAGGTTTCAGATTTAAATTTTGGTGCGGTCCTTGTACTATCGTGTATCCGTATGATTTTTAGTTTAGGTCTTTTTTTCGGTTGGTCAGATTAAATAAGCTTCACTATCGCTTTATATTATAAAAGCTAACATGAAATGAAGACACCTTTCTAGGTAATTGTAATCATGGTTGTGTGAAAAGAAAATTTGAAAATATTTTTTTTCTCTCACTACCTCCACTCCCCCCCCCCCCCGCCCAAACTTTAGTAAACACATAAACAAAATAATACAGAAATGTTCAAGTTTCATTGAAGTTATCTCTGAAAAATGACCATCTTTTACCCTTCAAATGTTTCAATAACAAACTTTTTGTTTTTATTTCACGACAAGGAGAAAAATATGGATGCGAACCTAACAACACAACAGAATTTCCTATAAGGATCAGTAAAACTGTTTTTCAGCAAGAAAGTGAAAGAATAAAAATATGTTTTGAGTATCGGGCATATACTAGATGTTTATTGTCTGAAGAAAGATGAATAAATTAAGTCTCTTATAATGTCAATGGCAGTTAGCTTAATGTTGTTTTTAATAACAGAAAGATGGACTAAGTTATTATTAATGTCTGGGTATTGTAGGATAATCAATTCCCCCCCCCCCCCCAACTGGTCTACAAATGAGATTGGACCAAAGCGCTCTGAACATGCTATAAGATTTAAAGATTATAAAAGCTATAATAATAATAACAACGCATCATAGGTTGTATATATGATAAATGGTCCGTGTATGTCACTATGTCAATATTTGACAGTAATTGAAATACTACTAATAATAATTACATTTTTTAAAGGGCTGTCAACCACCATGATGTAGGCTTAAGGCTTTCTGATTGCATTAAAAACTTAAACACGACAGATATCATGACAAAGTCAATCTAAAAAAGTTTTGAAAAAATAGGACTTAATGTCTTTCTTGAATGTAGTGAAGCGTGTTGTCTGTCTGAGATCCATTGGATGTGAGTGCCAAACCTTTGGTCCATAAACTGAAAAGTTCGCCAAACGTAACTTTTGAGTGAAAAACGAGGCACAACTTAAAGTGTTGGGTCCATGAAGTCCGGTGGTCTTTGAAGGACATATGGAGTGTCAGGGCTTTTTAATTATTTAAGTAAAAAGTATTATGTTGTCTAGGTATTAAACATGTAATTTTGATTGCAATGTGCGTGTGTGTTAATATTAATTATAGTTTCTTTTTACATGATAAACGTATCACTTCCAAAGTTCATCTTAACATAAACACCATGATGTGCATACATTAATAAACGATGTGAATGATGATTTGCAGTTAATTTATGAATTTAATTCAATGATATGTGTACATTGACGTGACAAATTGACTAATGTAAATGGAAAAAACATACAAATACATATGATATAATATAAAGTTAATAATTGTGTCCGTAGCCCCAATTCCCTCCCTTAAATCCGGCCATGATTAGATGGAATGCATGCTTAATATATTGATACTTGGTTTTTGTTTTTAGCTATTAAAAGCAACATGTTTATGGTGTAACTATTTAAAGGGAGATGATTGTGCTAAAAGACTATAAATAAAGATTGCAAAAAGGTTTCTGTACTATATTATTTACTTTAGTAGTTTCATTGCTTACATAACAAAATTAATTTTTAGCAATTCAACTTTTCTTTTAATGTCTAGTATATATTTGAAAAATTTTTATTAAATGAATGTTACTTCGTATGCAACTATATTTTTATTACTTTCATTAAACGAATAAACATTATAGAGTTTATTAAGTACAGAAAGGACACCATATTGTATAGACTATTCTTGGAAGGCCTATTAGGATCGGTATAAAAGTCAAATATATTACAAATATACCATTTCAGGTTTTAAGAAATTTGAAATGCTCTCAGTTCTGTACAAAGTTCCTTTCCGTTTGTATACACTTGCTTTCCCCTAGGATCAGTTAAATTTCATGTATCATCATAATTATCAACGTCATTGTTATTATCATGTATCTTGTTCATTATTATCGACGCGCAATTAAAGTCATCAACATCATCGCCATCTCAAGCCACGATAAGATTCTGGATAAGCTTAACATTTCTCAGTCTTTGAAAAGGTAAAACCTTGAATGTTATAAAACAATGACACACGCCATAGTTCAGAATTATTACCCAGTTTTTATCAACTCCGAGGCGCGGTGGCTGAACGGCAAAGCGCCTAGCTTCCGAACAGTGGGATTCCGGGTTAGCAAGTTAGTTCAGATAGACTGACAATGTTAGGCACTTATTTAGCGTAGAGACACGCCATTGTTGACAGACTTTGAACGCGATATTTAGTGACGTCAGGGTTAATGGGCTTTGACTTGTTTAGCTTATTTATTTTTTTTAATTCAGTTGGTTTTTTGACTTCACTGTGATAGAATCGATCATTGACAGAGGCTCGACTGTGGCCCTTTAAGAATTAAATATTGTTTCAAGTTATCTAACAGTCTGGGCTATGTTATTCACTTCTTCTTGTGATCGTTTGACTTTGCAAAGAACTCCATTAATACGCGACTACTCAAACTTTTGATTAATTTTTTAAGTTAGAACTACATCCTCTATAACATTAGAATTTATTTTTCTGTACTTCACTTGGGCAAAATCTGTGACTTCGTTTGTCTTTGCAAGGATGATAACGCATCACGGGCTGGGTATGGTTCACGTTCTGTAGTTTTCACAAGGATGTCACAAGTTTTTCATAGAAATATTAGAGGTTAGCTCCTTCATGGATTTAATTTTTAAGTCAACAAGAAAGTTAATCATAAATTCACTCTGCAAATTTTAACATTATCACAATAAATAATTCCCCGGAATAAAAATAATTTACATAAAAAATAAAAAGGCTGACTTATAAACGCAAAGGTAATCATTAGTTTAATTCAAGGCAATAAATTTAGATACCAAAATTAAATGCTTTTAAGCTTATTATTTCATTGACTGTATTTTGCATTTACAATATTAGTATTAATTAAAACTTTATTGAAGTTACTTTAACAATAGCAATGAAGTTTTATTTATAACAATTGGCTATTCTAGAATACATAAATTGAATTTATCATTAAGTTTTTGAATACCTATCATAATAGGTCGCTAAATTAGTCGTTCTTCTCCCAAATTAGTAATACCCCAGTCTACACAATAAAAAAAAACTAATACAAACTAATGCGTTCATAGAGAGAACCGCATTTAACACATTAATAATGAACAATAAGTACAAATCTTCCTCGAATGCTAACATCCCTAATGAGACTATTAATACAAGTGGAGCCTCGATGTCGCTCTATTATCTTTATCAATGATGTCTTGCGTCTCTTTAGTTTACGTTGACAGAAATTTCTATAAAATCATTTCTGTGTGGGGCCATATATATCTGAATGTGTGAAAAAAGTCTGCGAACATTATCTTTTAACTTAGTGTATATTGTAATCTTATATAATGAACGATAATCTTATTAAACATAAGTTACCTTCCTTTAGCAAGAGGCGCCGTGTCTGCGCGGCAAAGCGGTTGGCTTCCGGGGTTGGAAACCTGGTGATGACTTGGATTTTCAATTTTGGGATCTTCGGACGCCTCTGAGTCCACCCAGCTGTAATGGGTACCAGATATTAGTTGGGAAAAAGTAAAGGTGATTGGTCGTTTTGCTGTGAAAACCTATTCCAAAAAGGCTGCTTGATAATAGGCCCATATAAAGTGTAACTCTACATTATCAGAGTCCAATCTAGTTTTTAAGTCTTTAATAAAATGTCTGGATTTAGTTCTTTCCTATTGACCATAAGGAAATTTAGATACGTTGTTTAAATTGAATTATTAAACTTTCAATTAAAAAATAAAATACTTTCTATGGATAAAAAAAAACAACCAACAACTATAAAACTATTTGTTTCCCCGTCCTCTAAGTCTGCCCCCCTAGTCTCCACCGCAATGATTTCCTTAGTCTCTAGCTCACTCATACGTCACTCCTGACTGTAAACAGACATACAATAAACAAAAGGTTACAAAGAGAGTTTGTGTTTTGACACAAGAGGCATTCGCCAAGTTAAACAGACGTGTAATTGAAAATAAAAACAACATTTTGAAGCTGATGAAAACGTCACTCATTTTAACAATCAAAATGGATCCACACAGACAATGTCCATTACATACATAAAAAAGCTTAATGAAAGCTGCGTTAGTTTTTTTATGTAATTAAAGATGACAGTTGCTCAAGTAAAATTGTAATTATTGTCTTTATTGGTGCGTTAAAAACCTTGCGTGTGGTCATCAGAGCAACGAAAATTGCACTCTGGACGCTTTTTCTACAATATATAAAGCAATACTATATAGGACCAGCAACAATGTTAAGAAAGATTTGTCATCTGTGTCAGAAATAGAGAAATCAAATTCTGAACGGGCACGTGACCACATAGTGAAGTTGTGACTGAGCGGCGCATGAGGTTTACGGGACATTTTTTATTTTTTAAAATTAATTATGTGTAGCCATCTGAGACACATGTAATTGAAATTTGTATTAAAAGTGTTGTTTTTTTAAATTTTCCAATCAGTTATATGTATTTCATTGAATTATATCCCATGATTCAGTAGCGTCGGTGGGACCTATCAATTTCTAAAACGCGTGTCACGTGACAAGTCGTTGCGTCCAAATAATCTAATCTCAGAGGCTTCATTGTTCAGTAAACACTCATGCTTTCATGTGCTCGCTAAAAACGTATCACGGACCAGATATGGCCCATGGTCGTGGCTTTGACATCCTTGCTATAATTTAAACGAATCGAAACATAAGAGATTAGCTTATTCATTGGCATTTATTGTTTTAAGCAAGCGAGATTGTTGAATACATATTTATAAATCTAAATACTTTAGGGGGGGATAATAGACTTAAAAAGATTATAATTTACAGTAAAATAAAAGCCAAACATACCAATATATTAACTAATTTTAATATTAATTTTAAATTTACAAAATGTATTGTTTTTTTTAATCGATTTTACATTATAAAACTGAATTTTTTAAACTTAAATATTTAATGTCATTGAAATTTATAGTAGTTATTTAAAAATAGAAATATAGTGATATATATTTTGACATAATTTTGGTTGTATATGCTTCATACTATTAATACTGAGAAATAAGTAATTTTGAATGCCTTTTTTTTTAAAGGCCGCTATATGAAACCTAATTGATAATAATAATAATCATTATTGTCCATATGGTGCATTACACCAAACAAAATACATTATAACTATAAGAAACCAAAGTGTACATTCACACCAGACTACATCTCATGTTCTATTGACCAATTAAGTTCCTCTGCTCAATTACCTTATTAAATCTGTAGGTGTTACTTGATAGAACATAACCAAGACCCTTACGCTAACATAAATGTAGACATTATTTTAATTGATATTAACTTCTCCTGCCCCTTTAGCGGCCCCCGAAAGGAGAATAGATGCTATTAGTTTGTGTGGTCTGTCTGTCCGTCCGTCCCCCCCCCCCCCGTCCTGTTTAGATCTTGTAAACTAGAAAAGATAGTGAAGCTACATTTTTTTTTCCTTTTCTGAAAGTGAAATATATAATTTTTAAAATAAACAATGCAAGCAGTATTTTTTTTCTAAAAAAATATACCACTTTTACAAGTATTCACTATTAATAGAAAGAAACAAGGGTGGCTATTTAGTAAGGTAGATCTGATTTTACCATATGTTTAACACATTTATGCTAACGGTTTTAGATTTTTTTGGCAAAATTTTTTTTTCTTTATACAAATGTATTGCTAAGTTATGTAAGTTATGTCATACTCACTAGCACATTCACAATAAATTGTTACTATTTTTTCAAAGAGAAAACCTAGTTAATATGAATATAAGTGGAACATAATTTAAAATAACAATTAATTGGTAGTTTTTACTCATTAGCAATTGAACTATAGGCTCACCCCTTGTACTACAATACACTTAACTAAGGTTTTTTTATTCAAAATTTTTTATACGAGATGTTATTTTTTTTAACCCTTAAAACGCGTGTGGTAGTTTAGCCTCAAAACTTCAGAATTGTAATTCCATTCATTGTAAAACAGCTCAGCACTTTAAGGGTTAATGAGGCTTTGATTAAGAGATTGACCCTATACAAAACAATTAGATCAATAAGATAATCATTGTATTAAATCAGTTAGGCCAGTTTCTCATTAAACTTCACCTTCACTTTCACATATCATTTGGTCTGCTGGACCGCTGGGGCACCACACAAGATCTGTCAACCTTCTTTCTCCATTCCTCTCTGTCATCTACCTTTGGTAGAATTTCATTCTGATATTCCTTACGGAAAATATTGAAACCAGCCTTTTCACCTGCCTTGGTGGACCACTTGGAGGGCCGATTTTGAGTTTGTGTCTCCACACAAACTGTCTTTGTAACCTTGTTATTAGTTTAAGATATTTGATTACATAAATGAAGTTGTAGTAACCTAAAAAGAATAATAAATATTGTATGAAATTGATTCCTACTATCTCTAGAGAAAAAAAAATAATTTTCTGTAGTTTTTATAAGCCTTCGCCAAATCGATGGGGCCACGTTTAATGATAAGTAATGGGGCAATGACGTTAAATGACGTTGTAAACATAGAAATGTGTCTTTAGGTTAGTAGATAATGACGTTGTAAACATGGAAAGGTGTCTTTAGGTTAGTAGACAATGACGTTAAAACCTCTAGCTAAGGGAAGCAACTTGAAGTGCTAGCAACAAATGCACATAAACTCAATGTCATCACTAATTACTATTTCCGTTTTTTCTTTTATTAATTTCTTTACTCTCTCTTATTCTCTCTCTCTCTGTCTCTCGCTCTCTCTCCCTCTCTCTTACTGTCTCTCTTTTCTTCTCTCTCTCCCTTTTGTCATGTTTCTGTTAAGGCAAGAAGCCCACTTAAGACAGCCAGAGTAAGTTAAGAGAAATATTTTTTTTTTCAATTATTCAATTAGGTCTTCCCGCGCCGCTCGGCGCATTGGGCGGCAAGCTGTCTCCATAAGGATCTGTCACTGGCAATGTCTGAAGCCTCCTCCCACCTGGTGTTCACTGTTCTGAGGTCCTCCATGAAGGTGTGTCGCCAAGTAATACGAGGGCGTCCCCGTTTGCGCTTTCCTCGTTTTGGCTTCCATGTTATCGCAACTCTTGGTGTGCGTAATTCATTTTGACGTACAACATGTCCCGCAAACCTCATGCGCCGCTCAGTCACAACCTTACTAAGTGTTCGACTCCCAGTTCGGCATAGGATTTCCTTGTTTGAGACCCGATCTGTGTAACTGACTCCCAAAATCCGTCTCAGCCATCTCTGTTGAGCCACATTTAGTCTTTTCTCAATTTTGACAGATGACTTACATGTCTCACATAGATATGTAGCAGTTGGAATGACGATTGTGTTGAGAAGGTGTATTTTTGTCTCTAGTCCAATGGCTTGGCTAGTCCACATAGGCTGCAGCCTTTGGAAAATGCTCCCTGCGTTTCCTATTCGGCACGCTACATCATGGTAGGCATCTCCATCATTTGTTATAATACATTTATTTGTAGCCCCGAGTAATGCAACATCATCAGCAAAATCCAAGTCCGTCAATCGGAGTTGTTCACGCCATGGAATACCAAAGGTTGTCTGATTTATTGCTCTCCTCATTATGTAGTCGATGGCTAGGAGGAAAAGGAAGGGAGATACCTGTCTCTATGAGAAATAAGCTTTGTAAAAACATATTCCCTATGGTTTGAGATTACTTCTGGCAAAATTTCTTTCTACCCTTAGGGGGGTCGCGACCAACACTTTAAGAACCGCTGCATAAGAGAATATATGTGCTTTTAAACATCAAAATGTCAACTTCAATCAAATAAAAAGACTTGAATTGTAAAATGATATTTTCGATTGAATCAAACTTTATTGAATAAAATGAATAAACAATGTAATATTCTCAACTTATCTCATTGAATCCAAAACTGTTCGTAAATTGTAAGGTCCCGCTCTTGGAACTCTAGGCCAGCAAAAGTGAAACAAGAGCTCCCTTTCACCGGCCTGAATGAGAACAGTGTACACTGTTCTGTCTGGCGGGGTGTCACACTCGAGACCAGAGAACGCATGCAACGGGACCTCTGCCGTTTTCCTTTTCTATACCAAGCTAATCGTACATGACACACCCTTTATGTAACGGTACGGAGCCTGGATTGTGACAAGGTTCAATATGTTCATTTGTCTAGAAACACATTTTATTAACATTTTGATCGCCAAATAATTACATCGCGTTAAAGGAAAATTTACAACTTCTGTCAAAGATGTCCCTTATGGAAGAGAAGGAACCACATTCATCTCCCACTCATCATTCACTCCCCACCTCTCTCTCACACATTCATGTCTCACTCATCATTCACTCCCCACCTCTCTCTCACACATTCATGTCTCACTCATCATTCACTCCCCACCTCTCCCGTACACATTCGTGTCTCTCGCTCATCATTCACTTTCCACCTCTCTCTCACACATTCATGTCTCACTCATCATTCACTTTCCACCTCTCTCTCACACATTCATGTCTCTCACTCATCATTCACTTTCCACCTCTCTCTCACACATTCATGTCTCTCACTCATCATTCACTTTCCACCTCTCTCTCACACATTCATGTCTCTCACTCATCATTCACTTTCCACCTCTCTCTCACACATTCGTGTCTCACTCATCATTCACTTTCCACCTCTCTCTCACACATTCATGTCTCTCACTCATCATTCACTTTCCACCTCTCTCTCACACATTCATGTCTCTCACTCATCATTCACTCCCCACCTCTCTCTCTTAATCCCTCATATATGTCTCTTTATTCAATGTTTACATTCCCTTGTAAGAGATACAATATTGGCAATGTTTCATATTTTAGTTGTCTCCCTTAGAATGAAAAGACACTATAAGTATAAAACAGTGTTTCTTAAATCTTTACTAGTTGCGCCCCCTTTCCCCCTTTTCCTAATGGCGCTTTCCCGCATTGTAGCCATTTGAAATGAATAATCATTTGATCTATTTCGGAATATTTCTTGCGATAAAAGATCTCTGGGTAAATAAACTAAGATAAATTCAGGAGGATTGAGACGTTTTGATACGGACACCTGAGAGAGATGTCCACACATCCACGCATGTAATGTGCTATTTTCACTTCGCATAATCGCCGTAGTCAGAAATACGTCTCGAAGCAACCAAATTGTATTCCTTTACAAACTGTTCAGTGGTCGATGGTACGTCCCTCGTAAGACAGTTGACCATTTGATGTTTGAAAGTCGACGGTAGAATCGGATTGGCGAAGTCGTATTTCAATTACTATTTTTTTTCATAGATCTTTATTCATCGATCTTGTGGCAGGCGCGTCTCACAAAATGGTGTGAAAGTCCCAATACTTAGGAGATAAAACGATTTGACTGAATTTCATTAATTGTATTTTTTTTTATTTGAACGCTTTACTTCATTAATACTTCATTAATACTTCATTAATACTTAATTAAATTCGTTGTGAACCTTTTGTCCAAATACCCACACGAGCCTTTATCACTTGTATTTTGGTGTTCATGTTATATGCTGTATAAAATCACCAAATAACACCACTACGAGAGTTCTTCACTCACTACACATGCTTTAAATACCGAGTCAGTCTCTACACCCTGCGCCAAAGTTTCCGCATTCCGGAGAGTGCAAAGAAAATAAATTTTTCATCGCTCTATTTTATTCTCGAGCTATCTTAATATTTACCTTAAAACTGAAAATCTAATCTGTAAAACAAAAGGGGGGCTGGGAGGGGAATCGACAGATTTTGTAATAAGTTTACAGAAATGTTTACATGTAATGTTGCATAAAATATTTTGATCGAATCAAAAGTTTTATAAAATGCTACTTCTTTGTTTCACGGCTTAAAAAAAATATTTCATTGTACTAAAGACTTCAGTAGAGTAATCTGTGATAATTTCTGGGTACTAATACTAATCAACTTGCCCTCACTACATTTTAATCTGTCTACTACGTACTAGTCTAGGTCGACATAACCCAGAGATTTGAAAACAACCTAACCATTCAATTACATGAACAGCTTACTGAATTGTTCACAAGCAATGTTTGAACAAGTATACGACAAATTCTGGTTAAAAAAAACAACAACAAAACAAAAAAAAACAACAACAAAACAAAAAAAAACAACAACAAAACAACAACAAAACAAAAACAAACGATCCTAATTTTGTATCCTGCATTATAAATCTTTTGTAGAGAAGTTATTTTCCTTCCATTTACACGGCTTAATTCATTTTAGTTTCGTATTTGTAAGCTGCTTTGTTTTAAAATGTGTATTAACAATATAGAAAAAAAACAACACTTTATTTTTGTAGAAATATTAAAGATATTGTATTTATTTCAATCAAATAATTGATTTTATCCCACTAGTTAATAAATGCATGTTTTAGTTGTAAGCTTTAAACTAAATCTTCTCATAAATATCTAAATCCCAGTTCTTTTCAAGCTTCATCGAACATTCTGTAAATAAAAAGAGAAAAGAAGATGACATCGGTGTGTGGACTATCATGAATTAATATTTGACATATAAAGATTATTTAAGTAAAGCAAATCAACTTTCTGTTCAAGTGCATACAATCGAAATCGATAAACTGGCTAGAAATGATAAATAAATCCTGATAAAATGTTTCTTATGATTTCAGGTCTAGTGCAGACTTTTTGGTAAGAAGATGCATTATGTGACTTGTGTGGATATCATTAGACATGCCTAGTTATGATGTTAAAGATTCCAGAGTTATTGTGAATAAAACTACATTAAGATTACAACTTCCTACATTTTGAAACTGCAATGAAAATTTCACTATGAGTCTGCAGATTAATAGCGAGTGATGTATTTCATCAGTCGAGGCGGTGCAGTCCCATCAGTGACCTACTTATTTTTGTTGACAAAATCATTGTCCTCCGGCAGAGTATTTTGTTTAAGTTTCAAATGTTTTTCCCACGCCCTGTGACCTCCAACTGTCTCGTTCCAAAGCCGCCTGCAACCAGGTGCCCTCGCCTGTGTCAGTGATAGTTGGCGCCTCAGCCAGTCTTTAAAGCATTTCATTGGGGCACCTCAGTTACGTCAACCACCTTCACTATAATAGCATAGTTAAAAACTGCCCAATTGTAGTTTATTGCATTTAAGTTTACCGAGAATGATACTTGGAGAATTGTAAGCGAACGTTTCACTTGGTTCCTAACCACACATGTAACACACTACCACAGTACAGAAGTAGTACAATAGACATTGAAACACAAAATACCTGCAGTTCTGAATTTTTCAAGCATATGAAAGTCGCCATTTTGTGTCAGTTCTGATGGTGTATAAAAAGATTCACTCGATTGTCTTTCCTTTTCTTTTTTCAAATCTTCGATGGTTGTGTAATGATCTGTAGATGTTAAGACTTTATAGTGAGTTTGTTTTGTTGTGTAATGATCTGTAGATGTAGAGACTTTATAGTGAGTTTGTTTTGTTGTGTAATGATCTGTAGATGTAGAGACTTTATAGTGAGTTTGTTTTGTTGTGTAATGATCTGTAGATGTAGAAACTTTATAGTGAGTTTGTTTTGTTGTGTAATTATCTGTAGATGTAGAGACTCTATGTGGAGTTTGTTTTGTTGTGTAATGATCTGTAGATGTAGAGACTTTATAGTGAGTTTGTTTTGTTGTGTAATGATCTGTAGATGTAGAGACTTTATAGTGAGTTTGTTTTGTTGTGTAATGATCTGTAGATGTAGAGACTCTATGTGGAGTTTGTTTTGTTGTGTAATTATCTGTAGATGTAGAGACTCTATGTGGAGTTTGTTTTGTTGTGTAATGATCTGTAGATGTAGAGACTCTATGTGGAGATTGTTTTGTTGTGTAATGATCTGTAGATGTAGAGACTTTATAGTGAGTTTGTTTTGTTGTGTAATTATCTGTAGATGTAGAGACTTTATAGTGAGTTTGTTTTGTTGTGTAATGATCTGTAGATGTAGAGACTTTATAGTGAGTTTGTTTTGTTGTGTAATTATCTGTAGATGTAGAGACTCTATGTGGAGTTTGTTTTGTTGTGTAATGATCTGTAGATGTAGAGACTTTATAGTGAGTTTGTTTTGTTGTGTAATGATCTGTAGATGTAGAGACTTTATAGTGAGTTTGTTTTGTTGTGTAATGATCTGTAGATGTAGAGACTTTATAGTGAGTTTGTTTTGTTGTGTAATGATCTGTAGATGTAGAGACTTTATAGTGAGTTTGTTTTGTTGTGTAATTATCTGTAGATGTAGAGACTCTATGTGGAGTTTGTTTTGTTGTGTAATGATATGTAGATGTAGAGACTCTATGTGGAGTTTGTTTTGTTGTGTAATGATCTGTAGATGTAGAGACTTTATAGTGAGTTTGTTTTGTTGTGTAATGATCTGTAGATGTAGAGACTCTATGTGGAGTTTGTTTTGTTGTGTAATGATCTGTAGATGTAGAGACTTTATAGTGAGTTTGTTTTGATGTGTAATTATCTGTAGATGTAGAGACTCTATGTGGTGTTTGTTTTGTTGTGTAATGATCTGTAGATGTAGAGACTCTATGTGGAGTTTGTTTTGTTGTGTAATGATCTGTAGATGTAGAGACTCTATATGGAGTTTTTGTTGTGTAATGATCTGTAGATGTAGAGACTCTATATGGAGTTTGTTTTGTTCAGTTTCGATGTAAAGACATTCGAATGTGAAGTCATTTGTAAAACATTTAACTTCCCTTTGTTTTCACTCCATTTCAGTGACGCTTTGAACAGAAATTAAATTGATATCATAAACATAACAAATAAAGACAAGACCCTCCTCTTTACGTCTTATGGAGCTAAATGCGCGAATGTTGGTTTAATATATATATATATTTACCCCACCGGATGGACGACAAGCGCATCCCGAAAGTCATCCTCTATGGTCAACTCGCGACTGGCACAAGAAAAACTGGTCGCCTCACCTCCGTTACATAGATGTAATAAAACTTGACCTCAAATCAGTGAACATCAATACTGACAATTGGGAAGACATAGCTCTAGACCGCAACAGGTGGAGAGAGACAGTGACCAAGAAAGCTATGGACAGTGAAAGTACATGGGTCTCAGCCCAGGAAGAAAAACGCACAAACCGAAAAACGGCCAGCTCCTCTACCACCGAAGCAAAAGCCAAGGGGACCCTAACTTGCGCTATCTGTGGACGGGAGTGTCTCTCCAAAATAGGGCTCCACAGCCACATGAGGAAGTGTGCTCTGAGATGAACCATAGTCGTCCTACGACTGAAGGAGGCCAATGATGATGATGATGATGATGATGATGATAATTTACCCCACCCCAGTTCCGCTTCACTGAGAAAAAGTCATGATTAAGTGAATGCGTAGATCTACAAGAGTTTATAATATTTTAATGATAGGCCTTTAGACTTAGATTTAGAACACTATTTGACTCTTTCATGAACGGGGCTCACATATGGAAACACCCATCCCTCCTTTTGCTACTAGAGGAAGGAAAGGGTTACATGAATCAGCAAACTACAGTTTACCCAGAATGACCATATAGCTACTAATTATTTTCACAAAGATAATAACAACTGTCAGATTTATAGGAAAATCGTTAGAGCCGTTTTCGATAACCGTGTACACTCAGGTTTCAGGTTAATGTTTTAGCAGATGAATGTGCAACCTGAATAGAGGTATTGTAAAACAAAAAAGCTGAATACAAGCAAAATCTTAAATACACTTTTTTTAATAATGCACATTCCCATTTGTTTAAACATTTATCGAAATAAATAAACGAATATTTGTGTGAAATTCTTGGTGAATTAGATAAATGTAGTATTTTACTTGGTTTCACAGTCCTGCAATGACCTACATAATATTTCACGATTTACACAGACTAAAGCATTACCTGCTGGTGGTCTGTCATTTTACCACAATTGTGGCCTGCACCTTCCTTGAACTAACATTATAATCAATTTAACGCTAAGAGAAATGAGAAATAAGGACCATTATGTTACCATTTTCACAAGTAATTTTATTGAACAGGTGGTAGATGTCTGTATTGTCTATTTCATCTGTAATAAAATAAAGTAATATGTTCAGAGTGTGTGAATCCACAGTTTACCACATGAGTATGTCCTATGTATATACATGACAAATATATTTTAGTTGCGTTTCAGATTAAGGCCTGTATAAGCCATTCATCTCTAAAATTTCACGGCAGAGAAATAAAAAGGCCAGTTAAATTTGTTTATAAATTTTTACTACCACAAATGATATATCTTATTGGTCTCGTTTATTTTTTGTATTAAATTGTCATTATTTTTTTAAGGAAAAATATTTAAACTAAAAGTAAGGTAATTAAAACTTACCTCCCTTGTTATTCTTTGTTAAGCACCTTATATAATGGATGAAAAAAAATGTTTTAATATCGATGGTAGTGATAATTTACACTAATGATGCAATGTACTAGAATGTAGATACCAGTTTAAAAGATAATTTATCTTGTCTTTAATTAACCAACACTATCTTTAATCTATGATTCTACGTTCTTATGTTAACTCTTTCTCTCCTAATTGACGATGCCAACGATGATTTGACTACCATTAAACTAAATTGGTTTTTGGAGTTATAAACTTTAATTTGTGTTGTGTACAAACAGCATACATTCTCCTATAATTCAATACCAAACCTAACATTTTCTGATAACAAAAAAGTTATGGAAGTTTAATCATAACAGGAGAGTGAAATACAAATGAGCAAAACGAATAATACGATTGGAAAGAGAAGGATGATTTCGGAGAGAAAGAGTTAATGGGAACGGAAACATTGGTTGAAGTTTTTCGACAGTGATAAAGCTGAAATGATCAATGTCTAGAAAGCAGTCTGGTTGTTAGCAGTCTGGTTGTTAGCAGTCTCGTTGTTAGCAAGTCTGGTTGTTAGCAAGTCTGGTTGTTAGCAAGTCTGGTTGTTAGCAGTCTCGTTGTTAGCAAGTCTGGTTGTTAACAAGTCTGGTTGTTAGCAAGTCTGGTTGTTAGCAAGTCTGGTTGTTAGCAAGTCTGGTTGTTAGCAAGTCTGGTTGTTAGCAAGTCTGGTTGTTAGCAAGTCTGGTTGTTAGCAAGTCTGGTTGTTAGCAGTCTCGTTGTTAGCAAGTCTGGTTGTTAGCAAGTCTGGTTGTTAGCAAGTCTGGTTGTTAGCAAGTCTGGTTGTTAGCAAGTCTCGTTGTTAGCAAGTCTGATTGTTTTTTTTTTTTGGCTGACCGTTAACGTGATGTTATGTGGCCAGCACAAAGACCAACCGCCTTTTCTTTCCCCAACCAATGTCACCTACCCCATTGGAGTTTGTTGGACTCAGGGGCGTCCTAAAAAAATGACGAATTCACTGAGATTGAAACTCGAAACAACTCAGTTTGGATTTCAATCCCTACTCAGCAACAACGCGCCCTAAGGTAACACTGTTTATAAAATTCTATAATGAACCACACAGAGTGGAGGACCATGCTAACATACAATGATATTAATAGTGTGAATGGGGTAAAACAACAAACATGTGTACTATGTTGTGAATACATCTTGAAGGCGAGTTACATACATATGTAAAACAGAAGAACGACCAATGGTGCAGAGTGAATACATCAACAATGTAATATCTAAAGATAACAACAAAAACCTATGGTCATACATTAAGTCTAAGAAAATGGAAACAACAGGCATAGCGCCATTAAAAGATGAACATAACATAATACATAATGATAATGAAACTAAAGCAAACATCCTAAACAAATACTTTGCATCAGCATTCTCAGCCCCAGGAGACAAAGACATATTTCTTAATTTGAACCAAGTAGACAACATAGAAGATTTAGTAGTACAAGAAAATGGAATTAAAAAACTATTAGCCAACACCAAACCAAATAAAGCGTCTGGACCTGATGGTATTCCAGCTAGATTACTCAAAGAACTAAGCAATGAGCTAGCCCCAGTGTTCAAAATACTCTTTCAAGCATCGCTTAACCAGGGCAGAGTACCAAAGGACTGGAAAGAAGCTAATGTCACCCCCCTATTTAAAAAAGGAGAAAAATCTGATCCAGGAAACTACAGACCAGTATCACTTACCAGCATCACATGTAAAATACTAGAACACATAATATGTAGCAATATCATAAACCACTTAGACAAACATAATGTCCTCACCCCATACCAACATGGCTTTAGGAAATATAGATCATGTGAAACACAACTAATAGGACTAATTGATGATTTTTCAAAAGGTTTAGATAATAGTGAACAAATAGATGCTATCTTACTAGATTTTTCCAAGGCTTTTGACAAAGTTCACCACCATAGTTTGCTTAAAAAATTAAAATATTTCGGCATTAACGGTCCACTGCATCAGTGGATTAAAGATTTTCTGATAGGGAGAGAACAAACTGTAATAATAAATGGCTCTAAATCAACACCAATAACAGTAAACTCAGGTGTACCTCAAGGAACAGTTTTGGGTCCACTACTATTTTTAATTTACATAAATGATTTACCAAATTGCATTAGTTCAGGAACAAAAGTCAGATTATTTGCAGACGATTGCATAATATATAGAACAATAAAAACAAAACAAGACACAGATATTTTACAAAGAGAATTAGATGAATTACAGAAATGGGAATCAAATTGGAGCATGTCTTTCCACCCAGAAAAATGTCAGTTGTTAAGAGTAACAAAAAAACTAAAACAAATTAATTCCACTTATCTTATTCATGGCAAACCAGTAACACAGACTAAAAACTCAAAATACCTAGGTGTTATAATAAATGAAAAACTGTCATGGAATCCACATATTGATGAAACTATAAAAAAATCCAACAAAGCATTAGGGTTTATTAAAAGAAATTTCTATAAATCAAATAAGAACATAAAACTAAAATGTTATTTAACCTTGGTTAGGCCAATAATAGAATATGCATCCACCGTGTGGGACCCCTCAACTCAAGAAAACATTAAGAAACTGGAACAAACACAAAATAGAGCAGTGAGATTCATAACAAACGAATATTCACATTTGACTAGGGTAACACCATTAGTAAAATCACTAAATTTAGAAAGCCTTCAGGACAGAAGACTCAAAAGTAAAGTAGCAATTATACATAAAACACTGAACCATAATCTTCAAATACAAAAACAAAATTTAATAAAATACTCTGAAAGACACAAAAATAAAGGCACATTCCTCGTCCCATATGCTAGGACAAATTTGTACAAATACTCCTTCTTCCCTAGTGCTATTAGAGCATGGAATGGGTTGCCTGAGCTAGCCAGAAAAACCAGTGACTTGGCAGAATTTGGGTCATTGGTTAATATGCATGACTAAATGCATGACGCGTAGGACGTAATCATCTTCTTTTTTGAAGTAACGTCTGTATTATATAAGATAAGAAGATAAGTCTTATTTGTCCCATAGTGTTGCCACTACATTCGTTTCTACGTCCTGAGTCTGTAATGTTAAAACAGTGTATACACAATTGATCTTTCTAGTTCCTAAATGAAGTTAAAGACGAAATCAACAACAATATAGAAGTAGCAGTGAACATTGTGGTCCAAATCTAAATAAAATTGTCTAATAAGTCTTACATGTAGCTTTTGGTTATCCGAACTGACATTAAATGTTCTGCAAATAAATAAATAAATAGATAAATAAAAAGGTATAACTGAAAGATAAGGTAATAACATTAAATAATATAATAATAATTTTGAAAAAAAAATACTTCTGCCTTTCATGTGCCATATTATACAAAACTAAACATTTATAAGTTGTTGTTTAATATACAGCCCAAAACAAAACGACAACGATATAGCGACACATTAGCGTTACTGACACAATTCTTTACATAATTTATAATTGGCCTTACAGTAAACGATAAAAGATTAATATGTAGATCTAGAAAGACTTCGTCAGCCTTGACTCACTCTCTAATTAAATCTGCAAAAATTCCGAATGGACCAAGGCAAGCGAAATTCTAGTCCACAACACCTGCGGAGTGAGCAGTTTGCTTAATGGTAGTGAGAGTTGGTCAAAATGGATGTATCAAGAACATTGATTAGTTTACACGAGATGTGATTCTCTTGATCTTGTTTCCAACTAGAATACGAACAATGTCTATGCCCTAGTCACAGAGAAACTACGTTGGAGCAACACGCAAGATTTGTCGACCGTCTTTCTCCATTCTTTTCTCGATTTGGATAGAACCACTTTTAAAGGCAGGCCCGTCCATTCATTTATGTGGTCTTCCCATCGCTAGCATCAAAGACCTTTTATTAGGCCATGGAGCTTTAGTTTGCGTTTTTTTTATACAATAGTTAGTAGGTCATCGTGGGGTCCAATCTAATTTTAATTGATTTAATAGTTAATGAAGTGATAATCCTGGAATTTAAGAAAACTTTTCTCATGCAGCTTGCCTTTCTGTGCAAAATTTGAGTCCAATTAAATAATGAAAAGTTATAGATGATTCTTAAATTTTACATGTGGCGTTCTATATATAAATATAACTGTAACGTTGGTGTCATTTGTATTATTTTTCCTCAAAAAAATTTTGGTCATAGGAAATGTGAATAGAATCAACAATTTATGGACAAACTCTGGCTAATAATGTTCATCACTTACTTGGATAAGAAACAAATCTGTAAAGTAAGATCATGGTCAGTAGTGTGAACACAACAATACTGATGATAGTGAGTGATGCCGCCATCAATGATGCAGTACCTATGAAGAAAGTAACACAATTTATTGTCTTCTCTATTTTAGGATCTATTAAAAACGTAACAAAACTTTATTATATTTTTACAAAGCTTTTATTAACTCCCTTTGTCTGTCTGTCTGGTAAGAGGTTTGTATACATTATTTCTCCCATACCCTATCTCGAATTAAGCTGAAAATTTGCACAATTATTTCTTTTACTTGACAACACAAGAATCACTATTTTTATGTCTCTTTCTGTTGAGAGGCAATGTATACGTCCCGCATATTTTTGTGAAAGGTTGGGTGTTATTTGTAGACTAAGAAAACCATGGTCTGCTAATGTGTTATTGTGCTTGTTTGCATTTCGACCATAGTGATCTATATGATTACTGGTGGTTACCTTTGATGCAAAGTCGTTGGTTATCACTTCATGGTGTTTAACTAAAAGGTTGTCTTAAAGGAACTCAATCTGACAACTATTGGACTCAGTGAGTATTTAAATCGCATTCTTTCGTGCATTGAGTAGCAGCCAATTTCTGTAGCGCGTATTTATGAAAATCAATTTTCATGTAAAGTAAATTGCATGTAACACTAAAGAGATCATCTGTATTTCAATAATTCGTAATATTAAATTTTTTAAGAGAACAGATGTAATCAATAAAAATACGCTATAAACATAAAATAATATAAGTATATTTTATGTCGAGGTGCACAAATATTAGCCTTGTTTAAATCAATATAATATGGACCACTTTGATGTGGATTTTTTTCTCTTAATTATGTCCTTAGTTAAAATATTACCCTGTCTGGTGTGGTCAAAGTCTATTGGAGGCTGTGATGAAACTGGTGTGTCCTCCATATATCTCAAGGAAGTTGTAGACTTACTTGAACTGAGCTTTGAAATATTTTCAGACAATGTTGTACTTTCAGATTGTTGAGTAGTTTTATTGCAGTAAACAGGCTGAGAGTTCTCTCCATTTAATGTTGCTTCTAAAGAAATAAGAACGAAGTAGTTAGCCATAAGTAACATGATACTAGTTAATGCACTAGTCACTGACATTTCTGTTCACAAATACCTATAAAGAATTCACCCCGATCATCGATACGTTTCGTATTATGCTTTACAACTTGAAACATAAAAAGCAATTGGGTAGTGCAGCATTGAACTAGATAAGTGTTACTTCAAATATTTGAATTTTAGGATTCAACGTGACACTTGGCAGAGAATATGAAAACAGTAACAATTATTTTGTCAGAAGATTTTCCCAGAACACACTGAAAGCTTGCAGAAAAGCTTAATATAGCTCGTAATACCCATGATAGTAACACACACACACACACACACAAAACTCAGACTAGGCTGTAACAAAAAACTCTGATGATCCTTTTAAAAGTAGGCCTAAAGTGAACATGCGTTTGTTTTTATAAAATTTAATTTGGACCAGATTACATTGTGTCTTTTTACTTAAAGTATTGTTTGCGCGTTTTATTATGTAATTGAAGTTTGTAATATTAAAATATTTAGGTTTTTAAATTGAATTTGTATTGATAGTACCGCTTCACGGACTTGCAGCATAGGTTAGATCTAGTGCCATTAGATATACTTAACAATGATACGTTTCTATGCCGTATCCTATTGTCCCAGTCTCAGTTGGCATTGCCTGATTTAATGTCCCAGTCTCAGTTGACATTGCCTGATTTAATGTCCCAGTCTCAGTTGACATTGCCTGATTTAATGTCCCAGTCTCAGTTGACATTGCAAGATTTAATGTTCCCCTCAGGTTAAGACGTTGAAAAGACTTGTGAATTCCTGATGTAGAAAACAGGAAGTAGATTGAATAAAAGTGACATGGAGTTCAGTCAGTTCAGTCAGAAAGAGTCAAGTGTTATCCTCTGAACGAGGCAGTTATGTATTATCTTAGGAGTAGCGACTTTGAAAGTCGAGTTGTAACTTTGAGTCAAGTAGTATCTTTTGGTCCAGTACGGACTTAAGTATTTTGATAGTTTTTCTCTGGATTTAGAAAATAAAGTAGTAACTGTGAAGTTTATCGTTACTTGTGGTTTATTCTGTAACTAATCATCTTGGACATGAAATACCGCTGTTATGCGGATGTAATCATGCTTCACATCGGAAGTCTTGATGTAACTGCCAATAAGGTGCAGTAATGTTATTATCGTCATTAAATAAACATTATATTTGTCTGCCAAAGAGAACTTGAGTCAATCTGTAATGTTTGTGTCTGTCACGTGTCAAGTGAGACTCCAGGAAGCACGAACCCAGCAGCCTACGACATTCGCGACACACTAATAGTAACCAGCCTCGTGTGTAATATTATACTACTACATCAACGCACAATGAACCTTTACAGTGTTTACACCTATTACACAGTTGCACTAAAATTTTGATTTTGCAATGCTTTCTTCCAGACAGATTGAGATTCTGAGAATTGATGAAGTTTTACTTTGCGAATAATTGAGTTCAAGGGACGTGAGTTAGCCCTCCAATATTGATTATATCAAACTAATGGAAACAATAATAGGATTGTTTGTCTTGTCTTTATCGACATTTGATGTGTTTATTTCTTTATATCACTTTTTCATAATGAAATTCTAACTTAAGTCAACTAAATAGTGCATTGTAACATATATACGCAAATCTTCTTTTAAAAAGTTATTCAAACAATTAAATCATACAAATTGCAATTAGAACGGCCAGGTAAATGTAGCAGTGACTTTATTTTTTTTCCCCTTAAAATCGAGTATTAATTCTTGGTTTACGGAAAAAAATTCGATTTCAGCTACCTAAGACTCATTGTATTGGAATAATAGAGAATTATTTTTTAAAATAGCATAACATATAATGAAACTAAAATTAAATAAACAACGTTATATACCAATGAATGCATCTGTCTCGGTATATGAATCAATTGTAACATTCTCTAGTGGAGCTTCCACACAGCTGCAGAGGTATATTGATGTGCTATTTCCTTCTACAAAACACGTCTTTGATGAGTTGAGCCTACTGACTTTAAATAGAAAGTACTTGTAAGAGGTAATGATATAACAAGTTGGCCTATTTTTGAAATATGCTATAGAAAAATAATACTTAAAAAAAACAAAGCTTATTTAAGGGAAGAAACCGCTAAGTACTGCAATTTTTTTGAAAATTATGAGGTTAATCTCCCTTTCTTCTATATTAAACAACTGTATTAATTAGTACTAAATGATTAACTGATTGGTTAATTTTTGGATTGATTCTTGTATTACAATAATGTCCAAAATACGGACCCTTTTCTATTACCTCTGACCTACCGTTCATAACAAATAAAGTAACATTAATGCCATAAGTCATGTCTTTGATGTCTCCAGTGATATTTGGATACATTGTTGTTTTCACCTGGTAGATTTCTTTGTTGCTGTCTTGTGTTACAAAACAGCGAGTTATATTTCCAGAGTCTTGTGAATAATCGTGCCATATGTTGGATAAAACCTTTAGATAATAATGGGGTTATCCGTTAATTGTGTGTTTAGTTTTTTCATGATTTCAACTTAAGCGATTAAAATGTTATGTTATCTCTTTTCTTAACCCGAACACCTGGCAAATATTCGGTCATCTAAATAAACTAAGATCAATACTAAAATGTAATTAGCACCCAATTTTATAGTGACAGTATACATTGAAACATTTACAATTTAAGAAAACAATGCGAAAAAAAAAAAAAAAATTTAATTACAGCATTAACAATTAAAGAAAATCAAATAAATCGTTTAGTATAATAGTTTGTTTTCTCTTCAAAATACTACATCATTAATGTTTAATTATTTGATTTTATAGTCAAAGGAATAAATATCATACATTGTCTGTATCAAATGAGCAAACAGCTTGAGGGTAAATGTTCTTCATGGTGCATGAAATATTTACGTTGTGATCAATATCACCAAACTGATACGTACAGTTAAAATAGTCAAGTTGAGCTGAAATATAAATTGAAAAAAAAATATACATTAGAAATCCATTATACAACCTAAAATAAAATGTTTCAAAAAATATTAATTAAAAAAAAACAATGCAGTGTATATAGAGATACATAAAGGTAGACTCCATCTAACTAAAGCAGCATATTTTCTTGACCAGGGCATCAAGGAAACCACCGATGATTTATTTCTTAGAAAGTGTAAGAAAACGAAGCTATATGAAGCCATAGGTAATCTACAGTTATAAATTAAATGACGCGGGTGATCGGGAAGTTCAGAGTTAAAGGGAGAACTGTTATAAAAATATTTATTGTCCGTAATGAAATTTGTCTTACAATGTGTACAGTACACCAAATAAAACATTGTAACTTTAAAAGAAAAACAAAATGGACCGATTGGTATGGGCAGGTGCCAGTGGTATTATAGAATGATAAATAACAAAGAAACGGGATAAGGACAATTGAAATAATGCTTAAATATTTATTTTTCTTTTTATATATCAAAAAATATACGAAAGGAAATAGACTTACCGTAAATAAAAACCTGTCTAGTTAAAGTATCATCACATCTATTTCCACTTTCACCAGCATGACAAACTTGCCACGTTCCATTTATTAAAATAGGAGTGCTTCTAACTACATTTTCAAAATATACTCTAAGAATTCTATCCTTGGTTTTTGTTACATTAAAGATATCCGATTTAGTTTTCTCGATACTCACACTATCTTTTCTATATACGTACAGTGTGATGTTATTACAACGTATTTCTATGGTATTTTCAGTATCAATGTTACTAGATGCTATGTCAATGTCCATAAATTTAGAGACATTTTCTTGTAGGATAATAGTTTTTCCTCGGTCAGTAGATTTACCTGAAATAAAAAAAATGTAAAATATAAAGTAAATAAACATAGATAGTTCTTGTACATTTTTTTAAAATAACTTTTAGTAAATAAGTTATTAAACTTTAAAACGTCACTAAGCAGTATTTAAAAGAAAAACTAAAACAAAATTCCTTTTCAAACCTTCTGATTTACAGAGCAGATGATGCTAACGAGGCTGTCATGTGGCCAGCTCAGGGACAAAACGCCTTTACTTTTACCCAACTAATTTCAGATAGATGAACTCGGAAGCACCCAAAAAATGCGGCAATAAAAGATCGACATTACAAATATCAATTTTTAATGTGTCATTGCGGTAGATTTCAACGCAATGTCTCCACAGTGGGGCCATGACGTAACTGATTCGTCAGGACATACAATTAATGAACTGCTCAATCTCTTTTGCTTACAAAATAAATATACTCCCCCAACACTATTTCATACCGCAATCAATCCATACCTGACCTTACTCTCATAACTTGAAATTCAAAATCCTATACTTAATTTCAGGTCCTGGACGACATAGGAATCGACCATATGCCTTTATTAATCACAATTGCCCTCTTAGAGACCAGGGGTGTGGCCCCAAATGTCACACAGAAGTGGAGCTATAGCAAGGCGAACTGGCCAGCATACGAGGCTGCAGCCTAATGAATTTAGCGGTGGAGGAGAAAGACGTTGACACTACTTACGACGAAATAACAGCGGCATTGTTGGGTGCTGCCAAGATGTTTGTCCCGCGGACTTACCCCGGTATCAGAAACGCGTGTGGTTTCAAGATTTGAATATGCTGGTCCTGAGACGCAAGCGGGCCCGGAGGCTCGCTGAAATTATTTAAGTTGCATATCTGAAATCTAGATCTTTGAATAATTATTTAAAATTTTATTATAATTTAGCATGTATATTTCTTAGTTCCTCTTCCTCTTCTTCACTATAACAGCGTCTACATAATTGAGGAAGAAGTGCTAAGGACACTTCAACTTACTTAGCAGGAGCGGAATGTGTGTCAAAATCGGCCTTGGCATAACCATAGAATTTAGCCCACAAATTGTCAGTCAATGCGCCACGAAAATTGCAACTTGTGTTCCTATCAACATCCAATGGATTGCAAAGTCCGTCAGGAACAAACTACTTGCTGACACCTCAGTAATGATTGTGTTTTTGTGGTCAAAAAATTCCTTATAGAAAGTCTTTTAACACGAAATCTTGCCAGTGTTCTTGTGTCAATGTATCTCTTTATAATTCATTGAGACATTACAAATGCAACACATTTTCTTTTCGAGTTCCATCATTACTTCATATTCATATTCTTTGTTTCCCACTTATATATATATATATATATTCATAGTGTCCTGTTTCTCATCTCAGCTATACTCATTAATTTGTAGGAATTACACACAAAATAACGCAAGGACATTGATTCTGACAACCAGACTACTCCTGGCCTTCACTTGTAGCCCAGATATTGATTCCGGGGAAGCAGTCATCACTAACAGAAGTCTTAACTGGCTACTCACCTAGGAGTTAATTAAAACCTCTCCTGCATTGTAGCTATATCCAAACATGGAAAGGCTTCCGGAGTCTATCTTGAGAAAAAATCACGAGAAGACGAGCCGTAGGAAGCTTGAAGCTCACAGTGTTACACCCTGGCAGATCCTGCAGGACCGTTGATTCCAAACTGTATGAACATTTGTTGTTCCTTTAGATAGATTAGTAGAGTTGAGAAGGGGCGGGGAACTGCTGTGAGGAAGACATCGTTTAGAAGATAACAAATGCCCAGACATTCATCTCATAGAAATAAGATGAATCATATTTTTTTCGTAATTGGACGACATCTAAACATTTGACTTTAGATCGCTTGTTAGCTTGATACCTGTGTTGCTTCAAGTCCTTACGAAAGTCTTCTCTATTTTTCACCATTTCCTTCTTCACATTCTGTTCACAATAAGTATTCTATTCTTATATAATGCGGATGTTACTTACAAAAAAAAAATATGGTTACGACCTACACGTCATGCATCTACTCATGCGTATTAACCAAAGACTTAAATTCTGTCAAGTCATTAGTTTTCCTGGCTGGCTCAACCAACCCATTCCATGCTTTAACAGTACTTGGAAAGAAGGAGCATTTGTCCATATTTGTCCTAGCATATGGAATGAGGAATGTGACTTTAGCTTTGTGTCTTTTCGATTATTTTATTAGGTTTTATTATTGTATTTTAAGATTTTGGTTCATCGTTTGATGTATAGTTGCTACTCATTACTAGTATTGTACTTCTATCCTGCTATGGTATTGTTACGATTCCCTCCTACTCAGGCCTTATGTAAACACTGCTAAACACAACACAACACATCAAGAACTTGACAACAAGGCTCCAAATAATCTGGTACTTTAATAAGGGTCAAATAAAACAGCCAATATGACACAATTGGCACAATCAACTACTACAACGTTAGACTGTATATCACTGTACTAAACTCATAAACTCTACTGTCTCTTCCTGGACTCGTACGTTTCACTGGAGGACTGCACCAGGACCGACTTCATGGCTGACTAACAGTCCCGGTCTCAACGCTCTCCGGTCTTGAACTGCCGCTTTCCTACACACTGTGTCTGGTCTGCGCAGGCTTATGATCAGATGACCATATCATGGGCGCTATTCACGTGCAAAGTTCATGCCAGTACTGTCCCTTGCCTTTCAATATAGCACGCCAAACTGTATTGCTGGTCTGTGTTACAAATGTCAGCTGATCACACACAGTTAACCCTTTTGCGTCTCGAATAGGGTTATAACAGTATGTTGAATACTTGCTTATTTGCAAGATCTTTATATTTGGCATACATCTAATTGACTGGATCGACATAAACTCATCTCATAATAAAACTGTGTTTCCGCTTCGTCCTTATAACTAGAAACAATTCAATTCATTAAAACTTTCCAATAAAAATGCAATGTGATGCTTTAAAAAAAAATGTATTCTATTACTAATACGTTAACCATAATATGTAATACATAGAGCAAATCTTCATTGCCCCATGGTTTTAAATCCTCAGCACTTTTTCAAAGCTTAATCTTCACCCTTTTAGCAAAAGACATGTTTTTTTTTTTTTTGGCCTGTTGCTAGTTTTCTAACCAGAGGTCTCCGCCTCACAAACACATTCAGTCTTACACTAACACTAAACTATTTTATTACTGGACAGCCTCACAACGTCACAACTTAAGGGTGAACGTACACACTACGACACACTCATACTTATTCTAAAATAACATTCAGTATAGAGTATAGGAGTATTCCACATAATTTGAATGTTACATTCGTACGCGCAATGTAAGACAAGAACTATAATAAGCGTGTAAGAAATATAAGAAATAACGTCCAAAGCAATACATTTTATTCTGTCAAGATATCTTCTTATTTACTTCCTGCTTCTTATCTTATTACTTACACCAGGGCAGCCCGTCATTTAAAAAGCATGTGTTATTAGCTGATCAGTATTTCCTAGTAACCATTCGGAGATTTTCATAAGTGCTGTAAAAACTAAAAGTAACGATCTTTTTTTACTGTATCCTGTATACAAAATAAAGTGTTCATAAGCTAAGATTTTGAAAAGCTTTAGGATAACATGTGTGCAGTTTTCTAACACACCACAGAATCTAATTACCCTTTTGCTTTTCTGTTTGGAGCACAAAAGAAACTCAAAACGTTTTTTAAACAATAAAAGGGCAACTGCTACACTTGAGACATTGTTATCAAGAAAAGATTTCAGTTCCTTATCTTATCTTATGTAATACAGACGTTACATCAAAAAAGAAGATGATTACGTCCTACGCGTCTTGCATTCAGTCATACATATTAACCAATGACTTAAACTCTACCAAGTCACTGGTTTTCCTGGCTAGCTCAGGCAACCCAGTCCATGCTCTTTATATAAGTGATGTTTAGCTTAATACTATTGTCGGTAGATTATTGGCCTAGATAATTAGATCCGGAGATGTGCATGTCATATCCATCATTAAAGAAAATAAATTTAAAAAATGCTGTTCACTATTGATTTGTTTAGCTGACAATTAAAAATTAAGACTTATCCGAAAAAAAAATTAAATTTAAAAAATAGATCTAGACATAAATTGGCAAGACATTAGAAATTTAAATAAGGATTTAGCTTTATATCGTCGGGAGTCAGGGGCAGGCATGGTGAGAGTGAATGTGTTGTTTCTTTGTTACTATTTAAGTATGAAAGAGTTATATCCCTTTGTTTATTTTCCCCAGGCATGAATGTGAATGAGTCTACACGTGATGGTTTTGAATGTGAGGTTTTCTTGTATGATAGAGTGACAGGGCCGGTCCTACAGAATGCGGGGCCCTATGCGAAACGGATTGCGCGGGGCCTAGTTTTGGTAGGAATAAGGATAATAAGTGAAAATTAAGATTTTATATTGAAAAATATATTTGTCTTTGCATTTTTTTCATACTTTTCTAAGTTACAAAATAACTGTCAAATTAACTTTACAAGCCATCTACATAAGATAGTAGTTTTCTAACAAAAGCCGATAAACATTCATCTGCCTTTTAGATTTACTATCGACTAGCAAAATATCGCTTTTTTTTTTTTTTTTTTTTTTTTTTTTTTTTAGAGGTCAATATAGATTTAGATCTATATTTATATGCCAGTCACTATGAAAGTCAATGAAGTATTAGTAGCGCTTGGCTTCTTGTTTGGGTCAAAAATTTGGCTTATTTTTTACATTTTTATTAAATGTCGTTTTTTTTTATCGCGAGTAGGATTTTAATATTTTCCATATTGATTGACATCCCGAAAAGACAATTTTGTCTGTTTTTAAGGAGATTTGCATAAGTTTTCAGAAGATTTTAACATTTCAGGAGATGTTCATGACTTTTTCGTATATTTTGCAATTTCACGAGCATTCCAGAAATCCGTTAATAATAAGTTAAAATGGTTTCAAATTAATAATTTACACCTACTATTCGCACGGGGTCTATGCGAGTGCGGGGCCCACTGCCGCCGCATAGGTTGCAGTAGCCTAAGCAAGGCCCTGTGAGTGAAATTGGTAGTCAGTTGTATTATGTTCCTGGACTGGTGTGTGTATTCATATTTATTGAAGTTGATTCATTATTTGTGCTCGAATTGACATTAATAAATTATTAAAGTATCATTGTTATTTCATGAAAATATTAGTGTTATTCAATGAGTTGAAGCTTATTGATAATAAATAGTTATAATTATAATTCACACCCCTAATGAAAGTAAGGAGCCAAGTAAAGCCAAACATAAAAGTGAATCCTGACATCTGAGGGCTTCGTCCGGTCCAGGTATAGTATATATAGTACCTGTCATATCTTATTCGTCACATTTGTCAGTCAGTTTACAATACAGTCTACAGTCTACAAATGCAAGTTCTTAAGTTAGCTACTAAGCCTGACTTACTCCACATCTACTATTTTCAATTGTCGTGTTTAAGTAATAGTACAACTGATACAGCTGACATAACTGTCCTAGCTAATTCTACGTTGGAACAACTGATTACCACATATAACTAGATGGAGCTAGATAAAAGATACAACTGATATAACTGATTTTTTTTTCATCCTTTCTTGTGGGCCAGAAAAAACTACATTTAAGCGAAAGTTCTAAATACCTGACGTCACAGGAAAAATTAAACATTGTTCTATTTCCTTCACAAGTTACGTCCCGTTGACACTTTCTCCTCAAGCCTAACAGACAAGTGTGAGAGAAAAATTCTACCAGTTCTACATAAGTTATATCCCTTGTCGACATTGTCTCAACTCAAGCCTAAGTAGACATGCGTGGGTGAAAAGTTGAAGCCTGCCTTACAAGATCGCCGACAAAAATATTATCTTTTTATGGAAAGGACACAGCTGTAACACTTGTGACTATTTAACCAGACCTGTCGGATCTTTGTATTTTTTGTTCTATGTATATAGTATTTGGAAAGAATCACTGGATATTAATATTTAAATTCCTTATATTACTTGTTGTTCACTATTGTTAATTAGTACATTATTTTTCCTAGAAGTCAAAACATTTTGTAGTTTGAATCACTTTGTATCTCTTTCTTTTTTTTTTTTTATCTACTGGCCATACAGAAACAGTCGACCTTTACATCATCTGCCCTGTAGACCACAAGGTCTGAAAAGGGAACTTTACTGGGCATACTGAGGCTGAATAGTGACCGCTTCGACCTGACCGAGGAAACAACTTGACGAGCTAGTCGGAATTTTGTATCACATTAATTTTTTTTTCACTTTCTATTTAACATCTTAGGATACATTAGCTATTTATAGTTTAAATTGTTTTTTTTAAATTATTATTTGTTGTGTTACAAATTAAACAAAAATGATTTCTATATTTCTTTTCAACATCTGCTGTTTGTAAAGAGTTCTTACAAAAAGTCTGAACGTGAACGGGACACTCTAGAAGATTCTTAATGTAATTGGCGACACCATCTTGAAAGAGCTATCATCCCTTCCCTGGCATCAGATAGACAGAGGACCTATAAGCTAATTTTTCTTTCATTGTCAGTTGTGTCGGGCATTCTGGGTAAAATCGTGCGGTACCTTATCAGTAAGAAAGCTATATACAGTCTTGTTTAATAACCAGTCTTATTATTTAAAGTAACATAAGTATCAGTAAGAACGTTTTCCTTATTTTAACCAGTCTTGTTATTTATAACATAAGTCAGTAATATTCCGTATTATACTCTGTAACATGGACGAATTTAAGCCTCGTTCGATCGAAGAACTAATTAAGCAGGCCGAAATGCTAGACATTAAGAGCAAAGAATTTTTTAAAAAATTCGAAGAAAGCCAACAAAGACTGGATCTAGACAGCTTTGGGGTGGAAAAGGAAAAGATGGCATTGGCAGCAGAGGAAAGGAAACATGTACAAGAGATGGAAGGAAACATGTACAGGAGATGGAAGGAAACATCTACGGGAGATGGAAGGAAACATGTACAGGAGATGGAAGGAAACATGTACGGGAGATGGAAGGAAACATGTACGGGAGATGGAAGGAAACATCTACGGGAGATGGAAGGAAACATCTACGGGAGATGGAAGGAAACATGTACGGGAGATGGAAGGGAACATGTACGGGAGATGGAAGGAAACATCTACGGGAGATGGAAGGAAACATGTACGGGAGATGGAAGGAACATCTACGGGAGATGGAAGGAAACATGTACGGGAAATGGAAGGAAACATGTACAGGAGATGGAAGGAAACATGTACAGGAGATGGAAGGAATCATCTACGGGAGATGGAAGGAAACATGTACAGGAGATGGAAGGAAACATGCACGGGAGATGGAAGGAAACATGCACGGGAGATGGAAGGAAACATCTACGGGAGATGGAAGGAAACATCTACGGGAGATGGAAGGAAACATGTACGGGAGATGGAAGGAAACATCTACGGGAGATGGAAGGAAACATGTACGGGAGATGGAAGGGAACATGTACGGGAGATGGAAGGAAACATCTACGGGAGATGAAAGGAAACATCTACGGGAGATGGAAGGAAACATGTACAGGAGATGGAAGGAAACATGTACGGGAGATGGAAGGAAACATGTACGGGAGATGGAAGGAAACATGTACGGGAGATGGAAGGAAACATGTACGGGAGATGGAAGGAAACATGTACGGGAGATGGAAGGAAACATGTACGGGAGATGGAAGGAAACATGTACGGGAGATGGAAGGAAACATGTACGGGAGATGGAAGGAAACATGTACGGGAGATGGAAGGAAACATGTACGGGAGATGGAAGGAAACATGTACGGGAGATGGAAGGAAAAAGACTGGAACTAGAACAAAGAGAAAAGCTAGAAATGTCAACCAAAAGCACTCCACTAGCGAAAAGTAAAGTGCTGAACAAAAGCCTAAAACCAATGACTGAAAATGAAGATTTAATGTTGTACCTCGAAATCTTCGAAACAACTATAGTTTCTTGTGGCATCCCCAAAACTTATTTGGCCTCTACCTCTATCACATAAACTAAATGACAAATTGAGAATGTTCAGGATACAAATGAGACACATTCACATCACAGACTACGACTACGTGAAGTATGAGTCAATGAAACAAGCTGAGCTGACAGACGAAGCTTGTCGCACAAGGTGGTGAACTGTATTTAAAAATGTATTCATAAGAAATACACTTACAATTTTAGCAGTTTGTTTATGCTTTTTTAGTTGGCATCATCAATTTTCATTTATCATGATTAGCGAGCCCCGAAGATCTTATAATATGGCCCATAGATTTTTAGCTTGCGTTTTTTTACGATAGTTAGCAGCTTATCATGGGGTCCAATCGCTGCAGTAACCCTGTCTCTAATCTCATGGCTTCTGATCAGGACTTTAAATATTAATACCTAGAATCCTTATGTAACATCTCAATTCCATTACTAGGATCCTTCTCTTTTCCTCTGCAGTACTTTCCTTCAGGGAACAATACCAGGAAAAAGAATAAGAGGCAAACAAAGAAAGCGATGAGAAGACAACATAAAAGAATGGACGGGCCTGCCATTGAAAGAGGTTCTATCTAAGGCAAAAGACAGAAAAGAATTGAGGAAGACGATCGACAAATCTTGCATCTGGCCTCAACGGTCCAACAGACTAAGGGATAGGTCAAGGTAAAATAATAATTTAGTGGAACACTTATGTAGTGTTTAAGCATCATTGTTTATACCGACCGATCTATAGTATTAGTTACTTACTAAGACTTCCGAGAAATAAACCCAAAGCTAACACCACTAGTCTATATGATAACTTCCGTGATCTTGTTATTTCCATGATCAGAATACATATATTATGTACATGAATAGAAACACTATTTAAACAGGTTAATGTCTTAGTTTTTCAGATGTTCCTATTTAACTACTAATCTTATGATGTGTCTTACAAGTTAAACAATTTTGTGAAAAAATATTTTTTTTCTTATTCTTTACATTAGTCAGTCTTAAAATAAAATAAGAAAGAGGAAACTAGAACAAGTGATAATTGAAGTGGATATGTCTTTGAGTGTGAGTATGTGAAGTATATTCATTGATGGGTTGTTTCCTTTCGTCTCAAAATGAAAGATTGTCATAAAAATCAAACTCGAATAGAAAACATAAGTGGTTTTGAAAATTAGATTTCGACCTCCCACATTTCATGCTTAAAACAGGTGCATTAACTAAATTTAAGTATCAGAAGGGAATACCATTTTGTAAACAAATACCTTTATCTTCTCTACATGTAAAACTTTAAAGAACAGTATTTATTCTTTCCATCCATTCATCCCAGTGGCGTTACAACCCATGGAGGACTCTTGCCTGCTTCAACACATCCCTCCATTCAGATCACTCCTGGGCCTTTCGTCTTTAGCCCTAACCCCAAGCTCTTGTAGATCTGCCTCCATATTATTAATCCATCTCATTCAAATTGTAGTTAAATATACTAGTTTCTGTGTAGTTCTATCTATTTAGATATAAACACATATAAGACAGGATTTAAGTGCCGTTCACTTTTATCCATAACTTTTGTATCATTTAACTGTGTGTGTGTGTTTGTAAAGATTTGTGTAAGCATAACCCACAGACGACAAGCCACATTCAATTTGGTTACTGTCAGGACATTTAAACTAATTACTGTAGTGACAACTGATGCACAGCTGTGTTTTTATTAAATTAAGTTTATTAAAATATAAGAATCTTAAATGTACTATATAAAATAACAATTTAAATTCATTCAAACAACTATACAAAAAAGTTTTTAAAAAAGTTTAATTGAAAAGAAAAACAGAATGAGACATATAATAATAATAATACTAATAATAATAGTAATAATAATCTTTATTGTCCGTATGGAAATTTGTCTTACAATGTGTGCATTACACCAAACAAAAAACATTATAACTATAAGAAACCAAAGTGTACATTCACACCAGACTCACTCATAATTTACATGTGACAAAGTTTATATCAGATTGTTCCTATTTACCGATAATGCTTTGATTGCCAGGGGAACAAAAGAGTGTTTGTGTCTGTTTGTCTTTGCTATCGGTGTCTTGTATCTTTTTTGTGATGATAAAATCACAAAATCCTGACACAAAGGGTGATTCTTTATTTCGAGGATCTTATTTGCTTTTTATAGATGTTTGTCTCAAACAACTGCACAAATGGGTTTGTTTTTTGCCAATGATTTTACAAGCAGTATTTAGGATTCTATAAAGTTTATATTTATTTTTAATGCTCAGATTACCATACCAGGCAGTGATATTGAAACTTAAAATATTGCAGATGTGAGCGTGATAAAACATAGCCAAGGCCTTTTCGCTAACATTAAACATATCTACACTACTTAACACCCAACATTTGTCATTATTGTTTTTGTAGCTCAATGCTCTTCTGGAAGTAAACGGCTGTACATGTATCAACTGCTTCTCACGCTACAATCTCTAGTTCTTCAAGTCTTGAATCATACATACTCTATCTTCACGACGATACAGTCCTAGTTGTGGGGTATCTACAGTGCATTATCCTGCTATTAAAAGTTTATTTGAAAAACTTAACTGCTCTTTGTACTTATTTAGATCCTCCCGCGCCGTTTGGCGCCTTTGGCGGCAAGCTGCTTTCACAAAATTCATTTGTCGGAGAGCATGTCCCATAAACCTCATGCGACGCTTTGTCACAACTTTAATAAGGGTCGACTCCCACTTCGGCATATGAGTAAGACCCGATCTCTATAACTGTCTCCTAAATTTTTTTTAGCCACTTTTAGGCTTTTTCAATTTCGGTTATGACTATTCACTGCACTTAAGTAATGGAGCCCAACTACTGGTAGAAATATGTAAACTCTCTTGATTACGCTCTTGGAATTAGGTGACGGTAATTTGCTTTAGATTTTATATCGAAAAGGGAAGTTTTATCGTCAACTAAATCTGTTGGAAGGTTTTAAACTAAAAAATATGTGCATTTTTTAAATATAATTTAAATTTAGAATAATATTAAATAGAGAGGTTTACAAACTCAAAACTCTCTGTAGGGGGATTTTTACTTCATAACCATCTGGAGGGGTTTTAAGCTTTAAAAAAGCCCTCTGGAGGAGGGAGTTTACACTCAAAACTCCCTTGGAATGGCGTAGTTTTTTGTTTTTTTTTAAGTATTGAAGAGGTATCAAAGCAAAAAAAAAACAACAGTCACTAAATACACGTAAACATCCACACTAACGCTGGACCCACTCAAAGTGGATAGAGGATTCATTAGATGACAAGGGTTTTCAACAACAAGATCTGCTATTTGACCAAACAGTACTTAAGTCAATAGCATGGCCTCCTCTTACATGTTACAGGGTTACATGCCTTTTATATACACATTACACACTGGTCATTGACCTTGGTAAGAGCTTCAGCAGGTAATCACTTGATATATACATACACTTTTACTGTTATCCACAAGCTGTTTTTTTCCTTTTAAAATTGAAAAATAAAATTTAATACTTAAAAATCTACTATAGACTATCAAAAATATTTTAAAACAAGAGACATTCCTCCCTTATGAAGCTGAGGACGTTATGTAAGAGTGATGACCTATATATGAATTAAGAAATAGAGGCTAAAAACTAAATAAGAAAAAATATTTTTTAAAAAGCCGAAGTCGAGCGTACTTGTATGAATTAGTTTGAATCAGTAACCTAATTAAATTTGTAAATAGATCTAGACAATAACAATTAGAGAAAAGCATTTATAAATATAAATAATAAAATATAAGAACGAGCTAATTCGAAGTGTCTTTGACCATGGAAGATTGTATAGTTATTTTACTTCTATTTCTTGTTTGTGTTCACGAAGATTCGGACGTCAGCCTAATTTTAAGTGGAATAATTCAGCTTCAGTCAAGTATTATTTATTTCCCTTGTGTGAGATACTAAATATAGTAATGTATTACCTATAGTACATGAACTAATTGTTTAATTTTGTTATATGGATTTTTATGTTGACAGTTAAAAGAGATAACTGTACACAAATTTCAGCTTCATCCGAGTTTGTGGTGTCGGAGAAATAAAGTGTTCAAACTTTGGCCAGACAGATGAGTGAGTTGATATAAGCTTTGTAAAAAAAGGAAATTTGTTACAGCTCTCCAATTGACCCTTCCCACCCCAGCCCGAAAAAAAAAGTATAAATTATGTTCATGTATACATGTAAACAGAGTATAGAAAATTATAGTTTGATGATTTAGATCCTGATTTAGTAACTTCAAAAAACAATATGGCTTGGCTATAATAATTGATCTAGATATCAATATAATACTGATAGTGTGTATTGATTAATTGTATAAGTATTATTTGCATACCTCTGTGGCACCTTCTTCACCCTCCAGCCCCGAGTGTCCTTTAAATCTTGATATGCTGTAAACAAAGCATATGCATACTTATTTTGCACTGAATGAAATTCCTCTAACGGCATTATTGAGTTGTGGAAAAAAAAAGTTTCTCTTTGACACCTTTCGATCTGTAGGGCAGATGATGTTAAGGTCATATATTTATTTGGTCAACAATTAACGAACAATAAAACTTTTTAAAATTAGTTTATGATTTCTATTGTCGTATTTGTGTTTGTAATGTTGTTACAGCGCCTTGAGCCTACATTTTGTTTGTTTACAGCGCTTTATAAATACAATTATTATTATTATTAATGTGTCTTGTGGCCAGCACAACGACCAACAGCCTTTACTGTTCCGAACTATTTGACAACCATCGTAATCATCTTCTTTAACAAAGTAACGTCTGTTTTTTTTTCTTTTGTAACTTAAGAATGAAGATTAATGACAAAGGAGCTATTGAAAGTTCTCGGAAAAAAGCAGTATTTCATGGATTTCTTAATTCGTAATAAAACTAAGATTTGTGAATAAAAATGCTTTATTATCCGGAAAGGTAACTCCTCCAGATTGTTAAAGAAATAAGCTGTTTGTAGCTTTTAATTTCATAAGTAATATACCCAACACGATTTGCAGATCTGTTCTGTTTAGGGTGTTGATCTGTTAATTCCTTTAAAAAGAGAAATCAATTTTAAAGTCTGAGCTTGCTGGAATGATACCCCAATTTTTTTTTTTTACTCTCATAAACCCCTTGGTAGTTGTCGTTATCCCCGAGGGTCTATATATATCACTTTAAGAATCACCGATCTAGACTGTCAAATGATGAAAAGAATCAGAAAGGCCTTTGAAGCTCTAAGAGTATCTGGGAAAAGCAAAGTCCACCAAGTCAAGGAAAATGCTAGCCTACTGATCATGTGTTGGGATCACTCTTCCTTGTGATATTCAGAGCTGGTCAATGACATACATGCATCAATAAGAAAAGGTTTAACAGTTTTCTGTTGAGCTGTTAGTGAAGGACAATATATATATATATATATATATATATATAATCATTAAAGAAAAGTTTACACCATAAATAAATAAAAAATAAATAAATAATTACCTTCTACAAAATTTAATGGTACTGGTACTCTTAACATGTACAAGAGCAGTAATGAAACACAAAGCATTGTTAATATTGGCAGTACAAAATATTTTCCTGAGTTCCACTGCGAAATCAAGTTAGATTTGTCTGTAACAGAAACAAGCAAAATAAAATGCGATTATCACTTAGAATTAGTTTGAATCAGTCGTGTCATTTAATTTGTAATAGATCAAGACTAAAGAAAATACATCTGTGCGATTAGAAATATTTTAGACCAATCGTTTTTGTTTAGCGCTAATTCATGCTATTAGCTTGCAATACTCTATGATCCTATCACTTGTCTCACTACGCTATGATCCTATCACTTGTCTCAATACGCTATGATCCTATCACTTGTCTCACTACGCTATGATCCTATCACTTGTCTCAATACACTATGATCCTATCACTTGTCTCAATACACTATGATCCTATCACTTGTCTCAATACACTATGATCCTATCACTTGTCTCAATAGGCTATGATCCTATCACTTGTCTCAATACGCTATGATCCTATCACTTGTCTCAATACACTATGATCCTATCACTTGTCTCAATACACTATGATCCTATCACTTGTCTCAATACACTATGATCCTATCACTTGTCTCAATAGGCTATGATCCTATCACTTGTCTCAATACGCTATGATCCTATCACTTGTCTCAATACGCTATGATCCTATCACTTGTCTCAATACGCTATGATCCTATCACTTGTCTCAATAGGCTATGATCCTATCACTTGTCTCAATAGGCTATGATCCTATCACTTGTCTCAATAGGCTATGATCCTATCACTTGTCTCAATAGGCTATGATCCTATCACTTGTCTCAATAGGCTATGATCCTATCACTTGTCTCAATACGCTATGATCCTATCACTTGTCTCAATACGCTATGATCCTATCACTTGTCTCAATACGCTATGATCCTATCACTTGTCTCAATAGGCTATGATCCTATCACTTGTCTCAATACGCTATGATCCTATCACTTGTCTCAATACGCTATGATCCTATCACTTGTCTCACTACGCTATGATCCTATCACTTGTCTCAATACGCTATGATCCTATCACTTGTCTCAATACGCTATGATCCTATCACTTGTCTCAATAGGCTATGATCCTATCACTTGTCTCAATACGCTATGATCCTATCACTTGTCTCAATACGCTATGATCCTATCACTTGTCTCACTACGCTATGATCCTATCACTTGTCTCACTACGCTATGATCCTATCACTTGTCTCACTACGCTATGATCCTATCACTTGTCTCACTACGCTATGATCCTATCACTTGTCTCACTACGCTATGATCCTATCACTTGTCTCACTACGCTATGATCCTATCACTTGTCTCACTACGCTATGATCCTATCACTTGTCTCACTACGCTATGATCCTATCACTTGTCTCACTACGCTATGATCCTATCACTTGTCTCACTACGCTATGATCCTATCACTTGTCTCACTACGCTATGATCCTATCACTTGTCTCACTACGCTATGATCCTATCACTTGCTTAGACCAGTTGGAAAGGGGCAGTGGGAACAAAATGGAGTATCTGGGTGATTGCTTTTGGCATGTATTTTTAAAAAAGGGAATACCTTAATCGGAACTTGTGATCCAAAGCATTCTCAGGCGTCTCAAATCTTAATAGTTGTGTTCTTACTTACTGGTCCCACAAGTGTGTCAAAAGTTTGTGTGTTTTTTTTTATCTGGCCCCATGATTGCTCTCTTCTCCTGTTAGTAAAAACATTCCGCTGGACTCAATATCTAAGACACACGTGAAGGCCAGGAGTTGGACTGGTTGTCAGAGGCTATTTGAGACGCATGCCTTTTCGAATCATTTTAGAGGTAGTGGAGTGTTTATATCCATTGCCACTTTCTGGTAATGACAACCTTTCGAAAATAGTAATAATAATTACAATAATACCACAATAAAAGCAAGTCTCTAAGGCAGTTCGTTCGTAGTCACAGAACACATTCTGATTCGTATAGTAAGGATTATTATTAGGTATACTTTTTAAAAATGTTAATTGTTTTGTCGCCTTATTTTAGAAAATTAAATTCTTCATGGAAAGCTGGATACAGAACGGGTATTTCTATAACGGCTCTATGTGAAAGTTTAATGTAGATTTTTTTGACGTGGAAAAAATACTACTTATTGGTTACATCAATACAAATTTTATGAATGT
Organism: Biomphalaria pfeifferi; assembly: GCA_030265305.1. NCBI lineage: Eukaryota > Metazoa > Mollusca > Gastropoda > Planorbidae > Biomphalaria > Biomphalaria pfeifferi. The sequence continues at coordinate 5,577,390 of JASAOG010000009.1, read as the reverse complement.
TTTGATTCAAACATAAAATCTTGTGCTTACGTCTCTTTGTATTGAACAGTTTTTTAGCGGGAATTTCCGCACTTGCCTCTAATGTTTCTTTGTCCATGATAAAATGACTAACTGTAATGATTGAAAATGAGATGTTTCTTTGAATATTACACATTTTGTATTTCAAATCAAATCTTGCTTTGTTCTTTATGTCTGTATTGTAGATAAGAACATGTTTTCCAGACTTTAATATAGCTCCAGTATCCAAGTTGGTCAGTTGTAGCTCACAATGGAGAGCAATCATTCTACAACATGTCGAAAATATCCTAACTTGGGTGTCATTGACTGTAACACTAGATTGTGCAGGGGAGATGACTTTATCATTGATGTAAACAACAACCATGTCTGTTTGAGAACCTAAAAGAAAAGCGAAATGTAACCAAATTAAATAGTCGACTTTTTATATAGTTTGACTAAGGAGGTTTATTTAAGCAGGTGTAATGTATTAACATTTTTGATATCATGACAAGAGCATGAGAAGAATTTTTTTTCTGCCGAATAGCAGATTGTCCAACAAGCTGCTTTTATAGACTAGAGCTAGAGTATTACTAGTCAGCAAAATATTATCCAATATTACTTTCTGTCGCGATGATATGGCGCTCATTCCCTCATCTGATCTGTACACCTTTTTTTTAATGCTTAGCAGGGTGTCACGAGTCGAGACTGTGACTAGAATCCCAGGTCAAGTCAGAGCTGACCTGATTAAACAAGTAAATTATAGTCATCCAATCAGATAAAGAGGTTAAGGGAAAAAATAGCATACGTCAGCTTATAGAAGGTCACAGTTAATAAAATAATTAGGGAAGAAGTTTCTATGATTCTGAAAAGTACGATTGAGAAAAGCATAAATTAGCGGAAAGTTAGTGAGTCGGGGTCCTCGCATTGTAACCGTCTTTGCATAGTAACGGTCTTGTGTTAGTGTGAGTTTAAACATTTCCGTGTTCATTAGTTCATTAGTTAAAGTTACAGTAATTGAAGTGATACTAGTTGAAGTTGTTGTTGTATCTTTAAATTTATTTTATGAAGATATTTAAGTCAAATGTTATTGAATTGTGAATATACTTATATGTGTAATTTGAAGAATTAATTAATGAAATTAATTACAGAAGCTATAATAGAACACAGATGTATTATCAAATCAATTATTTATATAATCTCCGGTGATGATTCTGTTTAATCAACAATTAATATAAGAAGCATTACCAAGAAATAAGTACACAGAAATCGTGACACGGGGAATCATTGGAGTCAAGGTAGTAGAAATGAACTTTTACCAGAGGTTGGCTACGGTCACGTAGGCTGCAGCGTTAGCGTGGTTCAGACTTTAATGTAAAAGAAATTATTTTTAAAAATCGTACAGCATTGTTGTTTTTTTATTTACATATTGTGTGCAGATTACGAAAATGTAAGACTTTTAACAGTTTTGTTACATTTGCTTGGTGCTCAACTTTCACAAAGGTTGCCATTATTATCAAGAACTTAATTTAATTAATTTTTTATCAATTAATAGTTATTCTAAAAATTAAATGTTGTTGTTCTTTTTATTTCAGATCTATTCTTGTAAAATTTAAACATTTGTAATGGCGTCAAGTACAACAGACAATTCTGGATGTGTTACAACAAGAAGTATGTCAGAATTATGGTTAATTGGACAGACAGAGCCGTGTTTACCACAGAATGTTCTGCCCACTTATGGTCAAGTATTACGAACTGTTCTTCACAATACCAAGATATTGAAAAAACAGAAGACAATATCATACAGTGTGCAACAAACAGTTGATGATCTTCTCAGAATTTGGAGCAATGCACGCGTTCCTGTAGCCTTACGACAGAACATAGTAACAAAAATGAACGCTTTAGTGGATGAGTATAATTTATTGAAGAAAAATAAAGGAAGATGTTCAGCTACACAAAGTGACAGAGAGACAGTGTTTAAAAACAAGCTGAGTATAATATTTGATATAGCAGATAAGGATGCAGACAGGATGATTAAGATAGAAGAAGACCGGATTTTCTTAACAGATCAGAGAGGACCTAGATTAATGAAAATGGCAGGCATCGACAAGAACTTAACTAGACAGGAAGAGAGAAGTAGGCAAAGAAAGGAGGCAGAATATGAGAGAAGAAAGCGTGAGCAGACAAGAAAAGCAGGCGAAGCAAGTGTCACTGTCAGCACCTGGCAAGAAAGTGGTAGTGAAAGTAATGACAGCATGGACAGTTTGGACACAGATCATGATGATTATGAAATTGAAATTCCAGTCTACTATAAAAAACAAGTTGCAGATAGTTTAAAACCACATGAAAACGAACCGAAGAAACCACGCATTCTACAGACCATGTTGAATTCAAGTGATGTATCATCCACTCTAGATCGTATTAACCTCTCCGACAGAAAATTTACGGTTTTAGCAGCTGCTATAGCCAGAGCAAATGGGGAGGATGTTGGTACAGGATCTCTATCAAGGTCGACAGTGCATCGTAAACGTTCTCTTCATCGAAGTATGATTGAAACGGACGTTCGTGAAGAATTTCGCACGAGAAGTAAAAGTGTTGCAGTAATTCATTGGGATGGTAAAATTATGGAAAATAGCACCGATAAAAATAATCCAAAGGCAGCCACTGATAGATTAGCTGTAGTTGTAAGTGGTCTTGAATTGGAGAAGATGCTAGGAATTATAAAAATACCTTCTGGAACTGGTGAAGCACAAGCACATGCAACAATGCAGCTTCTGTTGTTGTGGGAGGTGGCTGATGATGTCATAGGAATGAGTTTCGACACCACTGCTACAAATACCGGGGTCAATAAAGGGTCATGTAAGTTATTGCAGGAGCGGTTAGGACGTAATTTATTGTATTTTCCCTGTCGACACCATATACTTGAGCTAATAATTGGAGCTGCATTTGGCACTTTATTTGGTCCCACTACCAGTCCCGACATTCCACTGTTTCAGAGATTTAAAAAAGCATGGCCAAATATTGATCAGACTGTTTATAGGCCACTTGATGATCCACGAGTAGATGATCCAAGTGATCCATTCCTACAGGAACTAAAACATGCGACTGTGTCATTTCTGCAGAACATGTTGTTGGCTAAATCTGGTTACATGCCACGGGAAGATTACAGAGAGGTTACTGAACTTTGCTTGTTGATACTCAATACTTCTGTTTGTGACCAACCATACTCTTTTCGTGCACCAGGTGCTTACCATTTGGCACGCTGGATGGCTAAGTTGAATTATAGTTTCAAGATCTACCTTTTCAGAGACCAGTTCAAAGTAACACCCAAAGAACTGAAAAGTTTGAGAGAATTTTGTTTATTTGCGAGTCTCATCTATGTGAAAGCTTGGATCGCTGCTCCTGTGACTTGTGACGCTGCAACAAATGATCTTGTTCTATTCCGAGAGATCTGTCAGTATGCTCGCATTAACAAGGCAGTGGCTGATGCCGCAAGACAGAAGTTAGAAAAACATCTCTGGTATATTAGCCCAGAACTCATTTCCTTTGCCCTGTTTTCAGAGAAGGTTCCTGTAAGTGAGAAACGCAGCATAGTCAGAGCAATGTCTCAGGCTGGTGATGATTGGAGTGACAGGGCAATCAAACTGGAAGATTGCACTGACTTAGCGGTAAAAGAACTGCATGCGTTAGTGGCTGCTTCTTCAACCAGTGCACTGCGTTCCATTGGAATTGACATAAGCTTCTTGCATGTCGATCCGGAAACCTGGAACGATTTGCCTGCATATGTTCAAGCGAAGTCTGTTATTGGTGCCATAAAAGTAGTCAATGATAGTGCTGAACGTTCGGTGGCATTAATGTCTACATTTAACAAGTCTATAACTAAAAGTGAAACAGAAATGCAAACTCTTCTGCAGGTTGTTGAAGACAACAGAAAACGGATACCAGATTCACAGAAGAGTACATTGACATCATACAAGACACGTGGGTCCGCTGACTCTGCTGGGTCCAGTACCAGAACATAGTTTGTGAAGCGGTTATATAAATAATAACAGTGAACTAGTGACATTAGTGACAAAGTGTGACAACTGTGAGTGTGGCAATGATTACATTAATTGTAATTGTATTGTAATATGGTAATATTATATTGTATGTTACTATGTCCTAAACTTTGTCTTATTGTCTTTTATTTGCTATCATTGGAAAAATTGGACAATTTGAGCATATATTTCAGCTTGTCAGAATCGTGTAATTTTTGGCTCAGACGTTAAACTCATCAATAGGAACAAATTGAATCACAATGCATGATAGATTCATAGAAATTTTTTTTTTTGAACCACCCTACTGCAGCGTTAATAATTTGGACAAGTATTTTTTTTTTACTTTTACTAATGCTACAACGAAACTTTTGTCATAAATAAGATAGCCTTTCAAGTAAAGCTGAACAGCGGTTCATAATACCAAGCTTGATCTCTTCTGTTGAAGATTTCCACCAGCTGATAAGTATAGAATGTAATAATTTATTTTATTTTGGGAAGCGTGGTCGAGAGGCTAAGAACGCTTGAACTTGGCTTGGCTACCTATGAAGGGGGCTCGGAAAACCTCCCCACCCCCACTGGTAGGACCTTAGTGCTCTGAGCATGCTATAAGCATGAAAGTAGCGCTATATAAAAGCTATAATTATTATAGATATATCTGAAAAGTATTATACTGATAAATGTCTGTAAATGTAAAATTCAAATAATGTATTTATTGACACTCTTTCTAGTATTAATAATGTAATGTAATTTAAACACTTTTACAAAGATTTCTCTTGCCATAAACTATAGGTAATTTCCTTATTTCGCTATAAAATGATGTTTCCCTGTAAGCCAACTCTGCTCTTATATCTGCCTCACTATTCACGTAATATGCAGTTATATTAAAAGACAGTCTATAAACTTTTTGGTCATCAGTTTTATAACAGCGGCAATAATCTACAGTGTGATACTCACAGTCCTCTGGAATTTTTATAAAGTTAATCTGAAAAAAAGGTTGGAAATTTTTTAAATCGCAGTACTAAAAGAATACTAGATATTTTCATTCATTAAAAAAAATATACCCTTATTTCTTGACAGAAGCAGCAAATTATTAATATGCACAACTAATAATCTACAATCTGAACAACTTATAATCTACGATCTGAATAAGTTATTATCTACAATCTGAACAACTTTTAATCTACAATCTGAACATGTAAATTATGAGTGAGTGTGGTGTGAATGCACATTTTGTTTTTTTATACTTGCAATGTTTTGTTTGGTGTAATGCACACATTGTAAGACAAATTTCCTTACGGGCAATAAAGATTATTATAATTAATATTATCTAAGTAATATAAGTAATAATATTATTATTATTAAATTATAAAATAAAATAATTTCAAAATGAAAACTCGTATCAATTTTTCTTTTGATTTCAAAGTTGACAACTGATGATGCCGGTATGTTTCCATTGAAATCCACTTTGCCATACATGAGAATTCTGTCCTTCTCTTCAACCAGACTGATGTTACAGTTCTTTGTTTCATTGTAGGGAAAGAGTTGAATCCGTTGACAAAATACAACTGTTTGAGATAAAACAGATAAAGATCCTTTCATGTCATTTTTTACGCTCAGTAATTAACATAAAGCAAACAAGGTTACAAAGACAGTTTTTGTGGAAACACAAACTCAAAATCGGCCCCCAAAGCGGTTCACCCAGGCAGGTAATAAGGCAGGTTTTAATATTTTCAAAAAGAACATCAGAATGAAATTATATCAAAGACAAATGACAGAGAATAATGAAGAAAGAAGGTTGACAGATCCTGTGTGGTGTCCCAGCAGACCAAAGGATAGGTGAAAGTGAATCTGAAGTTAGATGTGAACCTGGCCTAACCGATATCTTATAATGCGTTTCTAATTTGATATAATTGTTTTGTAAAGGGTTAATCTCTTATTCAAATCCTCATGAAAAAAAAATTTCCGTAAAAAGAATATATTTAAAAAACAGTTATGTGTACTATTACTGTGTTTCGGCAATGAATTTCACGCTATAATATAAAAAAAAAACTACTTATAAGCTGTTTTTTAAATTATATCCAACTTATATGCATACTAAATATATTTTTTTCTCTTTAAAAAAAGAAAACTTTTTTGTGTGTAATGTAGTGGTTATTATGACAGAACTTACATAACTTAGCAATACAAATGCAATTAAAAAATGTGAAAAAAATCTTAAAGCATTCTCTTGGGTGTGTTGAAATAGAGCCTCCAGTGTTTATTACTATTCATACTGAATAGTTGTAAAAGTGGTGTATATTTATAAAAACAACTGCTTGCATATGTGATTTTTCAGAAAGGAAAAAGTAGCCGTTGCATCAGAACTTTGAAGGGTCTAAATATCATGGTGTCAGATTTTCACTATATTTTCTAGTTTATGAGATCTAAACGGGACGGACGGACGGAAAGGGACACACTTTCCACACAAAACCCCTTTCGGGGGTCGCTAAATAAAAGGCTATTCCTCTTTCTCCTGTTAAATAATGATAATATTTTTCGCTTTAACTGTGGCCTTTTGTATTGTGTTTACTTTTAGCAGTGATATATGCAATGTGACTGTGACGTAGGTAATAAAATTGGAATAGAAATATAGTGCTTTTTGTAACAAAAAAAATAGCTGCCGGTACTCAGTGATGGATTGCCTAACTTAAAACTACTGATAAATTAATAATATACGTTAAAATACAAGAAAAGTAATCATTTTTCCCTCACATTGAAAAAGATGCCGGTATGCCGGTATGAGAGAGAGAGAGAGCACTATATATATATTAATGTAATATTAGGGTTAATGTGTTTGCGGCCTACTGACACACGCGACTCAGGCTAATCACACAGGTTAACGACTATCAATAGACAAGGGACAGTACTGATATTAACCGCAAATATGACTCGTGTTATCGTCAGGTGATCGAAAGCCTCCACGGACAAGGGACAGTGTGTAAAGAAAGGACAGTTGAGTCCAGGACGGCCCGACAGTAAGGACTGTGCGGTAGAATGTACCTCCTCAAAAATGTAGCTGTACGAGTCTAGAAGTAGACAGAGAAAGACTTGTAGTGTTTAGTAGACAGTTCGTAGTTTTAAAGCATTTGAAATTAGTGTAGCCCATTGTGTTGTATTGGCAGTTGATAAAGTAGTTGTCATTAAACTGCTACATTGCTATTAAAAACTCTTGTTGTCAAGTTCTTGTGTTAGATGTGCTGTCTTGCTAGCAGTGTTTGCAAAAGTCCTTATATAGAAGATCGTAATAGTATATATATATATATATATGTATATATATATATAAAGAGAGATAGATAGATAGATAGATAGATAGATAGATAGATAGATAGATAGATAGATAGATAGATAGATAGATAAGAAAGATAGATAGTATACATTAGACCTATAAGATAGATGTTAATTTTTAAGTCACACAATAAGTTGAATAACTGTCAGAAAGCTCATCAAACAGAACACTATTCTATAATGAGCTCTCAGAACGTGTCACGCTTACCTATCACAGTGTTTTGTAAAATACAAAATGTATAAAATTGTATGTACAGCCTCATTTACAATGTAGTTTTTCTACCATTGGCTACATAAATCATTCATCATCTTTAACGGATGTCCACACTTTCAGTTTTGTAGATCTGTATAACCTATATAAATCATATTTCATTTCTATTTTATTTAAAGTATGATTAAGTGGGGTTGGAAGCTAAATAAATACCTCTTCAATATAAAAAAGCAAATTACACACTCAGAAATCTTTGAGAGTAACCAAAGGGGTTTTAAGTTTAACCCCCCCCTCCCCATCAGCGGGGTTGGAAGCTAAATAAATACCTCTTCTATATAAAAAAAAAAATTACACACTCAGAATTCTATGAACGTAGCCAAAGAGGGTTTTGAGTTTAACCCATCATCGGAGTTTGATAATAAAAAAAAATACCTCTTCAATATAAATGTAAATGTCACACTAAAATTATTTGAGCTTAGCCAAGCCAAAGAGGGTTTTGAGTTTAACCCATCATCGGGGTTTGATAATAAAAAAAAAATACCTCTTCAATATAAATGTAAATGTCACACTAAAATTCTTTGAGCTTAGCCAAGCCAAAGCGGAGTTTTGAGTTTAAATTCTCTATTCCAGATGGCTTTTTTTTTTAGTTTAAAATGTTTAAAATCCCCCTACATAGAGTTTTGAGGTTGAAAACCCCTCCCTTCAATATTATTCTAAAGCAAACTACACTCATCAAATTCTATGAGCGTAGCTAAATAGGGTTTAAAAAAACAACTCCAGAGATATTTTAGTTTTAAAAAATCGACAATAAATGATTTTGATGATAAAACTTCCCCTTTCGATATAAAATCTAAAGCAAACTACTATCACCTAATTTCAAGAGCGTAGCCAAGTGAGGTTATAAGATTTCTACCAGTGGCTGGACTGCATTAATAAAGTTCAGGGGATAGTCAACAAAGATGGCTAAGACAGATTTTAAAAATCAGTTATAAAGATCGGGTGTCAATCAAGGAAATGCTCTGCTGAACTGGGAGTCGACCCCTTGGTAAGGTTGTGACAGAGCGTTGCATGAGGTTTGCGGGACATGTATTCCGACAAAAGGAATTACGCATAACAAGAGTTGCAATGACATGGAGGCCATTACGAGGAAATTGCAAACAGGAATATCCTAGTACAACTTCACGCCACACTTTTATATAGGCTTCAGAGCAGGTGGGAAGAGACTTCAGACATTGCCAGTGTCAGATTTTTGTTGAAACAGCTTGCCGCCCAATGAGCCGAACGGTGCGGGAGTATCTTAGTGAGTGAGAATAGCACAAGTTTTGCAATAAAGCTTTTTAATAGCAGAAAAGGAAGTGTAGATACCTCAGAATATGAATTTTTTAGGCTTTCAATACCGAAATAGTTCTTTGCGGCGGGGCTGTCTACAAATGGTACACTAACTCAAAGAAGAACACATTCTAGGGTGTAATAAACGTCTTCCGAAAGAATAAAGAGTTAGAATGTAATAAAGATTAATTATACACACACACATATCATGGGCGTAGCCAGTGGGGTTTGGGGGTTCAACCCCTCCCCCGAAATGATCTATTCTATATAATTCTTAACTAGACCTAGAAATTCTAAATCTAGAATTTACAATGATTTTAATTAGAATATAAATCCAGATTTAGTGTAAAAAAATCTTGATTTAATGGAAAAAAAACTAGAGTAGAAAAAAACCGTAAGCCTAAACCACACGGCCAAGTTAGACTAAAATGTGTTTTTATCTATACAAGAACGTTGGCGAGCTTTAAAAAACATTAGTGGAACGAGTTCTTATTAACATTTCATTTAAAGAATTTATTACATGTGACGTAAAAGGAAAAAAATCCTTTACGTCACACGGCCTAGTTAGACTAAAAATATCTTTAACAATACGAGAACGTTAGCGAGCTTTTGCATGGCCGGCCTTAGGCGCCTGCAACCTATGCGACCGCAGTGGGCCCCGCACTTTCATAGGACCCGCACTTTCATATGGCCCGCTCTAATTCAAGTTGTAGAAATTATTTAATTAAACTATTTTATAACTTCAAAGTAATTTCCCGCGCCCTCCTGTCGATTAACCAGGAGCACTTTTATAATACACGCAATTTCATAGGACCCCCGTTTTCATAAGACCCGCACTTTCATAGGACCCGCGCTAATTCAAGGTGCATAAATTAATTAATTAAACCATTTTATAACCTAAAACAGATTTTCCGCGCCCTCCTGGTGATTTACCAGGAGCTCCTGGAAATCTCCCGAAATCGTAAAATACACGAACAAGTTCTGAAATATACTGAAATATATACACGAAAATTGTCATTTTGGGTGTCATTCAATATGGAAAACGCCAATCTTACGCGAAGCATCAAGCCTCAGCCGTAATTGTGTAATCTATTAAAGAAGCTTCTCGCGCCTCAAATTAATGAAGAATTACTTGAGGTTAACAATTCTCAAAGATAGATTGAAACATTTGGTAATTATTGCTATTGAGCGTGATCTATATAGGAAACATGATTATTATGATATACTGTATGGCTCATAATGTCATTCTGCACGTAGTACAGAATGAATAAAATGCATAGACGAATTTATTTTCTAATACAAACTCTTAAATTTGACTTATTGTCCGCTTCCCTACCCAAACTTGGCCCCGCGAAATCCGTTTCGAATAGGGCCCCACAATGTTTAAGTCCGGCCCTGCTATTTAGTGTTTGTAAAATGTTTTACATGTTTCGGATGTTCCTTCAGAGTTGACGATAGTTTACTTCCTAGTCCAAACCTCCTGTATGGGATGGGAGCAGGCAGGGTTTGACAGTCCAACGCGCAGCCATCCGTAGCGAGCTGTGAAAACGTGTTCTCCCCCCCCCCCCCCTCTTAATTTTTTTCGTGTGGTGACTATCCGCAGAATTAAGAGAGTGATCTTCCCTTTACTTCTCGTCTGACCTGATTAGGGAAGAAGAGAATTATATATAACGATTAGTGCACCGAGTACTTATGAAAATGTCATTTAAAGAATGAATTCCATGTGCCGTAGAAGAACAAAAACACATGACGTCACACGGCCTAATATATAGTTAGATTAAAAATGTCTTTATTAACACGAGAGAGAGAGAGAGAGAGCTAACGAGGGTACATTAATTTGGAGGAAACTGAGTTCTTATAGTACTTCATTTAAAAATGTGTGACCTATATATATATATATATATATATATATATATATATATATATATATATATATATATATATATATATATATATATATATATATATATATTGTTACGTATTTCTGAATCTTCTGGCTAAATGTACTAGTAGTCACACAAATAAAAATACTGTAAAGAACTTGACGACTAAACTTTCAGCCTCATATAACTTTATTGACTATTAACTCTAACAATTTGTTGCTGTAACATGTAGCGTAGAAGACTGTACAATATCTGTCAGTTTACAGTTAGCTATACTTCGTTGCAATTCATCTCTTCACTTCGTTGCTATTCATCTCTTCTCAACTTGCATCGAGCCGTATTCCACAGAACAGACCAACGACACACTTTCCAGTGTCGCTCCAGGTCTCCCAAAGCTGAACCAAGTCGCACTCAAGTCTACCGAATCAGAGCCGCACACGTCTTACATCGACTGTATCGACTGTAACGGCTCAAGTCCACTGTAGTTCGCTGTATAGACTTTAACGACAGTAGTCCACTCCAGTTAACTCTACCCTAGTTAACTTGCATCGAGTCGTACACATCTCTCCTCTAATGTCTCGCACAGTAGACAACAGTACCGACGACTCACTCACGACTGACTTTTTACATTAACTCTCTGGCTTATATAGAGTCCCTAATCTCTCCTCCAAAGTTGCACAAACACAGCCAGTATCATCTGAAACAACACGTGAGGAAACGTCACATCCTGTCTTTGTTTATACATATAGATTCCAGAAAACATCGGCTGCAGTGTCATCTTGCCGGGGTGACAAGTTGTGACCTTTATCTGTCACTGGACATTGCTAGTACCTTCTGGAATAACACGTAAGGACACGTCACATCCTGTCTCTGTTTATACATGTACATTCCAGAGAACACCCGATGCTGTGTTATCTCGTCGGGGTCACACGTTAACCTCTTCCTGTCACTGGTCATTTGTAACAATATATATATATATATTAAGCATTCTGTCTATCAGTTTGTCTGTCCGTCATGTTTATATCGAGAAAAAAAGAAGACTAATGGCTGTTGTAATCTGATTAACTTTAGATTTCCTCCAAAACAGAGAAATAGTTTTAAGTATATATTATAGATTGTTCCGAATGTTTTATATATATATATATCAATATATATATTGGCAGCGATTTGTAAGATTATTAATGTTTTGTAGGTCGATTTCTTTTTCAAAACTAAATCCGGAAAAAATTTTTACCGATTAAAAAACGTTTTCTATGTTTAAGCAAGAAAATTAAATGTAAAACAAGTCTAACAACCCCAATATCGGCTTTTCCCCTTACGGAGCCACTAAAAGTGATTTTCAATAGTCGTTACTAGTAAATTACATTCTTATTTTAAAATACTGAGCAACCTATTGTTGATACTTTTGAAAAAAAATTATTTGACATACATTTGTTTTAAGTTGAAAATACGGAACGATTTGATATCGATAATTAAACTTATGCCACTGCAACCTATGCGACCGCAGTGGGACCAGCACTTTTATAGGACCCGCGCTAATTTTAGGTGTATAAATTATTAAATTAAACCATTTTATAACTTATAACAGATTTACCGCGGCCTCCTGTCAATTTAACAAGAGGTCCAGGAAATCTCTTGAAATTGCAAAACATACGAAAAAGTCCTGAAAATATCCGTAAATAATAACAATCTTTTGAAAACTCCTACAAATCTCCTGAACTATATAGACGCAAATTGTCATTTTGGTCTGTCATTCAATATGGAAAACGCCTATCCTACGCGCGATAAAAAAAAGTCATTATGCAATATCCGCAATTGTGGAATCTAGTGAAAGAAGCTTCTCGCGCTTCAAACTAATGAAGAATTACTTGAGATCAACAATTCTCGTAGACAGATTGAAACATTTGGTGATTCTTGCTATTGAACATGATCTATGTAGGAAAGATATTTTTTATGATGTACTGTATGACTTCACTACACGTAAGGCTCGTATCAAGGAAATTAATAAATCATTTAGTATATTTGTATACGCCAAAACCTAATAAATAATTAACAGTAGTATGACTTAAAGCCTGGCTAGTCTCGCTCTAATACCGATAGCCCTACACAAATGTATACTGGTACTTAAAACGAAACGGTGATGCTCACTTAAGTAATTTTTTTTTTCTGAAAGCAGAAGCATAATTTATTGAGCTCTATCGTTTATAAAAGTCAAAGAATGACAATTGACAACTTTGTCAAAACTATCGCATCATCAACCTCACGATCCATCCCAAAAGGTCATATTTTATATCCGTCAGAAATCTATAGGAGGTAAATTAATTCAGAAGCACAAGCGGGTTTTAGATAAGATCGTAGCGCAGCAGAACAAATCCAAAACCTCATGATACTCTGTAAGAATTATCTACAACACCAACATAATCTTTTTCATGTCTTTATTGATTTTAAGAAAGCTTTCGACAGAGTATTTAGCTTAGAGCATTTTGGGCGACAATGTAAAAGTACAATAAAGATTAAACAAAATAAATATAATTCAGAACCTATAAAAGCAGGCTACTAGTTCGGCGTACTGCAATGATAATATTGGGGACTGGTTGAAAACCACGGTGTAAGACAAGGCTGCCTACTTTCACCAACGCTTTTCAAAATCCTCCTTGAAAGGATTATGGAAGATGCTCTCGACGTCCCCAAAGGTTCTGTAAGCATTGGAGTATTACAAACTTGCGCATCACGGACGACAGATGATCTAGCAGGGACAAAAAAACAAACTAGCTGACTTGGAGGATGCGTATTGTCGTTAAAAAATTGTCATTGCCCTTTTTTTGCTTATTTCTTTACTAAATCTTTTTGTCACACTAATTTAACTTTTTATATTGAATAAATTAAGAACTTCTCTCCCCCACAAAGAAAAATAAATTATTTATTATTTGTAATAAATCTAGAATCAATCACTCGTGAAAGATTGATTATACTTTATATCTGTTTTCAAAATATAATATTTACAAAACACACAACCGTCGAGCTTTTGTTTTCTTTCATGAAATCATACAAATGAGTTTTGTGTCTGACACATTTAACAAATCAAGTGTATGACGCAAGCTAGGCCCTTGATAAACTTGACCTTTCATCGAAGGCAAGAACTCCAGTAGTCAGGAATGAAATGTTTCCCTTTCCTATACGAACTATTTGTAGGGTCTTAGTTAGTATTATAATTGGTAATTGTTTCTGATGTATGTTATAAAAATATCTTCTTCTTCCTCTTTCTCATTTTTATGTTGGAGCGTTCAGATGACTAGATCAATATATGAGATGAACTGTTGAAGTGGTTTCCAAATCAGGGAGCTCTCTATTTAGTTTTCTTTCCATTGGGATGTTTTGTGGCCAGTGTCTTGTATTGGCCTCTTGGTAAAGAGAGCAGTTTTGAAGGACATGATCAGCATTCTCTGGTGACACTCCACTTGGGCAGATTTCAAAGGTTCTAATTTTGAGCTTCCGGAAAATAGGTTCTATTATTATGTTATGTCCGGTCCTGAGTCGAAAGATTAGACGTTGATCTTGTCGGGATAGCTTATATAGACGTCATCTTTCTTGTGATTTGGAAATATCTAAACTTGCCCTTTTTACCTGCATTTCGTACCAAACAGCGAACCCTAGAAAACAAAATTTTATGTATTATATATTTTCTTCTTGTAATGCTGTTAAAAGTAATTTTAAACTAACATGTAAACAATGTCTATTAGCTCAAACCTTACCTAAGATTTTCTTTGAGAAATGTTGAGATGCACCTTCAAGTGATTCCATACAAATAAAACTATGCAGAACTTATCTTTCTTTTATATTTTAAAGGAAAACAAATCAAAACGGGATGTTTTTTTATGATCACAATTGTAAAATGATCTTATGTACCTCTTCCCTCCCTCTTTCTGGAATCTAAAAATATTTAAAAGGGAGTGTGGTAAAACAAAATGTGATTTACAAAGCTGTATATAGTTTTTTTTTGTTTCAAGTATCAATAGCGGTTTCAACCCTATAGACGTTTTAACGACAGCAAACAAATTTAGACTGAATTTCTCGCTTCCTTTTTTTGAGGCACCGGTGTTAATAGTTATATCTTGTGTGTCCGTCCGTTGGTGTATTATGTTTTGATATTAAAAACTAGAAAAGATATTAACAATACTATTTCATGATATTTTGAAAGAATTATAAGCTTAGAATGCTATCAATACTATTTGTTTTTTAAAACCAAACTTTGTCTTTTCTAAAATAGTGAGTTATAGTGAGATACGATTGGGAAAGATTACGGTCACACTGAACATATCTCCATACATATCTCATAGCAAGTCTCATTTGTATGTAGAGAAGTATGGTTAAGGTTTGTTTCTTTATTATACTTCAATGTTTCGCTTATTTTGATGAATATAATATTTTTTTTACCTATATTGCTTTCCAAGCAGATGGCCAATTGTTGAAAATTGAACGCACTAGAGTCTTGTACAAAACACAAACTGTCTTGATATATTTTTTTTAAAATTTTCTTTTTACTTTCTAATGACACAAACAGACTAGAAATACTGGAATGAAAAAAATATTTTAACCTACAAAGAAAAATGAAAAAACAAACAAGGTTATAAAGACAGTTTGTGTGGAAACAAAAACTAAAAATCTGCCCACGAATTTGTCCACCCAGGCAGGTAAAAAGTCAAGCATAACCATTGTTCGCAGGTGGTCGAGTTAGAATTTCTATTCGCCGTCTGCGTTTGTCCTTGGCAGCGGATTTTTTTCGGTCTCACATGTGTATCCCGCGGCATTCGTGAGTGAGCTCCAGCTGTCGTAGAATGAAATATCTAATTGATGTCATTGTTTTGTCAAGGGACACCAGTTCTTATTGCTTAGGACAAAACACATTTTTTTGTCAAGGGACACCAGTTCTTATTGCTCAGGACAAAACACATTTTTTTGTCAAGGGACACCAGTTCTTATTGCTTAGGACAAAACACATTTTTTTGTCAAGGGACACCAGTTCTTATTGCTCAGGACAAAACACATTGTTTTGTCAAGGGACACCAGTTCTTATTGCTCAGGACAAAACACATTTTTTTGTCAAGGGACACCAGTTCTTATTGCTCAGGACAAAACACATTGTTTTGTCAAGGGACACCAGTTCTTATTGCTCAGGACAAAACACATTGTTTTGTCAAGGGACACCAGTTCTTATTGCTCAGGACAAAACACATTGTTTTGTGAAGGGACACCAGTTCTTATTGCTCAGGACAAAAACACTTCCATAAAAAAACAAATTCCTTTAGTTAGTTATTCTATATGTCTGGTGCCGGGTTGCAGTTCACGCGATATGAAAAACTACTTAGTATTGTTGTTTTAACTCTTTCTCTCCTTTATCATTTAACACGTTCTGATGGAATCAACGTTGGTATCGTCAGTCAGGAGAAAAAGAGTTAAATTATGTCCAACTTATATGCATACTAAATAGATTTTTTTCTCTTAAAAAAAGTAAACATCTTTTTTTGTGTGTAAATGTAGTAGTTATTAGGACAAAACTTACTTAACTTAGCAATAAAAATGTAAAAATAAAAAAAAATAAAAAATTGAGATAAATATAAAACCGTTTGCATAAATGTGTTAAAAATTTGGTAAAATATCATCACCCCTACTAAAGATCATCCTGTGTTTGTTTCATTAATAGTGAATTGCTGTAAAAGAGGTGTATTTTATGAAAAAAACTGCTTGCATAAGTGAGTTAAAAAAATAAAAATAAAAAAAATTTTCGCTTTCAGAAAGGAATAATGTAACCGTTGCAACAGAACTTTGAATATATATATTTGAATAAATATTATAATATCGGATCTGCACTATCTTGTCTAAGTTACGAGATCTAAACGATACAGACGGACGGACGGACAGATATTCCAAACAAAACTAATAGCGTCTTTCCCCCTTTCGGGAGCCGCTAAAATAGAATGACGTCATACCGTTTCTATTTTCTAGATGGGCGCTAATTTCACATATTATGTATGGGTTTGGGAATGTCTTTTCAAAATAGAGGCCTAGTAGCACATGAAGAAATACAATAATAGCCTCAGTCATTTTATGACTGAAGGCGCCAAAGTCTAAATCTTATCTCGATTTTTACGACCCAAAGTTATTATGACCATATGTCTTCTGTAGTAGTCTTGAAAGCAAGCCTGTCACACTGCACAATGAACCTTGTTGAGAGTTTGAATTTCTCTTAAAATTTAATGAATACTAGGATTTATAAACTTTTTTTTTATCCCACCCCCTTCCCATTTCTTCCCCATAATTCCTGGTTAAGCGAAAGTACACACACACACACACACACACACACACACACACATATATATATATATATATATATATATATATATATTACATCTTTTAATATTCCAATGATATGCATATAGATAAAGAACTAGATGTAGTAATCAATGTTCAAAAGTTTCCTTAACATTAATTTATTAAACTCTTAAATCAATTAAGTATTACATTCGGAAATTCACGAACGCAATAGTCCTTTCAAAAACGCAATTGTCCTTTGAAAACATGCTATAGGATCTAGACCTAGATATACACTGCAGCCAAATGTATTTGTATTTATTTTTACTTTGAACAATTCTAACTTTTCAACTAAGAGTTTTCCCCGTGTGGCCAAAGAGCTAGTCATTCTTTGATCGACCGATTTACATCAAATTATTTTTTTAGATCTTTACACGCATATCTTGCAGAAAAAATATTTTGCAAATTTCTAGCTAGCACAGACATCAATGTCAGCCCGGGTACATTCAAAAAACAAACTCTGCTGTGTTAGTACATTTGTCTTTCTCTTGCAAACTCTTCATGGGTTTAAGCGACTCTACATCTGCTTATCCGAATTGCAATCCTGCTGCATACATTAGACACCAAGTCGGGACACTGAAATCTAAATGTTCTTAAGTGAGGTGATTACGTAGTTGCTAAATAAAGAGTTGCAGTTTTGTTGCAGTTTTGTTTACAAAGGCGCTTGTGTCATCCTGCACATGCAAAATCATTTTTTTTCCCTATGGTGCTCATTTCATGTAGATATAATGTGATGGCACTTAGAAAACCAATACGTTTAGGCACTTTTATTGTAAGTCTTAAACATTTCAGTGTCTCATAACAAACAAATAGTTAAAGAAGCTTTCATGTGCTCAAACAGCGCACTTCATTCTACAAAGAGACATCTTCATTTCTCACAGAAAATCTTTGAACATTTTGAGATTTAACGCTTTTTAATGTTAAAATATTTACACTGATAAACACATCAACATATTTTACATACAATCACTGACTTTTGTTTGGCTTCTTGATCTAATATTTTAGTATTTCCTATGTTGCTTTTGTTCAGGCCCTCTTTTTTTGTTACAATTCTTGCGTCATAACGCTGTCTCACCCAAGGATTCTCTCTTACATGTTTCTAATGTTCTTTCAGAGTCTGAATCTTAAGCAGGATTACGGGGAACGGCAACGGGCAGGGTATGATTCTGACCTAATGACAGTCCGGCGCGTATGCTGCACAACCAGGTAGCCTGTCACGTGTCTGTTATAGAGTGATCAACGTTACTGATGTGATAATTGAAAAAAAGCATCAACCTGGTAGTATAATACTACTAGTTTAATAACAAATAGTCAAACAGTGTAACAAATAATACTCAATAGCACTTTCTTATTTAGATCATAACAATCTCCCTTTGTTTGACTTACTCTACTGTTTACCAATGTCTACATTGTGATACATTGTGCAAAATGTCTTGCGCAGTGCAGATTCGTAACAATACAAATCCATAGCTTTATGTACCTGCGAAAGTTTCCATAAAATGCATACCATAGTTTGTTAGCTAGCTAGAATAGGTTTATTGATTAAAACGTTTCCTATAGAGATTATTCAAATAAGATTTATTACGCTTGAATAAATCATGGTTATAAGTGTTTCCCAATGTGTAAGCCATTATTATCTTCACTAGCTGAAATCACGTGAATGAAAGTACGCTTGTAAACATAATTTATCGTCTTGTGTGGGGTGGGGGTTACTTAACAAGGCCACGTTGGTATCAAAAGGATGTTTGTTTTCATTAAGTTTTCCTGTGTTAGTGTCGTAATGTGTGTGTTTTTTTTTTATTACTCGAGTCTAAGAGTCTTTATTTTTCTTGTTTTTTTCCCATACAAATGAGTTACACTAAATAAAACATTTCAACTTTGCATTTATCTATCCTGTAGTCTGTTGTCTGTTGGAGACTTTGAGCACCACGCAAGGTTTGTCGACCATCTTTCTCCAATTATCTCTGTCTTACGCATTGCATATAACCTTTTTCAGCTTTTATATTGTCTTCCCATCGCTTTCTCTGTCTGCCTTTTCTTTGACCTGGTACTGTTCCCTGAATAAAGGTCTTTGCGAATCCCGAAGACCTTATAATTTGTTCATAGAGTTTTAGCTTTCTTTTTTTTGACAGTAGTTAGAAGGTCATCATGGCGTCCAATTACTGCAGTAACCCTGTCTCTAATCTCATAGTTTTTGATGCGGTCTCTGAATGTGATTCCTAGGATACTTCTGTAGCATCTCAATTCCATAGATATGATCCTCCTCTCTAGCTCTGCAGTCAGCATACATGACTTGCAAGCATACAAGAATATGGCTATGACCAGAGAACACATCAGTCTGATTTTGGTGTAGATGGCTATGCCTTGGTCTTTCCATTTTGAGTTTAGCAAGTGCTGCTGTGGACTGAATTAATAGTCTTGTAATATATAAAGATAAGTAACATATTTAATCAAGATACAACAGTAACAAATCCTAACAAATTCAAATAACTAGAAAGTATAATGCAAGTTCACACAAGAGATTGACAAGCTTGGCTAAGACTCAATAATGCTTAGATAGATGCTTACCATGTGTTTTGTTAATATATAAAAATGTAGACTAGATATTTTAATAAAAGTATATTCTTAATTTCTTTCATTAGTCTTGAAAGGTTGGCTCCTGCTTGTTATAGACGATCGTTGGCTTATAGCACCAAACTGCTAGTAGAAAACTAAACCACTCTACGCATAATATATCTTGACTAATAAAACTTCAAATAACTAGAATAACTTGTTGGTGAACGAAACTAAATGTGAACTTGTATTGTGGTATAGACAAAATCAAGTTGATATGAGATACAATAAATGTATCAGACTTGAGTAATAACATTTTTTTTAAACAAAATCACTCTACAATAACACAACGTTTTAGTCACACGTTCTGGAGTCTTCAGTCCTAAGACCAAGTGACGACAATAGCACCTGTCATGCATTATTCACAACCAACCGTTAACCTCTTCCCCACAGTCACTAAAGAAACATACAATTACATACACGCACACACACACTCCATAACACTGCTTAACTACTGTAACATCACAACAATTTTAGCTTGAGGCAAGTGAAATTTAAATAGATTACGATATATATCTTGAAGCTGAAAATATTAATATAATATAATAATGCCCTATTGAAAAAACTGACCAACATTGCATTGAACTTTACGAAACATTGATTTTTCCAAGAAAATATTTATTTCTAAGCTATTTTTAGCCAATTTATTACATAGATGAGGACACGTGTTGGCAGACAGGCTATAATAGCAGTCTTTATACCAGTAATTGTAACTACTTACAGAGAGTATGTTTCACTCCTAGTGAAAGTCCCAGAGGCGATAAAACAATTTTCGACGAATGTACCATGCCACTGCTCTGGAACTACAACCCAAGTTACAGCCTCATAAACACCATCAGTTGGACACTTTTTTCAACCTCAAAGGCTGAAGGACAAATCAGTATTTCACTTAGCCCCACGTATGAAGTTCTGGATTTAATAATGTGTCACTTATGAAGTAAACTAAATCATCCTCTGCCTGTGATCTGTTTATTTGCCTTCTTTGTTATAGTATCAAAATCTAATAACAATCTGAAAGTGGCGAGGACAATGGGAAATGTCCAATTACCACACGACATGTAACTACAATCTGTATTGTCAATAATATCTGAAATAAAGAAAAATAATGCGAAATAATCTCTATAGGCTTAGCTAGTGCTTCTGTGGTCTGAATTAATAGTCTTTTAATATAAAAAAAGATAAGTGACACATTTGATCAACAGACTACGATAATTACGATTAACTACGACAAATAAACTTGTGAAATACAAAATTCAAATAATTGATCCAAAACGTACATATGAGTAATGTGAGAACTACGAGTTGTGTGTCCAGCCTACCTTCCTAGTTGCTGAGCTAAACTAGTGTCTTGTATTGTATTGAAAACGAGTTAATCTTTTAACTTAAAACAATGTCTAACTCTTATTTTATGTTGAGTTCACTTCAAAGAAATATTTTTAGAGCCCCAAATTTAACATCATCATATTATAACTTTTTATTTAATAAAATTTCATTTATATAATTAACGAAAAATATTTAGACAACATGAATAGTAATTAAACATAGGCTTACCTTCCCTGATACTGTTTGTGGCTACCTTTAAGTCAAGAAAAGGTGCGCCTCGTTATAATAAACCATTTGATATAACGTCACATTTTCATGAGCTGTTGTGTTCAGGTGGTTTGGTTAATTAAAAAATCAACAAGAAATGCATTAGGGCCTTAATACAGGGATCTCAAGTTGTAAACTTTGATATAACCGAAACAGCCTAATTGTTGCCTATTTTATTTTGCTAAATACATGTATGAGTGTTTCTTATGCACTAAGAATATTGGTTCCAATCTTATCACTGGATGACTGACCTCGATCAATTCTTAATATATCATCAAACAATTCTAATTATATCTGGATGTAAGTATTACATAATCAAAAGTCAAGTGTTACTTAGTCAGCATCTGTCAATCAAATCCACCTGCTAAGTGGCTCGCTTGAGTTGCCAATATGTGTGAATCGTGTAAGATATCTATAGTAATTTAAAATTGTGTGTGCGCCATGCACTGACGGATCACTATGTGAATGGGGGGGTGAGGTGAGGTGTCAGTAGGGGTGATCACCACTTCCCACTTCAAAGTTTTTGAATTCGCCAGTGGTGCTAGTTAGATGCATATTTAGTATCTGATTATAATAAAACGTTTTGTTTCAAAGGAGTTCAATATGTTCTTTGTGTGTACACTGCTTAAGAATAAAAAAAATGATCTCACATAGGACTAATATAATCTAATGATGAGCATAAAAGTGGAAAGACTATACATTATTAATACTGTAATAGAAGTACTAACAACGTTAGAAGACCAAATGAAACAACAATCATGCCAACACTTCTATTTGGTATGGAAGGAGGGAGGATAGTGAGTGTTGTTTATATCTTTTGATATTCTTGATGCTTACCGAACAGGTGACCTGAGTTCCGCATCAGAATTTGTTATAAACACAAATTCTCTTTATAATCATGTTTTTACATCAGCTACACATTTAGTTAAAGTAGAATTACCTAAATAAGAACAAATATTAAATCCTATTTCGTCTGTAATAACACTTGAATTCAATGCAACGCTTGCTAGTAGACTTTCCTCACAGTTGCAAGAGTGTATTAATGTGCTATTTCCTTCTAGAAAACACTTCCTCTTCCCTGGGATGATCTTTTTTACTTTAAATACAAAGTAGATGTTATATGCATGTTTACGAAATTTGATAAGTAATGAAGACAAAAGCTTATATAATGCAAAGAGAATCTGTGGGTAATACAGTTTATTTTAGTATTAGTCTCAGCCTATCTTTGTGCAATTGACGTACCGTTCTTAACAGATAATGTGACACTAATGCCATAAGCCATGTCTGTGTTGTCTCCAGTGATATTTGGATACATTGTTGTTTTCACCTGGAAGGAATCTTTGTTGATGTCTAATGTTACGGAACACTTAGTGTTAAAATAGCTTGTGTTTCCTTGAACTTCATCCTGTGTGTACTCTATATCGGATAAAACCTTGAAACATAAATAATAATAATAATGTCAATCTTTTTTATCCATAAGGAAATTCGTCGTAGTCTGTACATTTTACCATACCAAACATTATAGCTAATTATAAATAATGGATCGGCTTAATAAAAGTATAACTCTTCTCTCCGCAAAGACGCTTACAGCGTTGAATTGTTTTTGCCCTAATGTAAATGTTCTAAAATTTAACTTTTCTTTTTTTTTTCTTTACATGTCTTTAATTGCTTAAAATCTTATTCCTAATAGTGTCCCATTAATAAACATCTAGAATATATGACTTGCATGGCATTGGCATAAATGTTTGCAAATCAAGGCTCTGAGATTTGTTGGAGAAAAATTGGAATATCATATACCTTTATTTTTAATATTATTGCATTATTGACCACTTATAGTTATTTTAAAATTTATAAAACTCATACTTTCATTTTATCAAATGAACATAAAGCTTCTGGGAAAAGGTTTACGACATTGCATGAAATCTGAAGGCTGTGATCCACATCGGCAAAGTCATATGTACAATTGAAAAAGTCTAGCTGAGCTAATAGAAGATAAATTAAATTTAATTGAACAGAATTTAAATGTAAAATTATTGTACAACTTTTTATTAACTTAAAGATACAATTTCAAATTTACGAAAAAAAAAATAGAAGTTACAGTTTTGAAAGACTCGTGGTGATTTAAGTGCTCTCTCTCTCTCTCTCTGTCTCTCTCTATCTCTAAAAACGTCTGTAATCGATAAGCTAAGATATGAATCAAATTTTGATTATAAAACTTGTATCAACACAGAAGTCTGTTTGTCTCCCATTTCCCGTACACAGATCAACCTGAAACTTTGCACAATTATTCATTGTACCTGACAAGACATGACTCGATCAATACAGTTATTTAATTAGTTTAATTAGTTATATAATTTTTGATGATTATTTATTTTTGTTTTAATATAGCAATAAGGGAAATAGCTTCTACTTAATGAGAGATGTGGATGTGTATATGGATTTCGTGCTCTCTTTCAACAAGCCAAGCAATGGTTAATGTTTTCAATCGCTTCAGAGGCCAGTTCTACTAAAAGGTGTTGATACTTAAATCTATTTCTTATAACCCTTCAGCCACACCATAAAAGGCATGAAGGCTTTATATGTATAATTCAGCCTTTGTTTTTCTTTTGTTATATACATGTCCAATACAAAAGTGAAAAAGAAACCAATCATGTTCTGCTTCTTTGTGTACTGAGGGCAGTCATATTCTACATGTCAGCTAACACAGCTTCACGCGACGGATGTACTTTAGGCACTAGCGGATCCAGAACTTTGGAGTGGGGGGGCGATTTTTTTTCCAAACCCTAACCCTAGCGCCCAGTAAACCCTAACCTTATGCATAAACGTGCGTACAGCATATATATATATATATAAATATATATATATATGAATAAAAAAAGCTGTGTTTCTCAACCTTCGGCAAAAAAACCCCAGTCATGTTGAGGCCTTTCTTTTGCAAGCTTGGGGTCTGGGGAAACCCTGTATGCTTCTCCAGTGAGGTTCGAGGCGAAGCCCCGCCGCCAAAATCGTTTTCTTGCAATCTTCACTGCAGAAACGCATTCTCCTGACATCTACAGCTCATTATTCATCAGTGGAGTTCGGGGCGAAGACCGACGCCAAAAGCGTTTTCTTGCAATCTCCACTGCAGAAACGCATTCTCCTGACATCTACAGCTCATTACTCATCAGTGGAGTTCGGGGCAAAGCCCCGACGACATAAGTGTTTTCTTGCATTCTTCACTGAAGAAACGCATTCTTCTGACCTAAAGCTCTCTATTAAAAAAGGACCTTTTAAATAGTGTTGTAAACTATTCTAATATGAATTTATAGGCCCTTAATACATTGCAAATAAAACCGATTTGTTCCTTGAAAAGATAAGATACCCCACATATTTAGATTAAAGCTTTGAGGATCGCCGCCGAAGAAAAATTTATTCGATAAATAATATTCAATAAAATTCAACTGTAAATTGTGAGTTATAGTCCCAAATTTATGTAACTAGAAGATATCAGATTGAGTAAAGGTTGGAAAAGGCGACTAGGAAACAATTATCTTGATTTAGAACTCATCTCAATCGTGACTCTTGTACTGAAAAAATTCGTTTGAATTCTAACTTTTCCAAAGCAAAGTCTTTCTTAAAATAATTATGATAAATTCATGTGAAATTACATAAACTCTGTCTGGAAAGGGGAGGGGCGATAGAGTGAAAACGATTTATCCTCGATCCTTTTTATATTTTCTGCTAATAATGGCATTAGGCATTAAAAATAAGGGTGGTGCGAAAAAATTGAAAAGTAAAAAGTATTTGTTTGTCCGATGGGAGGAAGGCGATTGCATGTATCGCCCCTCCCACCTGATACAACCCTTTTTCATTGTTTATTTAATAATCATAAAATTTGAGATTAGAGTGTGGTGCGACATAATATACAATGGATTCACATATCAATACGTAGTTTATATTATATAGATATTCAACTAATTGTGTTCACAAACTATGACTTCTCCATAAAAAAAGTACCGCCCCCCGACTAAGAGGGCTAGAGTGGGGAGGGCAGTAGAGGCAATCGCATACCCCCCTACCCCATCGAATCGGCCAAAATACCAGAAGGGGAGCGACATAATATAAAATGTATATATTAATTCAACTAATTTTGTTCACAAACTATAATTTGTCCATCAAAGTAGGACCGCCCCCCTTCCCCACTCAAAGGGTTTATGTGGGAATGGCAGTAGAGGTATTTTCCCACCCCAATCGGTCAACAGGGGAACGACATAATATAAAGATCGGTTAAAATATCAATAACAAGTTTTAATCATAAAGATAATTAATTGATTCTTTTAGCAAGCTGTGATTTCTACAAATTGGACCGCCACCCCCCCACTCAAAAGTTTAGTGTGGGAGACGGATTGATGCCATCGCCCCCTTCCGACCCCACCAAATCGGCCAACATACTAGAAGGGGGGGGGGCGAAATAATCTAAAAATATGTTAAAAATATAAATAGTTAGTATATATTATTATAATAAATTCGTATACAAATTGGGTCGGCCGAGTGACTTTATGCAACACTCTAGCATTTCGTATGTTTAAGCACTATACAAAAGTAATACTATGAATAATTAGCGATACCTAAGTAGAAAAGAATAAGACTTACAGTAAATAAAAACTTGTCTAGTTAATGTTTCATCACAGGTAATTCCATATTCATTATACTCACATACTTGCCACGTTCCATATATTGGGAAGAAAGTGTTTCTAACTACATTTTCAAAATATACTCTTAGAATTCCATCCGTGATTTTTGTTACATTAAAGATATTATATTTAGTTTTGTTGATACACACACCTTTTCTACATAAGTACAGTATGATGTTATTACAACGTATAGATATGGTATTTTCAGTATCAATGTTACTAGATGCTATGTCAATGTCCATAGATTTAGAGACATTTTCTTGTAGGATAATAGTTTTTCCTCTATCAGTAAATTTACCTGAAATAAAATAATGCTTAAAATGATTTAGCAAAATAAATAAAAAAAAACGTTTATAAATCATCCAAATCTTATAAATGAAGCAGATAGATATGAAAATTCTTTAAATAATAACTACACATTTACAACTTTCCCTCTATCAGTATAATTTATTTTCTATTTGACAATAAACAAAATAATAATGTTTTGTTAAGTATAATTAATAAATAATTAAATATTTGTGTACAAGAATGGGAATAGGGAAAAAATATAATTTTCAACAGAAAGAGTTTAGTAAATATAATGTTGATTAAACAAATGCAATGTCTATAGGAGTGAAAATGTATGTATTGTTTTTATTACAAATTTTCATCTATGGCGGCAATTTGTTTTAAAAAGCTAGTTTTGTTTGTGTGTGTCCGGTGTACCACATATAGAAATGTTGTATTTATTGGTGCACGTTTAAACACTGAAAAATCATCAAATAGTTCATGGGTCTAAAAAACGAAAAAAAGTAAATTGAGAAATAAATGGATTTGTTGGCACAGTTCTCGAAAACATTTCTAAAGATTTTCTTACAAATTTGACAGTTGTTTTATACATATATATGTATATATATATATATATATATATATATATATATATATATATATATATATATATAGGAAAAGAATAAATTACTAATTATTAACATAAGCAAAATTCTAAGTTGACCGTTATAATTTTTTTAAAAGTGTAATAATCTAATAGTTCAATTTGGTCTGACGGTCTAGACAATCTTTATTTTGAACACACATACCTCAGTGGGTATTCCCGCATGTCTTTATTAAAAAGTTATACAAATAGAAGTTCTGAAACATTTTGCTTACCGTACTTTCTTCTTAGTGTGGATCTACCTTATTTGTATTTGTTATCACCAAATCTGAATGTGTCTTTTAAGGTTGTCATATTAAGAGCAAAGTAATCTCTCTGTTACTGGCAAAGTGCCAAATCCGGCATTCTATACAATGCCTAAAAACTCCAGGCAAAGAAAAATAAATGATTTCTCCATTGTCTACTTTCCTTGGGCATGTTGTTTATTATGTAAATCTCTCGTAATTGTATTACTTTTTATTTCACGTCATACATTCATTACATTAAGTTAAGACATCTAATTGGAACAAATTATATTTCTATTGAAAAAGAAAGTAATATAAATATTTTAAAAGAGCAGCTTTAAAGAGATTAATGCATTTATTTCATTGTTCTAGCGGCTGTATGTACACAATTTCACCCTACCTCCCATCCCCCCCCCCCCCATGTCTCTGCATCTTTTGATTTCTTATATTAGTCTAATAAGAAGAAACTAAACAGTTTTATATTTACTAATGTGTAGGACGTAAAACTATATTAAAATACGATTAGTTGATTTAAAGAATTCTTACACATTAATTGAAACTTGATATTGCACCTTACTTAGGTTTGCGTTAGATACTCCCGCGCCGTTCGGTGCATTGGGTGGCAAGATGTCTCAATAAAAATCTGTCACTGATAGTATCTAAAGCCTCCTTCCACCTGGATACCACTGTTCTGAGGTACTCCATGAAAATGTGGCACCTAGTTATACGAGGACGTTCCAGTTTGCCCTTTTCTTGTATTGAAAATGCCAATGAGAGGAAACAAATTGCATCCAGATAGAAACAACTGTTGTATGTTTGTTGTTAGCTTTTCCGTTTGTACGTCATTTTATTTATTAAGTTGGCAACATTGAAGTTCAATTTAGTTCTAAACATTGTAGAATGTGTAGTTAAAATCCTCAATCGACGTAAACTTCCTGTTTTTGGTCTCAATGTCTGTTTCTTTTTGTTGAAGAAACAATCATTGGTGAAAAACTATACACAAGTTAACGTCAATTACCAAACCCATTGGAATGTTTTTTTTAAATAAATAATTGCTTATATCTCTACACAAGGCTTCAATTCATGTCGTTTAGTACTGTCACGGATGAATGTGTGTATGCATGTATAATCTATTTTTACAATCTGCGCGAATGACCGGAAGTGTGTTTTGTTGTTAGACATAGAGTCCAGCTTGTGTGTGATATGCAGTAAAACTGATTAAAGTTTATGTGTTTGATCTAGTGGTTAATTGTTTCATTTCGTTAACTAGAACTGAACCAGGGACACCTAGACGTATCGAGACCTAAGGTAGATTCTATCGAGTTATAATTAGAAATAGAATAGCAACGTTGTGACAAGTACATTTTCTATATAAAAACATAATGTTATTATTTCAGCTATTTGATTAACTCAGTGGTTTCTTTTTTTTCTAATTTTTTTTATTGCTGTTACCGAGCAAAAATTGGATGAAGATCAGTTGAGTGGAATTGGTCTAAAGTTCAAGTGCTATCATTGAAAGATACACGAAAGAATTACGTTTTTTTGTTAAGTTGTAAATGAAACTCACACAAGATACCCCACATTCCTTCGATATTTCCAACATATATTAGTTCGCTTACATTTGAATACAATAAAGACAATTGAGACTTCAAACAAAAAGAAACTGTAAGAAATAACGATGAAATAAACCTACTGCAATCTCTATTTGTGTCTTAAACTGACAATAACCTTTTTAAAATTCAGATTAATTTAGATTAGTGTAAAACTGTGCCTCTAGCAGCACTCTAGATTAAGCAAGTATACTCTGCTGCTGTGTTGGCGACTTACCATGACTTACAAGAAGTATAGCCAAAACAAAGACTACATTAATGATACAGCTACTAGCTTCCATTCCAGAGCGACTTGTGAATAGAATGAAACTGAGACAATTCTACGTCTTATTCTTTCTGTCTTTCCAGATCATGTCATGAATTGTCTTCAAATCTCCACAAGTGTTCATGAGAAGTACCCTTTTTTTTTTCATTCTTTAGATTAGTCACGCGTAAGCGGAAGCAATAACTTAAGTGATGAAATAAATTTTAAGTGAATGAGCTTGAGTGTGTGTTTGTGAGACTGAAGTCATTTAATAAGTGTCTATACAAAGTCATTGGGTTGTAGCGTCGTGTCTTTTTAGTTCTTTCCACTTCAGATTTCCACTTCAGCTTTCACTTCCCTATTTATAGTTTTGATACTTCCTTGTTCCTAGCTACTATCTGCTGGACACAAGCGGTTAGTTCCTTGCCGCGCAGCTCTAGTTCCGTCTTGGCCTCTTGAATTAACTTACAATAGGAAGAAACAATTGCCATATTGGTAATTCGTATGCTTAGTTATCCAAACTAGTTAACTAAATTATGGTACTTCTTGTACCAACAGATACTAATGACACAGAGATATATTTTCTACTTAGAAGCAACTTACTAGCTCAACCCCTACTCTACAGCTTCCCAAGATTTCTATAGCAATATTTCTACTTTTCTTTATCGTCAACCTGCACCTAGATCCAGGTCCCTGGCGTGTAGATCCTGCGCTTTGCTCTATATAGTTCTTAAAATAAATAAAATATTATTGGTACAAGCATGTAAGCGGAATTATTTCCCTTATATCAATATATACATTTAAAAAATTCGTACTTAAAAACGTACGATTTCCCGGAATGATGGTAATCTCTAAAAATAGTATATCATCATTTTATTTACATTGAAAGCTGTATATACTATATTCAGACATTGCCAGTATCATATCTTTGTGGAGACAGCTTACCGCCCTATGCGCCGAGCGGCGCTGGAGGACCTAAGTGTAAGTAAACTCTATATAATATAGCTCTGCTAGTTATCTCTTTATCTCAGTATTTATTTTTCCACGTTCAGACAGAATTGTTCGTTTTCCACATTCTACCCTGTTAGGGTTAAACTTCAATAATTTTTTATTTTTTTTGTAATCAGAAAACCTTACTTTTGGCATAGATTTATAGGTGAGTGCCTGCTCTTTTTATAGAACACAAGTTACACTTTCTAAAACCAAAAATTAATTTAATGGGGTCAAATCAACGATGATATTGTCAGTTAGGAGAGAAAGAGTTAATAAAGAATAAGAAAGACAACTTGAAATTCGACTGTCAGTCTTCTTATCATTTTTATTCGTTCCAACACTGTTTTCCAAGAGTTGCAAAGCTAGATGTAGTGTAAATAGAGTAGATGAAGAATGTTTAACCCTGAAGATGCGTGTGGTACTTTAGCCTCTAAACATGAACAAAGTAATTTCATTTTGAATGCCTTCATTGTAAAACAGCTCAGCACTTTAAGGGTTAAGGAACAAACAACGTTATGTTTTTGATGAACTAGCAAAGAACATTATTGGAAGTCTATCATGTCACAATTTTAGCAAATCCTGTAAAATAGGTTACTTACAATTTCTTCTTTAAAATATTTGATAATAGTCGACCCGCGAGGGTAGCATACGCCGCTATTTGCCGTAAGTATTCATGTTGGCCGCGTATCGTCGAAAAAAGTGTATGACTGTTTCCGTAAATAAGAACAAAGGACAGGGCGTCAAAATAGTTATCACTATGTTCGAAAACAAATCTTACAGCCAACTTGCGAAGTTCGAGAGCAACAGTTTCGTCGATGACATTTTCCCAGAAATATGTGACTGATAGAAATAAACAGTAACCTGATGCAGGAATGTGGACTGTTGACTCCTCGAAATATATGTGAAGCGGTGGCCATGGTTTGGAAATGAAGGGCAAAACGGGCCTAATGTCCTAATTTTTTAAAAATATTTAGAGCAGAAATCCTAAACTATATAATGTCATCCTCTTATTTCCCCACTTGTAAGCGTATAGACAAGAGCCCATATTGTGTGTGTTCGTTTGCTGACAAAAAAGGAAACATTCATTTCGACAAAGCGTTCATCAATACATTAAAAAAATGAGCCTCCAAAGACGATTAAGTGATTTGTTTATTAATAAATCAAGAAACAATCCTATTATTTACGATGTTTGAAGGACTATTAAAATAATAAATGTTATTGTTTATACAGATTTTGTTGATTTTCTACACCTATTTAACGCCTTTTATTAGGCCACCTTGTGCTTCATAGAACATCTTAATTCTTCTCTGCCCCTACTGAATTACTTTAATACTTGTATACTCTAATATTTAGTTGTAAAATCTTGCTTTAAATATATGAATATGAATATTACTCAATTTTAAACATTTATTTCAATAACATACAGCATACATTAATATTGCAAAGACCAACAATTTAAAATAAACGAAATTTTTATGTTTTTTGGAAAAAGCTTAGTATAACAAGATTTCATTTTCTACATAAAACAAAAAAATTAAGTCAAATGTATTATGCATTTAATAGATCAAAGATAAAGACTTAACGAACTAATTAACGATCTCACACTTTTAATTTACAAATTAAAGCAAACAGTTACATAGTTCTGTCTCTTCTTTAATAATAATAATAATAATCTTTATTGTCCGTATGGAAATTTGTGTTACAATTTGTGCATTACACCAAACAAAAAACATTATAACTATAAGAAACCAAAGTGTACATTCACACCAGACTCACTCATAATTTACATGTGACAAAGTCTATATCAGATTGTTCTCATTTAATGATTTGATTGCCAGGGGAACAGAAGAGTGTTTGTGTCTGTTTGTCTTTGCTATCGGTGTCTTGTATCTCTTTTGTGATGGTAAAATCACAAAATCCTGACACAAAATAATTGTCGATATTTTTTTTTTCCGTTTAAAACCAATAATTAATGTTTTTTTACTTTTTGCGCGATCTCAGTAGAAAAAACAGATGCGCTTACATTGCAGTGTACCTCCTCTGTGTAAGGGTTGCGTTTGTGTTTATACTCATCATCTGTATGACTATAGCCTATTAAAACAACCGGTGCTCCAATATTACCAGAAGAAATTTTCGGATCATAATGGTAGGTGCGTACATCATCTTTATTTGTTTTCTCTGTCCAACTCCCAGTGCTTATGTATTTTGTGTCCTGTTCAGTGTACGTAACGGATACATAGAATCTTTCAAGGTCTTTGTAGCATTGAAATTCTTCCTGAACTTTTTCTTCCAGTCTGAAACGTTCTTCTTGCAAAACTTGTAATTCCTTAAATGCAGCTTGATCACATGTCACATACCTCAGTACACAGACGACAGTTTTCTTAGAAGCATTATGTTTCAAAATTCTATGCAACGTAACTTTGATTCTACTATAATTGAAAAGAACAGAGACCCTTTTTTTGCTGTTGCTAACGTTTAAGGTTGTCTTTAAGAATATTTCACCCCAAGTGTTGCTTGGTGTTTTAGACATAATGCACTTTGTACATTGACACACACGAAAAAAACTTTTCTTTACAGTGTTGATGCCTATACCATAGCAATAAATAAAAACATTGTCCACCAGTCCACAACCAAGTTTCTTTGTTCTCATTTTGCAGTTAAAAGTTACACGGCAGGAAAGCTGTGATAAAACGTCCAGTAGTTTTTCAATCGCTGTTTGTTTAAAGCGAAGTGGTAAGGTTTTAAGATCAACATCTAATAAAATAAAAGGTAAAAAAAAAGAAAATACAAAGACACATAAGATAAAATAGTATTGATATACAGTTAGTATTATTCTTTAAAAGTCTCATGAAATTCATTTGTAAATGCATTTTTCAATATTTCAATGACTATCACTCAGAAAACCCTGTATTAATAAGACCATAAAGAAAAAAAACCAAATGCGCTTCTGCAACATAACAGAACCTATATATGACTTTCTTGTTTTCATAACTTGATACCGAAATGTTTACGTCAATGAGGATTTTTTCTGCTTTGCCATTATTTACAACTGCATTTCAAACATTACAAATTAATACTTATAACCAATGAATGAGCTTTGGTAAACTCATATACTGATCATATCTTTGGCCACTAATATGACTCACATAGGAAATCGTTAAAAGGGCTTAAAGGCAATATCAATGTCCTCATAAAAGATACCATATGCTGTACTTTATATTATAGAGATTACTGCTGAGATATTTACAAGCATTAATACTTTCTTTTATTGAAACTTTAATATAATATATATACTGCTACTTACTTGAATAGATTCCAATAGATTCACGACTCTCAAATATTATATTTTTTTTTATCAATGGTTTTAACTCCTCTCTCTAAGATAATGAAAAAAATAAAATATATATCGAGGTATAAGTTAACATTCCTGATTCAGAGACTGAATCACTCATCACTATTTTTGTCACTCAGAGACGATAAAAATGTGTTTTGCGTGTGCTTCTCTATGTTAGGATATTAACAAAGCATAGAAGGAGTTTTATTCGTACAAGTGCTCTTTCTTCACTAGTGTCATTAGAGAATGGTATGGGTAGCCTGAATCAGCCAGTAAAAAAAACAACAACTATTGACTAACATGCATGAAACAATTGACACATACAATGCGTAGAACGTAATTATCTTCTTTTTTTATGAAGTGGATAATGTAATAGATGAGATAAAATAATGTAATAAATGCTTGATTGTTTCTTTCTAATAGATAAAGACTTGATAAGCTGAATTTTAGTTAAAAGTCTTAAATTATTATTGCAAAAAGGTGATAAATGTAATACCAGGGTTTGAAAGTCCTAAGCGTATATATTGTTTCTATTTCCATTAATGCTATTAAACAATTTCATATTCTAGCATTGTAAGTTTCAAAACAGCTGAGTAGTTCCAATGATAAGAGTATCATATTAACTGCCCATCAAAATGCTTATCCCATAGCGAGTATGACCTTATGCTTATGTTATGTTTTACGCCTCACCAAAACTTATATTACTAGGTCGTCACAACAAATTAAGCTCTGTACAGTAGACATTGTTTTGGAAGATGATGAAACATTACAAAATACCTTCATAATTAAGTCTTATGATTGCTCCTTATGCAAAGTATTACACAACTTTAAGTTTAACAATACATATCTAATAAAAACAGGAATAAGAGAATGATGCATTCCTTAATATTTTTTATTGATTATTGAATGATCTTAAGAAAGACGTTTACCCACAAAAGAACTACCACTGACCCTAGTTTATCCCTTGGAAGACATTCGCCCCTTATCCCATACAATTAAAACCTCTGGCTAAATTAATCAGACTCTTTGAAGAAAAAGACAAGACCACAACAAGAACTATGAAGTTAGATCATTGGAGACTCCAGGCGAATGAATTCGGTGGCCACAAATAAAATATTTAAAAAAAATAGTGATATAGTAAATGTAAATTTTATTTAAAACGAAATCTACTCCCACTTTAGCACTGGGCACTATTGGAGGCCCTAAGCTCTAGTTTGTTTGTGCCTAAAGCCTGCCTAGACACTATTTAACCTATCAGTGCAGTAGGATTAGCAAAGACAGTGGAACTGAAGACGATAATTAAAATCGCATTAATTAAGCTAGTTTTGCCTTTACAACTCTTAAAGCAATCTAGCCCTCCAAAGCACTGTCTTTACAGAACAAGATCCAAATCTATAGCGCAGTCAGTCATTGACTCTTTTGGCTCTTTTGTACGGTTCAGCGACTCGGAGAGATACAAAAAAAATTTCAGAAAACTTGGCTAACAGTTGCCTTCTCCAGATGTTGGAGTCGCAAAGAAGGCACTTTTTTTTGGAATCCGCAAGGAGAGAGAAAAGTGGGCAGATCCAAGCAAACTGGAAGAGATCAGTCATTAGCGAAGCTCGGGTGTCACAATCATCAATTGTGGATGCTAGATGTCAAGATCTATGAAGATGCTATGATAGATGTCACGTTGAAGATTATCTTGATCTATATCACACCATCAATGATCGTGATTGCCGAGGATCTTGAAATCGTCTTTTAATAAGATGATTGTATAAAAGTAGCTAGATCTAGTTGATAATACGATCATTCAGAAGGTTGCCAGTTGATAAGAGGATCATCTAGAAGAGGCCAATCGCTAAGGCGATCTAAGTATTTTATTGTATTCAATAAAGAAATTTCTCTTCGTCTAAAACAATTACTTTAATTCAGAACTTGAAAAGCTATTCACAAATAATTACAATGGTTAAATGTATTTGAAAAAAATAACTGATCTACACAATAATATAATTGAGTTCTAATACAAAACTATAGTACATGTTCTCTCTAACACGTTCCATACAAGACTGGCGCAATCTAGAATCTTCACCGGGATCTAGAACGTAATCACGTGATCAACAACTCTGCACTGCAAGGCCAACCAATAAATGCAGCTCAATATACAATAAATAATATTTCAAAACCAATCGCATTTTTTCTGAACATGATCCTGTTGCATGATAGAAAAATTTCCCGAGGTAGCTCGAGTTCTGCCGACAGGCTAAATATAGACTGTTGCTAAATATAGATACAGTGTACGTGACATCGGTGTACTGGAATGACATAAGGGCAGATAAAGAGAGCTGCTCAGAACCGAGTCAAAACGAGAGGTGTGATTGCGGCCCCTTGTGGGTTTACAGGAATAAAAAAAATGTCAGTTTAAAGTACTCACAAAGACTTTTGCCTGGATTTGAAATAATCTAATGACTGAACTGTAATCATATTGGATACCAGCACATATACAACTAGAAGGAAATGAGAAGGCTGACCCACTCGCCAAGACGGGTAGAACAAACTCACAATTAAACATTGCAGTCTATCCAGAAGAAATGAAGAAACTAATTATAAATAAAATAAATGAGAAATGGACGAGCTCTCATTCAAATCACAAGAAAGCTGATGCTTACTATAATTTATCCTGACAAGATCAATGTCTTATCTTTCGACTCAGGACGGACACAACAGAATGAGACAACATATGTACCGGAAGCTCAAAATTGGAACCTTTAAAATCTGCCCATGTGGAGTGTCACCAGAGCATGCCGTCCATGTCCTCCAAAACTGCTCTTTTTACCAAGAGGCCTGTAGAATGCACTGGCCCCTAAACACCCCAATAGAAAGAAAACTATATGGAGAGCTGTCTGATTTGGAAACCACTGCGCAGTTTATCTATTGTATTGGTCTAGTCACAAGAACGCTCCAACATAACAATGAGAACGAAGAAGAAAAAATGTAATCACATGAGTGCAGTGCAAGTCCATGAGAAAATACGCATACGAAAATATAATAATAATAAAATGCTTTCTTATATGGGTGCACCTGCATCTCTTCACTCTTTCTCTCCTAACCGACGATACCAACGTTGATTTGACTCAATTAAATTAAAATTAATATTTGGTTTTATAAGCTTTAATTTGTATTATATAAAAAGAGCACGCATTCCCCCTATAATTCTATACCTTATATAATATTTCTTGATAACAAACAAGAATGTTATTGAAGATTAATCATAACAGGGTAGTGAAACGCAACCGAGCAAAATGAATAATATCAATCGGAACGTGAAAAAAAATTACGGAGAGAAAGAGTTAACTACACTTTTCAATCGTATAAAATTATATTAATTATTATACTAGGATATTTCAAAAAGAAAAACAGTGAATCTCACTTTCACTTACTTTTTTATATTTTTTAACGCATATCCTGCAATTACATTATAGTGAAATTTATAATTTTGTCATATAAAAGTAAATTTTCTATTTAAAAAAATATTTTATCATAATGTATATTGACTGTGTTACGAAATTTAGAAAAAACAAAACTCTAAAGACAAGTGTTATTTTTTGGAAATATTTAACTAAATGTTTGCCTCTTTTATACTTACATGACGATTATCACGCGAACAGCTCCACCTAATTAACAGAGAAATACACAACATAAATCAAACATTTTTTATTTTTTTATTATAAAGCCAATATCATTGGTATTGAAAATAAATTATTACCGTTAGTTGAATTTCGAAGTTTTTATAACATGACTGTCAAATAGAACAGATTTAAACAGGTGTTAAATCAAATTAAGTTAGAATATAATACAAGAGCAAGTCTGAAAATTAAATAAGTTTATTCACTCGAACGCGTGGACCCAGTGGCGGCGGCAGCCTATATAGCCTGATAATCCTGCCCCCACCAAGTCAGAAAGAGCATATTTTATTCAGCTAAGAACTTTTTTGGTACAGCTTTAGTAATTTATTTTTAATGTTCTGTTTAACTTGTGTCATCCGAAATTCTAGTTTTAAAAAAAAATCTTAATGGACAGGTTAATCTTACATTTAACGTAATGATTACGAAGTCTTACCTTACATGATCCAATGCTTTTGACATTTCTTTGCACTTCGGAATCCTGGTAATACAATTAAATTAGTTTGCCACATTTATTGTTTAATTTCGAGATCTAAATGTGTTTTTTTACCAAATGCAGGTTTTATTCGTTTAAGAACTTAATAAAGAATCTGACCTTCAAGAACATTTAGCGCTGCCCTCTACGCTGTTCTACATATACGCTAGACCATAATTATTTTTTGAAAGGGAGAGAGAGAGAATAGTGGCGGGGATTTTTTTATTTATTTTTTTGTGTTTGTTTTTATTTCACATTCATCAGTTCTAAGAGCAAAGTCAATCAGTGTTACAAAGGTTGGTCAGCCGTATACAAAGTTGTTGTTTTTTTTTAAAACTTGTTTTGTATATTTCACTTTAACCGCATAGGTTTGTTGTTCCTGAAGGATAAACCATTTGGGTTACCCAGTGCTTTAAATTTTTTAGTTCGATCTGGTAGCACTATACTTGTTTGTCTGGCTGTTCTTTATCATTGTTACAAGTTAATTTCCCATATTACATGTTTATAGCATGCTCACTGCAATATCTCACAATTACATTTGTTGACTAGTGTGGGGATTGGGATATATTGGAGAAGGTTTTAGTGCTGTCTTTTCAAAAGCAGTTAAATCAACTTAAAAATTCAACAATGAGCCTCCATGATGGAAAGTCGACATATTTTCCCACTGATATTGAAGTTCATACTAAAGTTTTTTACAGGACTTATAAACTCACACTAGTCTATCTGTCTGTTAAAAAGTTTGAATGTTACAGAAATAACGTGTAGGCCTACAAGTATCAAGCTGACATTTTGCACATGTATTTCTCATACCTGACAAGAGAAGAATGAATAAAAAAAAACAACAAATTAGTTAAATAACTATTAGTTATTAATTATTTAGTTTTGAATCACCAACAAGGGAAAGAAATTGAATTTCACTGATGTGGTTGTATTAGTTCAATAAGCCCCCTTTAGACAGTGTAGGATCTTTATCCATATTCATTAAATCATTGATTTTTGTACAATCATAAAATGATTATATATTGTTGTAACCCTGCCTTGCACCAGTGCTTGAGGTGCGCATTAGCGCACTAGTGAACGTAAACAGGAAGACACTAGAAGAGAGAGAGAATAACAGTACATCAGGGATTGTGAAGAGTCTGAATGTTTGGAGACTAAGAGGACAACTTTTGTGCTGCCTGAAGGTTGTAATATGGACCTGGAGCGAAGCGGGGAAGGCTGTCGTTGGTCCACATTCGGGTTAAATAGCAAAGGACTGGTATACTTAGTAGTAAGACTCTTGAGGAAGCTGAAGGATGTTATGTGTTTGTCCTAGTGAATAAACACCTGTATTTATTTCCTGATCAACTGTGTTGAGCTGCCTGCCTTTACGTTGAGTGCCTAACCTAGAGTGTTACAACATATTATATCATAATATTTCATTTTTTTGACGTTAATAAGTATTCTAAATAAACTGTAAGATTATGATAATTAAAAACAGATTGTATATATACAATTGAAAGTGTCACTGGATTGATCCACATGCAACGTCGCCTGGTGATTGCATGCATATGCCCAACCTTGACCGCAGCTGTGTATCAAGGATTGACTTCTTTTGTCACACGAGAAATTGCAAAGGGAAAAGATCATGTTATGAGATATAAAATGCCACAGACAGATAGAAAATATTATATACTTTATTAGATTTAATGTATTATTTACACATTTTTTTGTGTACACACGATGAATAAAGATTTGCAAGCCACTACCCTTCCCCCCCCCCCCCCAAAAAAAAAAAAAAAAAAAAAATAAAAAATAATAATAATTACCTTCTAAAAAAGTTGAGTAATAAAAGCAGCGCTATTGACACAAAAAGAAATGTTAGCTCCTTTTCTGTGTTACAATCTGAGTCCAGATCTTTAGCTGCGTTTTCTGTGATATAGTAATCGCAATCCTAGTTAGTCTTGTACAGTATACATTGAAATAAAGGCTATAAAGAAATAGAGGCATTGTTGTAACAATGACGACGAATGCAGTGTATGTGTTACCGACAAATTGATAAGTCAAGATAACTGGAAAAAAAAAGTAATGAGCGAATTACGGCCGAATTCGGCCCGCCAGGAAGTTTAATGTGGACCGCCGCATGTTTTGTTTTCACAATAAAAAAAAAGGGGATAAAACTTATATTCACGAGCAGATTAGAGACCAAGTGATGCCCAACCTAATTCGACCTGCGGGCCGTTAAAATTTGTGACACTCGTGTTGCGGGCCACATGAACGAAAAGGTACAAAATAAATTAACTGAAATTGACCTGAATTTGTAACTAATTGATTAAAAACCCGCGGATCTAGTACTTACATTAAAGAATTAGATATCTGAAGCGATTGTTTTCACGCGTCTGAAAACTTCTTAATGTCTCTACTTAAAATAGAGCAATATAGTAGCTAGCTTTACTGCCGACTCATTGTCTTGTCGCTTTTTTGGTAAATATTCCTATCGATCCCCTAAACTGTAGGCGTAGTTTAACAATCTTTTAGTCGCGGCTCAAAGCAAGAATGTCGTCATGTTTGTTTCATAATGACGTTTATATGTTGTTCTTTTTTTTTTAAATAGCCACAGTTTCTTTACAAATCAAATATGTTGGCTTATTATTATGCTCCACAAAAAAAATGTTAAGATCCGTTTCTCTTTTTCTGGTAGATTCTCATTTCATAACACACTAATGTTAAAGGTCATGGTACCAATCAATTAAATCGAAAATTGAGGGCCCTATCGTAGGTAAAGATACATAAGTCAACCTTTTTCTTTTTCTTAAGGGGGGGGGGGGGCGGTCTACTTTTCGTGCCAAAATTTCGGCTGGCCTGATGGAACCACGTCACGGGCCTGATCTGGCCAGCGGGCCGTATTTTGGGCATCATTGGACTAGACCGTCTGTCTCAGCAATAGGTTGACGATGAAGTGAACTCTTACGAATAACTAGCTGCCAACTTGAACCAAAACATAAATGTTAACAAACCACTCGCAGCTTGAATTAATAAATTCTGGAATGAACATTATGATAGCCTTAGATTTCATTCAAAATTTCAGATTTTTCGTTCAAGTTTTTGATTTCATTTAAAAAAGATTTTCCCAACACTGGATTAGAATATCATTACATCTATTTTGTATTTGTGTTTAAAAAGAAACATACTAAAAATTTTAAAAATAAAAGCAGCATCTACGAGTTTTTGAACTATTCAAATTATCTTTTTTTGTTGCACTAAGGCAGTTTTACCCGCTAATTAGTTTGGCATCTTCAATTTATCATTTTAGTCTACTTAGAAAAAAATGTAGAATTTAAAATTTACTAATGTATACTCATATTTCAAAATACGATTTGCTGATTTAAAAATTATTTGATTATTTAAAAATTGAAATCGCACCTAGCATAGGATTTAAAAACATTGGTCTATAAAGTCATGCTCTTTCCATGAGTTGCATCTCTTGTGCTTATGGCGTCGTTAACGTTATCCGATTGGTGCACTGTACTGACTAGCAAGACTGATATGCTAAATCGCTGGACAGAGCACATTTGCCTGCTTTTAAGTAACAAAAGGCCCCTCCCTAATTCACCTTAGGCAGACCCTACTTCCACTACAGCCCAACATAACCAACACCCTGTACGGCAGTGCTGAACAACTGAAGAAAACAGCACACTTTTTTTCCTTGGCACAGTCTGCAAAAGAGCTCACAGCTCAGCAACAAAAAAGCTGGCTAGAAGAAGAAGAAGAAGTAACTAAAGATGTTAAAATTATATATCTTTGGCGACTATTCCTAAGATAAGTATGAGAAAGGAGCTCGCTCGCGCGCCGACATTGAGGAAGTTGGACTTACAATACAGTGAAAAAATCACCAAAAAAGAATAGCACCTGGCTCTTATGGCCTTCCAACAGAAATGTTTAATTGGTGGTGATGCCCTTATTGAAAAGCTAACACCTGTTCGACTGACTAACTCTATAGTTGACGAGGTTCTGAGAGTCAATGTAGCTTCAAAGTTACTAAGTATACATCCGACATGATATTTGTTTGATGAAAATGACTAGACAAACTACATAGAACAGAAACGTTTCTTTAGACCAGACGGCGGCTAATGTCCGAGCTCCAATACAAACCTAAGTCCCTATTTATTCTTGGAACAAACTTGACTTGGCACTTTAAATGAAATATTATGATTATATTCTAACATCCACTATATTCATTAGTCTTAAATTAATTAAAGATCAATAAATATTTATATTAATTTCATATCTTTTCATATATAATAATGAATACACAACAATAAAAAATTATCACTTTTATGTATCTATGTATCTCTCTATATGTGTATCTATCTATCTATTTATGTATCTGTACGCATTTAATAGCTTACCTATAGTGATTGAAAATGAGATGTTTCTTTGAATATTACAAATTTTGTAATTTAGTTTAAAATGTGTTGTGCCATTGAAGTTGCCATTGTAGACAACAATTTCTTTCTCAGATTTTAATAAAGTTTCAGTCTCCAAGTTGATCAGTTCTAATTCACAACCTAGAACAAACTTTTCACGACAAGTTGACAATACTATAACTCGTGTGTCATTCAGTGTAACATTAGTTTGTTTAGTGTGGATAATTTGATCATTGGCAAACACTAAAACGCTGTCTGTTTCAGAAGCTGAAAACAAATGAATGACATTTTTCACTTTGTGAAGTTTGATGTTTAAAAATGATATTTAATTGTATTTACATTTTTTTAAACTATTCGTTGATGATTTTGAGAAAGGGTGATCATTATCATATTTCATTTAATATACGAATAATTAATACAAAAGTTTAATGAAAATATCTTGTACAATGTACAATGCAATTCCACTATCTCAAAACTGCTTTAATTTTAAAACTGTTTGTAAGAAGTACCATTAACTTTTTGAAAGTGCGATTTAGGGTCAAGCTTCTTAGTCTGAACCGGAAGCCCATTTGAAAACTTCATGGCTGATATGGTACATAGATAGAATGAGTTTCCCCGTTGTACACGCCTTCGGCGTCGCCTCTTGCGTGTTTCTATTCGAGACCTCAGTAAAATGAAGCTAAAAAATTTGTATCTTCTTGGATTCCTTCCAGACAGTTGCTTAGGCAGACCAAAGGAGACTTTCAAAGGCCTAGAATTCCAAGTGTGTTTGACTCAACTCCTAAGACAATGACAGAGCAAAAAAAAAAAAGCATTGAACTTCCTCGTCAAGATTGTTCATTACCTGAAGAAATAAATTTTCTTACCATATACAATTGGTAGTTTTCGTATTTCACTATAAAAAGATGTTTCCCTGTAAACCAGTTCTGCTCTTATTTCTGCTTCACTGTTCACTGTGAAAGCTGTTATATTTAATACTAATTTTAAAACTTTGCGGTCATCAGTTTTAAAACAGCTGCAATAGTTTTCAACATGTTTGTCACAATCTATTGGAATTCGTAAGAAACAAATCTGAAATAAAAGTTTTAGCTATTAACAACAGTACAGTATATTATTTAACTTAAGAACATTAAAAATCAAATTTCTAATTTAAACATATATCAAAACAGATGACTATACAATGGATACTTACAAATAGAAATGTCGTCTCAATTTGTCTTTTGATTTCAAAGTTGACAACTGATGGATAATGTATGTTTCCGTTGAGATCCACTTTGCCGTACAAGATAATTCTGTCCATCTTTTCAACAAGATTGATTTTACAGTTCTTTGTTTCATTGTAGGGAAAGAGTTGAATTTGTTGACCGGATACAACTGATCGAGGTAAATAAATAATTATTATTGTAGTAAATCTAGTTCAAGCACTCAACGAAAGGACGGATTTAACGATAGACGATGTATTTATTGACAGCTATAAACAGATTGTTATTCTTGGACTTCCGCTATCAAGACACAGGGAGTAATGTCATAAGTTCTACAAGTCGTACTTTATACTCGAACAGACCAGCCACACAATTCTCACTGTCACTTCAGGTCCTCCAAAGAGTTAAATGGTATCACGCAGGGCGGCACTTAACCCCAGACAGTTCAGACTCCCGTAACCTGAAAATCCCTTTTTTTTTTAGAAAATAGCAAAATAATTTACATTAACTTTCTTTAAAATATACATGTAATTGTATTTCCATAATAATATAGAGTCCCTAGTTTTTTTTTACTATTAATATTAAACTGTTGATTAAATGGTGCATTTTTATGAAAAATCTACTAGCATATTATATTAATTAATTTGGGTTTAGAAAAGAAAAGGATCAAGACTTTTAAAGTTCTAAAATATCACGATCTCATTTTTCATTATCTTCTAATTTCTGTGATATAATGAGGTAGACAAATAGACAGTCTGCTCGTGCGGTATGCGCGCTGGACTATCGTTTGGACTTGATGATGGTCTATGGTTCATACCCTGCCCACTGCCGTCCCCCGTCATCCTGCGGGAGGTTTGGACTAAGACGTAATTTATCTTCAGCTCTGAATAAACATCAGAAACATGTAAAGCATTTTACAAACATTTTACAAAATAAACAGGCAACACAGAAATAATAGCGGTTATTCCCCATTTGAGGTCGCTAAAAAAATGCATTCCGTTCTTCAAAAACGTACCTTGTAAAAGAAAACGCGAGATAATAATGAAAGCTAGAGTCTGTTGAAACATTGTGTACAGACTTGTTCTCACTTTGGTTATCATTTGTCTAGAAAAAAATATTCATCTAGTAAGCATTTCGTTCCTCTCTCCAGTTTCCTTTGCCTGTTAAATAATTATAGTATAGAGATAGTAACAAAAAAAATATGTAGTCTACTTTTATAATACATTGTAATACTTTTACTGTTCAATCAAGTCAATGCATCTCATCAAACGATTGAAAATATTCCTTGATAGTTTATAATAACCAATTTGTCTGACTGGAACACAATTTTCTATGGAATTATATAAAACTTTTAAAAAATCTTATTTAAGAGAAAAAACTATACATTTAAAATTATATATATTAGTTCTGTAAGGTTTATTTCCCTTTATCAATATCTATATAATAATTATATTGATTACCACTAGTTAATTTTTTTTAAATTTCTAATATGTATAATTGTGCAGAGTTTCAAGTTGATCCCTGAATGGAAAGTCGGAAAAAATAACGTGTACGAGAATTGTACCAGGCAGAGTAAGCTGATAGATAAGCTTTGTAAAATATAAAGGATTTTATACTTTGGTATATTTTTATACACATTGGTGTAACAGTCACAATGGCCATCAAAATGTAAACTGGTCTGGGGTCTCTGTGCTGTGCTCTCTCTTTGCCTCTGGGTTCCTGTGTCTGAGCTTCGACTATTGAGTTGCGCGACCCATTTAGTACGTGACAAACTATTATACACTG
This sequence comes from Biomphalaria pfeifferi, assembly GCA_030265305.1. Lineage (NCBI taxonomy): Eukaryota > Metazoa > Mollusca > Gastropoda > Planorbidae > Biomphalaria > Biomphalaria pfeifferi. The sequence goes on along the minus strand of JASAOG010000009.1, from coordinate 5,532,501 downwards.
ACTTGAGTCCGATTTCAGCAGACAAAATAACGTTTATTTAATGTAAATAATACACAATAAAATACTGTCTCCTATAAGCGTCCAGCTTTAACTCACTGGTTAAATAAATAATTACGCCCAAGTTATGTAAACACAATACAATATAAAAATATAGCGAAATATTATTACTTTAACATTACAGCGGGTAGAAGATAAACCCGTGTATTTCACACCAAGTACACCTATAATACTAAAATACCTCTGCATCACAGTGGGTTACAAAGACAGCTCTAATACGCGCTCCGAGTACCAAAGAATGACTGACTTATCACTTTCTCTTTCTTTTCATTATTTTTTTTCGTGCTTTCACCTTCTTGATCCAAGGTGAATTACTAACACTTATATGAGGCTGGGACAATTGGGAGCCTATCCCCATTAACATCCCCTGGCCATTACAACCTTTTATAACCACAGTTCTGCTTAGCATAGTAAAAAAAGGATGTATTCTTTCTCCAACACTATTCGACATCTTCTTTTCAGTTGTACTTACCTGTGTTTTTAAATCCCTGGAAGATGGAGTTTATATATACACAGAAGTTTCAACGAAAAACTTTTTTTAAAACTGGCTCGTCTTAAAGTTTAAGCAAAAATGAAGGCGTATAATAAATATCCCAAATATTACCTTTAAATTTAAAGTCCTAATAAATAAATCACTAATCCTTTTGGAAGAAACACCATCTCAAATCAAGCTCTCCAACCACTAGCCAGATCCAATCCTGTTAAATGTGCTAAAACAATACAACACTCTCATTAAATAAACCTGCTAAAGAAGTAGAAGCAACATATCTTAAAACCTTATTAATAAATTTTCAAATATTAGGAACAAATCAGCAGAGTTAGAAATAGTATTACAATTTGAGAAACCAGACATAATTGCAGGAACAGAAACTTGGCTACATCCAGAAATTTATAATGCAACAATTTTCAATAGTGATTATGATTTGTTTAGAAAAGATAGGGCAGATAATCATGGAGAAGTGCTTTTAGCAATAAAAAACACACTTCTACCATAAGAAATCTCCTTACCTAACTTTAAAAAAATATAGAATCTATATTTGCTCAAATTAACACCACTTCAACATCCCTAATAATAATAGGCAGTCTCTACAGACCACCAAATTCTAGTTTAGAGTATATGACGAACCATAAATCTCAGACATAATAGTGGATAGTAGATACAGAAGTGCAAGAAAGAGAATCCAAAAAGTATTAATACACATTAAACCGTGACATACGGTAGACAAAGTTCATTATGAGTTCTTAGTTATCATGTTTCACGTGAAAAGTGAAATGTAGTTGGGAAGCCTCGTTTTTTATCTTGTCACATGATCAGATGGTCAGTTTTTCTATTTAGTCCTCGGAGAGAAAGGCAAATGTTTGAGGAGTTCTATTTGTATTGAGTGAAGTGTTATTAAGTATCAATATAAAATTTATTAGATATTGAATCTTGCAAATAATTATTGAAGTATTGTTCATTGCTTTATGGCTGGATTTGCCAGATTGTTATTACTTTACATTTAATAAATATATTATCTGCTAACCAATGAACTAAGCTATGAATTTCAATTTGCTGTACTACTGCAGTTATAATGAACAGCCGCGACAATAAATAGCAGATACTTTAATAAACACCAGAATAGGTGTTTCACAGACACAAAATAGAGCAGTGAGATTCATAACAAACGAAAAGAGTAACGCCTTTAGTAAAATGTGTGATTTGAAGATGGCAGCAGGTCAATTCAGACCACCAACACAGTAAATTATGGTAGATGACAATATTTGGGAAAATTTCCGTCAATGGAAAAGACAACTTGAATGGTTTCTATTGGCTATAGGTGCAAAGGAGAAACATAAAAGCAGACAAAAAAGCCTTATCTTACATTGTGCTGAACTACAGTTGTGGGAAATCAATATCAGTCTTTATAGGGACAGAAAACAAGCCAAAGTTTAGGTCTGGTCACAATGCATGAAGATAAGTTCATTGCACAGACATACAGAACATTAGGCATGGGCGCCCGCAGAATTTTTTTGCAGGGGGGTGCAAGCTGCCACTCATGACTCAAAGTCGTAAACTTCAACTTTCTTGATATAATATTAAAGAAAGAACCCCTCCCCCGTTTCTTCGACCCTCATACAATAAAAAAAAATTAAGCACGTGAACAAAGTATTTACTGTACGCATTGTAAAATGTATCCATGAGGCTCGTGCTTCCCTACCTACGATTAAACAATTCAAATGTTGACTGTGGCTGCAGAAACTGTCAATAACTTTACTAATGCATTGCTTTTCGTCACGATGGACAAGCTGGCGATGAACATTTATCGCACAGTTCTGATATTCTTCTTAGAACTGCAGCTTTTACATCGTTTTAGGTTGAATACAAAAAAACAAGTTGAACTGACCATTAGTATTGCTCGAAAAGCGAGACATAATGAAGAAACTTAAGAATTAAGATATGTAATGCAAAGCCGTGTTCTGTAATAAGCCACAAAATCCAAACATGTATTTTTTTCCTCAAAGACGCCACCTCTGACAAGTTCCTCAGGATGGTCAAATTTGTTTTTGATTATGCCATTAATGTGACTGCAGATGTGTTGTTGAGCGGCCACTATGTTAAGTTGGAAAGGCTGCAACACCATGGAAACTGGTTCAAGACCAGATGAATAATTGACGACAATGACAAGACAAATAAAAAAACACAATAGGAGTAGACATTTACTAAACATGTCTGCAGTTTATATGGTTTCAATTGCAGTCGTTATTTTAAGATCTCTAAGTTGAGACTTATATCTATATCACGAATAGTTTCGTATTTTTCAGATCATTGTGTCTCACACAAAAAAATATAAATTTAGCACCAACGCTATCGCTTGAGACAGTTACGGAAAAAGAATGCTAGCCATCATGGGTCAGCCTTGGCCGAGTAGTTTGTCCATGTCTAGACTGTACAATGACGTTAGACACGTGCAGTGCCACTCACTAAATGATAAGAACTAAACTAATGAAGTCGAATACAACCGCTATCAGCAAACCAATCGCTCAAAGACATCTACTCAGTGCTGCAGTTTCATCACTAAAATACCCAGCAAATGCAGTTAATTCATGAAGCTGCAGCTCGTATTTGCTGCCTGCCAGTGTTCCATTGAGATCCAAATCAAAGTTTTAACTCGATAGGTGACGTGTGATGAACTTTCTTGTATTTCTTTTATTGTAAACTGTTGGACGTGTTTAACATGCTGTTTTATTGAGCGCTGACAACGACCGCAACTCCGAAATACTCTTTACTTTTGTTAAAAGAAAATAGAATTTTTACATTGAATGATAATAGGCAATATATATATATATATATATATGTACTTAACTAAGTATTAAATAATAGTGGCATTTTACGACTCGAAACTATTTTTCCCTTTGCAACATCTTGAGTGACTAAAGAGGCGAATCCTTTGTACTTTCACCCTTCTTTCTACAACTATTGTGTATGGCATTTGCAATCTGGGACCCTTCCTTTTATGCTCGCCCTCTATCCAGTGTCACTTTTTCCCAGCTGCTAGTGTGGATTTCGAAGAGCTTTATGTCGCGTTTGCATACAGCAGTATACCTTAGCAGTGGACGATCAGCGGATCTCCTGCCTTCTGTTAAATCACCATACAGAATGTCTTGTGAAAGTCGACCTTGTGGCATTCATAACAACTATAGCTATGTGCAAATATAATCGAATCGTCACGACTAACATGCTATGGAATATGTGACATCCTTTATAGTGTAAAGAATTGCAAGCCTAGAATAAATAACTTATTTTGATTTTGCTGATAAGTTCTAATTCGCAATGGTATAATATTGAAAGAACAAAGAGCAGTATGCGTCTCGAAATTAAGAAAAAGATGCACACTTCATATGATGAAATGATAAAGTGAGCTTGACAGACTATGTTCTGGCCAGGTATGACTAATGAAATAAAACAGATGGTAGAAGAGACATGTAAAGTTTGTCAAGAGAAGAAACCAATGGTCATGAGAGAATAACTTAGCCTAATGAAAGAAGCAGTCCATGGAGAAAGGTTGGTGATGACCTGATCAAAGGTGTCTCAGAAAGAACTTTGCTAACTATGCTGGTGAACAAAAGACAGTAACAAGACAAAAGAAATACAAAAACAAAAAAAATATCTTTATTTAAAACCTGAAAAGTGGAATATAATAATCAAGTCACTTATGAGAAAATAATTATTGATTGAATATCACTTATACACACAAAAAGTAATGAATCAAATCCCAAAATAAATAAGAACTCACGTATTAAATTACTTAGAAAAAGAGAACTCATCAATCAAATAGAATTGGTCTAAATTAACAATAAATCAAAACATTTAATGAAAAAAAAAACGTGAAAGACTTACTATAAAAACAATTGCTTATAAAACATACCCCTAAAAACCCTTAAGAACTAATAGCACTGTATAATCACAAATGAATCCAATCAACTGCCAACATAAACACTGTGTTCTATAACGAGATACATTGTGTACGTTGTATCTGTTTTGTTTTTTTTAAACCTTTACTTGTAAGTACTGGTACTACAGAATACTTAAAAGCTAATTAAAACGTAGAAAATGTTGATCTCTGCATTATTCGTTACAAATTTAGATTTCCCTAACCCCAACCCTCTCCATTTTCTAGCAAAAGAAATTATACTCATATACGTAGCAATAATCGATAATGAAGTCTGTTTCTTAAAAGAATATGAATACTAAACAAAAGTTTTCGAACTTTGACACACGCATTGAGAAGTCGAGGTTTAAATTATATATTTATCTGGTGTTTATTTCTTGTCAACTGTTAGTATGAAATGGAAATTCCCGGTAGGATTTATTCGAAAACATTGGGTAATTCTTGCTATTGAGCGTGGTCTACGTAGATAACATAATTTTTATGCTATAATGTTTAACTTCGCTACAGGCTCGTGTAGTAATTCTGTACGTAATAAAGAATGAATCAAATGCAAAGACGAATTTATTTTCTAATTCAAAATCTTAATTTTTACTTATTATCCTTATCCCTACTCAAAGTCCAGCCCTGCTATTTAGTGAAGAGTCGTTCTCCCTACCCCCTCTTTTTTTTTCGTTGGGTAACTATAGTCCGACTTGCAGAAAAAAAACAGTGATATTTCTTTTACTTCTTTGTGTTCAAACTATTGAGCCATGAAAAGAATTATATATATATATATATATATATATATATATATATATATATATATATATATATATATATATATATATATATATATATATTGTAACGGATGCATGTGTAATCAGTATACTTGAAGTATTTCTAACGATGTTTAATTATACTAGATGCGTGCGTACTTTGTAGTATGTATTACTATCGCTAGTCCTTAGATTATGCTATCAGTCACAAGAATGAACAGGTACCAACAGGAACAAAGACTCAAATGACCAAATTGACTCAAGATGAAACTTTAAACAATATTTAATACATAATGGGTCACAGTCTAGTCCGTTACTAAAAACTGTGTTAATCCCTCGAGAATCTAACAGTAACTGATTTCTAAAGCCTAAAAGAACGGGCCTAACAGTGGATGACGTACACACCAAGAGGCTTGGAAGTAGTCAAGATTGACAAGGGGAAAAATTGTCTCTCGATACGCAAAATGCTGTCGGGGCAGGTATGGCGAGAGTGCATTATTTTACTTTGTTGATATTTTGGTATGCTAGTTATACCCATTTGTTGATGTGTTCCCAGGTTATGAATGTAAACAGTCTGCACGTCTTGTGAACTGAATGTTATAGTTTTCCTTCAATGTGAGATAGAGTGTGATAATCAGTGGGGCCCTGTTCCTAGTCAAGGTTGGTTGGACTGTTGTTTCATGGACAGGTGTCTGAGTTAGTTGTTATAGTAGACAAGGACAGATATTTTTCTATTACTCAGTGTTCCCTATAAAAATAATAAACTTATTATTTATTGACCACCGGCGTACAATGGTTATGGTTGTCCTGTATGTGGCTAAATATGTAGGTCACAGTTGGGGCTGCGAAGCCATGGGGAAAACTGCAATCTCTACGTTATAGGGTAAAACAGGCACTTTGTGACCAATTAAAATGGCAATTTTTTTCCTAATAGACTTAAATCGTTGCATTAGTTTTCTAAAGAAACGTTTCCGTGTGGTACCTCTGTCCATTGTCCGCCGGTGGTCAATTAAGAGTTTATTTAGCGTCTGCGTCTGTCCTCGGCAGCGGATTTTCTTTTGGTCTCAAATGTGTATCCGCGGCCTTTGTATAGAGGGAATTCTTAAAGTCCGACAGTTACGCTGGGCAGGGCACTATCCTGTATTGGAGACGAATCTCAGTATGCCAAAGGCAGTCTTTTTTGGTGAGCTAAAAAGTGGTCCACGTAACACCGAAACGCTTAAATGACCAGCTTAGGCGCCAACTTGGCTTAGCTGACATAGAAGAGAGCACCTGGTTGCATGCGGCCTCAGAACGAGACAGCTGAAGGTTACCAGCAAAATAAAAAACAAAGTAAAAGGTATCTACACCGCTCTACGCAATTAAAGTGTAAACAATTTATTAAGGACTTAAAACACAATAACTAAATATACATCGGCACATTTAATTTCATTACTTTTCTTTCATGGTTCTATAATAAATCAATCTACAGTAAGATGGTGCGCAAATGTTTAATTAAATCTGTTCATTCTTTAAAACTCGTTCTTGTTTGAAAACAAATATTTTAGTGTGCTGCGGTAAGCCTAGGGAATTAAGCATCGTTTTTCCCGTTTACGTCATGGAGAATTTTCATTCATAAAACATTCTAGCCAAATATAATTTTTCGATAATGAGGCATTTTGAAACCGATATAACGGTCGACCTCGAGTTTTCACGATGTGGCCAATTAGTTAAGATTTTTTTTTCACTAATATGCACATACCTTGAAATTTTAAAGAAAATCGTTAGAGCCGTTTCGAAATAAATTTAAATATAAATATACAAACATACAAGAATTGCTCCCTTAAGAGTATAGGACTATAAAAAATAAAAACCATATTTAAAAAAAAAAAGACAATTTTTTCTTTCAATATGCATTACACAATCATGGTACCATCTGTGTAAGTCCTGCAGAAGTTATCAGTTATAGCATAATATCTTCATTTATAAACAAAGGTACGTAACAGTGGCGTGGAATACATGGCGCGAAGACCCACGAATATTATGGGCACACTATTTGCGGTGGAGCAACCATGGCGCAAATTGGCGTTTGAGGAATTTGGAAAAAAAATTATTGGACTTTGGTAAAAGTCAAAGTTAAACATGAATAAAAAACTATAAAAATAGACTTAAAAAAAACAAAAACATTGTACTTTATTAACACAAGACTCTATTCAAAAATAAGAAATAAGCAGACACTCCTAGGCTCTATTTAATGCACACTTTAATCTTCTTATAAATAATGTAATCATAATATTTGAAACTTCACTAACGACAATATTTCCAGAGTGGTTATTATTCATTCAGGAGTTTGATGCATTAATATTTGTAAACATTGTTAACATTGTCTTCTTGGTGTAAATCTAAAGGCATATCATTAGATTTTTTAAGGTGAAGTAGACTTGTACATTTACTTCAACAGGAATTTTAATCGAAAAAAAAATAGGCGGTGGCGAATGGGGTGGTGGAAAAAATATTGTTTCTTTTTTTCTTTCTATAATTTAGCATACATTAATTATTTAGAGCAAAATAATCGCTGTATAAGACGCATAAGGTATTTCCGAAAGGGTAATAGACGCTAGTAGTTTTGTATGGTCTGTCTGTTCGTCCATCCGTCCGTCCATTCTTCCCGTTTAGATCTCGTAAACTAGAAAAGATACTTAAAATACGGCATCATAATATTTTAGACCATTCAAAGTTCTGTTGTCACATTACTTTTTTTTTCAGAAAGCTAAAAATATATAACTTTAAATATCAACTATGCAAGCAGTTCTTTCTTCATAAAAATACTCCATTTTACAACTATTCACTATTAATAGTAACAAACACGCGAAGATATTTAGTAAGGAATATCACAATTTACCTTATTTTTAAACACGTTTATGCAAACGGTTTTAGACTTTTGTCATTGCATAGCTAAGTTACATAAGTTTAGTCTTAGTAACTACTACAATAAAAAAAAAAAAAATTACTTTTTTATAAAGAGAAAATGAAATAAAATTAAAAACAACAATTAAAAAGTAGTTGTTTTTTTATTATATCCCTGCACTTAGAATTGTAAACAAATAGAGCACAATAAAGTAAATGAATTTTTTTTAGAAATGTTTTTTTTTTTCAGGCTTTGAATAATAGATTGACCATGACAAAAAAATTTGACCAATTAGATAATCATTGTATGAAATCAGTTAGGCCAGGTTCAAATCTAACTTCACCTTCATATTTACATATCCCTTGGTCTGCTGGACCGTTGGTGAACCACATAAGATCTGTCATTCTTCTTTCTCCATTCTTCTCTGTTATTAGCCTTTGATAGAATTTTATTTTGATATTCTTTCAGGAAATATTGGAACTGCCTTTTTACCCAGCCTGGGTGGAGACTGGTTTTGAGTTCGTGTTTCCACACAAACTGTCTTTCTAACCTTGTTTAAAATTATTTTAAGTATTTCTTGTTTATGGTTTAATATAATTATTCATTGTAGAAATGATTTGTAATAGAATAATTGTTAGAGCTGGGTTAATGCTTTAGATATTGCCATTTTAGTTCTTGATTTTCATAAATAAATGTCCCTTTTAACATTAGAAATGACAAACATTATTTTTTTCTTAATTTACACTCCTGTAGATTGAGATAAAGCAGGCAGTGTAAATGGATATAAGTATTGCGAAAAAAATGATTTTAAAATATGAGTATGAAAGCTTATCAAGATAGAATCACGAAAGAGGAAGTAAATGAAATGTACATTCTTGCTAAACAGTAAGGTTTGTTCAAACCACGAGGTGAAATGTAATATATCTATATATACAGTTGTTTGAACCTTTGATTGACAGTACACGGTAGGAGAGACCATAGATAACAGGCGTACGTATGGATTAATAGTATTGCTGATAACATGATTGATTCACTATGTCTGTCTGGTTAAAATGTCGATACACGTTATGTCCCCTACACCCATTCTCGGATTTTTTGTACGTGCAGACTTCATTCCCTTAGATAAGCATTTTTTTTAGATGAATTGTTTTCTTAGATTTTCTTTGTTTTATGCATTCTTCCTGCGCATCGAACGCTCGCTCACATAATAGTTGGCTGAACATCCTGCTTCTATTTTAACGCTCCCTTATAATAATCTGAAAATAATCTGTCTGATTACGTTCAATGAACCTCTCAAACACAAACACATACATCTGAGCCACTGAGAATTTTAGTTTCACATTTTCAGCTTTACTCAGCTGTTTGTGCTCAACAATGATCTAGAGTTTCATCGCTGAGTTGATGGGTTTGTTTTTTGTTTTTTTTTTGTATCCAAGTGGACGAGAGAGACATCATGTAAACTCAATGTAAAACTAAAATATAATGACTATCTCTCTGACATAGAATACATTACCCACATAGTTTATAGATTTTACTGGAATATGTCATTTGTGTTTTTTTTTTCAATATTTAATGATATGCCTTTATTTTTAAAAGGACATCAAAACTCAACATTAGTAGCCTAAAAGCTAACAAGGCGAAGCAGAAAAGCAAAATCTGACTCCCTCAATTAATTAAATTTAAATTTAAATTAAACTTAATGTGCTTAAAAAATAATGTGCAAAAATATTTATGGTCGCATAGATATTTATTGTTCTTCTATATCTATTAAAAATTTAATTACATGACTGATTAAAACTAATTGATACAATCACATATAAGCTTTGTTTTTAAAAAAAGTTTTTTTTTTTTTTATTTGCTTGTTTCCACTTAACTGTTTACCTACACACATAAATCAGCCCTGCAAGTATCTCAAGCGTAGATAAGGCATATCCGATGTTGTTTGATAATACAGTCAAGAAATACAAAAACATAGCAGTGGCATTAATAATTCCCTGACGTGACGACAGCAATGCCTTGCTAGTATGTAGGTATTATGACTAAATCAATAAGCTACAATCCACTTTTATAGCGTGGACAAGATGTCTGGAACTCGAGTCTCTTTGAGATTGCACGAATTACATTCTTCGCTACAGCAAAGAAACACTTTTATATTTATCCACGTAATGTATATATTAGTATTCTCCGAATTCAACACTCATTGATGTTTCTAGGATGCTCTGGTAACGCTTTAAGAGTATTTTGTTTTTAACATCTTAATATAAATTGAAAAAAAACAATACAAAAAATAGTATAGCAACATTGAGTTGTTAATAATGGGTTAAAGGGAAATAATTCAATTATTAATATCAGCAAGAAAGTGGACAGATAGTCACTTTGTATTTACTTACTTCCTGATAAAAATAAAATTATTTGAATTGAATTATCTTTCTTTGACCAATTCTCAACATATCTTAATGTTGCAATTGTTTTTATTATCAATATTATTAATGATGGTCTAATTACATTTGTAATATCATTAGTATAAGTTTTACGTTATAAGGAACTTTATATTCATGACATGCGTTGGTGTCTATGTATTAGATCTGGACAAAAGCATATGCAGTATAAAAATGAAAAAAAAATATTGCTGTAACATTGAGCTGTGTTGAGAATAGGTTAAAGGGAAATAATTTAATTATTACTATCAGAAAGAGAGTAGACACATAGTCACTCTGAATTTAATTATCTCCCTTTGACCAATTTTCGACATATCTTGATGTAACAATTAGTTTTATTATTAATATTATTAATGATGGTCTAATTACATTTATGATATCATTAGTAGAAGTTTTACGTTATAACTTCATATTTATGACATATGTTAGTGTCTATCCCATTCGATCTGGACAAAAGCATATTCAGTATGATAATGTAATAAACCCAAACTGTATAACTAAATGAATGTGGCTCTGGAGGCATCATTAAGCTTCTTAGATAAAGATAAAGACACATTCCTCGTTCCATATGCTAGAACACATCTGTACAAATGCTCTTTCTTCTCTAGCGCTATTAGAACATGGAATGGATTACCTGAGCTTGACGCGTAGGACGTAATCATCTTCTTTTTGAAGTAACTGCTTACTGACTTAATCCTGTGCACTCCCAGGGAAGCATAGGGCCGCAACCACACCTCTCCACCGAACTCGGTTCTGAGCAGCTTTCTTCATCTGCTCCCATGTCATTCCAGTACCCTCATCTTCACTGATGACTGACCTCTTCCAGGTTTGCTTTCCCCTTTCCTTGTGGGTTTCAGTCAAGTGCCTGGCTTGCAACATTGGTAGCTGGTTTTCGCAGGGTGTGTCCTATCCAGCTCCATTTTCGTTTTGTGATGTCTAGGGCTATGGGCCTTTGTCTAGTTCTCTCCCACAAATCGATAGTAGTTATTTTTCTGACCACCTAAATCCTAATATCCGGCGTAGGCATCTGTTAACAAAGGTCTGGAGCTTTTCCATTTTTGAAGTAACGTCTGTACCATATTAGATAAGATAAGATAAGAAAAGATAAGATAAGATATAGTACACGCATGAAGAGTGGTTCAGCTAGACTGCCTTGAAATTTTATTTATTTTCTTAAGTACATGCATGACGTCATTGACGTGTGTTATCTTCTTTCATCGGTGTACCTTTATTTGTTGTTCTTTAAGTCGTTGAACTTATACTTTTCTTGTTGGGTTTCCTAAAAGGCAGGATGTATTATCTGGTTTTGCACACCATACCAAACGGACTTTGAACATGCTGTAAAATGACTTAACTTTTAGGAGATTTTTATTTGCATTAGATAGTTAACACTGATCCTCAAGAACCTAAACTTCTTATTAGAAACAGATTTTTCCCGTTCTGTGTTAAGGCATCAATTCCCAGTACGGTTTTAGATCTAGACAGCTTAGACAGATTTTTTTTTCTTTTGAAAGTAAATAATTAGTACAAAAAAAAGTAATTTACACATTATACTATTTACATTGCCAGTTTTATTTACAATAAATATATAAAATTTTTCTTCTTTTTAACCGCTGTGTTTTAATACTGAAGTATCGTAGCAAGCATCCATGAAGCTCCTTTTAACTCACCAGCACTATATTAGACAAAGGCGTATCCAGAACTGTGAATGGAGGAATAACAATTAAAGATGAAGAATAACGATTAGATAATAAGCAATACAATCTATTACACTCCACATGAGAGACTCTTTGGATTCTATCGCAAAAGTAAATCTTGTGCAACGTGACGATCTGCTCCGGGTCCCGTGTTGTTAAGAAAAAAAATATCTTTTAAGTGTGACCCATTAACAGAAAAGGCAGAACTGGACAAGAGAAGGGGGAACTCTTAATACGCTTTTATCTAAATATCCAAAAGCCGAGAAAAAAAACAACAGTTTCTTGAATAGAAGAAAAAAAAATTTGTTGACAGACGCATCCTTCGGGACTGCGAGGCCTTCACTTCAGAGTGTAACGAAAAACAACGCGGTAACACCACTCTCAATCAGCCTCCTGCCTCGTTTGGGGCCCCGACGATCGGATCGTCAGGTACATCTGACGAAAGCCCAATCTCTACGCACGAGGATTTATTATTGAAACGAATGTCTAAAATGCATCTAAGTAATGAGGGGGCATTCCATATGCCTATGATGTGCCATTGAAAGAGAAATAAGAAAATGAAAAGATTGCCATTGAAAGGGAAAAGTTTGGCGTTGGAAACAGAGACGGCAGAGAAAAAATTAAAATCAGACCAAGAAAAAGAGAGCGATATAAGAAAAGGGGAAACTACAGGGAATAAACTGGCAAAGTATAAAGGTGCGATATTCAAAGAAGCTAAAATGGACATTTTTTTAAAGAAATTTGAAATTGAAATGAGGGAACTGGAATACTGGGAACTGGAATAGTGGGAAGCGTGGTGCGCTTGAACTTAGCTTGTCTCGGCTACCTAGATGGGGGCTCGAGGTTCGACACCCGACTCTGGCAGAGTTGCGTTTACTGAGCGCCTAAAGGCAGCACGGAAAACCAACTCCTAGATACCCCCTCCACCCCCCCCCCCCACCGGTCCACAAATGAGATTGGACCAAAGCGCTCTGAGCATGCTATAAGCATGAAAGTAGCGCTATATAAAAGCTATAATAATAATAATAATACCCTGAAGACAAATGGTCATTCTTATTATCGAAGTTATTTGTAGCAGAGGTTCCATCAAAGATATGCATGAACCAGAGCAGCTATAGCGTGGTGAAAAATGACCACTACGAACGTACGAAAAAACAGAGGCATTTTACCGTGAACAATTTGTTAACTGTGCGATAGAAACAAATGATGATCCACAGATTTTCTTGGACAGAATGAGCAGCTATTTTGATAACTGGATAGAAACCGCTGAGGTAGAAAAAAACTTTGACAGTCTGAAGTGATTTACGTGTGTCAGGAGGAATTTAAAAAATTTTGTTAGAGAGGAAACCGAAATATATAGAACACATAGTAAGACTGATAAGAGCTTATAAAATAGCACAACCCGAGAAGAAATTATCTAGAGGCAGTGATATAGAAGAAATAGTTGCCTTTAACAGAACATATGAGACACAGAATAACTTTCACAGAACAAGGAGACGCAAGACAGGCCCAATAGACGTGTACATATGAAAGACAATGCGATAACTACAACGGACGATATCAAGAAAGCAGACAGGAAAGAAAGGACTGGGAGAAAGATAGACTAGTGCAAGGTTTGTCATTGTCATTTGATACTGGAACATTGGAGATTTTTCAGACATTCATAGGAAACAAGGCAGCCAAGACCATCAGGGAGCACCATCTATTGAAGTGAATAAGAAATTAGTGGAAGATGATGAATATACAGGCGAATCTAGAAAGTGTGTTATGTTTAATGGGAAGATTGTACAATTACCAATTGCTAGAGTTAACATTGACACACTGCATTATACGGGGACATTGGAAGCTTGTAGATCAGGGTGAGATACATTTAATTATTGGAAACATTCATAGGGTAAAAATATGTTCTGAGATGGATATAGAAAAGTGGAAGAAATATTATGGGATAAAGTCTACCCGATGTAGAAATGGGGATGTAGAAGAAGACATAAAATCAATCAGATGACATGGGTACAATAGATCATGCGAAGAAAGAATTAACAGATAAGGTAGAAAGAGATGGATCAAAAGAAACGGGTCAAAAGCAACATAAAGTAAGACAATCAGTGGTACGGGGAAAGCGATATAAACCCGCATAGACACGTATAAATCCATACATCTTATGCTTTATTTCTGGGAGCAGGGGACACCCTAGTAGACATTGTCAACAGTCAATCAGAGATAAGGAATTAAGGTACAATGGTGGAGAGACTTATACGAGAAAAGAGAGGAATATTAGCAGGGTAGAAAACAGTACAGCTGGCCTAGTCTGTAGTGGACATCATGGCAAAGAAAGGAAACCAAAAGGATGACATGTACATAATGTTAGAATTATATAGATAGGATAAGAAAAGGTGGTAATGATAGATACTAATTATATATTATTGTTCTGATCTACACTGAGCGAATATAGTTGTAATTAATGGGAAATTATTCTTTCATATACATATATGTTAAGGACAGTGGCGTCACAAAGAAACCAAATGTTATGGGACCTCTGCTACAGCACCACCCTCCAACCTTATAGACGATAAAAAATTGGATGCCGTAAACGAATTCTGCTATCTGGGATCCACAATTCAGGATGACCTGTCTCTAGAAGAGGAGTAAAAATAAACGCATTGGGAAGGCTGCCTCGACCTTCGCTAGACTCAGGCCAAGAGTTTGAGAAAATCAGAAGCTTACTACAGGGACCAAAATGGCAAGGCATGCGTTATGAGTACACTACTGTATGGCAGTAAATCATGGACCACCTACGCAAAGCAAGAGAGAAAACTGAACTCATTCCATTTGCGATGCCTCGTAGGATCTTGAAAATCACATGGAAAGAAAAAGTGTGCAATCCTGAGATCCTTGCGCGATCAGGTATTCCCAGCATCTTTACAGTTCTCAGACAACGCCGCTTGCGCTGGCTTGGACATGTTCGCTGGATTGAGGACAAACGCATCCCTAAAATCATCCTCTATGGACAACTCGCGACTGGCTCAAGAAAAACTGGTCGCCCCCACCTCCTTTGTGTTTGCTTTGCGACTTTAAATATTATTATTTTTAATATTTTATATCTCTGTTTACTTATACAGCAGTTCAACACTTACATACTGAGAACAAAGAAGATTTAACTCGTAAGAATTTCGCAAAATTCATTGAAACAACTGTTTAATCTTAGAACTGAAATGGAGTTAGTGTCTTCTGTCAATGACCTCTGCCAATGTCTTAAGCCAGTGTCTTCTGTCAAGGACTTAAGTCAGTGTCTTCTGTCAATGTATTCTTTTAATGTCATAAATCATTGTCTTCTGTCAATGTCTTAAGTCAGTGTCTTCTGTCAATGCCTTTAGTCAGATCTTGGTTTCTGGCACACAAGCACAATTTAGGCCATGTCGTGTCCATGTTTAGTCAGTGTCGTTTGTCAATGCCATCAGTTAGTGTCGTCTTTCAATGTCTTAATTCAGTGTCTTCTGACAATGTCTGAAGTCAGTTTCTTCTGTCGGTGTCTTCCACTATTATCTTTAGTCAATGTCACGTCACGTCATAATTACTGTCGCGTTCATATAAACATGGTGGCCAGTCCAAATAAATAATAAAAAGTCATACGCTCTGCAGAGGCAAAATGTCTAGGATGCTGGGAAACAATATTTTGTAGGGGCAAAAACATTTTCAGAGTATTTAAAGTATAGGCAGATAACTTATAGAGCACCCCCCCCTCCTCAAATTACTATGAGTTTTTTTATATGTAGTCTTAATTAATAAGTCATAATTGTCACAGCAAATGTTAAAATGTACTGAGCAACGTACGTACAGCAGACTATTAATTTATTGAATACATTACTTAAAAGTTATCCAGCCATAAAGGCGTAGCACACAATTGAACTATAGTTTCAAGGGCAAATTTACAAGTCCACCTTCTGAAAACACAGGAGATACACAATATTAATTCGCGACTGAGAACTGTGTTTGGTATCTCGAACAATGGAAATAATTTGTACTTGACTGAAGTGATAGTATACGCTGAATTAGCCCCCTTTCTATGTCGCCTCTCTAAATTGTAATTATCAATATGCACGTTTCTCTAGTCCAAAGTACCCCACTAGCAGGTTATCACGTCGACACGAGGAAGCGAAAGCTACGAGTTCACATTCATGTCTCCCCTCCCCCCTTTTTTAAAAATTGAAATGCCTTTAAAAAGCAATTACGGTAAAATTCATCAAGACATCCCTTTCTTACCTGCCCCTTCCTCCATTTTCCTAGCTTGACCTAATCAGTGATAGAATCATAGCGCATTGAAAAAGATAAAATCATGAAATTTCGCTAAACAAAAACTATTGGTAACTAAATATGTCTAATCAAACAGATTTATTATTGTAAGTCTAGATCTATTACAAATTTAATGCCATGACTGATCCAAACTAGTTGATACATTTCGTTTAAGCTTTGTGATTTAAAAAAAAAAAGATTTAATTTTAGGTTTTCTCTTGTTTTTTATTAGTTCAACATCATTCAAGCATGAAAAAGTTTTTGTTCTTTGACTTTTGATAAGCCAGCAGACGACTTCCATAGAACTGGTACAAACATCTCTTTACACCAAAGTATCAACTTTTTTAAGTTCATTTGTTAACTAAGCATTTGTAATACATTTGTAATACACGTTTAATGTAATACATTAATTTACACTTTTTTATACTTGGTAGCCCATGGAGCTGCCTCCTATGTCTCGTCAAGCAGACGATAAGATATGTCCATCAACTTTTTTAATAATTAACACGAATGGGTAGGTTAATAAAGTTTCAGACAAGCAGATTGCGGTTTCTTTCATCAAAATGTCAATGTGAGATCTCTTCTTTCTAGAAAGGTTGTCTGTCTATTTGGTAAAAGTTTTGAACACTTTATTTCTCCCACTTCCATTCTAGAACTAAGTTGCAAACTTCAAATAATCTAGTTGGAGCCTGATGAAAGTGTTTCTACTACATTTTGGTCTTTATAGCGCAACTTTCATGCTTATTGCTTGCCTAGAGAAAAAGGCGAGTAACTTGCGCCTTAACCAGTAAGCTTCGGGCAGGAGGGGCTCATTAGCCATGGCTGGCTACCCACCTAAGAGAAGGAAAACTGTGAATTTAAACATTTGTTGCCTTGCAGCTTTACCAAATCATGGGAAAGGCTTCGCGAGTCAACCCTGAGGAAACATCTGGAGCTGGCGACACTAAGGCAGTTTGCAGCATCAAGTGCTACACTATGGCAGAACCTGCGACGCCGCTGACCCCCAAACTGTATCGGCACTGCCGTTCCTTTGGATACATCAGCTGCGTGGAGAGGGGGAAACTAATGTGTGGGCGACATCGTAACGACCACAGCTAATGCCTAGGCATTCATCTTATTTCCATGAGATGATCCATAGTCGCTTCGCAACTGAAGGAGTCCACAGAGAGAGCGCTATGGTCTTTTATGAACAAATAGTGCCAGGGAGAAGGTCTTCTGTCGTGGCTTTAAGTTCACTACGCAAATCACACAGCTGAAGTGATGGTTCTGCTAAATAAGAAAAAACAATCTTTTGTTTAAATATCAAACCCAAATTGATCATATACTAGTACATAATAGAAGATAATGACTCTTGCCCTGCCTTTTTCTGATAAGAAAACTGTCACCGCTGTATTTTTGACATCATAAATGTCACTGTGGTTATGTTTTGATGCTGTGATATTATTGTCGGTTTATCTATGTAGGCGTGGTGGTGACATTGGGTTCATATTATAATTCACAGAATAAGGAAATGACACTTGATTTAGCAGACACAAATAAGTTTAATTTAAGTAATAACACCACATATTGAATATGATACACAATTCAATTCAGGAATGACCAGTATTAATCCTCTATAGGAATATGGCGAATACAATGACAACTTAGTAACTAATCTATAACCAACTTTTTAAAAAAATTAACTCAACTGACTATATTAAGTGACTCTATCAAGTGCTTGCTACCAACTCCCTATAGGGCAACATGAGTTGTGAATAACATTCACAATATAGAAATAACATTCACAATATTGCAATAGGGTTTCTACATTATGGCACCAACTTTGAGGTGGTGACAAAAACTTACAATGTATTAGTATTATAAAACGCGGTTTAATTCTTAGACACCTCTTTAGAATTATAAGGAACGTCTTTATAATGTCTTTGGCACAGCTACTAAATGTCCTAGACACAGCTATTGAAAGTCTGAGATACAGCTTTAGAATTCTTCGACACAGTTGGGAAAGTCCTAAACAGAGTTTTATAATGTTTTATCTATATAATATCTTAGACACAGCTTTAAAATGTTTTATACATAGCTAAAGAAAATATTAGAAAGAGATTTAAAACGTCTTGGATACAGCGAGCTTTATAAAAAAAAAGAAACAGCTTTAGAATTTGTTAGACACAGCTTTAGAATTATGCCTTTAGAATCACGAGACATAGCTTTAGAATCAGTGAATGTTATCAAGAGAGTAACCCAATATCAGAGCCGCAGTTTATTCTATTAAAAGTCGTACTTCAGTCGTACAGTGAAGGGAGCACACAAAAAACTTGCTGGACAATGTAAAAGAATAAACTGACCAGTCCCTTGATATCCTTCTAACAGCTGCTTACCTGGAACAATGGAGAGATTTTGTTAAGAGAACTGTCAAGGGAAAAATGATGATGAATCTTTTCTTTATCTTTCTGTAGCAATGTAGAATATAATCAAAGTCATTAAACATTCATATTTATGATGCTTACGTTTTATTCTATTTTATTCTAGTTTTATATTTAAAAAAATTAAGGTAGTATATTTCAACTAAACATTCATTTTAATGTGAAATCGGTATAGAAATTAATGGCGGGTGCCTAATGAGATGGTCAAAAGACATCTTCGTTAAATGTCGTCGTCGTCCTTAAAAACATGTGGTTTTTTTGACATTATGTGCAATATACATAGCATGGTAAAGAATAGATCAATGTTTCTCAATACATTGCATGGTATAGAATAGATCATTGTTTCTCAATATATCGCATGGTATAGAATGGATCAATGTTTCCCATTACATTGCATGGTATAGAATAGATCAATGTTTCTCAATACATTGCATGGTATAGAATAGATCAATGTTTCTCAATATATCGCATGGTATAGAATAGATCAATGTTTCTCAATACATTGCATGGTATAGAATAGATCAATGTTTCTCAATGTATCACATAGTAAAGAATAGATGAATGTTTCTCAATACATTGCATGGTATAGAATAGATACATTTTTCTCGATACATCACACTGTATAGAAAAGATCAATATTATTTAATTGCTTGGTATTGAAGAGATAAATGTTTCTCAATATATCACATGATATAGAATAGATCAATGTTTCTCAATACATCGCTTGGTATAGAATAGATCAATGTTTATCAAACTTTTTCTTGAAATGGAACACTTCCCATTTTGGAAGATTTTAGCGTAATCCTTTGAGTGTTTTTAATTAAGATCAGATTAGTTCCAATTTGTTTACATTAAAAAGGGGGTTAAACCTCCCCAATTTAAGAATTTTAATAAATCTTTTGTTGTTGTTGATGTTTATTCAGATTATACTTTATTTACACTAACAAACAAGACAAACAGGTTAACGCATACCATATACCATCATACCATATAATACTAATAAGCAGTCAAGGTTAGTGAGAAGTTGTATATAGTACATGATCAAATACACTGTTCATCGTAATATACCCGCTGGATTTCATCAATTATAAAGTTAAAGTCGCAGATATACGAGCATTAGCGAGTAGACAAAACAAGATCAGCTCTTCATGTTTATTACAAAGAGCCAAGATCCTAAATTGCTTATAGTTAATGATTTCGTTGGTTAGTTTACCAGCTGACAGATCAGATACATGTACTCTATTAAATGTATCATTCCTCAGATGTCTGGGAATGGAGGATTACCTGTAAATACCTTTCTACTTTGCTTGCAGTATTACCTGTGATTACCTTCCTACTTTACTAACAGGATTTTCTCTGAATACATCAATAAGTTAAATTTACATACATCGCTACATGGCTAGAAAGATTACTTGTCAATTGACAAAATTACTACTTGAATTATTTTAAGCTAAGCTGAAATTCTCTTTTCTATTTTACTAAGCAGATTATAATGTCTCCTGTGAATACAACAAACTTTCATAGGAATACTCTGGCAAAAAAAGTCACAAAGCGGCTATCCAGAGTATACAAACTTAACAGCTTTAAACTACATATGAAGATCCTGAATAATTTCTACAGTGCGGCAATGTCAAATCTGAAATCATATGGAATAATTGGTTGGCAAGGTAACGTTCACACATAACACTACCACACAAAATACTACCACATACAACACTACCATACCCCACACTACTAAACACAACACTACCACACACAATACCACACAAAGCGCTACCACAAATAACACTACCACACTAATGCCACACACCTTACTACCACACTTAACACTACCACACACAACAATATCATACACAACACTACCACACATCGCACTACCATACTAAAATGAACTTTTTTAAAAAGGTAAAACTTCCGATCGTAGGCCCCTTTTAAAGAACAGCGCTGTCTCTCCTTAAGGTCATCTCGTCACAAGACAAAACTATCTTAGCAAAGTTGGAATAATCTTAGAAGACAACAACCACCCGCTCCATTAAAACTACTTCAAGTGGGCGACTTCGGTTAATCAAGATAAGATCTGAACGGTACAATATCTCGTTCCTTACTAGCAGGGCCGGTCTTACAAATTGCGGGTTCCAATTTAAAAGATGCTTACGAAACCCACCTTCTATTTTATACAATAACACATTTTCCTATTGTCCCAGAGTCTCTATTGACATTGTGTTCAATGTTTACCTCTGGTTTACACGGTGAAAAAGTCACGTGAAACTTTTGATGTTGAAACTGGAGGTAGAATGACTAAAATTGACTTGGAGTTCAGTCAAGTCAAGGCAGTCAAGTGGTATCCTTTGGACAAGGCAGTCAAGTGGTATCCTTTGGACAAGGTAGTCAAGTGGTATCCTTTGGACAAGGCAGTCAAGTATTCTTTGGACAAAGCAGGCAAGTAGTCTTTTGGTTCGGTACGGACAATATCTGACTTAGTCGAGTTGTGACTTTGAACTAAGTAAGTAGTATATTTTGGGCAGACAATTGAGACATGTATTTTTAGAAGTAATTATTCTGATGATTATGTGTTTTAAAAATTCATTATTTCCCGCTGTGATGCTGATGTGATTTGACAAGATTCACTGTATTGGATTTATTTAACGCTGTTATGCGGATGTGATTGTATTTCATACTTAATTGAGCAACTGCCAAGAATTGTATTATTATTATTATCAATAAACTTTATATTTGTCTGCCAGAGTGGAATTATGTTTATCTTTAACATCTATGTTCGTCTCCTATCAAGTGTGACACCAAGAAGCATGAACCCAGCATTCCACCACATTCACGACTTATTAGTAGTGACCAGTCAAGTGTGTAACAGTAATACAACATTTATTCATTTACAACTATTAATTAAATCATTTTATCAACATTTATGTATAGGAAGCAACTAAAATGTAATAGGTGCCAGTGGGTAATTTCAGTTATGCCAATCGTACGATACACTAAATATGTTAACCCTTAAAGATTTACAACTTGCAATGCATATGACTAGAGCCATGGCTGATTTTGATAGGTCCCTGTCAGGTTGTGGTCCCAATTTGAAAAATCGATTAAATCGGCCTAAGACCGGTACTTCTTATTTGTCATACTGTATCAGCGTTACTAGTTGACTAGCGGACGTGAAAAAAAAAGAGATGTTTAAGTGTTGTGTTAAGCAGTGGCGTCATTAGGGTCGGTGCCATCAGGTAAGTTATCTCAGTTAGTGGGATTAATATGATTGTGAAATGTATTTAGTTAAAAACGTTAGTCTGTCGATCTTATGGTTTTTGGACGGGCGGTGGCAAAGTGATAAATTTCTTTGCTTCCCAGGTTCAAATCCTGAAATTTTGAATCTCAGAATCTTAAAGCCGCCCTTATGTCCACTCAGCTTGATGTTTGTTAAGAAAAGTAAAGGCGGTTGGTCGTTGTGCTAGGCACTTGACACCCTCGTTAACCCTGACCGCAGAAACAGACGACCTTTACATGATCTGCCCTATAGATTATAAGGTCTGAAAGGGAACTTTACTTTTACATACTTCTGATGTATAGACCAAGTTCTTGCAGTACTGTCAAGCATCAAAGGTTCTTATCAAAGTCTTGTATAATTACGTGAGCTTCAATCAATGTAAACATCATTACAGTAGTCACTCAATGACTCTTCTAGTTATGTAAATGTTGTTTTGAATGGAGAAATACGTTCAGGTAATCACATACTTCTATCAGGATCAATACAACATTCTTGGTCTTGAGGTTTCAGATATTGATAGTTGGTGTTGTTTTGTTTTAATGGATTCTTTAATACCGTCAACTAATTATCACACATTTATTTATTTGTTTCGTTACCAACACTGCCTACTCGTCGACATATTTTTAATTACACTGTTAAAATATGATGCAGAAAATTAAATGTAAGTTTTAAAGGTGCAAGCAAAGACAACTGTGTTTTTAATTTTTTTTAAGTTAGTATTAATCAGTTATTTCCCTTGAAAAACAAAACATGGCTGCTTGATAAAAAAAATAACTTTAAACAATTATTATCAAACACCACACTAGAATTTTTGTTTTGATTCATTTTTTTTATAACTAACAACTTTTTGTATTTAAAATGTTTGAAAATTTTTAAATGAAAAAAAACAACAACATAAGAACTACATCTAATAATTATTTTCACTAACCTGATCATCGAAATCAAGTTCTAGATCTACAATTGGCAGATTGTATTTGAACAGGTTTCAATTTTTGTAAATGTAAATTACAAACAACAACATGGATCAAAAAGGAAACAAAACATTGTAAATTTAAAGATAACATACACAATTTATTTACTTAACTCAAGACTAAGGAGACATTTGAGTTTGATGTTCAGAATGTCAAGGGTTCTCAAAGACATCTTCATGGTGAAGCTGGACAACTCACAAGGGAAATAACTCACAAGACAAGACCAGCTCCACTGTAATTTAATCCCGACTTGAGACTTCCACTGTGGACAAGATTAGACACAGTCCAGTCGTCACTATACCCCAGACAGTGGACATGTGCTCCACTACTTCCTGGACATGTACAAGTTGTATAAGTAAACTTAGATCTATGACCCACCTCTAGTTTGTCATTCCATTGACCAACACTGACCTGTTTAGAACATCCATGAGGATGTGACACTATAAAGGTCAACTTGTGTGGAGATCTAGAGGCACAGTATTTGTCCCTGACTTTCCACCAGACATTAAAATAATGTTTCCACATTTCCAACAGTTTATTACCTAAAGTTTTATCACATGTCACACAGTTCAACCCACACCTGTCATCCTCAATGTTTACATATCTAACACTGACCTTATTAACACTGACCACAGGACTGTCATCTCTATCATAAAACAATCTCAATGTTGTGTGGTTGGCCTCAATGTTATCAAAAACCACATGTGTGGCTGTGTACACAACAAACTCCCACCACACATTGCTGGGTGAGTTTGAACCTTCACATTTTCTACACCAACACTTTGTGTAGGCAGAATGTATATAACCTCCATCTTGCCAGACTCCATCTTGAAACTTGATTACATCCCTCACTCTTCCACTTCCTGTCCTCAAGTTTTTTTTCTCTCTCATGTTAGAAAATGGATATGGTTGAGTTGTCTTTGGCCAAAACTTTGGTCTGTCTGGACTTGACATTCTAACATCAACTCTAACTGTGAGGTCAGCTGTAGCTTTAATGAGTTTATACCAATCATTGTCTTGAAAACCTTCAGGTAAACTTTTCAAGGTGAATGTCTTAACAGGTATAAACTGGCTATGACCTGGATTCTTCTTACAGCCCACAAGATATTTGTGTAGATCAGCTTCTCCACCTTCTGACTCCTGAGTTTCATGATCACCTGGAGAACAAGGAAATAAACTTGATCCAATGTTTACAACACAATGTACAGTATTGAGTCTATCAAGAGATATCTATAAATAGATCGTCTAACTTATGTGTTGATCTCTACAGTTTATACACTAAAAATTAAACTCAAAAGTTACCAATTAGTGGACCTTCCACATCATCTGACTGGACTTTGGACTGGTCACTGGTGAAAGGATGAGGATCTGAAAGGATGAAAGTCAAATCACTATTTTATATATTCTTTTATTTTTTATTATTATTAGAAAATAGACTTATACAAAAACCTTTCTCTATCTAAACATTAACAAATAAAAAGTTTACCTGTATCTTGATTCTCATCCCCAAGACTGCTAGGTCAGTCTGATCCTTTTGACAAACTGAAATGGTTTAAATACATTTGTCAGTCAGTTTATTTGTGTTTTTTTTTTACATTTTTTTTCTGAAACAACAAAAAATATTTTTCAAAAACTGAATTTTTACATAGAGATAAAACTAAATATTTAAATTAAAGTTCTAGAAGCTGACCACAGACCTAACATTACAATAACTTGAATTTGATATGCTACTTATTATTGTGCTAAATTCTAGTGAAAAATTTGATAATAAAATAAAGCCATAAGACTAATTTTAAAGTTAGGTATTGTTTTACTCTGATTTCATACCATTAAGTAGAAAACACCAAACTGTGGGAGATAAGTGGACAGAAAAATTAAAGACGTGCAGATCTTAGAAAGGAAGAGGAGATGGATTGGTTACACCCTTAGAAAAGATATCAGTAACAGAGCTAGGCAGGCCTTAGTGTGGAACCCCCAGGGAACAAGATGAAGAGGAACACCAAAAAGAACAATGCAATGCAGTGTACATGAAGAAGCCGAGAGGACCGGGAAAAGCTGGGACACCATTAAAAAGCTAGCAAGAGACCGTGGAGAGTGGCGTGTTTTGTAGAGGCCCTATGTTCCATGAGGAACTCAAAGGAGTGATGATGATGATGATAAGACTAGTTTTAAAGTTAGGTATTGTTTCTCTTTGATTTCATACCATTAAAGCCACATGTGTCTTGAGGAAAACAAAGGTCTGTACTTTTCTGGAAATTAGAAAAAATATGAATTTAAAGTTGCTTTCTTTTTTCTGTTTATATATAAAGAAATTTACATCAATGAAATATTTTCAGAAAAATCTAATATCTATATTGCTTGTACAGTAAATTAAAGAAATATTTTGTTGTTTTATAAATTGTTTCAACTAAAATTAATTGCATTTTTTTTGCAATTAGATTAAATGTAGTACATGTGAAATGCTTGATAATAAAATGTTAAAAAAATAATTTATCAGGCTTTGGTAGTCTAGATTTCAATTTAGAGCTCCAATTGACTTTAAAACTACTTTTGAAGTACTAGATCTAGATTCTAATTCTAAATGACAAATTCCTTAAGATAGAAAAGAAAATAATAAAAATGAAAAGTAGCAATAAAGAAAGAAAAAACAACAGTCAAATAACAAAAAATGTAAAGAAACCACAAATACAAAAAAATACATTAGTCTAGGATTTCTTATGTCTATTATTTTGAATAAGGATAATAGTATCCTAATTACAAAAATGGGGTATTTTTTATCTAGATCAGACAGCCTGGTAGTGTGATATGCAATAATAGTTGTCTCTCCATAGTCTTGGGTTTGAATCCTGCCCGCTCCGTCCCTAGACATCCTGTCTGAATTTTTCCAATTAGAAAAAAGTATGTAACTATATCTACATTTTAAAGTGTACATTTTAGATCCTATCTAGTTAATTTTAATTATTTTTTTAAATAAAGATATTTACAATTTTAGAATTAGTCTATAGATCTTGTAGGACTACTTTTTGTTTATCTTTTAGATTTTATATAGATGCATTAACTTTTTTTAAAATCTAAGTAGGCCTATATATAAACTCTAAAGATGGATATATCAATAGGCAAGATTTAGTATAAATTAAATTGTTTATAAATCTAGACTAGAAGCTAATGTTAATTTAGATGTAGATATAAATTTTCTACATTACCTAAGATCTAATTAGTTATGGTAGTTTATATAGATCTACACCAGAGTCTAACTTTTAGATTTAAATTAACCATTGTAGCTTAAGTTATTTAAATAGTACAGATGCTAATTTAAAAAAAAAAGATAATTATGTTCTATGCATTTGAAGTGTCAATCTAGACATGCATGTTAATCATTGACTTAAACTTCTGATAAGTCATTGGTTTTTCAGGCTATTTCGGGCAACAATTTCAATCTTTATTGGCACTAGGGAAGGAGCACTTGTAGTTTGTCGTTGTGCTGGTCACAAGACACCCTCAGTAACTGTAGGCCACAGAAAAAGATGACCTTAATAACATCGTCTGTCCTACAGATCTTGAATGCAGGGTCTGAAAGGAATACTTTTTACAAGAAATACAAGTCTCTTAACACTAGATAGATCTATTTATAGGCCTATACTGATTATGGATCTAGTAAAATATTATCTGAACCTATATCTATCATAAGATGATGTATAAATTGATTAGATAGGAGACATCTAGATCTTATCTAGATCTATTATAGCAAATTTGATCTATTACGTAATAGATATTAAGTCGAAGTCTAATTTAATTTATAGATCTAAATTTATATGTTTACAATATTTACTACTGAATTTAGACATTTATAGATCTATAAATGTAAAGGTTAATTAAGTCTACTCTAATTCTAGATCTAGACTCTACAGAAGCTAATCTATAAAGAAAGAAGAATGGATTTATCTGCTGTATTCGTTACTCGTAATCGACACATTTTTTACGCTTACAATTAAAATCTCCATAACAATATGAACGAATACAATAGTCATTTGACAAAGAGTATAAATCTAGGTTTTGTTAAGATTTTAAAACATATAAATATATGATCATATATTACTGATAGACTATATTTTACAAACACCATTAAAATTGTATAGATATAATAGATCTATCAAGACTGCTAGTTTTAGATTCTAATACTTGAATTAAATTTCAATTCAGAAGTAGTCGTATTCATGAAAAAACAGATTTTTCTGCACTTTAAAATTGCAAATTTAATTCGACATTATTATTGCCTTTATTAGTATCATTATTGTTATTATATTACAAACGGAGGAATTATCATTCTCAGGCACTTCCATGGACAGTCTAGCTTCGTTAAAGAGAAACTAAATTCATTGTAGTCACTTTGATGATTGTAAAAATGTCAATTAATATATTTAATTTTTCATTAAATTTCTACCTGGCATGTCAAGGTTGAGCGTGAAGTGAAGAAAAAAGTATGAGATTTAAAAAAAAGTTGTTTGTACATGTTTGATATTCTACTTCCTAGTTTAAACCTCACACAGGACGACTGGAGTGGGTAGCAGGTGTCATGCGCTTATGGATTGCTTCTTTGCTAGGTGTGTGGGTGTGTGTTGTACTTTTTTTTCACTATAAGGATGCGCTGTTTCTAAGGACGCGCTATGCTGGCGTCATTGCTTCTTTTTATTTTGCTTGGGTATCAGATTTGTGCTTAAATTTATAAAAAGGAAAGCCTAAATAAGAAAACATATTTTAGTTAATTTAAACAAATACAGACTGTATCTTGATTCTCATCCCAAAGACTGGATAAGTCTGCTAGGTCAGTCGATACTTTTCTATCAGTTTGAGTTTTTTTCTTGCAGAACATCTTTGACGAGTTCTAAAAATATATAAAAATTGGTTCAAAGTAATGTTTCACCAACAAGGGCAGATAACTGAATTTTTTTGTTCCCTTTGCTACCCAAATAGACTTTTTATCTTCCACTTTAAGAAATTACGTACAAAACTATGCGTACTTTGTAGACCTTGTTGTAACTCATGTTTCACTTTTTTTTCTTGTACATTTCCAAACATTAGCTGTGAACGTTTGTTGTTACAGTTTTATTTTGACCTTTGCCCAGCTTTTTCAGTTCCAAACATTATCTGTGAACCTTACAAGGTCTTTTTTCATTCAAGGAATTTCCGATTATTTCTTTATAATCAAACAAAGTTTTCCCAACTGTGGAGCGACCACTTGTATTAACATTGATATCTTCTTGTGTTATAAATAACATACATTACAAGTGGCCTCACTGTGGAGAGACGTGCAGTGGTCGAATTTTTAAGCGTTTGGCTTCTGAACCTAGAGTCCTGCGTTTGAAGTCCGGTGAAGACTGGGATTTTGAATTTCAAAATTTTTAGGGCCCTCCTGAGTTCATTCAGCTATAATGGGTACCTGACTTTAGTTGGGGAAAGTAAAGGCTGTTGGTCGTTGTGCTGGACACATAACACAATGCTCGTTAAACTTTGGCCACAGAAACATTACCTTAACATCATCCGCCCAATAGATCGCAATGTCTTTCTATTTGAATGTGTCTCATCATATTGTAAAACAAAATCTAAAAGAGGAAACTCAACGAGGATAGAAGGTTACAAATGTTTCTCTATTCACTTAGATCTGAATCAACTGTCTTTTCTTCTTGTTGGTCTAAACAATCATT
Organism: Biomphalaria pfeifferi; assembly: GCA_030265305.1. Lineage (NCBI taxonomy): Eukaryota > Metazoa > Mollusca > Gastropoda > Planorbidae > Biomphalaria > Biomphalaria pfeifferi. The sequence continues at coordinate 5,503,577 of JASAOG010000009.1, read as the reverse complement.
TTATGGACCAGTGGAAGGAGGTGAAGGTTCTATACTGACATTTTATGGACCAGTGACAGGAGGTGAAGGTTCTATACTGACATTTTATGGACCAGTGACAGGAGGTGAAGGTTCTATACTGACATTTTATGGACCAGTGACAGGAGGTGAAGGTTTTATACTGACATTTTATGGACCACTAGAAGGAGGTGAAGGTTTTATACTGACATTTTATGGACCAGTGAAAGGAGGTGAAGGTTCTATACTGACATTTTATGGACCAGTGGAAGGAGGTGAAGGTTCTACACTGACATTTTATGGACCAGTGAAAGGAGGTGAAGGTTCTACACTGACATTTTATGGACCAGTGAAAGGAGGTGAAGGTTCTACACTGACATTTTATGGACCACTAGAAGGAGGTGAAGGTTTTATACTGACATTTTATGGACCAGTGAAAGGAGGTGAAGGTTCTATACTGACATTTTATGGACCAGTGAAAAGAGGTGAAGGTTCTACACTGACATTTTATGGACCAGTGAAAGGAGGTGAAGGTTCTACACTGACATTTTATGGACCACTAGAAGAAGGTGAAGGTTTTATACTGACATTTTATGGACCAGTGAAAGGAGGTGATGGTTCTATACTGACATTTTATGGACCAGTGAAAGGAGATGAAGGTTCTACACTGACATTTTATGGACCACTAGAAGGAGGTGAAGGTTTTATACTGACATTTTCATAACAATATTTTTTTAAAAAATCGAAATAGTCTCTCCATAATGGAAATTCAACATGTTTTACCACTGTGCTAATTAATTGCTCACAAAAGAAAAACAACCGTTAAATAAAATTTGTGGCTTGATTGTCGGGAAATATCTGTGCGTGATTATTGTCACTGGTATACCAAGGTTGCTATAAAACATTTCCCATAGAAAACAACAGACATTAATTACGACTCATTGATGAAGTGATTGGTTAATGTTTTGTTTATAAAGTCGCGTGTTGTCATTGACAATAAATACACGCGGAAAGTTTGAACTTAATCCCAGAATGCAAAGAGAATGAATAAACTGTAAGAGAATGAAACCTTACAGAGAGATTGAGAACTTGTAAAAACTTGGTAAAAAAAAAAAATTTGTTGAAATACAAGTAGACACATTATTAGATGTTACAATTGAACAGGTTTGTTAATTTCTTTATGTGACGCTTGCCGCTATTTACCCTATTATAAACACACACCAATCCTAACCTTACAAAAATATAACACTTAGTTACATTGATAATTTTCTGCAAAAACAAAAATCTAAATTGATTGGAATCTAGATGAAGTATCGGATAACTACATAAGGTGCCACTTTCTAAAAATTGTATAGATAAATAATTATACATTAGAATATAGGTGCACAAAAAATAACATAAATAATCATTGAACTTACGTTATTTAAATCTTATTAACATCCCAACAGTCTCAACAAGTTCCTAAACTGTTTCAACATATACTAACATGTTGTTGGCTTCCTTCAGTCGTAACGACTATGTTTAATCTTGTAGAACACTTTGTCATGTGACTGTGGCGCGCTATTTTAGGAGACACTCCCATCCACGTAATAGGACATTGAGAACTTACGCTTGAGAAAATTCCCGATAATGTCATATACTATTTACAGAGCAATGCTTAAATGTTTGTATTTGTAATTATTATTTAAAAAACGGCTTTTGTGATTTTCTTTGAACTTTCAAGGTAAACAAAAAGAAGTGAGAACAATTTTAACTCATTGACCAGATCGTGAGAACTCGACTGTCGACTGTTCTATTGGTTTAAACATGTTTCGTTACCGTAAAATTTATTTTGGCTTTAAGTTTCTAAAAAGCGAATTCCCGATCTCGTCTCTCTAAATAGATAAACATGAACATAATATGTGGAGCGCCCTCTCGGAAATCGCGTCATATAGCAACGTGAAGCTGTATTAGTAGTGAAGTTTTACAGTCATATTGTATTGTCAATGTACACTAGGAAATTCTTGGCACTGAGGACTGATTATCAATAAGTCTCCCAATTCCCTTCGACAGCAAAAAGCTGATAATATGTAAGTTTAGAATTTCGTGCAATTTATTATGTGATTTGATGAAGTGGTTGTAGGGAGCATTTAACGAGCATATTAAATAAAACGTCTCTTGATTTAAAAGAGTACACATTTTTTACTGAAGCCCAAATACGTCCTACGAAATCTCAACTAATTGAAGCAATTAAGGTGAAAAAGTTTCATAATTTGTTTAGCAAAAATAGTATACGCTAGTAATTACAATCTCTCAGCAACTGTATCTCTCCCTCTTTCCATTCAAACTAGACTTTTGGCGGAGTGAAAGTGTTTCCAAAGCGATTCTAGGGCCGCCTGACATTACTTTTGCATGTATTTTCATTTTGAATTGTCCTGGTTCATTAATGAGTTTGTGACCCTAACGAATTTTACTGAATAGTTGACCTACGGACAAGTACTGTTTAATCTTGCTAATGAGTGCACCTATGCCAGATACAATAAATAATAACAAACACTATTACATGAATCTTGTTTAGTGTTCGTTTTCGTAGCTAAATGCGCAGAACTAGGTTTTTATGTTATTTTAAGAATGTGCAGTACAAAATGCAGATTACAAATATGTAATTCGATTTCTCCAGAGATAAAAACTATGTAACTATTTAAGTTTAATTTCTATTACCGTATATTGTTTTGGAAATACGCCTTTTCGTAACTCAAGGGAGAATTGTAGTTTGATTTTGCACATCTTGCTATGTAAACTAATACCAAAATTATAATTTTTTCTTTAATATGGTTTGCTCTGTATTATATAAAAAAAATTATTTTTATAAAAACATTTTTTTTTATTAATTATTTTCTTTCAGAAAATACAAGAAGTCATTGCACCAGATTTTGTAAGCTTCAAAATATGCTGACAGATTTTTTCTACCTTTGATATCTTAACACTATCTCTTTTTGAACAGAATGACAACATAAAATGTGTTTGGGATTAATGCAATTACTTGCACGTCTTGAACCATTTACACAAATGGTGGGCCAATTACGGCCCGCGGACTCCTACAGAAATCAGGTGTGCCCACAGTATTTACATATACAAATTCAAATATATTAAAATAATATCTCTATATGTTTGAAACTGTCTAGTTATAAAAAGTTTCAAGTAAACGGAGATAACTCTTATAGGCTATACGTCGATAAACTCAATCCAAGTCACCACATCTCTGATTAATATTTTTTTCATACTTTGAACATCTGCGTTGAGTATGTTTGGAACACTGATGAAACTTGATCTTTAATGGGTTTTCTGCTATTTTGTTTATTTATTTTTTTTTAAATAAAGAATATCCCAACCTTAAACTCTTAACAGAAAAGCTTGCACAAAGCTGCATTAAAATTCAACATGGTATTGCTCAACCGGAATAACGAAGCTTATCAGTAATGTACTACTGACATTTCGGACAAGTACTTGAAGATTTAGAAACCAAATATTCCGATGTATCCGCTGGCTTAGCATGGCAAGGTAATCAGAAGAATATAAAATCTCAAGAAATACATTTATATGTTCCTTGAAGGACATTGACTGCGACTTTGTTACCAATATTTGTAATGAAGAGTGAAAGACAGATTTCATGTTTTTCCCTAATACTACTGCAATGGGTTGTTGGCATATGAAATTTAAGTGTATAATAAATCCTTTCAAACAAAACTTTCTTATTTCTCCAGGCAAGCAATTGAAAACAGGGTTTGTCATTTTCCTTTGAAAAAAAGGTGAATTAGTCTCAAGTACAAGACCTATTTAGATTTGATTTTATTGTAGAGCTTATAAAAAGAAATAGTAACACGTCAAGAACCAATTATTCATATTATCATCTCACCATTTAGCGCAGAAGCTTATTCATATTGGGGACATATATTCTAGAAAATTATGACCTGAAAGTTTGAAAGAATTTCCAGTCAGTACTTCCGAGGGAGTTATTATGGGTGCAAAAAGTTGTGTTTACACACTTTTAAAAAAATCGCTAAACTTTTACATTATTTGGGTACAAATACATATGTGAACAAGTATCTTGTGTGTGTGCGTGCGTAGAAACTAAACATGTGTAATCACAGGTCGATGCTGCTGTAATTTGACAGCAGTCACAAGTACAACAACTAGTAAGCTAGTTTCATAGTTCTAGAACATTACGCACGAGTGTAGCTGGTTAAAAATTTCACATTAAGCACAGCTGTACATTTGTGGTGAAATGTTGTGTTGAAAAAAGGCAATAGCATTTTGTGTAATCGTAAAGTTGGGCTCCGAAATTGCTAACTCTTTTAATTCCTCAATTGGGAGAGTAAAAAAAAAGTGAATTTATAATAGAGTATAAAAATGAATTAAAAGACATTATACACAGTTAGCTTACGTATCTGTTTAGGTTGTAAATATTTATATATACTTATATATATATATATATACATATATAGAGGGCCGCATTTGTCCCATTTACCAATCTTTTGGCAATGCGGCCCTCGATACAAAAATGTTGCCCACCCCTGTTTTACACTATTTTATATTGAATTGTATACCCAGTTTTGTTTCTAAACATCCAATTCTGCAATATAAATTTTTAGTTCGATTACAGGTGCTATATTGTTATTATACGATCTTTTGCCCCAATTTTTTTTAATTCATTTTATTTTCTTATACATGACTTCCTTGTAGTAATTAAAAATGAGATGTTTCTTTCGATATTACAGACAAAGTATGTCAGTTTAAAGTTTGATCTGCCTTCAAAGTGTGTTATATAGACAACAATGTCTTTTCCTGATTGCACAAGAGTAACAGTTTCCAAGTTGGTCAGTTGTATGTATGGAGGTATGAATAGATAGGGCATTTATAAGGCGACGAGGTATTGATATCAAGGGAAAGTAAGTTTTATAAGTTATTCCTTGTTGTTGATCATGATCATACATCAGTAAAGAGTTAGGTCGTGTGGGGACAAGTAAGTGGAGAGAGGAAATAAAATACACTTGTAAATGCCCGAACGAACGTTAGGTGTGTAGTGGGAGAACGAGTATTGATAAATGTCAATTTGTCATATTAGGTAAAATGTCTGTGCTGACGTGTGAGGGAAAGTGGTGGAACCTCTGGAATGTGATGGGATAAAGTATAGATAGACGAACTATGTCTGCGGTCACCTATGGCACATCACATTGGACAGCACATGGGACAGTATCACTTTATGACATTTGAGGGAATAGGTGTTCAGATCAACTTGAGTTTGGGACAATGATGAAGTTGAAACCGAAATCAAGACTCAAGTTGTGTTGTCTTTTATGTTTCCCTACATTTTGGCCCTTGCACAATGTAAGACTAAGACAGTAGATAAAAAATTGACTGGCAATTTTTTTTAGCGGGAGGGGGAGGAGTTGTTATGACATGATTAGGAATTAGTTATTTGTTTCGGGAATAAGGGGAAAGTTTTACTTAGTGACAAGTCACGTGACAGATCTGTAAAAAACAAGAACGCTTTAGTGACGCTAGAAAGAAGACGCTTTGTGTAGAGCAGTAGAATAGAGATACGAATTTACGGACATAGCTGACATCGGACGATTCCCTTCTTAGTTATTAAATATATTTGTAAAACAACATCAGAGTCGACTACCTATTTTGATTGTTTCGGCCTTTCGCCGGTGTTACTGGAGTAGTTCGAGTTCAGCATTACTTCCAGTCAGACATAGATCTACAATAGATATACCTCCAAGCATCAACACCGCGCGGAAGCCTGAACAATATATAGTACATCTTTCAATATTCCAATGATATGCACATAGATATAGAACTAGATGTAGTAATCAATGTTCAAAAGTTTCCTGAACATTAATTTATTAAACTCTTAAATCAATTAAGTCTTACATTCGGAAATTCCCGAACGCAATAGTCCTTTCAAAAACGCCATAGTCCTTCGAAAACTGCTATACGATCTAGACCTAGATATACACTGCAGCCAAATGTATTTTTGTATATTTTTTTTTACTTTGAACAATTCTAACGTTTAAACTAAGGGTTTTTCCCAGCATGGCCAAAGAGCTAGTCATTATTTGATCGGCCGATTTACATCAAATTATTTGTTTTAGATCTTTACACGCATATCTTGCAGAAAAAATATTTGCCAATTTCTAGCTAGCACAGACATCAATGTCAGCCCGGGTACATTTAAAAAACAAACTCTGCTGTGTTAGTACATTTGTCTTTCTCTTGCAAACTCTTCATGGGTTTAAGCGATTCTACATCTGCTTATCCGAATTGCAGTCCTGCTGCATACATTAGACACCAAGTCGGGACACTCTAATCTAAATGTTCTTAAGTGAGGTGATTTCGTAGTTGCTAAATAAAGAGTTGCAGTTATGTTTACAAAGGCGCTTGTGTCATCCTGCACATGCAAAATCATTTTTTTTCCCTTTGGTGCTCATTTCATGTAGATATGATGTGATGACACTTAGAAAACCAATACGTTTAGGCACTTTTATTGTAAGTCTTAAACATTTCAGTGTCTCATAACAAACAAATAGTTAAGGAAGCTTTCATGTGCTCAAACAGCGCACTTCATTCTAAAAAGGGACATCTCTCATTTCTCACAGAAAATCTTTAAAAAATTTGAGATTTAACGCTTTTTAATGTTAAAATATTTACACTGATAAACACATCAACATATTTTACATACAATCACTGACTTTTGTTTGGCTTCTTGATTGAATATTTTAGTATTTCCTATGTTGCTTTTGTTCGGACCCCCTTTTTTTGTTACAATTCTGGCGTCATAACGCTGTCTCACCCAAGGATTCTCTCTTACATGTTTCTAATGTTCTTTCAGAGTCCGAATCTCGAGCAGGATTACGGGGAACGGCAACGGGCAGGGAATGATTCTGACCTAATGACAGTTCGGCGCGTATGCCGCACAACCAGGTAGCCTTTCACGTGTCTGTTATGTAGTGATCAACGTTACTGATGTGATAATTGAAAAAAGCATCAACCCTCTAGTATAATACTACTAGTTTAATAACAAATAGTCAAACAGTGTAACAAATAATACTCAATAGCACTTTCTTATTTAGATCATAACAATCTCCCTTTGTTTGACTTACTCTTGTGTTTACCAATGTCTACATTGTGATACATTGTGCAAAATGTCTTGCGCAGTGCAGATTCGTAACAATACAAATCCATAGCTTTATGTACCTGCGAAAGTTTCCATAAAATGCATACCATAGTTTGTTAGCTAGCTAGAATAGGTTTATTGATTAAAACGTTTCCTATAGAGATTATTCAAATAAGATTTATTACGCTTGAATAAATCATGGTTATAAGTGTTTCCCAATGTGTAAGCCATTATTATCTTCACTAGCTGAAATCACGTGAATAAAAGTACGCTTGTAAACATAATTTATCGTCTGGTGTGGGGTGGGGGTTACTTAACAAGGCCACGTTGGTATCAAAAGGATGTCTGTTTTCATTAAGTTTTTCTGTGTTAGTGTTGTAATGTGTTGTTTTTGTGTGTTTTTTTTAATTACTCGAGTCTAACAGTGTTTATTTTTTTGTTTCTTTCCCATACAAATGAGTTACACTAAATAAAACATTTTTACTTGGCATATATCTATCCTGTAGTCTGTTGGAGACTTTGAGCACCACGCAAGGTTTGTCGACCATCTTTCTCCAATTATCTCTGTCTTACGCATTGCATATAACCTTTTCAGCCTTAATATTGTCTTCCCATCGCTTTCTCTGTCTGCCTCTTCTTTGTCCTGGTACTGTTCCCTGAATGAAGGTCTTTTCGAATCCCGATGACCTTATAATTTGTTCATAGAGTTTTAGTTTGCTTTTTTTGACAGTAGTTAGCAGGTCATCATGGCGTCCAATCACTGCAGTAACCCTGTCTCTAATCTCATAGTTTGTGATGCGGTCTTTGAATGTGATTCATAGGATACTTCTGTAGCATCTCAATGCCATTGATAGGATCCTCCTCTCTAGCTCTGCAGTCAGCATACATGACTTGCAAGCATACAAGAATGTGGCTATGACCTTAGAACACATCAGTGTGATTTTGGTATAGATGGCTTAGTCTTTCCATTTTGAGTTCAGCAAGTGCTGCTGTGAACTGAGTTAATAGTCCTGTAATATATAAAGATAAGTAACATATTTAATCAAGATACAACAGTAACAAATCCTAACGAATTCAAATAACTAGAAAGTATAATGCAAGTTCACACAAGAGATTGACAAGCTTGGCTAAGACTCAATAATGCTTAGATAGATGCATACCATGTGTTATGTTAATATATAAAAATGTAGACTAGATATTTTAATAAAAGTATATTCTTTATTTCTTTCATTGGTCTTAAAAGGTTGGGTCCTGCTTGTTATAGACGATCGTTGGCTTATAGCACCAAACTGCTAGTAGAAAACTAAACCACTCTACGCGTAATATATAATTACTAATAAAACTTCAAATAACTTGAATAACTTGTTGGTGAACTAAATTTGAACAAAATCAAGTTGATATGAGATACAATAAATGTATCAGACTTTGGTAATAACATTTTTTTAAACAAAATCACTCTACAATAACACAACCTTTTAGTCACACGTTCTGGACTCTTCAGTCCTAACTAAGACAAGTGACAACAATGGCACCTGTCATGCATTATTCACAACCAACCGTTAACCTCTTCCCACAGTCACTTAAGAAACATACAATTACAAACACACACACACACACACTCCATAACACTGCTTAACAACTGTAACAATACAACACTTTTAGCTTGAGGCAAGTGAAATTTAAATAGATTACGATATATATCTTGAAGCTGAAAATATAAATAATTTAAGAATCATGTCATATTGAAAAAACTGACCAACATTACATTAAACTTTACGAAACATTGATTTTTTCCAAGAAAATATTTATTTTAAGCTATTTTTAGCCAATTTATTACATAGATGAGGAAAAGTGTTGGCAGACAAGCTATATAGCAGTCTTTATACCAGTAAATGTAACTACTTACAGATAGTATGTTCCACTCCTAGTGAAAGTCCCAGAGGCGATAAAACTTTTTTCGACGAATGTACCATGCCACTGCTCTGGAACTACAACCCAAGTTACAGCCTCATAAACACCATCAGTTGGACACTATTTTCAACCTCAAAGGCTGAAGGACAAATCAGTATTTCACTTAGCTCCACGTATGAAGTTCTGGATTTAATAATGTGTCACTTATGAAGTAAACTAAATCGTCCTCTGCCTGTGATCTGTTTATTTGCCTTCTTTGTTATAGTATCAAAGTCTAATAACAATCTGAAAGTGGTGAGGACAATGGGAAATGTAACTACACTCTGTATTGTCAATATTATCTGAAATAAAGAAAAAATATTGTGAAATAATCTCTATAGGCTTAGCTAGTGCTTCTGTGGTCTGAATTAATAGTCTTTTAATATAAAAAAAGATAAGTGACACATTTGATCAACAGACTACGATAATTACGATTTACTACGACAAATAAACTTGTTAAATACAAAATTCAAATAATTGAACCAAAACGTGCATGTGAGTATTGTGAGAACTACGAGTTGTGTATCCAGCCTACCTTCCTAGTTGCTTAGCTAAACTAGTGTCTTGTATTGTATTGAAAACGAGTTAGTCTTTTAACTCAAAACAGTGTCTAACTCTTATGTTATGTTGAGTTTACTTCAAAGAAATATTTTTAGAACCCCAAATTTAACATCATCATATTATAACTTTTTATTTTAAAAAAATTCATTTATATAATTAACGAAAAATATTTAGACAATATGAATAGTAATTAAACATAGGCTTACCTTCCCTGATACTGTTTGTGGCTACCTTTAAGTCAAGAAAAGGTGCGCCTCGTTATAATAAACCATTTGATATAGCGTCACATTTTCATGAGCTGTTGTGTTCAGGTGGTTTGGTTAATTAAAAAATCAACAAGAAATGCATTAGGGCCTTAATACAGGGATCTCAAGTTGTAAACTTCGATATAACCGAAACAGCCTAATTGTCGTCTATTTTATTTTGCTAAAAATACATGTATGAGTGTTTCTTATGCACTAAGCATATTGGTTCCAATAAAATCACTGGATGACTGACCTGGATCAATTCTTAATATATCATCAAACAATTCTAATTATATCTGGATGTAAGTATTACATAATTAAAAGTCAAGTGTTACTTAGTCAGCATCTGTCAATCAAATCCATCTGCTAAGTGGCTCGCTTGAGTTGCCAATATGTGTGAATCGTGTAAGATATCTATAGTAATTTAAAATTGTGTGTGCGCCATGCACTGACGGATCACTATGTGAATGGGGGGTGAGGTGAGGTGTCAGTAGGGGTGATCACCCCTTCCCACTTCAAAGTTTTTGAATTCGCCAGTGGTGCTAGTTAGATGAATATTTGGTATCTGATTATAATAAAACGTTTTGTTTCAAAGGAGCTCAATATGTTCTTTGTGTGTACATTGCTTAAGAATAAAAAAAATGAGCTCACACAGGACTAATATAATCTAATGATGAGCATAAAAGTGGAAATACTATACATTATTAATACTGTAATAGAAGTACTAACAACGTTAGAAGACCAAATGAAACAACAATCATGCCAACACTTCTATTAGGTATGGAAGGAGGGAGGATAGTGAGTGTTGTTTATATCTTTTGATATTCTTGATGCTTACCGAACAGGTGACCTGAGTTCCGCATCTGAATTTGTTATAGACACAAATTCTCTTTGTAATCATGTTTTTAAATCAGTTACACACGAAGTTAAATTAGAATTACCTAAATAAGGACACATATAAAATCCTATTTCGTGTCTATTAACACTTGAACTGAATGCGGCTCCCCCCGGTAGACTTTCCTCACAGTTGCAAGAGTGTATTGATGTGCTATTTCCTTCTAGAAAACACTTCCTCTTCCCTGGGATGATCTTTTTTACTTTAAATACAAAGTAGATGTTATATGCATGTTTACGAAATTTGATAAGTAATGAAGACAAAAGCTTATATAATGCAAAGAGAATTTGTGGGTAATACAGTTTATATTAGTGTTAGCCCTCAGCCTATCTTTGTGCAATTGACGTACCGTTCTTAACAGATAATGTGACACTAATGCCATAAGCCATGTCTGTGATGTCTCCAGTGATATTTGGATACATTGTTGTTTTCACCTGGAAGGAATCTTTGTTGATATCTAGTGTTACGGAACACTTAGTGTTAAAATAGCGTGTGTTTCCTTGAACTTCATCCTGTGTGTACTCTATATCGGATAAAACCTTGAAACATAAATAATAATAATAATGTCAATCTTTTTATCCATAAGTAAATTCGTCGTAGTCTGTACATTTTACTTTACCAAACATTATAGCTAATTATAAATTAATAAAAGTATAACTCCGCAAAGACGCTTACAGCGTTGAATTGTTTTTGCCCTAATGTAAATGTTCTAAAATTTAACTTTTTTTTTCTGTACATGTTTTAATTGCTTAAAATCTTATTCCTAATAGTGTCCCATTAATAAACATCTAGAATATATGACTTGCATGGCATGGGCATAAATGTTTGCGAATCAAGGCTCTGAGATTTGTTGGAGAAAAATTGGAATATCATATACCTTCACTTTTAATATTATTTCATTATTGACGACTTATGGTTATTTTAAAATTTATAAAATTCATACTTTCATTTTATCAAATGAACATAAAGCTTCTGGGAAAAGGTTTACGACATTGCATGAAATCTGAAGGCTGTGATCCACATGCTTAAAGTCATATGTACAATTGAAATAGTCTAGCTGAGATAATAGAAGATAAATTAAATTTAATTGAACAGAATTTAAATGTAAAATTATTGTACAACTTTTTATTAACTTAAAGATACAATTTCAAATTTACGAAAAAAAAATAGAAGTTATGTTTTGAAAGACTCGTGGTGATTTAAGTGCTCTCTCTCTCTCTCTCTCTCTCTCTCTCTCTATCTCTAAAAACGTCTGTAATCGATAAGCTAAGATATGAATCAAATTTTGATTATAAAACTTGTATCAACACAGAAGTCTGTTTGTCTCCCATTTCCCGTACACAGATGACTCGATCAATACAGTTATTTAATTAGTTTAATTAGTTATATAATTTTTGATGATTATTTATTTTTGTTTTAATATAGTAATAAGGGAAATAGCTTCTACTTAATGAGAGATGTGGATGTGTATATGGATTTTGTGCTCTCTTTCAACAAGCCAAGCAATGGTTAATGTTTTCAATCGCTTCAGAGGCCAGTTCTACTAAAAGGTGTTGATACTTCAATCTATTTCTTATAACCCTTCAGCCACACCATAAAAGGCATGAAGGCTTTATATGTATAATTCAGCCTTTTTTTTTTCTTTTGTTATATACATGTCCAATACAAAAGTGAAAAAGAAACCGATCATGTTCTGCTTCTTTGTGTATTGAGGGAAGTCATTTCTACATGTCAGCTAAGACAGCTTCACGGGACGGATGTACTTTAGGCACTAGCGGATCCTGAACTTTGGAGTGGGGGGGCGATTTTTGTTCCAAACCCTAACCCTAGCGCCCAGTAAACCCTAACCTTATGCATAAACGTGCGTACAGCATATATATATATATATATGATTATAAAAAAAAAAGCTGTGTTTCTCAACCTTCGGCAAAAAAAAAACCAGTCATGTTGAGGCCTTTCTCTTGCAAGCTTGGGGGCCTGGGGGAACCCTGTAAGCTTCTCCAGTGAGGTTTGAGGCGAAGCCCCGCCGCTAAAATCGTTTTCTTGCATTCTTCACTGAAGAAAAGTATTCTCCTGACATCTACAGCACATCATTATTTATCAATGGCGTTCTGACTCCAAAGCGTTTTCTTGCAATCTTCACTGCAGAAACGCATTCTCCTGACATCTACAGCTCATTACTCATCAGTGGAGTTCGGGGCAAAGCCCCGACGACATAAGTGTTTTCTTGCATTCTTCACTGAAGAAACGCATTCTCCTGACCTAAAGCTCCCTATTAAAAAAGGACCTTTTAAATAGTGTTGTAAACTATTCTAATATGAATTTATAGGCCCTTAATACATTGCAAATAAAACCGATTTGTTCCTTGAAAAGATAAGATATCCCACATATTTAGATTAAAGCTTTGAGGATCGCCGCCGAAGAAAAATTTATTCGATAATTAATATTCAATAAAATTCAAGTGTAAATTGTGAGTTATAGTCCCAAATTTATGTAACTAGAAGATATCAGATTGAGTAAAGGTTGGAAAAGGCGACTAGGAAACAATTATTTTGGTTTAGAACTCATCTCAATCGTGACTCTTGTACTGAATTCTAACTTTTCCAAAGCAAAGTCTTTCTTAAAATAATTATGATAAATTCATATAAAATTACATAAACTCTGTCTGGAAAGGGGAGGGGCGATAGAGTGAAAACGATTAATCCTCGCTCCTTTTTATAATTTCTGCTAATGATTGCATTTGGCATTAAAAATAAGGGTGGGGCGAAAAAAGTAAAAAAGAAAAAGTATTTGTTTGTCTGATGGGGGAAAGGCGATTGCATTAATCGCCCCTCCCACCTGATACAACCCTTTTTCATTTTTTATTTAATAATCATACAATTTGAGATTAGAGTGTGGTGCGACATAATATGCAATGGATTCACATATCAATACGTAGTTTATATTATATAGATATTCAACTAATTGTGTTCACCAACTATGATTTCTCCATAAAAATAGGACCGCCTCCCCCACTAAGAGGGCTAGAGTGGGGAGGGCAGTACAGGCAATCGCATACCTCCCTACCCCACCGAATCGGCCAAAATACCAGAAGGGGAACGACATAATATAAAATTTATATATTAATTCAACTAATTTTGTTCATAAACTATGATTTGTCCATAAAATAAGGATCGCCCCCCCCCACTCAAAGGGTTTAGGTGGGAATGGCAGTAGAGGTATTTTCGCACCCCAATCGGTCAACAGGGGAACGACATAATATAAAGATCGGTTAAAATATCAATAACAAGTTTTAATCATAAAGATATTTAATTGATTCTGTTAGCATGTTGTGATTGGAACGCCCCCCCCACTCAAAAGTTTATTGTGGGACCGGATTGATGCCATCGCCCCCTCCCGTCCCCACCAAATCGGCCAACATACTAGAAGGGGGGGGGGCGAAATAATCTAAAAATATGTTTAAAATATAAATAGTTAGTATATATTATTATAATAAATTCGTATACAAATTGTGTGAATTCTAATCTAAAAATCGTCCGCCCCCCCCTTCGGAAGGGGAGGGGGTCGGCCGAGTGGGGGGGGGGGGTCGGCCGAGTGGGGGGGGGGGCGATCGCCCCTACCGCCCCCCCCCGATCCGCCAGTGACTTTAGGCAACACTATAGCATTTTGTATGTTTAAGCACTATACAAAAGTAATACTATGAATAATTAGCAATACCTAAGTAGAAAAGAATAAGACTTACAGTAAATAAAAACTTGTCTAGTTAATGTTTCATCACAGGTAATTCCATATTCATTATACTCACATACTTGCCACGTTCCATATATTGGGAAAAAAGTGTTTCTAACTACATTTTCAAAATATACTCTTAGAATTCCATCCGTGATTTTTGTTATATTAATTATATTATATTTAGTTTTGCTGATACACACACCTTTTCTACATAAGTACAGTATGATATTATTACAACGTATAGAAATGGTATTTTCAGTATCAATGTTACTAGATGCTATGTCAATGTCCATAGATTTAGAGACATTTTCTTGTAGGATAATAGTTTTTCCTCTATCAGTAAATTTACCTGAAATAAAATAATGCTTAAAATGATTTAGTAAAATAAATTTTAAAAAACGTTTATAAATCATCCAAATCTTATAAATGAAACAGATACATATGAAAATTCTATAAATGATAACTACACATTTACAACTTTCCCTCTATCAGTACAATTTATTTTCTTTTTGACAATAAACAAAATAATAATGTTTTGTTAAGTATAATTAATAAATAAAATTAAATATTTGTGTAGGAGAATGGGAATAAAGAAAAAAAAAATTTTTAGCAGAAGGAGTTTAGTAAATATATGTTAATGAAACAAATGTCTATAGGAATGAAAAAAAAATATTCGTGAAAATGTATGTATTGTTTTTATTACAAATTTTCATCTATGCCGGCAATTTGTTTTAAAAAGCTAGTTTTGTTTGTGTGTGTCCGGTGTACCAAATATAGAAATGTTGTATTTATTATTATCATCAAATAGTTCATGGGTCTAAACAACGAAAAAAAAGTAAATTGAAAATTAAAATGGACACAGTTCTCGAAGACATTTCTAAAGATTTTCTTACAAATTTGTCAGTTGTCATGTGTATATATATATATATATATATATATATATATATTTGGGAAAAGAATAAATGACTAACTATTAACATAAGCAAAATTCTAAGTTGACTGTTATAATTTTTTTTAAAGTGTAATATTCTAATAGTTCAATTTGGTCTGACGGTCTAGACAATCTTTATTTTGAACACACATACCTCAGTGGGTATTCCCGCATGTCTTTATTAAAAAGTTATACAAAAAGAAGTTCTGAACCATTTTGCTTACCGTACTTTCTTCTTAGTGTGGATCTACCTTATTTGTATTTGTTATCACCAAACCAGAATGTGTCTTTTAAGGTTGTCATATTAAGAGCAATCTCTGTTACTAGCAAAGTGCCAAATCTGTGTAACCAAGGCAAATAGGGCTACTAAGAAGGAATCACTTGACTATATTTACACATATTAAATCTGATAATACGTTTTGTTATGAAGTGTTATGATGTTAATCAAGGCTTCAGTGCCATTTCTTTTTTGTTAGAAATGTTTCGCCATTGAAAACAAGTGCTTGCACCCGGAAGAAAACTGCTCTTGAAATTTCATATCAACTAAGTGGTTGCTCTTTTCCAAGGAATGATGTTTAAAATAATTATAATTTAAGTATTTTCTCATTTAAATTCTTTCTATTAGCTTGATCTGATTGAATTTAAGTTTCCTCCAGATTTAAATGAAAAAAGAATATAGCATTACCCGATGATAAGCTTTTTTTCCCTCATTAAAAGCTATTGGGAAAAATAATGAACATGGAGTTTTATACTTTATGTTTTGTTTTGTGCGAATGATCAAACAGTTCTAAAAAGTCACTTGTCTGACATACATGATAAACAAAAAACAAAAAAAAATATATTTTACAGCCTATGACTTACTAATATTATTATGAATGTATTTTTCAATAAAGACCACTGCAAGTCAAGCTAATAATGTTTAATCTGTTGTTCTATTTTACTATCCTTCTTTGTAATACTTTCTCTCTTTTAGTGTCTTTCCCATGGATTTGAAGTTGTCGGGTAAGCTTTAGTTAAGGGGAGAGAAGTGTCCTCAACATCAGATAATTCATGAGAAAAAAATGATCTAGGAAAAACGGGGAAATGCAATAAAAACGTTAACAAAAAGTTTATGATAGAGAAGACTTTCCGTCGCTTCATTGGCAGATTTTTTTTTTATTCCTCTTTCATTACATTAAGTAAAGACATCTCATTGGAACAAATTATATTTCAATTGAAAAAGAAAGTAATATAAATATTTTAAAAGAACAGCTGTAAAGAGATGAATGAATTTATTTCATTGCTCTAGCGGCTGTATGTACACAGCGCAGTCGCTATATTCCGTCCTCTCCCATGTCTTTGCATCTTTTGATTTTTCATATTAGTCTAATAAGAAGAAACTAAACAGTTTTATATTTACTAATGTGTAGGACCTACAACTATTTTAAAATACGATTAGTTGAGTTAAAGAATTCTTACACATTAATTGAAACTTAATATGGCACCTTACTTAGGCTTGCGTTACATACTCCCGCGCCGTTCGGTGTATTGGGTGGCAAGATGTCTCCATAAAAATCTGTCACTGATAGTATCTAAAGCCTCCTCCGACCAGGAGACCACTGTTCTGAGGTCCTCCATGAAAATGTGGCGCTTAGTTCTACGAGGACGTTCCAGTTTGCCCATTTCCCGTATTGAAAATACCAATGAGAGGAAACAAATTGCATCCAGATAGAAACAACTGTTGTATATTTGTTGTTAGTTTTTCCGTTTGTACGTCGTTTTATTTATTAAGTTGGTAACATTGAAGTTCAATTTAGTTCTAAACATTGCAGAATTTATAGTTAAAATCCTCAATCGACGTGAACTTCCTGTATTTGGTCTCAATGTCTGTTTCTTTTTGTTGAAGAAACAATCATTGGTGAAAAACTATACACAAGTTAACGTCAATTACCAAACCCATTGGAATGTTTTCTTAAAATAAATAATTGCTTATTTCTCTACACAAGGCTTCAATTCATGTCGTTTAGTACTGTTACGGATGAATGTGTGTATGTATGTATAATCTATTTTTACAATCTGCGCGAATGACCGGAAGTGTGTTTTGTTGTTAGACAGAGAGTCCAGCTTGGGTGATATGCAGTAAAGCTGATTAAAGTTTATGTGTTTGATCTAGTGGTTAACTGACGTCTAGACGTATCGAGACCTATGGTAGATTCTATCGAGTTATAATTAGAAATAGAATAGGAAAGTTGTGACAAGTACATTTTCTATATAAAAACATAATGATAGTATTTCAACAATTTGATTAACTAAGTGGTTTATTTTTTTTTATTTTTTAATTGCTGTTATCGAGCAAAAATTGGATGAAGATCAGATGAGTGGAATTGGTCTAAAGTTCGAGTGCTATCATTGAAAGATACACGAAAGAATTACGTTTTTTTGTTAAGTTGTAAATGAAACTCACACAAGATACCCCACATTCCTTCGATATTACCAACAAATATTTGTTCGCGTACATTTGAATACAATAAAGACAATTAAGACTTCAAACAATAAGAAACTGTAAGAAACAATGATAAAATAAACCTGCTGAAATCTCTATTTGTGCCTTACTGACAATAACCTTTTTAAAAGCAGCACTCTAGATTAAGCAAGTACACGCTGCTGCTGTGTTGGCAACTTACCATGACTTATAAGAAGTAAAGCCAAAACAAAGACTACATTAATGATACAGCTACTAGCTTCCATTCCAGAGCGACTTGTGAATAGAATGAAACTGAGACAATTCTACGTCTTATTCTTTCTGTCTGTCCAGGTCATGTCATGAATTGTCTTCAAATCTCCACAAGTGTTGATGACAAGTACGCTTTTTTTGTTTCATTCTTTAGATTAGTCACGCGTAAGCGGAAGCAATAACTTAAGTGATGAACTATATTTGAAGTGAATGAGCTTGAGTGTGTGTGTGTGTGTTAGTGAGACTGAAGTCATTTAATAAGTGTCTATACAAAGTCATTGGGTTGTAGCGTCGTGTCTTTGTAGTCCTTTCCACTTCAGCTTTCACTTCCCTATTTATAGCTTTGATACTTCCTTGTTCCATAGCTACTATCTGCTGGACATAAGCGGTTAGTTCCTTGCCGCGCAGCTCTAGTTTCGTCTTGGCCTCTTGAATTAACTTACAATGGGAGGAAACAATTGCCATATTGGTAATTCTTTTGCTTAATTACCCAAACTAGTTAACTAAATTATGGTACCTGTTTTACCAACAAATACTAATAACACAGAAATATATACTCTACTTAGAAGCAACTTACTAGCTCAACCCTACTCTACAGCTTCCCAAGATTTCTATAGCAATATTTCTACTTTTCTTTATCGTCAACCTGCACCTATGTCAGAGTTCCTGCGCTTTGCTCTATATAGTTCTTAATATAAACATAATATTATTGGTACAAGCATGTAAGCGGAATTTGTAAGACTGAAGTCATTTAATAAGTGTCTATACAAAGTCATTGGGTTGTAGCGTCGTGTCTTTGTAGTCCTTTCCACTTCAGCTTTCACTTCCCTATTTATAGCTTTGATCCTTCCTTGTTCCTAGCTACTATCTGCTGGACACAAGCGGTTAGTTCCTTGCCGCGCAGCTCTAGTTCCGTCTTGGCCTCTTGAATTAACTTACAATAGGAAGAAACAATTGCCATATTGGTAATTCGTATGCTTAGTTATACAAACTAGTTAACTAAATTATGGTACTTCTTGTACCAACAGATACTAATGACACAGAGATATATTTTCTACTTAGAAGCAACTTACTAGCTCAACCCCTACTCTACAGCTTCCCAAGATTTCTATAGCAATATTTCTACTTTTCTTTATCGTCAACCTGCACCTAGATCCAGGTCCCTGGCGTTTAGATCCTGCGCTTTGCTCTATATAGTTCTTAAAATAAATAAAATATTATTGGTACAAGCATGTAAGCGGATTTATTTCCCTTAGATCAATATATACATTTAAAAAATTCGTACTTAAAAACGTACGATTTCCCGGAATGATGGTAATCTCTAAAAATAGTATATCATCATTTAATTACATTGAAAGCTGTATATACTATATTCAGACATTGCCAGTATCATATCTTTGTGGAGACAGCTTGCCGCCCTATGCGCCGAGCGGCGCTGGAGGACCAAAGTGTAAGTAAGTAAATTCTATATAGTATAGCTCTGCTTGTTAACTCTTAATCTCCGTATTTATTTTTCCACGTTCAGACAGAAATGTTCGTTTTCCACATTCTACCCTGTTATGATTAAACTTCAATAATTACTTTTTTTTTTTTTTGTAATCAGAAAACATTACTTTTGGCATACATATATAGGAGAGTGCATGCTCTTTTTATAGAACACAAGTTACACTTTCTAAAACCAAAAATTAATTTAATGGGGTCAAATCAACGATGATATCGTCAATTAGGAGAGAAAGAGTTAATAAAGAATTAGAAGGAAAACTTGAATTTCGACTGTCAGTCTTCTGCGAAGATAGATGTAAGTAGACTAGATGAAGAATCTTTAAGGAACAAACAACGTCATGTTTTCGATGAATTAGCAAGAACATTATTCGAAGTCTATCATGTCACACAATTTTAGCAATCGTGTAAAAAATGTCACTTACATTTTCTTCTTTAAAATATTCGATAATAGTCGATCGACCCGCGGGGTAGCATACGCCGCTATTCGCCGTAAGTATTCATGTCGGCCGCGTATTGTCGAAAAGAGTGTATGACTGTGTTTCCGTAAATAAGAACAACGGACAGGGCGTCAAAATAGTTATCCCAATGTTCGAAAACAAATCTTACAGCCAACTTGCGAAGTTCGAGAGCAACAGTTTCGTCGATGACATTTTTCCAGAAATATGTGACTGATAGAAATAAACAGTAACCTGATGCAGGAATGTCGACTGTTGACTCCTCGAAATATATGTGAAAGGGTGGCCATGGTTTGGAAATGAAGGGCAAAACGGGCCTAATGTCCTAATCTTTTTTAAATATTTAGAGCAGAAATCATAAACTATATAATGTCATCCCCTTATTTCCCCACTTGTAAGCGTATAGACAAGAGCATATTGTGTGTTAGTTTGCTGACAAAAAAGGAAACATTCATTTCGACAGAGCGTTCATCAATACATTAAAAAAATGAGCCTCCAAAGACGATTAAGTGATTTGTTTACTAATAAATCAAGAAACAATCCTATTATTTACGATGTTTGAAGGACTATTAAAATAATAAATGTTATTGTTTATACAGATTTTGTTGATTTTCTACACCATTTTAACGCCTTTTATTAGGCCACCTTGTGCTTCGTAGAACATCTTCATTCTTCTCTGCCCCTACTGAATTACTTTAATACTTGTATACTCTAATATTTAGTTGTAAAATCTTGCTTTGAATATATGAATATGAATATTACTCAATTTTAAACATTTGTTTCAATAACATACAACATGCATTAATATTGCACAAACAACAATTTAAAACAAACGAAATTTTTATGTTTTTTGGAAAAAGCTTAGTATAACAAGATTTCATTTTCTATATAAAACAAAAAAAAAAATGAAGTCAAATGTATTATACATTTCATAGATCAAAGATAAAGACTTAACGATCTAATGAACGATCTCACACTTTTAATTTACGAATTAAAGCAAACAGAGAAAAGCCTACACGCAGTTACATAGTTCTGTCTCTTCTTTAATAATAATAATAATAATCTTTATTGTCCGTATGGAAATTTGTGTTACAATTCGTGCATTACACCAAACAAAAAACATTATAACTATATGAAACTAAAATGTACATTCACACCAGACTCACTCATAATTTACATGTGACAAAGTTTATATCAGATTGTTCTTATTTAATGATTTGATTGCCAGGGCAACAAAAGAGTGTTTGTGTCTGTTTGTCTTGATATTATACTGTTAGTATTATTCTTTAAAAGTCTCATGAAATTCATTTGTGAATGCATTTTCAATATTTCAATGACTATCACTCAGAAAACTCTGTATTAATAAGACCATAAAGAGAAAGAACCAATTGCGCTTCTGCAACCTAACACAACCTATATGACTTTTTATTGTTTTCATGAACTTGATACTATATGTTTACGTCAATGAGGATTTCTTTCTGCTTTGCCATTTTTACAACTGCATTTCAAACATTACAACTTAATATTATAACCAATGAATGAACTTTGATAAAATCATATACTGATCATATCTTTCTGCACTAATATGACTCACATGGGAAATCGTTAAAAGGGCATAAAGGCAATATAAATGTCCTCATAAAAGAATCTATATGCTGTTCTTTATAATATAAAGATTACTGCTGATATATTTACAAGTATTAATACTTTCTTTTATTGAAACTTTAATATAAATATATCAACTGCTACTTACTTGAATAGATTCCAATAGATTCATGACTCTCATATATTATCTTTATTTTTATCAATGGTTTTAACTCCTCTCTCTAAGATAATAAAAAGAATAAAATATATATCGAGGTATAAGTAAACATTCCTGATTCAGAGACTGAATCACTCATCACTAATTTTGTCACTCAGAGACAATAAAAATGTGTTTTGCGTGTGCTTCTCTATGTTAGGATATCAACAAAGCATAGAAGGAGTTTTATTCGTACAAGTGCTCTTTCTTCACTAGTGCCATTAGAGAATGGGATGGGTAGCCTGAATCAGCCAATAAAAAAAAAAAATTGAGTAACATGCATGAAACAATTGACACATACAATGCGTAGAACGTAATTATCTTCTTTTGTGTATGAAGTGGATAATTTAGATAAAATAAGAATGTAATATATGCTTGATTGTTTCTTTCTAATAGATAAAGACTTGATAAGCTGAATTTTAGTTAAAAGTTTTAAAATTATTATTGCAAAAAGGTGATAAATGTAATACCAGGATTCGAAATCCAAAGCGCATATATTCCTTTTATTTCCATTAATATTATTAAACAATTTCATATTCTAGCATTGTAAGTTTCAAAACAGCTGAGTAGTTCCAATGTTACAAGTATCATATTAACTGCCCATCAAAATTCTTATCCCATAGCGAGTATGACCTTATGCTTATGTTATGTTTTACGCCTCACCAAAACTTATATTACCAGGTCGTCACAACAAATTAAGCTTTGTACAGTAGACATAGTTTTGGAAGATGATGAACCATTACGGAATACCTTCATAATTAAGTCTTATGATTGCTCATTATGCAAAGTATTACACAACTTTAAGTTTAACAATACATATCTAATAAAAACAGGAATAAGAGAATGATGCATTCCTTAATATTTTTTTATTGATTATTGAATGACTTTAAGAAAGACGTTTGCCCACAAAAGAACTACCACTGACCCAAGTTTATCCCTTGGAAGACATTCGCCCCTTATCCCATACAACTAAAAGCTCTGGCTAAATCAATCAGACTCTTTAAAGAAACGAAGAAGAAAAAAAACACTACAAGAAATATGAAGTTAGATCATTGGAGACTCCAGGCGAACGAATTCGGTGGCCCCAAATAAAATATTTTTAAAAAATAGCGAAATAGTAAATGTAAGCCATTTATTTAAAACGAAATCTACTCCCACTTTAGCACTGGGCACTATTGGAGGCCCTAAACTCTAGTTTGTTTGTGCCTAAAGCCTGCCTAGACACTATTTAACCTATCAGTGCAGTAGGATTAGCAAAGACAGTGGAACTGAAGACGATAATTAAAATCGAATTAATTAATCTAGTTTTGCCTTTACAACTCTTAAAGCAATCTAGCCCTCAAAAGCACTGTCTTTACAGAACAAGATCCAAGTCTTTAGCACAGTCAGTCTTTGACTCTTTTTTGGCTCTTTTGTACGGTTCAGCGACTCAGAGACACAAAAACAAATTTCAGAAAACTTGGCTAACAGTTGCCTTCTCCAGATGTTGGAATTGAGTGGCCTGAAAAGACATGTACTTTGAATTTGTGAAAGAAAACAATGAAAATGCATAGTCCAAGATATTAAAAAGTAAAAATGAAGTTATATAGAACAAACCTGCAAAAACAAACTACCAAAGTCGCTAAGCAGGCACTTTTTTAGGAATCCGCAAGGAGAGAGAAAAGTGGGCAGATCCAATCAAACTGGAAGAGATCAGTCATTAGCGAAGCTCGGGTGTCACAATCATCAATTGTGGATGTCAGATGTCAAGATCTATGAAGATGATATGATAGATGTCACGTTGAAGATTATCTTGATCTACATCACACCATCAATGATCGTGATTGCCGAGGATCTTGAAATCGTCTTTTAATAAGATGATCGTATAAAAATAGCTAGATCTAGTTGATAATACGATCATTCAGAATGTTGCCAGTTGATAAGAGGATCATCTAGAAGATGCCAATCGCTAAGTCGATCTAAGTATTTTATTGTATTCAAAAAAAAAACTTCTCTTCGCCTAAAACAAATATTTTAATTCAGAACTTGAAAAAGCTATTCACAAATAATTACAATGGTTAAATGTACTTGAAAAAAATAACTGATCTACACAATAATATAATTGAGTTCTAATACAAAACTATAGTACATGTTCTCTCTAACAAGTTCCATACAAGACTTGCGCAATCTAGAACCTTCCCAGGGCTCTAGAGCGTAATCACGTGACCAACAACTCTACACTGCAAGGCCAACCAAAAAATGCAGCTCAATATACAACAATTAATATTTCAAAACCAATCACATTTTTTCTGAACATGATCCTGTTGCATGATAGAAAAATTCCCCGAGGTAGCTCGAGTTCTGCCGACAGGCTAAATATAGACTGTTGCTAAATATAGATACATTGTACGTGACATCAGTGTAATGGAATGACATAAGGGCAGATAAAGAGAGCTGCTCAGAATCGAGTCAAAACGAGAGGTGTGATTGCGGCCCCTTGTGGATTTACAGGAATAAAAAAAAAATGTCAGTCCAAAGTACTCACAAAGACTTTTGCCTTGATTTGAAATAATCTAATGACTGAACTGTAATCACACTCTATCCAGAAGAAATGAAGAAACTAATTATAACTAAAATAAATGAGAAATGGACGAGCTCTCATTCAAATCACAAGAAAGATGATGCTTACTATAATTTATCCTGACAAGATCAAAGTGTTATCTTTCGACTCAGGACCGGACACAACAGAATGAGACAACATATGTACCGGAAGCTCAAAATTTGAACCAGTGAAATCTGCTCATGTTGAGTGTCACCAGAGCATGCCGACCATGTACTCCAAAACTGCACTCTTTACCAAGAGGCCCGTAGAAGGCACTGGCCCCTACACACCCCAATAGAAAGAAAACTATATGGAGAGCTCCCTGATTTGGAAACCACTGCGCAGTTCATCTCATGTATTGGTCAAGTCATCTGAACACTCCAACATAACAATGAGAACGAAGAAGAAAGAATGTAATCACATGAGTGCAGTGCAAGTCCATGAGGAAATATGGATACGAAAATATAATAATAATACAATGCTTTCTTATCTGATCGTACGTCATAAGTTAAATGGGTGCACCTGCATCTCTTCATTCTTCCTCTCCTAACCGACGATACCAAACTTGATTTGACTCTATTAAATTAAAATTAATATTTGGTTTTATAAACTTAAATTTGTATTATATAAAAAGAGCACGCATTCCTCCTATAATTCTATACCTGATATAATATTTCTTGATAACAAACAAGAATGTTAGTAAAGATTAATCATAACAGGATAATGAAACGCAACTGAGCAAAATAAATAATATCAATCGGAACGTGGAAAAAAATTACGGAGAGAAAGAGTTAACTACACTTTTCAATCTTATAAAATTATATTAAGGATATTTCAAAAACAAAAGGAGTGAACCTCACTTTCTCTTACTTTTTTATATTTTTTTAACACATACACATCCCGAGATTAAATTATATTGAAATTTATAATTTTGTCATATAAAAGTAAATTTTGTATTAAAAATATGTTATCATAATGTATATTGGTATTGTGTTACGATGTGTTAGAAAATTCAGAAAAAACAAAACTCTAAAGACAAATGTTCTTTTTTGGAAATATTTAACTAAATGCTTGCCTCTTTTATACTTACATGACGATTATCATGCGAACAGCTCCCCCTAATTAACAGAGAAATACACAACATAAATCAAACATATTTTTATGACTCTTTATCTATATAGAGAAAATCATAAAGCCAATATCATTGGTATTGAAAATAAAATTATTACAAAGTTTTTATAACATGACTGTCAAATAGAACAGAACTAAACAGGTGTTAAGTGAATATAGTTAGAAGATAATACAAGAGCAAGTCTGAAAATTAAATAAGTTAATTCACTCGAATACGTGGACCCATTGGTGGCGGCAGCCTATATATCCTGATAATCCTGCCCACACCAAGTCAGAAAGAGCCTATTTTATTCAGCTAAGAACTTTTTTGGTACAGTTTTAGCAATTTTTTTTTTTATGTTCTGGTTAACTTTTGTCATCCGAAATTCTAGTTTTAAAAAAATCTTTAAGGAAATGGTTACTCTTACATTTAACGTAATGATTGCTCTACGAAGTCTTACCTTACATGATCCAATGCTTTTGACATTTCTTTGCACTTCGGAATCCTGGTAATACAAATAAATTAGTTTGCCACATTTATTGTTTAATTACGAGATCTAAATGTGTTTTTTCCAAATGCAGGTTTTATTCGTTTAAGAACTTAATAAAGTATCTGGCCTTCAAGGATATTTAGCGCTGCCCTCTAAGCTGTTCTACATATACGCTTGACCATAATTATTTTTTGAAAGGGATAGAGAGAGAATAGTGGCGGGGATTATTTTATTACATTTTTGTGTTTGTTTTTATTTTACATCCATTAGTTCTAAGAGCAAAGTCAATCGGTTTTACTAAAGTTGATCAGCCGTATAAAAAGTTGTGTTTTTTTTTAAACTTATTTTGTGTATTTCACTTTAACCATATCGATTTGTTGTTCGTGAAGGATAAACCATTTGGGTTACCCAGTGCTTTAAATTTTTGAGTTCGATCTGGTATCACTATACTTGTTTGCCTGGCTGTGCTTTATCATGGTTACAGGTTAATTTCCCATATTACATGTTTATAGCATGCTCACTGCGCTATCTCACAATTTTATTTGTTGACTAGTGTGGGGATTGGGGTATATTAGAGAAGGTTTCAGTGCTGTCTTTTCAAAAGCAGTTAAATCAACTTAAAAAATATATTAAGTTTATTGTGTCTGAATTCAACATTGAGCCTCAATGATGGAAAGTCGACGAATTTTCTCACTGATATTGAAGTTCGTACTAAAGTTTTTTTACAGGACTTTTATAAACTAACTCTTGTCTGGTAAAAAGTTTGAATGTTACAGAAATAACGTGTAGGCCTACAAGTATCAAGCTGACATTTCGCACATTTATTTCTCATACCTGACAAGAGAAAATGAATACAAAAAAATAACAAATTAGTTAAATAACTATTAGTTATTAATTATTTAGTTTTGTATCACGAACAAGGGAAAGAAATTGAATTTCAATGATGTGGTTGTATTAGTTCAATAAGCCCCCTTTAGACAGTGTAGGATCTTTATCCAAATTCATTAAATCATTGATTTTTGCACAACTATAAAATGATTATATATTGTTGTAACCCTGCCTTGCACCAGTGCTTGAGGTGCGCACTAGTGAACGTAAACAGGAAGACACTAGAAGAGAGAATAACAGTGCATCAGGGATTGTGAAGAGTCTGAATGTTTGGAGACTACGAGGACAACTTTTGTGCTGCCTGAAGGTTGTAGTAGGGACCTCGAGCGAAGCGGGGAACGCTGTTGTTGGTCCACATTCGGGTTAAGAGGCAAAGGACTGGTATACTTAGTAGTAAGACTCTTGAAGAAACTGCCTTTACGTTGTGTGCCTAACCTAGAGTGTTATAACAATATTATATCATAATATTTCATTTTTTATGACGTTAATCAGTATTCTAAATAAACTGTAAGATGGTGATAATTAAAAACAGATTGCATATATACAATTGAAAGTTGCACTGGATAGATCCACATACAACTGCGCCTGGTGATTGCATGCATATGCCCAACCTTGACCGCAGCTGTGTATCAAGGATTGACTTCTTTTGTCACACAAGAAGTTGCAAAGGGAAAAGATCATCTTTTGAGATATAAAATGCCACAGACAGATAGAAAATATTATATAGTTTATTAGATTTAAAGTATTACTTTATAATTTTTTTTTTGTACATACGATGAATAAAGATTTGCAAGCCACTACCCTTCCCCCCAAAAAAAAGAAAAATAAATAAAAATAATAATAATAATTACCTTCTACAAAAGTTGAGTAATAATTGCAGCGCTATTGACAAAGAAATGAGAAATGTTAGCTCCTTTTCTGTGTTACAATCTGAGTCCAGATCTTAAGCAGCGTTTTCTGTGATATAGTAATCGCAATTCTAGTTAGTCTTGTACAGTATACATTGAAATAAAGGCTATAAAGAAATAGAGGCATTGTTGTAACAATGACGACGAATGCAGTGTGTATGTGTCACCGACAAACTGATAAGTCAACTGAAAAAAAAAATTAATGAGTGAATTACGGCCGAATTCGGCCAGCCAGGAAGTTTAATGTGGACCGCCGCATGTTTTGTTTTCACAATTAAAAAAAAAGGGATAAAAATTATATTTCCGAGCAGATTAGACCAAGTGATGGCCAACCTAATTCGACCTGCGGGCCGTTCTAATTTCTGACACTCGTGTTGCGGACCACATGAACGAAAAGGTAAAAAATAAATTAACTGAAATTTACCTGAATTTCTAACTCAACTAATTGATTAAAATCCCGCGGATCTAGTACTTATATTAAACGTCTTACTGTCTGTACTTAAAATAGAGCAATCTTGTAGCTCGCTTTACTGCCGACTCATTGTCTAATATAGTACAGAGATAGAATATAAGAGTTTCCCTGTTGTACACGGCCCTCGGCCTTGCCTCTTGAGTGTTTCTATTCTAGACCTCAGTAAAATGGAGCTAAAAAATTTGCATCTTCTTGGATCCGACATTTGCTTAGGCAGACCGAAGGGGACTTTTAAAGGCCTAGAATTCAAAGTGTGTTTGACTCAACTCCTAAGACAATGACAGAGCAAAAAAAAAAGCATTGAACTACCTCGTCAAGATTGTTCATTACCTTGAAGAAATACATCTTCTTACCATATACTATTGGCAGTTTTCGTATTTCACTATAAAAAGATGTTTCCCTGTAAACCAGTTCTGCTCTTATTTCTGCTTCACTGTTCACTGTGAAAGCTGTTATACTTAATACTAATTTTAAAACTTTGCGGTCATCAGTTAAATAGCAAATAATTTACATTAACATTATTTAAAATATACATGTAATTGTACTTTCATAATAATATAGAGTCCCTAGTTTTTTTACTATTAATATTAAACAGTTGATTAAATGATGCATTTTTATGAAAAATCTACTAGCATATTAAATGAATTAATTTGGTTTTAGAGAAAAAAGGATAACAACTTTTAAAGTTCTAAAAAATCACGATCTCATATTTTCATTATCTTCTGATTTCTGTGATATAATGAGGTGGACAAACGGACAGTCTGGTCGTGCGGTAGGCACGCTGGACTATCGTTTGGACTTGATGATGGTCCATGGTTCATACCCTGCCCGCTGCCGTCACCGTCATCCTGCGGGAGGTTTGGACTAAGACGTAATTTATCTTCAGCTCTGAGTGAAAATCCAAAACATGTCAAGCATTTTACAAACATTTTACAAACATTTTACAAACATTTTACAAAACATTTTACAAACATTTACAAACATTTTACAAACATTTTACAAACATTTTACAATTATTTTACAAGCATTTTACAAACATTTTACAAAACAAACAGGCAACACAGAAATAATAGAGGTTATTCCCCATTCGAGGTCGCTAAAAAAAATGCATTCTGTTCTTCAAAAGCGTACCTTGTAAAAGTAAACGAGAGATAATAATGAAAGCTAGAATCTGTTGAAACATTGTGTACAGACTTGTTCTCACTTTTGTTATCATTTGTCTAGAAAAAATATTCATCTAGTAACCATTTCGTTCCTCTCTCCAGTTTCCTTTGCCTGTTGAATAATTATTATATAGAGATAGTAACAAAAAAAATATGTAGTCTACTTTTATAATACATTGTAATACTTTTACTGTTCAATCAAGTCAATGAATCTCATCACACGATTTAAAATAGTCCTTAATAGTTTATATAATAACCAATTTGTCTGACTGGAACACAATTTTCTATGGAATTATATAAAACTTTTAAAAAATCTTATTTAAGAGAAAAAACTATACATTTAAAATTATATATATTAGTTCTGTAAGATTTATTTCCCTTTATCAATATCTATATAATAATTATATTAATTACCACTAGTTAATTTTTTTAAAATTCCTAATATGTATAATTGTGCAGAGTTTCAAGTTGATCCCTGAATGGAAATTTGGAAAAAAATAACTGCTCTGTCTCTGACTCTGGGTTCCTGTGTCTGAGCTTCGACTATTGAGTTGCGCGACCCATTTAGTACGTGGCAAACTATTATACACTGACTTGAGTCCGATTTCAGCAGACAAAATAACGTTTATTTAATGAAAATAATACACAATAAAATACTGTCTCCTATAAGCGTCCAGCTTTAACTCACTGATTAAATAAATAATTACGCCCAAGTTATGTAAACACAATACAATATAAAAATATAGCGAAATATAATTACTTTAGCATTACAGCGGGTAGAAGATAATACCCGTGTATTTCACACCAAGTACACCTATAATACTAAAATACCTCTGCATCACAGTGTGTAACAAAGGCAGCTCTAATACGCACTCCGAGTACCGAAGAAAGACTGACTTATCACTTCCTCTTTCTTTTCAGTATTTTTTTTCGTGCTTTCACTTCTTGATCCAAGGTGAATTAATAACACTTATATGAGGCTGGGACAATTGGGAGCCTATCCCCATTGACACCCCCTAGCCTTGACAACCTTTTATAACCACAGTTCCGCTTTTAGGCCATTTTTCATCAAGAGCAGAGTAAAATGTATGTAGAATGTATTCTGGCTCCAACACTATTCGGCATCTTCTTTTCAGTAGTACTTACCTGTGCTTTTAAATCCCTGGAAGATGGAGTATATATCCACAGAAGTTTCAACGAAAAGCTTTTTTTTTTTAAACTGGCTTGTCTTAAAGCTTAATCGAAAATGACGGCGTATAATAATGTCCCAAATATTACCATTAAATTTAAAGTCCTAATAAATAAATCACTAATCCTTTTGGAAGAAACACCATCTCAAATCAAGCTCTCCAACCACTAGCCAGACCCAATCCTGTTAAATGTGCTAAAACAATACAACACCCTCATTAAATAGTAGTAGTACCAACATATCTTAAAACCTTTTTAATAAATTTTTCTATTTAGTCCTCGGAGAGAAAGGACATATGTTTGAGGAGTTCTAGTTGTATTGAGTGAAGTGTTATTAAGTATCAATATGAAATTTATTAGATACTGAAACTTGCAAATAATTATTGAAGTATTGTTCATTGCTTTATGATTGGATTTGCCAGATTGTTATACTTTACATTTAATAAATATATTATCTGCTAACCAATAAATTAAGCTGTGAATTTCAATTTTGCTGTACTTCTGCAGTTATAATGAACATACGCGACAATAGATAGCAGATACTTTAATAAACACCAGAAGAGGTGTTTCACCGACACAAAATAGAGCAGTGAGATTCATAACAAAGAATAGAGTAACGCCTTTAGTAAAATGTGTGATTTGAAGATGGCAGCAGGTCAATTCAGACCACCAACACAGTAAGTTATTGGTAGATGACAATATTTGTGAAAATTTCCGTCAATGGAAAAGACAACTTGAATGGTTTCTATTGGCTATAGGTGCAAAGGAGAAACATAAAAACAGACAAAAAAGCCTTATCTTACATTGTGCTGGACTACAGTTGTGGGACATTAATATCAGTCTTTATAGGGACAGAAAACAAGCCAAAGTTTAGGTCTGGTCACATTGCATGAAGATAAGTTCATTGCACAGACATACAGAACATTAGGCATGGGCGCCCGCAGGATTTATTTGCAGGGGGGGTGACTCAAAGTCGTATCTTTCTTGATATAATATTAAAGAAAGAACCCCTCCCCCCTTTTTTCGACTTTCATACAGTACCTAATCGATATTAATTAAATTCACAGCCATTTTTTTTCATGAAATAAAAAAAAATTAAGCACGTGAACAAAGTATTTACTGTACGCATTGTAAAATGTATCCATGAGGCTCGTGCTTCCCTGCCTTCGATCAAACAATTCAAATGTTGACTGTGGCTGCAGAAACTGTCAATAACTTTACTAATGCATAGCTTTTCGTCACGATGGACAAGCTGGCAATGAACATTTATCGCACAGTTCTGATATTCTTCTTTGAACTGCAGCTTTTACATCGTTTTAGGTTGAAGACAAAATAAACAAGTTGAACTGACCATTATTATTGCTCGAAAAGCGAGACATAATGAAGAAACTTAAGAATTAAGATACGTAATGCAAAGCCGTGTTCTGTAATAAGTCACAAAATCCAAACATGTATTTTTTTCCCCAAAGATGCCACCTCTGACGTGTTCCTCAGGATGGTCAAATTCGTTTTTGATTATGTCATTAATGTGACTGCGGATGTGTTGTTGAGCGGCCACTATGTTAAGTTAGAAAGGCTGCAACACCATGGAAACTGGTTCAAGACCAGATGAATATTTGGCGACAATCACAAGACAAATAAAAAACACGAGGAGTATACATTTACTAAACATGTCTGCAGTTTTTATGGTTCCACTTGCAGTCGTTATTTTAATATCTCTAAGTTGAGACTTATATCTATTTCACGAATAGTTTCGTATTTTTCAGTTCATTGTGTCTCACACAAAAGATGTAAATTTAGCGCCAACGCTATCACTTGGGACAGTTACGGAAAAAGAATGCTAGCAACCTTGGCGGAGTAGTTTGTCCATGTCTAGACTGTACAATGGCGTTAGACACGTGCAATGCCATTCACTGAATGAAAAGAACTAAACTAATGAAGTCGAATACAATCGCTATCAGCAAACCAAACGCTCAAAGACATCTACTCAGTGCTGCAGTTTCATCACTAAAATACCCAGCAAATGCAGTTTATTCATGAAGCTGCAGCTCGTATTTGCTGCTGCCAGTGCTTCGTTGATCCAAATCAACGTTTTAACTCGATAGGCGACGTGTGAAGAACTTTCTTCTATTTCTTTTATTGTAAACTGTTGGACGTGTTTAACATGCTGTTTTATTGAGCGCTAACAACGATCGGAACTCCGAAAGACTCTTTACTTTTGTTAAAAGAAAATAACATTTTCACATCGAATGATAATAGGCAATATATATATATATATATATATATATATATATATATATATATATATATATATATACTTAACTAAGTATTAAATAATATTGGCATTTTACGACTCGAGACTATTTTTCCCTTTGCAACTTCTTGAGTGACTAAAGAGGCTAATCCTTTGTACTTTCACCCTTCTTTCTACAACTATTGTGTATGGCATTTGCAATCTGGGACCCTTCCTTTAATTCTCGCCCTCTATGTAAATCTATCCAGTGTCACTTTTTCCCAGCTGCTAGTGTCGATTTTGAAGAGCTTTATGTTACGTTTGCATATAGCAATATACCTTAACAGTGGACGATCAGCGGATCTCCTGCCTTCTGTTAAATCACCATACAGAATGTCTTGTGAAAGTCGACCTTGTGGCATTCATAATAACTATAGCTATGTGCAAATATAATCGAGTCGTCACGACTAACATGCTATGGAATATGTGACATCCTTTATAGTGCAAAGAATTGCAAGCCTAGAATAAATCGTACATGGTCGAACATGAACTACATATTTACCTTTTCTAGTTACAATAATAGCATTTCTTAACAACTGCACTCCAGTGGAAGCATCAATTGTAAATTTACTACACTTTATTATATTTTAATAATAGGCCATTAGATTTAGACTTAGAAGACGATGCATAAATTTTTGCTGAACATTAATTTATTAAACTCTTGAATCAATAATTCATGGGCACCCGCAGGGGGGCACATTGTGGTCACTTGCAAACCCCCCTGGATTCTGACTAAATATACATCTACGTAATAAAAAAAAAACAGGTCTGGAAGATGTATTTCATAATAAAATATAAAAAAGGGCTAAAATGTGGCTACTCAGAATTCAGAGGCGCGCACATATATGATTGGCCATCCATTCCATACGCCTAGGTTAATCTACTTATTTCTACTACTGCCTGGTCGTGCGGTTTGCACGCTGGACTGTCGCTCGGATTTATCGATGGTCCCGGGTTCAAACCCTGCCCGCACCCATCCCCCGTCGTCCTGCGGGAGGTTTGGACTAGGAAGTAAACTATCTTCAACTCTGAAGGAACATCCGAAACATGTAAAACAAACAAACAAAACTTATTTCTACTACTTCATTAACCAGTGGAAGCACTAACTTGTTCAGCTACTACTTAAAAGTTAATTGATTTAATGATGCGAAACAAATGGCTAGAATTTACCTACTCAGAATCCAGGGGGGTGCAGTAACTGCACCCCCTTGCACCTTCTCCGGGCGCCTATGACTTTTGGTCTCATATAAAAAAGAATCAAAATATTAATAGTACGAAAGAGCAATATGAGAAAAGTATGGAAACAATGGAATAAAACAGTAAACGTGTGGCAGGCCCTATTATCACACCTTTACAGTTAAGACAAGAAACATGATGAGGTTTGTCATGTTCGCCAGACACAAGCTGTGAATATTCCTGATCAATTAGTAGATAGATACGAAAAGAAACAGAATCGGATGAGATATTGAACAAATTAAGAGAAACAATCATGAAAAATGGATGGCCTAAAAGAAAGAAAGATTTAGAAAATATAATAACTTATTTTGATTTGGCTGATAAGTTCTAATTCGCAATGGTATAATATTGAAAGAACAAAGAGCAGTATGCGTCTCGAAATTAAGAAAAAGATGCACACAGTAGACACTTCATATGATGAAATGATAAAGAGAGTTTGACAGATATGTTCTGGCCAGGTATGACTAATGAAATAAAACAGATGGTAGAAGAGACATGTAAAGTTTGTCAAGAGAAGAAACCAAAGATCATGAGAGAATAACTCAGCCTAATGAAAGAAGCAGTCCATGGAGAAAGGTTGGTGATGACCTGATCAAAGGTGTCTCAGAAAGAACTTTGCTGGGGAACAAAAGACAGTAATAAGACAAAAGAAATTTAAAAAAAAACAAGGAACCAGACATTGGGATAAAAACAACGTATGAGCCACATCGAGACCAAACAATACCTGTATTTTATAGAAATATGTGAGAAGTATGATGTCATCCTGTCATTGTCATAATTATAAAACAAGTATCTCCAAGATCTTATCAAATCAAGGCAGCAAAATGGAGACAAAGACATTAGCAATAGGGAAAACATTCGATGAAGAAAAACTCTATTTACATGAACACTAGATCTTTGATGAATATGTTAAAACTGATAGTCTGAGACTACATGTATATACTGCCTGTCATCAGAAAAAATAATTCAGGGAGATAAACTTATAAGATTTATAAAAAGTTAGCTAGAACTATTAGTGCTGAGATACAAGATGTCATTATGCAAAAGAAACGTGCATTCTAATCTTTGGGTTTTAGTGACCGATATGGTATCAACTATCAGTATCATTTTGGAACTCGGATAATATGTGTTCGGATATGATAAACTTAATATTTTTGTGGTTTATTCGGTGTTATAATATACTTTAAGAAATTGAGATATCTCACTCATTATGTTTTATTTTGTTAATTACAAGGATCATTTAAGTTAATTTTGTTAAGCTGTAGAAAAGGAAGAATGTTAGTATAGTATGTATGTATATAGCATATATGTGTACAGGTAGTCCTCGACTTACGACGGTGTTCCGTTCCTACGCGGGTCGTAAACCGAATTTCGACGTAAGTCGGATTATACATTCATACAGAGTACTGTAGCAGAATAACTACTGTACTGTACTGCAAATGCAAACACTTAGCCTATCCATACACCTATTCTAATACATAATTATCAATAAAACAAATATCCTTAAACCTCCTAAACCAAGCCCTACTCGCCACAAGTTCTTTATGTTTACTTCATTCTCACTTTTCTCTTTTCAACACCTCAAACAGTCGACTAGCTTTCTCCTGAAGAACCATAAGGCTCACAGGGATACGGCGTTGATTTTGGTCTTCCAACGACAGCACCAATAATCTTTCCATCTCAATAATAAGCCCACAACTCTGCTTTGTTATCACTGTCGCTTTCATAGGAGCAGATCCTTTCACGTGTTCAAGGATAGGATCTTTATCCTTAATAATCGGAGAGACAGTCGAATGACTAAGTTGTAATGACCTGTCAATTTCAGTTGATGTTTCCCCCTTATCAGATCGCCTCATGATTGGACTGAGCCGTCGCAAACAACGTCGTAACCATGAAACGACGCAAGTCGAGACTACCGAGGACTACCTGTAGTATGTATGTTATA
This sequence comes from Biomphalaria pfeifferi, assembly GCA_030265305.1. Taxonomy (NCBI): domain Eukaryota; kingdom Metazoa; phylum Mollusca; class Gastropoda; family Planorbidae; genus Biomphalaria; species Biomphalaria pfeifferi. The sequence continues at coordinate 5,467,360 of JASAOG010000009.1, read as the reverse complement.
TACAGGTTATGCTATTAAGCAAATAGGGGTAATGTCCCTAGTTGACTGTTGTTACCTTGATTGGCGCCCTTATAAACAGCTGATTTGTCAATAAGAAAATACCATAAGAGTTATGCACTTCATCGTTTAATGTCATCAACAAATATAAGCGGTAAGAAAAGAGATCAATAAATCTCTTTATAAGATGTCAGAAGATGCTGCGCACTTTTGAGTAGGTTAATACTATATCTAGATCTAGTTACAGATACCTAAATCTAGATTTCTAGATTCTAGAGCTACTAGAGTGACTAGACCAAGTCAAGAGCCAAAATCTTAAGATAATTAGATCTGCTGTGATCTAGTTCTAGATAATAGTCCTCTCTATATCTAACTCTAGTATACTCCTGGTCACATTTAAATCTATAGAACAAGACCTGATCTAGATCTATATTTTGATCTATTAAGATCTTAATTGTAAATCTAGATTTACGTCCACTCCTGAATCAGTGAAGCCTGACATCGTAAAACGTTCTAACACAATACTGTATTTAAATCTATAAAAGTACAATACATTTGAAATTTGAACTAAACAATCAATTTATCAGTTCGAAGACTTAGCGGTATTGAAATATACTGATTAATTGAAAGGAACTCAGCTTGTATGCATTAGCAAGATCTAGATCTATTGATTTTTTAAAGTATACCTCGTGATAGTTGAATAAGATAAGAATAGTTCAATTCCAGGCATTGACGTACTGTTATATAAATAGCTAAATCATTAGCAACAATTGTTTTATAATTGTTATGTATCTAGGCATTGTTACCTAGATACTATTTTTTTTTCTCTTGACCTGTAGGTTGTCTGCCCCTTGTGTAATAAGTTTTTTTAAATTTATTTTTCACGGTGAGTCAAGCCACACAGACAGTGACCGGTCCTTGACCTATGTGTGTACCTCTGGTTGAAAGGAGGGTGGTTTTTTTTTCTTCTGTCTCTTTGAAGAGCGTTCTAGATCTGGGTGTTGATGACTTATTCTGTTCTAGAAATTACTAGATTTGTCTTGATATCGACGCGCGGTATATTATATAAAGACCGCCCGTGTAACGTTGACAGACAGACATACGGAGACAGCCGTGAGACAGAATAGCGGAGACATTGCGTGACCCGTGCGTGGTATACCAATTGATCGTGTAAGTTAAGATTTTTCTTTTTTCAAGGCCTTGCTTGTATTTGTAATTATATTTTCAAACTCTGGTATTGTAATATTTTTACATGCCATTTTTGTAAAAGGGTTTTGGTCAACCCTTCCATTTTGTATTGAGTAAATGTTTTTTTTTTCTTGCTTGATGAGATTCAGTTAAAAGTACTATTCGAGTTATATTTTATTAAACATTAGGTTGATATTTTACCTTGCGATTTCTTGTGTCATTTTTTTTTTGTATTCATTGTAAGTCTTTGATTAAATTCAGACTTAAGATAAGTGACACAACTACCTTTTTCTATTGTCACGTTCCCCTAGGCAAGCCATTTAAAAGTAGAATTCAATTTGTAATACGTGACATAATTATTTTTTTTTGTATGGGAAATGCGTATTTTTAGATCATAAACCGTAACTCGTACCCAACTCAATCTTAAAGATTTATTTTTTTTTCTAGAAAAAAAAAAGGGGACGTTTTATTCTTGCACCCATGCGCCACAACACTCGCGGCGGCCCTGTTTCCATGTCACCTTTCTAAACAAATAAGACTTTTCTGACGTAACTTTAAGACTAAACTTATAAAAAATATCTTTATTTAAAACCCGAAAAGTGGAATATAATAATCAAGTCACTTATGAGAAAATAATTATTGATTGAATATCACTTATACACACAAACAGTAATGAATCAAATCCCAAAATAAACAAGAACTCACGTATTAAATTACTTAGAAAAAGAAAACTCATCAATCAAATAGAATTGGTCTAAATTAACAATAAAACAAAACATTTAATGAAAAAAAAACCACCGTGAAAGACTTACTATAGAAACAATTGCTTATAAAACATACCCCTAAGAACCCTTAAGAACTAAGAGCACTTTACTTTTGATATAATCACAAACGAATCCAATCAACTGCCAACATAAACACTGTGTTCTATAACGAGATACATTGTGTACGTTGTATCTGTTGTTTTTTTTTAAACATTTACTTGTAAGTACTGGTACTACAGAATACTTAACCCTTAACGTGCTGAACTATTTTACAATGAGTGCATGCATAATTCTGATATTTAGAGTCCAAACTACCACACGCGTTTTAAGGGTTAAAATCTAATTAAAACGTAGAAAATGATGATCTCTACATTATTCGTTACAAATTTAGATTTCCCTTACCCGCCCTCTTCATTATCTAGCAAAAGAATATATACTCATATACATAGCGATAATCGATTTTGAAGTCTGTTGCTTAAAAGAAGATGAATACTAAACAAAAGTTTTCGAGCCATGACACACGCATTGAGTGATAGTCAAGTAGTCGAGGTTTAAATTAAATATTTATCTGGTGTTTATTTCTTGGCAACTGTTAGTATGAAATGGAAATTCCCAGTATGATTTTTCTCTAAAACATTTGGTAATTCTTGCTATTGAGCGTGATCTATGTAGAAAACATAATTTTTTATGCTATAATGTTTTATGATATTTTGTGTTTGTGTTTTGTGATATTTCCTTTACTTCTTTGTGTCCAAACTATTGAGCTATGAAGAGAATTATATATATATATATATATACATATATATATTGTAACGGATGCATGTGTAATCAGATGTACTTGAAGTATTTCTAACGATGTTTGATTATACTAGATGCGTGCGTACTTTGTAGTATGTATTACTATCGCAAGTCCTTAGACTATGCTGTCCGTCACAAGAATGAAAAGGTACCAACAGGAACAAAGACTCAAACGATCAAGTTGATTCAAGATGAAACTTCAAACAATGTGTAATAGAGAATGGGCCACAGTCTAGTCCGTCACTAACAACTTTATTAATCTCTCGAGAATCTAACAGTAACTGATTCTAAAACATAAAGGAACGGGCCTAACAGTGGATGACGTACACAAAGAGATTACAGGCTTTTAAATATTAAAGATTGACAAGGGGAAAGATTGTCTCTCGATGCACAAAATGCTGTCGGGGCCAGGTATTGCGAGAGTGCATATATCTTACTTTGTTGATATTTTGGAATGCTAGTTATACCTCTTTGTTTATGTGTTCCCAGGTTATGAATGTAAACAGTCTGCACGTCTTGTGAACTGAATGTTATAGTTTTCCTTCAATGTGAGAGAGAGAGTGTGATAATCAGTGGCGCCCTGTTCCTAGTCAAGGTTGTTTGGACTGTTGTTTCATGGACAGGTGTCTGAGTTAGTTGTTATAGTAGACAAGGACAGATATTTTTGTATTACTCAGTGTTCTCTATAAAAATAATAAACTTATTATTTCTTGACCACCGGCGTACAATGGTAATGCTTGTGCTGGATGTGGCTAAATATGTAGGTCATAGCTGGGGCTGCAAAGCCATGGGGAAAAGTGCATTCTTCTGACTCCAAGGCAAGCCTTTTTATTATTATTTTTTCGCGAGAGATAAAGCTTTTCTAGATTCTTTTAGAAATATATGTGTTATCAATAAGTGTTTACTATACGCAGTAATCGCCCCTAAGTAACCCGTCATGAGGAAAGAAAATAACGAGTTCGTAACAATGTCAATCACTTTCTGTAATCACTTGAAATGCCGTAACTACATGACGACATGCTTATAAATAACTATGAAAGAAAGTACTTAAGACTTGCATGAGAACAATAGATAACGTCCATTGACAAACAACTTAATCAAATTAATTATAGATGTTTGACATACAGCACTGTCCAGTACATGTGTGCATGCCAAAGACATAATGCAATAACAGACTTGGCGTGTGAAGTTGGTAAGCTTCCGTTATTACCAGCTTTTAATTTGTCTCTCGTTGCTAAAGAAGTCAGACACCATCACGAGATCTGTTTAAATGTTTCCTCTGAAACGTATCAAATATGGGTGTGTCCAAGTTATAAACGCTTGTCTGTTCTGAATGAACCACTCTTGAAAACCTGGCCTCAAGAATATTTAATAAAACACCCTTTAATAGTTGTTGCAAAAGTTCTATGTTTTAGATATTTAGAACGGATAAAATGGCCTATTTGCAACGAAACTATTTTTTCTTATTTGCTCTGTATACAAATTTCACAATACCATTAAACGTTTACATCTTAATCTTATTATGAGAAACTATAAAGGTTTTACGTTTCTCGTGCACACCATAGACCACTTTTAGTGGCTTACGTTTCTTAGATATGATGGTTTTTGTTTTTTTTTAAATTTACCGAAATGATTTATTTTATCGGAAAAAAAATGGATCTCTTTTTTTTTTAGAAAAACGTTAAAAAAATAATATCCGATTTTACGTTTATTTCAGGCTAATCGTTGTATTATAAAAAAAATGATAGCCACTAAAATGTTGCTAGCTGACCTTCTTATAAAAACAAACAAAAAAAGACATGCGTCGTCGTAGGTCATATATTAAATACATCCTTATCAGCAATTCACAAAATGTTCTGAGAAATTAGGTTGTTAGTTTATTTCGTAACTTTTTCTCCTTAGACTTTTTTCATTCACGTCCCGTTTGTATTCAGTAAAGCTGTAAATAAAGAAATAGAACTGAAGTTTTGTGTTCTTTTCTAATTTCATTAATATGTAGAAAAAATAGAACGATTGCTAAACTTACTTTATGACAAAATCTCTCTCTCTCTCTCTGTCTCTCTCTCTCTCAAATTAATAGATTTACTGGAGTTAATCATATCTCTTTAGATTTAGACAAAGAGATGTATCACACATGTTCATAAACATTTTTTGTTTAATTAAACTCTTGAAGAAATAATGCATACGAGACAACTACAAGATACATTTTTGTATAGTTCTGTTGCCAAATTTACATGATTATTTCTGTTATTGAAAAATTATAATGCTCATTTTTGGTGAGCTAAAAAGTGGTCCACGTAACACCGAAACGCTTAAAACACCAGCTTAGGCGCCAACTTGGCTTAGCTGACATAGAAGAGAGCACCTGGTTGCATGCGGCCTCAGAACGAGACAGCTGGAGGTTACCAGCAAAATAAACAACAAAGTAAAAGGTATCTACACCACTCTATGCAATTAAAGAGTAAACAATTTATTAAGGACTTAAAACACAATAACTAATTATACATCGGTACATTTAATTTCATTACTTTTTTTTCATGGTTCTATAATAAATCAATCTACAGTTAGAAGGTGCGCAAATGTTTAATTAGGTCTGTTGATTCTTTAATACTCGTTCTTGTTTGCAAAGAAATATTTTAGTATACTGCGGTAAGCCTAGTGACGTAAGCAGCGTTTTTCCCGTTTACGTCATGTAGAATTTTCATTCATAAAACATTCTAGCCAAATATAATTTTTCGATAATGAGGCATTTTGAAACCGATATAACGGTCGACCTCGAGTTTTCACGATGTGGCCAATTAGTTAAGATTTTTTTTTCACTAATATGCACATACCTTGAAATTTTAAAGAAAATCGTTAGAGCCGTTTTCGAAATAAATCTAAATATAAATATACATACATACATACATACAAACATACAAGAATTGCTCCCTTAAAAGTATAGGACTATAAAAAATAAAACCATATTTAAACAAAAAATTGACAATTTTTTCTTTCAATATGCATTACACAATCATGGTACCATCTGTGTAAGTCCTGCAGGAGTTATCAGTTATAGCATAATATCTTCATTTATAAACAAAGGTACGTAACAGTGGCGTGGAATACATGGCGCGAAGACCCACGAACATTATGGGTACACCATTTGCGGTGGAGCAACCATGGCGCGAATTGGCGTTTGAGGAATTTCGAAAAAAAAATTATTGGACTTTGGTAAAAGTAAAAGTTAAACATGAATAAAAAACTATAAAAATAGACTTAAAAAAAAACAAAAACATTGTACTTTGTTAACACAAGACTCTATTCAAAAATAAGCAGACACTTCTAGGCTCTATTTAATATACACTTTAATATTCTTAAAAATAATGTAATCATAATATTTGAAACTTCACTAGAGACTATATTTCCAGTGTAGTTATTATTCATTCAGGAGTTTGATACATTGATATTGGTAAACATTTTTAGCACTGTCTACTTGGTGTAAATCTAAAGATTTTTTAAGGTGAAGTAGACTTGTACATTTACTTCAACAGTAATTTTAATCAAAAAAAAAAAGGGTGGTGGAAAAAATATTGTTTCTTTTTTTTTCTATAATTTAGCATACATTAATTATTTAGAGCAAAATAATCGCTGTATAAGACGCATCCAAAGACGATTAAGTGATTTGTTTATTAATAAATCAAGAAACAAACATATTATTTACGATGTTTGAAGGACTATTAAAATAATAAATGTTATTGTTTATACAGATTTTTTTTTTTTGTACACCATTTTAACGCCTTTTATTAGGCCACCTGTGCTTAATAGAAAACCTTAGTTCTTCTCTGCCCCTCATTGAATTACTTTAATACTTGTATACTCTAATATTTAGTTGTAAAATCTTGCTGTGAATGTATGTAATTACTCAATTTTAAACATGCATTTATTTAAAAAACATACAACATGCATTAATATTGCATAGACTAACAATTAAAAACAAACGAAATGTTTATGTTTTTTTTGGAAAAAGCTTAGTATAACAAGATTTTATTTTCTACATAAAACAAAAAGAAAATGAAGTCAAATGTATTATACATTTAATAGATCAAAGATAAAGACTTAACGAACTAATGAACGATCTTACACTTTTAATTTACAAATTAAAGCAAACAGAGAAAAGCCTAGACGCAGTTACATAGTTCTGTCTCTTCTTTAATAATAATGATAATAATAATCTTTATTGTCCGTATGGAAATTTGTCTTACAATTTGTGCATTAAACCAAACAAAAAAACATTATAACTATAAGAAACCAAAGTGTACATTCACACCAGACGCACTCATAATTTACATGTGACAAAGCTTATACCAGATTGTTCTTATTTAATGATTTGATTGCCAGGGGAACAAGAGAGTGTTTGTGTCTGTTTGTCTTTGCTATCGGTGTCTTGTATCTCTTTTGTGATGGTAAAAATTTGAAAGCGAACTCCATTGAATGCAGAGCTGCGCTAACTGATCATCTAAGAACAGCACGGATAAATGTAGGCTTTTATGTCCATCTACTACAAGTAGATCTATATCGACTAGACTAATTATAATTCTTAACAACACATTCAAACTTAATGTTACATGTAATAACGAGAAATTACATAAAGAAATTGAGGTTCATTCTTGTTACAAAATTAGATAAATTGGCAGGAAAAAAAAAATTTCTTGACCTACTTCACAATTCAATTTCATTTCCGGCAATGAACTAGAAATGATTTGCTTTACAAAAATGAAGACTTTTCTCCTCGCAAATAAAAATTAATATCTCCCCTTCCACTTGTCACACAAAGATAAATTTAGTACGATTGGAAACATTTATTTTCAAGCCCTGTTTCAATCCATATGTTTTAGTAGTGTATTGTTAGTTATACATTTTTATCGAGCTACCTACACACCTCGTCTCTAGATGAGTAGATCTACAATCTAGATCTAGAATCTAATCCAGACCACTATTTTGTTCAGGATTAGTAGGTCTACTAGTAATAGTAAACAATAAGTTGTTTCCTTCCATTCCACTTCTTAATTTGATACTACCGTATACTTAAATAAATCTCCACACTCTAGCCCGTATACTTAAATAAATCTCCACACTCTAGGTGGCCAGAAGCTAAGCTATTGCCTTAATAGATGCGCATCTTAGTGTAAATGTGAAATTGTGCGAATGCGTGTTGAAAGTGGGAAGAAACCAAAAATGGAGGAATATGAACAAGAAAGTGTTTTCAGTGTTAATAAAGATTAAAGTATTTATAAACGGTGATTTGTCGTTTCCATGTCTAAAGAGTCTCATCTAATATGAAGACGTAACAAGTGGCGCCCAACGTATAAGGTAAAACCCACGTATCCCTCTATACACAGTGGATCTCCTGTCAGCAGTCTGTAGAAATAGTAAAGTTAAGATCTAGAGACAGGAGAACATTCAAGTCGATATTATTAGCAATAGACTATGACGGACAAGGCTGAGGTAGCAGCGTTGAAGGAAGAGGGAAGGTTGTTGGAGCTGGAAGGGGCAGAACTAAGAAAATACGTACAAGAAAGGTTAATGAAGAGGGAGAGATTAGCGATGGAAAGAGACAAAGAAAAGGAGAGATTAGCGATGGAAAGAGACAAAGAAAAGGAGAGATTAGCGATGGAAAGAGAAAAAGAAAAGGAGAGATTAGATAAGGAGGACAAAAGAGAAAGAGAAAAAGAAAAGGAGAGATTAGCGATGGAAAGAGACAAAGAAAAGGAGAGATTAGATAAGGAGGACAAAAGAGAAAGAGACAAAGTAAAGGAGAGATTAGCGATGGAAAGAGACAAAGAAAAGGAGAGATTAGCGATGGAAAGAGAAAAAGAAAAGGAGAGATTAGCGATGAAAAGAGACAAAGAAAAGGAGAGATTAGATAAGGAGGACAAAAGAGAAAGAGACAAAGTAAAGGAGAGATTAGCGATGGAAAGAGACAAAGAAAAGGAGAGATTAGCGATGGAAAGAGAAAAAGAAAAGGAGAGATTAGATAAGGAGGACAAAAGAGAAAGAGAAAAGGATAAGGAGATAGTAGCAATTGAAAGGGAAAAAAATGAATTAGTTGCCATTGAAAGAGAAGGATTAGCATTTGAAAAAGAGACAGCAGAGAAAAAGTTAAAAACAAACCAAGAAAAAGAGAGTGATAAAAGAAAGAGTGACACTACAGGGAATAAACTGGCAAAATATAAAGGTGCGATATTCAACGAAGACAAAATGGACATTGACAATTTTTTGAAGAAGTTCGAAATAGAAATGAGAGAACTGGAGTACCCTGAAGACAAATGGACATTCTTATTGTCTAGATCATTTACAGCGGAGGTGCCGTCAAAAATATGTATGAACCAGAGTAACTACAACATTGTGAAAGAACAACTACTTCGAACTTTCGGGAAAACAGAAGCTTTCTATCGCCAACAGTTTGTTAATTGTGAGATAGAACCAGAGGATGACCCGCAGACCTTCTTGGACAAAATGAGCAGTCATTTCGATAACTGGATAGAAACCGCTGAGGTAGAAAAAACCTTTGACAATCTTAAGACATTTCTCATGCTGGACAAAGTGATGTACGAGTGTCAGGAGGAATTAAAAATATTTCTGTTGGAGAGGAAACCAAAATTCATAAAAGACATAGTAAGACTGATAAGGACCTATAAGGTGGCACATCCCGATAAGAAACTATCCAGAGGCAGCGACATAGAAGAAATAGTGGCCTTTAACAGAACATGTGAGACACAGAATAACTTTCACAGAACAAGGGAGACACAGGATAGACATTATAGACGTGGTACAGATGGAAGACAATATGATAGCCGCAATGGAAGATATGGAACAAACAAACATATCAAGGAAACAGACAGGAAAGAAAGGACTGGGAGAAAGGTGGAATAGAGAAAGGCTTATCATTTTCATCTGATACTGGAACATTGGAGGTTTTTCAGACATTCGTAGGGAACAAGGCAGCCAAGACCATCAGGGATACAGGGAGCACTATTATTGGAGTGAATAAGAAATTAGTGGAAGACCATGAATATACAGGCGAATCTAGGAAGTTTGTTATGTTTAATGGGAATATTGTACAATTACCGATTGCTAAAGTTATTATAGACACACCGTTTTTTAAGGGGACAGTAGAAGCTTGTGTTGTAGATCAGGGTGAGATAGATTTAATTATTGGGAACATTCATGGGGTGAAAAGATGTTCAGTAGGGGAGATTGAGAATTGGAAGAAATATTATGGGATAAAGTCTACTCGATGTAGAAATGGGGAGGTGGAAGAAAACATAAGATCCCATACATCAGACGACATGGGTAGCAGAGAGCACGAGAAGAAAGAATTACCAGATAGGTAGAAAGCAATGCAATTGGAATGGGTCCAAATCAAAGTAAAGTAAGGCAATCAGTGGTACAGGGAACGCGATTTAAACCCACATACACACGTACAAGTCCATACATCTTATGCTTTAATTGTGGGAGAAGGGGGCATACTAGAAGACAGTGTCAACAGTTAATCAGAGTTAAGGAAGTAAGGTACAATAGTGGAGAGGCGTATACGAGAAAAGATATGGATATTAGCAGGCTAGTAAACAGTACAGCTAGATCATTCTGTAGTGGGATCACAATGGGACATCATTGCAAAGGAGGAAAGCGGAAAGGATGGCATGTCAATAATGTTAAAATTATATAGATAGGATTAGATTCTACAATGAATAAATATATGTGTAATGAATAGGATATTGTTGTTACGTATGCATGTAGGTTAAGGTTACTACGTTATAGAAGTTTAGTAAAGGCTATATAGAGAATGTAAAAGAATATAAGTAGTGGAAAGTAGATATGTAGATTTTGCACAATGTATTTAAATTTGCGTGGTTCTGTTTGATTATAATTATTCTATTAAAATTACATTTCTAAGAAAATTATCGAAATGGTGTGGTAGAAATACATAAAAAGAAACGTCAAGACTGGAATTATTATATAGGCCGGATGATACTAAGAAGTAAATAGCATTGGGTTAAATCTATGATATTAGGAGTGTTATGAGTTAGTTATATGCTGGGTCATGTTGTTGGGGGTACAATATGCATGGAGCAAGATGGATTTGGTTTGTTTACTATTTGATTGCGGCTGGAATGAGGGTGTTTTGTACAGGCATAAAATTATGAGTGGGGAGTTGTATTAATGAAATGTGATACAATTTTATTTAGCAAATCATTAATAGAAATATGATTACTTATAGATATATGTTAACAAAAGTTGTTGCAATTGCTCATAATAACAGTTATTATTGTGATTCATATAATTGTCATTTTGTTTTCGGATTGTAGTGGTATTAACAAGACATTGTGTATGATTTTTTTTTTGGTTATTACATTATGGTTTTATATGTTACAGATTTTTTTAAAACTTGGAATAGTCTGATAATATATTCAGTGATTTGTATTTTGGACGTTCGATATACATCGAACTTGTTAAACAGGGGGGGGTGTTACGTGCGCATCTTAGTGTAAATGTGAAATGGTGCGAATGCGTGTTGAAAGTGGGAAGAAACCAAAAATGGAGGAATATGAACAAGAAAGTGTTTTTAATTAATGTTTTTTTACTTTTTGTGCGATCTCAGTAGAAAAAACAGATGCGCTTACATTGCAGTGTACCTCCTCTGTGTAAGGGTTGCGTTTGTGTTTGTACTCATCATCTGTATGACTATAGCCTATTAAAACAACAGGTGCTCCAATATTACCAGAAGAAATTTTCGGATCATAATGGTAGGTGCGTACATCATCTTTATTTGTTTTCTCTGTCCAACTCCCAGTGCTTATGTATTTTGTGTCCTGTTCAGTGTACGTAACGGAAAAATACAATCTTTCAAGGTCTTTGTAGCATTGAAATTCTCCCTGAACTTTTTCTTCCAGTCTGAAACGTTCTTCTTGCAAAACTTGTAATTCCTTTAATGTAGCTTGATCACATGTCACATACCTCAGTACACAGACGACAGTATTCTTAGAAGCATTATGTTTCAAAATTCTATGCAACGTAGCTTTTTTTTTACCATTATTGAACAGAACAGAGACATTTTTTGTGCTTTTCCCAACGTTTAAGGTTGACTTTAAGAATATTTCACCCCAAGTGTTGCTTGGTGTTTTAGACATAATGCACTTTGTACATTGACACACACGAAAAACACTTTTCTTTACAGTGTTGATGCCTATACCATCGCAATAAATAAAAACATTGTCCACCAGTCCACAACCAAGTTTCTTTGTTCTCATTTTACAGTTAAAAGTTACACGGCAGGAAAGCTGTGATAAAACGACCAGTAGTTTTTCAATCGATGTTTTTTGAAAGCGAAGTGGTAAGGTTTGAAAGTCAACATTTACTAAATTAAAAAGGTAAAAAAAAGAAAATACAAAGACACATCAGATAAAATAGTCTTGATATACAGTTTGTATTATTCTTTAAAAGTCTCATGAAATTCATTTGTGAATGCATTTTTCAAATATTTCAATGACTATCACTCAGAAAACCCTGTATTAATAAGACCATAAAGAGAAAGAACCAATTGCGCTTCTGCAACCTAACAGAAACCTATATGACTTTTTATTGTTTTCATGAACTTGATACTATATGTTTACGTCAATGAGGATTCTTTCTGCTTTGCCATTATTTACAACTTCAAACATTACAAATTAATACTTATAACCAACGAATGAACTTTGGTAAACTCATATACTGATCATATCTTTGTGCACTAATATGACTCACATAGGAAATCGTTAAAAGGGTATCAAGGCAATATAAATGTCCTCATAAAAGATACCATATGCTGTACTTTATATTATAAAGATTACTGCTGAGATATTTACAAGCATTAATACTTTCTTTTATTGAAACTTTAATATAAATATATCAACTGCTACTTACTTGAATAGATTCCAATAGATTCATGACTCTCAAATATTATATTTTTTTTTATCAATGGTTTTAACTCCTCTCTCTAAGATAATAAAAAATAAATATATATATCGAGGTATAAGTTAACATTCCTGATTCAGAGACTGAATCACTCATCACTATTTTTGTCACTCAGAGACGATAAAAATGTGTTTTGCGTGTGCTTCTCTATGTTAGGATATTAACAAAGCATAGAAGGAGTTTTATTCGTACAAGTGCTCTTTCTTCACTAGTGCCATTAGAGAATGGGATGGGTAGCCTGAATCAGCCACTAAAAAAACAACAACTATTGACTAACATGCATGAAACAATTGACACATACAATGCGTAGAACGTAATTATCTTCTTTTTTTATACAGTGGATAATGTAATGGATGAGATAAAATAAGAATGTAATAAATTCTTGATTGTTTCTTTCAAATAGATAAAGACTTGATAAGCTGATATTTAGTTAAAAGTCTTAAAATTATTATTGCAAAAAGGTGATAAATGTAATACCAGGATCCGAAAGTCCAAAGCGTATATATTGTATTTATTTCCATTATTACCATTAAACAATTTCATATTCTAGCATTGTAAGTTTCAAAACAGCTGAATAGTTCCAATTTAACAGTCACATATTAACTGCTCATCAAAATGCTTATCCCATAGCGAGTATGACCTTATGCCTATGTTATGTTTTACGCCTCACCAAAACTTATATTACCAGGTTGTAACAACAAATTAAGCTTTTTACAGTAGACATAGTTTTGGAAGATGAACCATTATGGAATACCTTCATAATTAGGTCTTATGATTGCTCCTTATGCAAAGTATTACACAACTTTAAGTTTAACAATACATATCTAATATTTTTTATTGATTATTGAATGACTTTAAGAAAGACGTTTGCCCACAAAAGAACTACCACTGACCCTAGTTTTTCCCTTGGAAGACATTCGCCCCTTATCCCATACAAATAAAAGCTCTGGCTAAATCAATCAGACACTTTGGAGAAACGAAAAAGACAAGAGCACAACAAGAACTATGAAGTTAGATCATTGGAGACTCCAGGCGAATGAATTCGGTGGCCACAAATAAAATATTTTTAAAAAATAGCGAAATAGTAAATGTAAGCAATTTATTTAAAACGAAATCTACTCCAACTTTAGCACTGGGCACTATTGGAGGCCCTTGGCTCTAGTTTGTTTGTGCCTAAAGCCTGCCTAGACACTTTTTAACCTATCAGTGCAGTAGGATTAGCAAAAACAGTGGAACTGAAGACGATAATTAAAAATCGCATTAATTAAGCTAGTTTTGCCTTTACAACTCTTAAAGCAATCTAGCCCTCCAAAGCACCGTCTTTACAGAACAAGATCCGAATCTTTAGCACAGTCAGTCTTTGACTCTTTGTGCGACTCGGAGAGACACAAAAACAAATTTTAGAAAACTTGGCTAACAGTTGCCTTCTTCAGATACTGGAATTGGGTGGCCTGAAAAGACATGTACTTTTAATTTGTGAAAGAAAACATCGAAAATGCATAGTCCGAGTTATTAAAAAGTAAAAATGAAGTTATATAGAACAAACCTGCAAAAACAAAGTCGCAAAGTAGGCACTTTTTTTTGGAATCCGCAAGGAGAGAGAAAAGTGGGCAGATCCAAGCAAACTGGAAGAGATCTGTCATTAGCGAAGCTCAGGTGTCACAATCATCAATTGTGGATGTCAGATATCAAGATCTATGAAGATGCTATGATAGATGTCAACTTGAAGATTATCTTGATCTATATCACACCATCAATGATCGTGATTCCCGAGGATCTTGAAATCGTCTTTTAATAAGGTGATCGTATAAAAGTAGCTAGATCAAGTTGATAATACGATCATTCAGAATGTTGCCAGTTGATAAGAGGATCATCTAGAAGATGCCAATCGCTAAGTCGATCTAAGTATTTTATTGTATTCAATAAAGAAACTTCTCTTCGTCTAAAACAATTACTTTAATTCAGAACTTGAAAAGGCTATTCACAAATAATTACAAAGGTTAAATATACTTGAATAAAATAACTGATCTACACAATAATATAATTGAGTTCTAATACAAAACTATAGTACATGTTCTCTCTAACAAGTTCCATACAAGACTTGCGCAATCTAAAACCTTCCCCGGGCTCTAGAGCGTAATCACGTGACCAACAACTCTACACTGCAAGGCCAACCAATAAATGCAGCTCAATGTACAACAATTAATATTTCAAAACCAATCACATTTATTCTGAACATGATCCTGTTGCATGATAGAAAAATTCCCCGAGGTAGCTCGAGTTCTGCCGACAGGCTAAATATAGACTGTTGCTAAATATAGATACAGTGTACGTGACATCGGGGTACTGGAATGACATAAGGGCAGATAAATAGTGCTGCTCAGAACCGAGTCAAAACAAGAGGTGTGATTGCGGCCCCTTGTGGATTTACAGGAATAAAAAAAAAATGTCAGTCCAAAGTACTCACAAAGACTTTTGCCTTGATTTGAAATAATCTAATGACTGAACTGTAATCATATTGGATACCAGCACATATACAACTTGAAGGAAATGAGAAGGCTGACCCACTAGCCAAGAGGTGTAGAACAAACTCACAATTAAACATTACACTCTATCCAGAAGAAATGAAGAAACTAATTATAAAAAAATAAATGAGAAATGGACGAGCTCTCATTCAAATCACAAGAAAGATGATGCTTACTATAATTTATCCTGACAAGATCAAAGTCTTATCTTTCGACTCAGGACAGGACACAACAGAATGAGACAACATATGTACCGGAAGCTCAAAATTTGAACCAGTGAAATCTGCTCATGTTGAATGTCACCAGAGCATGCCGACCATGTCCTCCAAAACTGCTCTCTTTACCAAGAGGCCCGTAGAAGGCACTGGCCCCTAAACACCCCAATAGAAAGAAAACGATATGGAGAGCTCTCTGATTTGGAAACCACTGCGCAGTTCATCTCATGTATTGGTCTAGTCATCTGAACCCTCCAACATAACAATGAGAACGAAGAAGACAAAATGTCATCCCATGAGTGCAGTGCAAGTCCATAAGGAAATATGCATACGAAAATATAATAATAATAAAATGCTTTCTTATCCGATCCTACGTCATAAGTTAAATGGGTGCACCTGCATCTCTTAATTCTTTCTCTCCTAACCGACGATACTAGCGTTGATTTGACTCAATTAAATTAAAATTAATATTTGGTTTTATAAACTTTAATTTGTATTATATAAAAAGAGCACGCATTCCCCATATAATTCTATACCTTATATAATATTTATTGATAACAAACAAGAATGTTATTGAATATTAATCATAACAGAGCAGTGAAACACAACTGAGCAAAATGAATAATATCAATCGGAACGTGGAAAAAATATGACGGAGAGAAAGAGTTAACTACAACTTTTCAATCTTGCAGTGAATCTCGTTTTCTCTTACGTTGTTCTATTTTTTAAAACATCCGAAATGAAATTATAGTGAAATTTATAATTGTATCATAGAAAAGTAAATTTAGTATTAAAAAAATATGTTGTCATAATGTATATTGGTATTGACTGTGTTACGAAATTCATAAAAAACAAAACTCTAAAGACAAATGTTCTTTTTTGGAAATATTTAACTAAATGCTTGCCTCTTTTATACTTGCATGAGAATTATCACGCGAACAGCTCCACCTAATTAGCAGAGAAATACACAACATAAATCAAACATATTTTTATGACTCTTTATGTATATAGAGAAAATCATAAAGCCAATATCATTGGTATTGAAAATAAAATTATTACGAAGTTTTTAGACCATGACTGTCAAATAGAACAGACTCTAAACAAAGTGTTAGGTTCAAATTACGTGAGAAGAGAATACAAGAGCAAGTCTGTACATGAAATACGTGGGGACCCAGTGGCAGCCTATATAGCCTGATAGTCCTGCCCCCACCAAGTCTATACATGAAATACGTGGGGACCCAGTGGCAGCCTATAAAGCCTGATAGTCCTGCCCCCACCAAGTCTATACATGAAATACGTGGGGACCCAGTGGCAGCCTATATAGCCTGATAGTCCTGCCCCCACCAAGTCTGTACATGAAATACGTGGGGACCCAGTGGCGGCCTATATAGCCTGATAGTCCTGCCCCCACCAAGTCTATAAATGAAATACGTGGGGACCCAGTGGCAGCCTCTATAGCCTGATAGTCCTGCCCCCACCAAGTCTTTACATGAAATACGTGGGGACCCAGTGGCGGCCTATATAGCCTGATAGTCCTGCCCCCACCAAGTCTATACATGAAATACGTGGGGACCCAGTGGCAGCCTATATAGCCTGATAGTCCTGCCCCCACCAAGTCAGAAAGGGCCTATTTCATTCAGCTAAGACCTTTTTTGGTACAGTTTTAGTAATTTATTTTTAATGTTCTGTTTAACTTGTGTCATCCGAAGTTCTAGTTTTAAAAAAAAATCTTAATGGACAGGTTGCTCTTACATTTAACGTAATGATTCCTCTATGAAGTCTTACCTCACACGATCCAATACTTTTGACATTTCTTTGCACTTCGGAATCCTGGTAATACAATTAAATTAGTTTGCCACATTTATTGTTTAATTACGAGATCTAAATGTGTTTTTTCCAAATGCAGGTTTTATTCGTTTAAGAACTTAATAAAGAATCTGACCTTCAAGGACATTTAGCGCTGCCCTCTACGCTGTTCTACATATACGCTTGACCATAATTATTTTTTTGAAAGGGAGAGAGAGAATAGTGGCGGGGATTTTTTTATTTATTTTTTGGTGTTTGTTTGTTTTTATTTTACATCCATTCGTTCTAAGAGCAAAGTCAATCGGTGTTACAAAGGTTGGTAAGTCGTATAAAAAGTTGTTTTTTTTTAAACTTGTTTTGTGTATTTTACTTTAACCATATCGGTTTGTTGTTCGTGAAGGATAAACCATTTGGGTTACCCAGTGCTTTAAATTTTTGAGTTCGATCTGGTAGCACTATACTTGTTTGCCTGGCTGTGCTTTATCATTGTTACAGGTTAATTTCCCATATTACATGTTTATAGCATGCTCACTGCAATATCTCACAATTACATTTGTTGACTAGTGTGAGGATTGGGGTATATTGGAGAAGGTTTCAGTGCTGTCTTTTCAAAAGCAGTTAAATCAACTTAAAAATTCAACAATGAGCCTCCATGATGGAAAGTCGACGTATTTTCCCACTGAATTGAAGTTCGTACTCAAGTTTTTTACAGGACTTTTATAAACTCACACTAGTCTGTCTGTCTGTTAAAAAGTTTGAATGTTACAGAAATAACGTGTAGG
The DNA here is from genome assembly GCA_030265305.1 of Biomphalaria pfeifferi. Lineage (NCBI taxonomy): Eukaryota > Metazoa > Mollusca > Gastropoda > Planorbidae > Biomphalaria > Biomphalaria pfeifferi. The sequence goes on along the minus strand of JASAOG010000009.1, from coordinate 5,449,289 downwards.
CCTACAAGTATCAAGCTGACATTTCGCACATTTATTTCTCATACCTGACAAGAGAAGAATGAATAAAAAAAAACAACAAATTAGTTAAATAACTATTAGTTATTAATTATTTAGTTTTGAATCACCAACAAGGGAAAGAAATTGAATTTCACTGATGTGGTTGTATTAGTTCAATAAGCCCCCTTTAGACAGTGTAGGATCTTTATCCATATTCATTAAATCATTGATTTTTGCACAATCATAAAATGATTATATATTGTTGTAACCCTGCCTTGCACCAGTGCTTGAGGTGCGCACTAGCGCACTAGTGAACGTAAACAGGAAGACACTAGGAGAGAGAAAGAATAACAGTACATCAGGGATTGTGAAGAGTCTGAAAGTTTGGAGACTAAGAGGACAACTTTTGTGCTGCCTGAAGATTGTAATATGGACCTGGAGCGAAGCGGGGAAGGCTGTCGTTGGTCCACATTCGGGTTAAGTAGCAAAGGACTGGTATACTTAGTAGTAAGGCTCTTGAGGAAGCTGAAGGATGTTATGTGTTTGTCCTAGTGAATAAACACCTGTATTTATTTTATGATCAATTGTGTTGAGTTGCCTGCCTTTACGTTGAGTGCCTAACCTAGAGTGTTACAACATATTATATCATAATATTTCATTTTTTTCTGACGTTAATAAGTATTCTAAATAAACTGTAAGATTATGATAATTAAAAACAGATTGTATATATACAATTGAAAGTGGCACTGGATAGATCCACATGCAACTTCGCCTGGTGATTGCATGCATATGCCCAACCTTGACCGAAGCTGTGTATCAAGGATTGACTTCTTTTGTCACACGAGAAATTGCAAAGGGAAAAGATCATGTTATGAGATATAAAATGCCACAGACATATAGAAAATATTATATACTTTATTAGATTTAAAGTATTACTTTATACATTTTTTTTGTACACACGATGAATAAAGATTTGCAAGACAGTACCCTTCCCCCCAAAAAAAAAATTAAAAAAAAATAATAATAATAATTACATTCTAAAAAAGTTGAGTAATAAAAGCAGCGCTATTGACACAAAAAGAAATATTAGCTCCTTTTCTGTGTTAAAATCTGAGTCCAGATCTTTAGCAGCGTTTTCTGTGATATAGTAATCACAATCCTAGTTAGTCTTGTACAGTATACATTGAAATAAAGGCTATAAAGAAATATAGGTATTGTTGTAACAATTACGACGAATGCAGTGTATGTGTTACCGACAAATTGATAAGTCAAGATAACTGAAAAAAAAAAGTAATGAGCGAATTACGGCCGAATTCGGCCCGCCAGGAAGTTTAATGTGGACCGCCGCATGTTTTGTTTTCACAATAAAAAAAAAAGGGATACAACTTATATTCACGAGCAGATTAGAGACCAAGTGATGGCCAACCTAATTCGACCTGCGGGCCGTTCTAATTTCTGACACTCGTGTTGCGGACCACATGAAAAAAATAAATTTACCTGAATTTCTAACTAATTGATTAAAAACCCGCGGATCTAGTACTTACATTAAAGAATTGGATATCTGAAGCGATTTGTTTCACGCGTCTGAAAACGTCTTACTGTCTGTACTTAAAATAGAGCAATCTTGTAGCTCGCTTTACTGCCGACTCAATGTCTTGTCGCTCTTTGGTAAATATTCCTATCGATCCTCCAATCTGTAGGCGTAGTTTAACAATCTTTTATTCGCGGCTCAAACCAAGAATATCGTCATGTTTGTTTCATAATGACGTTTATATGTTGCTCTTTTTTTAAATAGCCACACTTTCTTTACAAATCAAATATGTTGGCTTATTATCATGCTCCACAAAAAAATGCTAAGATCCGTTCTCTTTTTCTGGTAGATTCTCATTTCATAAACATACTAATGTTAAAGGTCATGGTACCAATCAATTAAAGAAAAATTGAGGGCCCTAACGTTGGTAAAGATACATAAGTCAACCTTTTTCTGTTTTTTAAAGGGGGGGGACGGTCTACTTTTCGGCCAAAATTTCGGCTGGCCGGATGGAACCACGTCGCGGGCCTGATCTGACCCGCGGGCCGTATTTTGGGCATCACTGGACTAGACCGTCTGTCTCAGCAATAGGTTGACGATGAAGAGTACTCTTAAGAATAACTAGCTGCTAACTTGAACCAAAACATGAATGCTAACAAACCACTCGCAGCTTGAATTAATCAATTCTGGAATGAACATTATGATAGCCTTAGATTTCATTTAAAATTTCAGATTTTTCGTTCAAGTTTTTGTTTGCATTCAAAAAAGATTTTCCCAACACTGGATTAGAATATCATAACATCTATTTTGTATTTGTGTTTAAAAAGAAACATAAAAAAAAAATTCAAAATAAAAGCAGCATCTACGAGTTTTTGAATTATTCAAATTATCTTTTTTTGTTGCATTTAGGCAGTTTTACCCTCTAAATAGTTTGGCATCTGCAATTTATCATTTTAGTCTACTTAGAAGAAACTGTAGAATTTAAAATTTACTAATGTATACTGCTATTTCAAAATACGATTTGTTGATTTAAAAATTATTTGATTATTTAAAAATTGAAATCGCACCTAGCATAGGATTTAAAAACATGGGTCTATAAAGTCATGCTCTTTCCATGAGTTGCATCTCTTGTGCTTATGGCGTCGTTAACGTTATCCGATTGGTGCACTGTACTGACTAGCAAGACTGATATGCTAAATCGCTGGACAGAGCACATTTGCCACATCCACCTTAGGCAGACCCTACTTCCACTACAGCCCGACATAACCAACACCCTGTACGGCAGTGCTGAACAACTGAAGAAAACAGTACACTTTTTTTCCTTGGCACAGTCTACAAAAGAGCTGACAGCTCAGCAGCACTAAAGCTGGCCAGAAGAAGAAGTAACTAAAGATGTTAAAATTATATATCTTTGGCGACTATTTCTAAGGTAAGTATGAGAAAGGAACTCGCTCGCGTGCCGACATTGAGGAAGTTGGACTTACAATACAGTGAAAAAATCACCAAAAAAGAATAGCACCTGGCTCTAATGGCCTTCCAACAGAAATGTTTAATTGGTGGTGATGCCCTTATTGAAAAGCTAGCACCTGTTCGACTGACTAACTCTATAGTTGACGAGGTTCTGAGAGTCAATGTAGCTTTAAAGCTACTAAGTATACATCCGACATAATATTTGTTTGATGAAAATGACTAGACAAACTACATAGAACAGAAACGTTTCTTTACACCAGACGGCGGCTAATGTCCGAGCTCCAATACAAACCTAAGTCCCTATTTATTCTTGGAACAAACTTGACTTGGCACTTTAAATAAAATATTATGATTATCTTCTAACATCCACTACACTCATTAGTCTTAAATTAATTAAAGATCAATAAATATTGTTACGGATCTCACTATCCAGGCTCTCTGCAAACTGCACCATACACCACCAACTTAAAAAACTTGACAACTCAGGGCTCCAAAGTAACGTAACACTTAATGGTTGAATAAATAACAGCCAATATTGTACAATTGGCAGCACGTACACTGTACAAATATCTCTACGATAACACCGTATCAACTCTTGCACTGGCCTCTCCGTCTCGTTCTGGGCTTGCACTGGGTTCAACAGTTCAGGACTGACTTCACACACTAGGCTCGTTGTGTCGGACTCGATCACAGACCAAGATCAAGACGCCATTCGTCTCAACTGTACTTGATAGTACTCCGCACTGAACCGTCGTAATGCTCCGTACAGAACCACACCGCTAAACTGTGCTGTAGTCGACCGTGTTCTGAACTCTTGTCGTGAACCTCCTTTCGTGATCCGGGCTACGAACCGTCTGGACTGGACACCTCCGCTCTTTATATAGGGTCCCTACTGGCCTAATAGAACCAAACGGAACATCGCTCGAAGTTTCTAGCTTCGTCACATGACTACATCTCTCGTGACGCCCCTGAGCTCTGTTCACGACGACGATCCTTCCCGAACCGTTCTGTTGACACTCGACTCGGCTGACCGTTGTAACTCGTCACGGTTGACCGCTCGTCTAGCGCTGGCCTTAGGCGATTTGCGTCGGCTGACTACACACACACCACTATCCCTCTCTATGCCACCACCAGGTTTATAACACTATTTATATTAATATCATATCTTTTCATATATAATAATGAATACTCAACAATAAAAACGTATCACTTTTATGTATCTATGTATCTCTCTATATGTGTATCTATCTGTCTATCTATTTATGTATCTGTACGCATTTAATAGCTTACCTATAGTGATTGAAAATGAGATGTTTCTTTGAATATTACAAATTTTGTATTTTAGTTTAAAACGTGTTGTGCCATTGAAGTTGCCATTGTAGACAACAATTTCTTTCTCAGATTTTAATAAAGTTTTAGTCTCCAAGTTGATCAGTTCTAATTCACAACCTAAAACAAACTTTTCACGACAAGTTGACAATACTATAACTCGTGTGTCATTCAGTGTAACATTAGTCTGTTTAGTGTGGATACTTTGATCATTGGCAAACACTAAAACGCTGTCTGTTTCAGAAGCTGAAAACAAATAAATTACATTTTTCACTTTGTAAAGTTTGATGTTTAAAAATGATATTCAAATGTATTTACATTTTTTAAAACTATTCGTTGATAATTTTGATAAAGGGTGATCATTATCATATTTCATTTAATATACGAATAATTAATATAAAAGTGTAATGAAAATATCGTGTAGAAATGCACAATGCATTTCCACTATTTCAAAACTGCTTTTATTTTAAAACTGTTTGTAAGAAGTACCATTAACTTTTTGAAAGTGCATTTTAGGGTCAAGCTTCTTAGTCTGAACCAAAAGCCCATTTGAAAACTGCATGGCTGATATGGTACATAGATAGAATATAAGAGTTTCCCCGTTGTGCACGGCCTTCGGCTTCGCCTCTTGCGTGTTTCTATTCGAGACCTCAGTAAAATGGAGCTAAAATGTGCATCTTCTTGGATTCCTTCCAGACAGTTGCTTAGGCAGATCGAAGGGGACTTTTAAAGGCCTAGAAATTCAAGTGTGTTTGACTCAACTCCCAAGACAATTACAGAGCAAAAAAAAAAGCATTGACCTACCTCGTCAAGATTGTTCATTAACTTAAAGAAATACATCTTCTTACCATATACTATTGGCAGTTTTCGTATTTCACTATAAAAAGATGTTTCACTGTAAACCAGTTCTGCTCTTATTTCTGCCTCACTGTTCACTGTGATAGCTGTTATATTTAATACTAATTTTAAAACTTTGCGGTCATCAGTTTTAAAACAGCTGCAATAGTTTTCAACATGTTTGTCACAATCTATTGGAATTTGTAAGAAACAAATCTGAAATAAACGTTTCAGCTATTAACAACAGCACAATATATTATAATTTAACTTAAGAACATTAAAAATCTAATTTCTAATATAAACATATATCAAAACAGATGACTATACAATGGATACTTACAAATTGAAATGTCGTCTCATTTTGTCTTTTGATTTCAAAGTAGACAACTGATGGTAAATGTATTTTTCCGTTGAGATCCACTTTGCCGTACATGATAATTCTGTCCATCTTTTCAACAAGATTTATTTTACAGTTCTTTGTTTCATTGTAGGGAAAGAGTTGAATTTGTTGACCGGATACAACTGATCGAGGTAACTAAGTAATTATTATTGTAGTAAATCTAGTTCAAGCACTTAACGAACGAAAGGATGTAATGAAAGACGATGTATTTATTTACAGCTATAAACAGATAGTTATTCTTGGACTTCCGCTATCAAGACAAAGGGAGTAATATCATAAGTTCTGCAAGTCGTACTTCATACTAGAACAGACCACCCACACAATTCTCACTGTCACTTCAGGTCCTCCAAAGAGTTCAATGGTATCACGCAGGGCGGCACTTAACCCCAGACAGTTCAGACTCCCGTAACCTGAAAATCCCTTCAGACGGATCTACAACAGACCTTCCTGTAGAATAAACATGTCTTCTTCTCGTGTTGAGCAGTGCTCTGATGCGCATCATCATTGTTGGCGTGGAAGCGGAATAACCACATTATTTATTTTTACGCTCAGTAACTGATGACAAATGTTTGCAAAGATAATTTGGTATGGAAACACAAAGTCACAATCGGCCCTTAAAGTTGTCCATTCTGGCAGGTAAAATAGCAAATTTCAGTATTTTTTTGTACGAATATCAGAGGCTATGGACTAAGAACTATCAACAACCACATCCCTCTCTACGACCATACAAACAGAAAACACGAGTACGCATCGAAAGTTTGCCGATATTATTATTTTGTTAGGCTGACTGCCGACATTTAATTTAGTAGTAGGCCTACAGATACTTTTTAAACCCTTTTTTTTTTTAGAAAATAGCAAAATAATTTACATTAAAATTCTTTAAAATATACATGTAATTGTACTTCCATAAAAATAGAGAGTCCCTAGTTTTTTTACTATTAATATTACACTGTTGATTAAATGGTGCATGTTTATGAAAAATCTACTAGCATATTAAATGAATTAATTTGGTTTTAGAAAAGAAAAGGATCAAAACTTTTAAAGTTCTAAAATATCACGATCTCATATTTTCATTATCTTCTAATTTCTGTGATTTAATGAGGTAGACAAACTGACAGTCTGGTCGTGCGGTATGCGCGCTGGACTATCGTTTGGACTTGATGATGGTCCATGGTTCATACCCTGCCCGCTGCCGTCCCCCGTCATCCTGCGGGAGGTTTGGACTAAGACGTAATTTATCATCAGCTCTGAGTGAACATCCGAAACATGTCAAGCATTTTACAAACATTTTATAAACATTTTACAAAACAAACAGGCAACACAGAAATAATAGCGGTTATTCCCCATTCGAGGTCGCTGAAAAAAAATGCATTCCGTTCTTCAAAAACGTACCTTGTAAAAGAAAACGCGAGATAATAATGAAAGCTAGAATCTGTTGAAACATTGTGTACAGACTTGTTCTCACTTTGGTTATCATTTGTCTAGAAACAAATATTCATCTAGTAAGCATTTCGTTCCTCTCTCCAGTTTCCTTTGCCTGTTGAATAATTATAATATAGAGATAGTAACAAAAAAATATGTAGTCTAATTTTATAATACATTGTAATACTTTTACTGTTCAATCAAGTCAATGCATCTCATCACATGATTTAAAGTAGTCCTTAATAGTTATAATAACCAATTTGTCTGACTGGAACACAATTTTCTATGGAATTATATAAAACTTTTAAAAAATCTTATTGAAGAGAAAAAACTATACATTTAAAATTATATATATTAGTTCCGTAAGATTTATTTCCCTTTATCAATATCTATATAATAATTATATTAATTACCACTAGTTAATTTTTTTTAAATTCCTAATTTGTATAATTGTGCAGAGTTTCAAGTTGATCCCTGAATGGAAAGTAGGAAAAAGTAACGTGTGCGAAAATTCTACCAGGCAGAGTAAGCTGATAAAAGCTTTGTAAAATATAAATGATTTTATACCTTGGTATATTTTTATACACATTGGTGTAACAGTCACAATGGCCATCAAAATGTAAACTGGTCTGGGATCACTGTGCTGTGCTCTCTCTCTGCCTCTGGGTTCCTGTGTCTGAGCTTCGACTATTGAGTTGCGCGACCCATTTAGTACGTGACAAACTATTATACACTGACTTAAGTCCGTTTTCAGCAGACAAAATAACGTTTATTTAATGAAAATAATACAAAATAAAATACTGTCTTCTAAAAGCGTCCAGCTTTAACTCACTGGTTAGACAAATAATTACGCCCAAGTTATGTAAACATAATACAATATAAAAATATAGCGAAATATAATTACTTTAGCATTACAGCGGGTAGAAGATAATACCCGTGTATTTCAGACCAAGTACACCTATAATACTAAAATACCTCTGCATCACAGTGGGTAACAAAGACAGCTCTACTACGCGTTCCGAGTACCAAAGAAAGACTGACTTATCACTTCCTCTTACTTTTCAGTAGTTTTTTTCGTGCTTTCACCTTCTTGATCTAAGGTGAATTAATAACACTTATATGAGGCTGGGACAATTGGGAGCTTATACCCATGGACACACCCTGCCCATGACAACCTTTTATAACCCCAGTTCCGCTTTTAGGCCATTTTTCATCAAGAGCAGAGTAAAACAAGGATGTATTCTGGCTCCAACACTATTCGGCATCTTCTTTTCAGTTGTACTTACCTGTGCTTTTAAATCCCTGGAAGATGGAGTATATAACCACAGAAGTTTCAACGAAAAGCTTTTTTTTTTAAAACTGGCTCGTCTTAAAACTTAAACAAAAATGACGGCGTAGAATAATGTCCCAACATTGCGCATTTTATTACTTTTAAATTTAAAGTCCTAAGAAATAAATCACTAATCCTTTTGGAAGAAACACCATCTCAAATCAAGCTCTCCAACTACTAGCCAGATCCAATCCTGTTAAATGTGCTAAAACAATACAACACCCTCATTAAATAAACCTGCTAAAGAAGTAGTACCAACATATCTTAAAACCTTATTAATAAATTTTCAAATATTAGGAACAAATCAGCAGACTTAGAAATAGTATTGCAATGTGAGAAACCAGACATAATTGCAGGAACAGAAACTTGGCTACATCCAGAAATTTTTAATGCAACAATTTTCAATAGTGATTATGATTTGTTTAGAAAAGATAGGGCAGATAATCATGGAGAAGTTTTTTTAGCAATAAAAAAACACCCTTGTAGCAGAAGAAATTACCTTACCTAACTTAAAAAAATATAGAATCTATATTTGCTAAAATTAACACCACTTCAACATCCCTAATAATAATAGGCAGTATCTACAGACCACCAAATTCTAGTTTAAAAAGAGTATATGAGGAACCATAAATCTCATAAATAATAGTGGATAGTAGATATAGAAGTGCAATAAAGAGAATCCACAAAGTATTAATACGCATTAAACCGTGACGTACGGTAAACAAGGTTCATTATGAGTTCTTAGTTATCATGTTTCACGTGAAAAGTGAAATGTAGTTGGGAAACCTTGTTTTTTATCTTGTCACTTGATCAGATTGTCAGTTTTTCTATTTAGCCCTCAGAGAGAAAAGACATATGTTTGAGGAGTTCTATTTGTATTGAGTGAAGTGTTATTAAGTATCAATATAAAATTTATTAGATATTGAATCCATGAGGCTCGTGCTTCCCTACCTTCGATCCAACAATTCAAATGTTGACTGTGACTGCAGAAACTGTCAATAACTTTACTAATGCATTGCTTTTCGTCACGATGGACAATGATAAAGAAACTTAAGAATATGTAATGCAAAGCCGTGTTCTGTAATAAGTCACAAAATCCAAACATGTATTTTTTTCCTCAAAGATGCCACCTCTGAAGTGTTCCTCAGGATGGTCAAATACTCTTTACTTTTGTTAAAAGAAAATAACATTTTCACAGCTGGGAAAAAGTGACACTGGATAGATTTACATAGAGGGCGAGCAATAAAGGAAGGGTCCCAGATTGCAAATGCCATAAACCATAATTGTAAAAAAAGGGTGAAAGTACAAAGGATTAGCCTTTTTAGTCACTTAAGAAGTTGCAAAGGGAAAAATAGTCTCGAGTCGTAAAATGCCACTATTATTTAATTTAAATGCACCAAGAAAGCTGTGTGTAGTCGCTGAATGAACTCTTTATGTTGTCTGTTGTATTTATGTGTATTTTTATGTTGTTGTCTTTATTGAGAAAAGAGTCCTTGTAATCACAACAAATTCTCCGTAAGCATCAATAAAGCAGTCTTAGTCTTAGTCTTAGTTAAGTACATATATATATGATGCCTATTATCATTCGATGTGAAAATGTTATTTTCTTTTAACAAAAGTAAAGAGTCTTTCGGAGTTGCGGTTGTTGTCAGCGCTCAATAAAACAGCATGTTAAGCACGTCCAACAGTTTACAATAAAAGAAATACAAGAAAGTTCTTCACACGTTGCCTATCGAGTTAAAACGTTGATTTGGATCAACGGAGCACTGGCAGCAGCAAATACGAGCTGCAGCTTCATGAATTAACTGCATTTGCTGGGTATTTTAGTGATGAAACTGCAGCTTTGAGTAGATGTCTTTGAAAGATAGTAGAAAGAACTTTGCTAATTATGCTGGTGAACAAAAGACAGTAACAAGACAAAAGAAATAAAAAAAAAAACAAGCAACCAGACATTGTGGTAACAAAAAAACGTATGAGCCACATCGAGACCAAACAATACCTGTATTTTAAAGAAATATGTGAGAAGTATGATGTTATCCTGTCATTGTCATAATTATAAAACAAGTATCTCCAAGATTTTATCAAATCTAGGCAGCAAAAAGGAGACAAAGACATTTGCAATAGGGAAAACATTCGATGAAGAAAAATTATATTTACATTAACAATAGATCTTTGATGAATATGTTAAAACTAATAGTGTGAGACTACATGTATATACTGCCTGTCATCAGAAAAAATAATTCAGTGACATAAACTTATAGGATTTATAAAAAGTTAGCTAGAACTATTAGTGCTGAGATACAAGATGTCATTATGCAAAAGAAACTTGTATTCTAATCTTTGGGTTTTAGTGATTGATATGGTATCAACTATCAGTATCATTTTGGAACTCGGATAATATGTGTTCAAATATGTTAAACTTAATATTTTTGTGGTTTATTCGGTGTTTATAATATTACTTTAAGAAATTGAGATATCTCACTCATTATGTTTTATTTTGTTAATTACAAGGATCATTTAAGTTTATTTTGTTAAGCTGTAGAAAATGAAGGATGTTAGTATAGTATGTATGTATGTATATGGCATATATGTGTACAGGTAGTCCTCGACTTACGACGGTGTTCCGTTCCTACGCGGGTCGTAAACCGAATTTCGACGTAAGTCGGATCATACATTCATACAGAGTACAGTAGTATAATAACTACTGTACTGTACTGCAAATGCAAACACTTAGCCTATCCGTACACCTATTCTAATACATAATTATCAATAAAAAAATATCCTTAAACCACCTAAACCAAGCCCTACTCGCCACAACTTCTTCATGTTCACTTCCTTCTCTATTCTGTCTTTTCAACACCTCAAACAGTCGCCTAGCTTTCTCCTGGAGAACCATAAGGCTCACAGGGATATGGCATTGATTTTGGTCTTCCAACCACAGCACCAATAATCTTTCCATCTCAATAATAAGCCCACTACGCTGCTTTGTTATCACTGTCGCTTTCATAGGAGCAGATCCTTTCACGTGTTCAAGGATATGATCTTTATCCTTAATAATCGTAGCGACAGTCGAATGACTAAGTTGTAATGACCTGTCAATTTCAGTTGATGTTTCCCCTTTATCAGATAGCCTCAAGATTGGACTCAGCCGTCGCAAACAACGTAACCATGAAACGACGCAAGTCGAGACTACCGAGGACTACCAGTAGTATGTATGTTATATACAGGTTATGCTATTAAGCAAATAGGGGTAATGTCCCTAGTTGACTGTTGTTACCTTGATTGGCGTCCTTAATAAACAGCTGATTTGTCAATAAAAAAATACCATAAGAGTTATGCACTTAATCGTTTAATGTTATCAACAAATATAAGCGGTAAGAAAAGAGATCAATAAATCTCTTTAAAAGATGTCAGAAGATGCTGCTCACTTTTGAGTAGGTTAATACTATATCTAGATCTAGTTACAGATACCTAGATCTAGATTTCTAGATCCTAGAGCTACTAGAGTGACTAGACCAAGTCAAGAGCCAAAATCTAAAGATAATTAGATCTGCTGTGATCTAGATCTAGATAATAGTCCTCTCTATATCTAACTCTAGTATACTCCTGGTCACATTTAAATCTAGAAAACAAGACCTGATCTAGATCTATATTTTGATCTATTAAGATCTTAATTGTAAATCTAGATTTACGTTAGCTATATAATTCGTGGCGCCTGACATCGTAAAAAGTTCTAACACAATACTGTATTTAAATCTATAATAGTACAATACATTTGAAATTTGAACTAAACAATCAATTAATCATATCTCAGACTTAACGGTATAGAAATATACTGAAAAAAAAAGGGGGATATTTTATTTTTGCACCCGTGTGCCTTAACATTCTCGGCGTCCCTGTTTCCATGTCACCTTTCTAAACAAAGAAGACTTATCTGACGTAACTTTAAGACTAAACTTATAATAAATATCTTTATTTAAAACCTGAAAAGTGGAATATAATAATCAAGTCACTTATGAGAAAATAATTATTGATTAAATATCACTTATACACACATAAAGTAATGAATCAAATCCCAAAATAAACAAGAACTAACGTATTAAATTACTTAGAAAAAGAGAACTCATTAATAAAAAACAATTGGTCTAAATTAACAATAAATCAAAACATTTAATGAAAAAAAAAACACATGAAAGACTTACTATAGAAACAATTGCTTATAAAACATACCCATAAGAACCCTTAAGAATTAGAGCACTGTATAATCACAAATGAATCCAATCAACTGCCAACATAAACATTGTGTTCTATAACGAGAGACATTGTGTACGTTGTATCTGTTGTTTTTTTTTAAACCTTTACTTGTAAGCACTGGTACTACAGAATACTTAAAATCTAATTAAAACAGAAAATTTTGATCTCTACATTATTCGTTACAAATTTAGATTTCCCTAACCCTAACCCTCTCCATTATCTAGCAAAAGAGATTATACTCATATACGTAGCAATAACCGACAATGAAGTCTGTTGCTTAAAAGAATATGAATACTAAACAAAAGTTTACGAACCTTGACACACGCATTGAGTAGTCGAGGTTTAAATTATATATTTATCTGGTGTTTATTTCTTGTCAACTGTTAGTATGAAATGGAAATTCCCGGTATGATTTTTCTAGAAAACATTAGGTAATTCTTGCTATTGAGCGTGGTCTACGTAGATAACAGAATTTTTATGCTATAATGTTTAACTTCGCTACAGGCTCGTAAAGTAATTCTGTACGTAATAAAGAATGAATCAAATGCAAAGACGAATTTATTTTCTAACACAAAATCTTAATTTTTACTTATTATCCTTATCCCTACTCAAAGTCCGGCCCTGCTATTTAGTGATGGGTAGATTACAGAGTAGATTTTTTTGTTCTCCACTCGCTTTTTTTTTTATCGCCGCTGAAGTTACAAGAGGTAGAAATAAATTAAAGATTGATCGTTCCATGACTTCTTGGTCACAACGGTTACGTCTGGCCCTGCTACTTAGTGAAGGGTCGTTCTCCCTACCCCCTCTTTTTTTTTCGTTGGATAACTATAGTCCGACTTGCAGAAATAAAACAGTGATATTTCCTTTACTTCTATGTGTCCAAACTATTGAGCCATGAAGAGAATTATATATATATATATGTGTAATCAGATGTACTAGAAGTATTTCTAACGATGTTTGATTATACTAGATGCGTGCGTACTTTGTAGTATGAATTACTATCGCAAGTCCTTAGATTATGCTATCCGTCACAAGAATGAAAAGGTACCAACAGGAACAAAGACTCAAATGACCACCACCACCACCACCACAAGATGGTAGAAGAGACATGTAAAGAAGGTAAATTGTGATCTTCCTTACTAAATAGCTTCGCACGTTTGTTACTATTAATAGTGAATAGTTGTAAAATGGAGTATTTTTATAAAGAAAAAATGCTTGCATAGTTGATTTTAAAAGTTATATATTTTTAGCTTTCTGAAAAAAAAAGTAATATTACAACAGAACTTTGAATGGTCTAAAATATTATAATGTTGGATTTCAATTATCTTTTCTAGTTTACGAGATCTAAACGGGAAGAACGGACGGACGGATGGATGGACAGACAGACCACACAAAACTATTAGCGTCTATTCCCCTTTCGGGAATACCTTATGCGTCTTATACAGTGATTATTTTGCTCTAAATAATTAATGTATGCTAAATTATAGAAAGAAAAAAAGAAAGAATATTTTCTCCACCACCCCATTTGCCACCGCCTATTTTTTGTCGATTAAAATTCCAGTTGAAGTAAATGTACAAGTCTACTTTACCTTTAAAAAATCTAATAATAGGCCTTTAGATTTACACCATAGAAATATTAATGTATCAAACTCCTGAATGAATAATAACTACACTGGAAATATAGTCACTAGTGAAGTTTCAAATATTATAATTACGTTATTTATAAGAATATTAAAGTGTGTATTAAATAGAGCCTAGGAGTGTCTGCTTATTTTTGAAGAGTCTTGTGTGTTAACAAAGTACGATGGTTTTTTTTTATTTAAAGTCTATTTTTATAGTTTTTATTCGTGTTTAACTTTGACTTTTACCAAAGTCCTCAAACGCCTATTCGCGCCATGGTTGCTCCACGGCAAATGGTGTACCCATCTTCGTGGGTCTTCGCGCCATGTATTCCACTCTGCACAATTATACAAATTAGGAATTTAAAAAAAATTAACTAGTGGTAATTAATATAATTATTATATAGATATTGATAAAGGGAAATAAATCTTACGGAACTAATATATATAATTTTAAATGTATAGTTTTTTCTCTTCAATAAGATTTTTTAAAAGTTTTATATAATTCCATAGAAAATTGTGTTCCAGTCAGACAAATTGGTTATTATAACTATTAAGGACTACTTTAAATCATGTGATGAGATGCATTGACTTGATTGAACAGTAAAAGTATTACAATGTATTATAAAATTAGACTACATATTTTTTTGTTACTATCTCTATATTATAATTATTCAACAGGCAAAGGAAACTGGAGAGAGGAACGAAATGCTTACTAGATGAATATTTGTTTCTAGACAAATGATAACCAAAGTGAGAACAAGTCTGTACACAATGTTTCAACAGATTCTAGCTTTCATTATTATCTCGCGTTTTCTTTTACAAGGTACGTTTTTGAAGAACGGAATGCATTTTTTTTCAGCGACCTCGAATGGGGAATAACCGCTATTATTTCTGTGTTGCCTGTTTGTTTTGTAAAATGTTTATAAAATGTTTGTAAAATGCTTGACATGTTTCGGATGTTCACTCAGAGCTGATGATAAATTACGTCTTAGTCCAAACCTCCCGCAGGATGACGGGGGACGGCAGCGGGCAGGGTATGAACCATGGACCATCATCAAGTCCAAACGATAGTCCAGCGCGCATACCGCACGACCAGACTGTCAGTTTGTCTACCTCATTAAATCACAGAAATTAGAAGATAATGAAAATATGAGATCGTGATATTTTAGAACTTTAAAAGTTTTGATCCTTTTCTTTTCTAAAACCAAATTAATTCATTTAATATGCTAGTAGATTTTTCATAAACATGCACCATTTAATCAACAGTGTAATATTAATAGTAAAAAAACTAGGGACTCTCTATTTTTATGGAAGTACAATTACATGTATATTTTAAAGAATTTTAATGTAAATTATTTTGCTATTTTCTAAAAAAAAAAAGGGTTTAAAAAGTATCTGTAGGCCTACTACTAAATTAAATGTCGGCAGTCAGCCTAACAAAATAATAATATCGGCAAACTTTCGATGCGTACTCGTGTTTTCTGTTTGTATGGTCGTAGAGAGGGATGTGGTTGTTGATAGTTTTAAGTCCATAGCCTCTGATATTCGTACAAAAAAATACTGAAATTTGCTATTTTACCTGCCAGAATGGACAACTTTGAGGGCCGATTGTGACTTTGTGTTTCCATACCAAATTATCTTTGCAAACATTTGTCATCAGTTACTGAGCGTAAAAATAAATAATGTGGTTTTTCCGCTTCCACGCCAACAATGATGATGCGCATCAAAGCACTGCTCAACACGAGAAGAAGACATGTTGATTCTACAGGAAGGTCTGTTGTAGATCCGGCTGAAGGGATTTTCAGGTTACGGGAGTCTGAACTGTCTGGGGTTAAGTGCCGCCCTGCGTGATACCATTGAACTCTTTGGAGGACCTAAAGTGACAGCGAGAATTGTGTGGGTGGTCTGTTCTAGTATGAAGTACGACTTGCAGAACTTATGATATTACTCCCTTTGTCTTGTCCAAGAATAACAATTTGTTTATAGCTGTAAATAAATACATCGTCTATCATTACATCCTTCCTTTCGTTGAGTGCTTGAACTAGATTTACTACAATAATAATTATTTATTTACCTGGATCAGTTGTATCCGGTCAACAAATTCAACTCTTTCCCTACAATGAAACAAAGAACTGTAAAATCAATCTTGTTGAAAAGATGGACAGAATTATCATGTACGGCAAAGTGGATCTCAACGGAAAAATACATTTACCATCAGTTGTCAACTTTGAAATCAAAAGACAAAATGAGACGACATTTCAATTTGTAAGTATCCATTGTATAGTCATCTGTTTTGATATATGTTTATATTAGAAATTTGATTTTTAATGTTCTTAAGTTAAATTATAATATATTGTACTGTTGTTAATAGCTGAAACGTTTATTTCAGATTTGTTTCTTACAAATTCCAATAGATTGTGACAAACATGTTGAAAACTATTGCAGCTGTTTTAAAACTGATGACCGCAAAGTTTTAAAATTAGTATTAAATATAACAGCTATCACAGTGAACAGTGAGGCAGAAATAAGAGCAGAACTGGTTTACAGGGAAACATCTTTTTATAGTGAAATACGAAAACTGCCAATAGTATATGGTAAGAAGATGTATTTTTTTAAGTTAATGAACAATCTTGACGAGGAAGGTCAATGCTTTTTTTTTTGCTCTGTAATTGTCTTGGGAGTTGAGTCAAACACACTTGAATTTCTAGGCCTTTAAAAGTCCCCTTCGATCTGCCTAAGCAACTGTCTGGAAGGAATCCAACAAGATGCACATTTTAGCTCAATTTTACTGAGGTCTCGAATAGAAACACGCAAAAGGCGAAGCCGAAGGCCGTGCACAACGGGGAAACTCTTATATTCTATCTATGTACCATATCAGCCATGCAGTTTTCAAATGGGCTTTTGGTTCAGACTAAAAAGCTTGACCCTAATATGCACTTTCAAAAAGTTAATGGTATTTCTTACAAAAAGTTTTAAAATAAAAGCAGTTTTGAGATAGTGGAATTGCATTGTAGTTTCTACAAGATATTTTCATTACACTTTTATATTAATTATTCGTATATTAAATGAAATATGATAATGATCACCCTTTATCAAAATCATCAACGAATAGTTTTAAAAAATGTAAATACATTTGAATATCATTTTTAAACATCAAACTTCACAAAGTGAAAAATGTCATTCAATTGTTTTCAGATTCTGAAACAGACAGCCTTTTAGTGTTTGTCAACGCTCAAAGCATCCACACTAAACAGACTAATGTTACACTGAATGACACACGAGTTATAATATTGTCAACTTGTCGTGAAAAGTTTGTTCTAGGTTGTGAATTAGAACTGATCAACTTGGAGACTGAAACTTTATTAAAATCTGAGAAAGAAATTGTTGTCTACAATGGCAACTTCAATGGCACAACACATTTTAAACTAAAATACAAAATTTGTAATATTCAAAGAAACATCTCATTTTCAATCACTATAGGTAAGCTATTAAATGCGTACAGATACATAAATAGATAGACAGATAGATACACATATAGAGAGATACATAGATACATAAAAGGGATACGTTTTTATTGTTGTGTATTAATTATTATATATGAAAAGATATGATATTAATATAAATAGTGTTATAAACCTGGTGGTGGCACAGAGAGAGATAGCGGTGTGAGTGTAGTCAGCCGACGCAAATCGCCCCTGGCCAGCGCTAGACGAGCGGTCAACCGTGACGAGTTACAACGGTCAGCCGAGTCGAGTGTCAACAGAACGGTTCGGGAAGGATAGTCGTCGTGAACAGAGCTCAGGGGCGTCACGAGAGATGTAGTCATGTGACGAAGCAAGAAACTTCGAGCGATGTTCCGTTTGGTTCTATTAGGCCAGTAGGGACCCTATATAAAGAGCGGAGGTGTCCAGTCCAGACGGTTCGGAGCCCAGATCACGAAAGGAGGTTCACGACAAGAGTTCAGAACACGGTTGACTACAGCACAGCTCAGCGGTGTGGTTCTGTACGGAGCATTACGACGGTTCAGTGCGGAGTACTAGCATGACTTTATAGACCCATGTTTTTAAATCCTATGCTAGGTGTGATTTCAATTTTTAAATAATCAAATAATTTTTAAATCAACAAATCGTATTTTGAAATAGCAGTATACATTAGTAAATTAAAAAAGTAGATTAAAATGATAAATTGAAGATGCCAAACTATTTAGCGGGTAAAACTGCCTAAATGCAACAAAAAAAGATAATTTGAATAATTCAAATACTCGTACATGCTGCTTTTATTTTGAACATTTTTTGTATGTTTCTTTTTAAACACAAATACAAAATAGATGTAATGATATTCTAATCCAGTGTTGGGAAAATATTTTTTAAATTAAATCAAAAACGTGAACGAAAAATCTGAAATTTGAATGAAAACTAAGGCTATCATAATGTTCATTCCAGAATTTATTAATTCAAGTTGCGAGTGGTTTGTTAGCATTCATGTTTTGGTTCAAGTTGGCAGCTAACTATTCGTAAGAGTTCACTTCATCGTCAACCTATTGGAGAGACAGATGGTCTAGTCCAGTGATGCCCAAAATACGGCCGCGGGCCAGATCAGGCCCGCGACGTGGTTCCATCCGGCCAGCCGAAATTTTGGCACGAAAAGTAGACCGCCCCCCCCTTAAAAAAAAGAAAAAGGTTGACTTATGTATCTTTACCTACGTTAGGGCCCTCAATTTTTGATTTAGTTGATTGGTACCATGACCTTTAACATTAGTGTGTTATGAAATCAGAATCTACCAGAAAAAGAGAAACGGATCTTAATATTTTTTTGTGGAGCATAATAATAAGCCATCATTTTTGATTTGTAAAGAAACTGTGGCTATTTAAAAAAAAGAACAACATATAAACGTCATTATATAACAAACATGACGTCTTTCTTGCTTTGAGCCGCGACTAAAAGATTGTTAAACTACGCCTACAGTTTAGGTGATCGATAGGAATATTTACCAAAAAGCGACAAGACAATGAGTCGGCAGTAAAGCTAGCTACAATATTGCTCTATTTTAAGTAGAGACATTAAGACGTTTTCAGACGCGTGAAAGCAATCGCTTCAGATATCCAATTCTTTAATGTAAGTACTAGATCCGTGGGTTTATAATCAATTAGTTACAAATTCAGGTCAATTTTAGTTCATTTATTTTGTAACTTTTCGTTCATGTGGCCGCGACACGAGTGTCAGAAATTATAACGGCCCGCAGGTCGAATTAGGTTGGGCATCACTGATCTAATCTGCTCGTGAATATAATTTTTATTCCTTTTTTTTTATTGTGAAAACAAAACATGCGGTGGTCCACATTAAACTTCCTGGCGGGCCAAATTCGGCCTTTATTCGCTCATTACTTTTTTTTTCAGTTATCTTGACTTATCAATTTGTCGGTAACACATACACACTGCATTCGTCGTCATTGTTACAACAATGCCTCTATTTCTTTATAGCCTTTATTTCAATGTATACTGTACAAGACTAACTAGGATTGCGATTACTATATCACAGAAAACGCTGCTAAAGATCTGGACTTAGATTGTAACACAGAAAAAGAGCTAATATTTCTTTTTGTGTCAATAGCGCTGCTTTTATTACTCAACTTTTTTAGAAGGTAATTATTATTTTTTTTTTTTTTGGGGGGTGGGAAGGGTAGTGGCTTGCAAATCTTTATTCATCGTATGTAAAAAAATGTAAAAAGTAAATCTAATAATGTTTATAATATTTTCTATCTGTCTGTGGCATTTTATATCTCATAAGATGTTCTTTTCCCTTTGCAATTTCTTGTGTGACAAAAGAAGTCAATCCTTGATACACAGCTGCGGTCAAGGTTGGGTATATGCATGCAATCACCAGGCGAAGTTGCATGTGGATCTATCCAGTGCCACTTTCAATTATATATATACAATCTGTTTTTAATTATCATAATCTTACAGTTTATGTAGAATACTTATTAACGTCATAAAAAATGAAATATTATGATATAATATTGTTGTAACACTCTAGGTTAGGCACTCAACGTAAAGGCAGGCAACTCAACACAGTTGATCAGGAAATAAATACAGGTGTTTATTCACTAGGACAAACACATAACATCCTTCAGCTTCCTCAAGAGTCTTACTACTAAGTATACCAGTCCTTTGCTACTTAACCCGAATGTGGACCAACGACAGCCTTCCCCGCTTCGCTCCAGCTCCATATTACAACCTTCAGGCAGCACAAAAGTTGTCCTCTTAGTCTCCAAACATTCAGACTCTTCACAATCCCTGATGTACTGTCATTCTCTCTCTCTCCTAGTGTCTTCCTGTTTACGTTCACTAGTGCGCTAGTGCGCACCTCAAGCACTGGTGCAAGGCAGGGTTACAACAATATATAATCATTTTATAATTGTGCAAAAATAAATGATTTAATGAATATGGATAAAGATCCTACACTGTCTAAAGGGGGCTTATTGAATTAATACAACCACATCAGTGAAATTCAATTTCTTTCCCTTGTTGGTGATTCAAAACTAAATAATTAATAACTAATAGTTAATTAACTAATTTGTTTTTTTTTAAATCATTCTTCTCTTGTCAGGTATGAGAAATAAATGTGCGAAATGTCAGCTTGATACTTGTAGGCCTACACGTTATTTCTGTAACATTCAAACTTTTTAACAGACAGATAGACAGACTAGAGTGAGTTTATAAAAGTCCTGTAAAAAAACTTTAGTACGAACTTCTATATCAGTGGGAAAATACGTCGACTTTCCATCATGGAGGCTCAATGTTGAATTCAGACACAATAAACGTATATTTTTTAAGTTGATTTAACTGCTTTTGAAAAGACAGCACTGAAACCTTCTCCAATATACCCCAATCCCCACACTAGTCAACAAATGTAATTGTGAGATAGCGCAGTGAGCATGCTATAAACATGTAATATGGGAAATTAACCTGTAACAATGATAAAGCACAGCCAGGCAAACAAGCATAGTGCTACCAGATCGAACTAAAAAATTTAAAGCACTGGGTAACCCAAATGGTTTATCCTTCAGGAACAACAAACCTATGCGGTTAAAGTGAAATATACAAAACAAGTTTTAAAAAAAAAACAACTTTTTATACGGCTTACCAACCTTTGTAACACCGATTACTTTGCTCTTAGAACTAATGAATGTGAAATAAAAACAAACAAACACAAAAAAAAAAAGAATAAAAAAATCCCCGCCACTATTCTGTCTCCCTTTCAAAAAATAATTATGGTCAAGCGTATATGTAGAACAGCGTAGAGGGCAGCGCTAAATGTTCTTGAAGGTCAGATTCTTTATTAAGTTCTTAAACGAATAAAACCTGCATTCGTTAAAAAAACACATTTAGATCTCGTAATTAAACAATAAATGTGGCAAACTAATTTAATTGTATTACCAGGATTCCGAAGTGCAAAGAAATGTCAAAAGCATTGGATCATGTAAGGTAAGACTTCGTAATCATTACGTTAAATGTAAGATTAACCTGTCCATTAAGATTTTTTTTTTAAACTAGAATTTCGGATGACACAAGTTAAACAGAACATTAAAAATAAATTACTAAAGCTGTACCAAAAAAGTTCTTAGCTGAATGAAATAGGCTCTTTCTGACTTGGTGGAGGCAGGATTATCAGGCTATATAGGCTGCCGCCGCCACAAGGTCCACGTATTCGAGTGAATAAAATTATTTAATTTTCAGACTTGCTCTTGTATTATCTTCTAACTTAATTTGACTTAACACCTGTTTAGATCTGTTCTATTTGACAGTCATGTTCTAAAAACTTCGAAATTCAACTAACGGTAATATTTTTTTTTCAATACCAATGATATTGGCTTTATGATTTTCCTTATTTAGATAAAGAGTCATAAAAAATGTTTGATTTATGTTGTGTATTTCTCTGTTAATTAGCTGGAGCTGTTCGCGTGATAATCGTCATGTAAGTATAAAAGAGGCAAACATTTAGTTAAATATTTCCAAAAAATAACATTTGTCTTTAGAGTTTTGTTTTTTCTAAATTTCGTAACACAGTCAATATCAATATACATTATGATAAAATATTTTTTTAAAAACGAAATTTACTTTTATATGACAAAATTATAAATTTCGCTATAATTTAATTTTGGGATATGCGTTAAAAAATATAAAAAAGTAAGTGAAAGTGAAATTCACTTTTTTTTTGTTTTTGAAACATCCTTGTATAATAATTAATATAATTTTATACGATTGAAAAGTGTAGTTAACTCTTTCTCTCCGTAATTTTTTTTTACGTTCCGATTGATATTATTCATTTTGCTCAGTTGTGTTTCACTCCCCTGTTATGATTAATCTTCAATAACATTCTTGTTTGTTATCAAGAAATATTATATAAGGTATAGAATTATAGGGGGAATGCGTGCTCTTTTTATATAATTAAAGTTTATAAAACCAAATATTATTTTTAATTTAATTGAGTCAAATCAACGTTGGTATCGTAGGTTAGGAGAGAAAGAGTGAAGAGATTCAGGTGCACCCATATAAGAAAGCATTTTATTATTATTATATTTTCGTATGCGTATTTTCTCATGGACTTGCACTGCACTCATGTGATTACATTTTTTCTTATTCGTTCTCATTGTTATGTTGGAGTGTTCAGATGACTAGACCAATACATGAGATGAACTGCGCAGTGGTTTCCAAATCAGAGAGCTCTTCAAATAGTTTTCTTTCTATTGGGGTGTTTAGGGGCCAGTGCCTTCTACGGGCCTCTTGGTAAAGAGAGCAGTTTTGGAGGACATGGTCGGCATGCTCTGGTGACACTCCACATGGGCAGATTTCAAAGGTTCCAATTTTGAGCTTCCGGTACATATGTTGTCTCATTCTGTTGTGTCCGGTCCTGAGTCGAAAGATAAGACTTGATCTTGTCAGGATAAATTATAGTAAGCATCATCTTTCTCGTCCATTTCTCATTTATTTTATTTATAATTAGTTTCTTCATTTCTTCTGGATAGAGTGCAATGTTTAATTGTGAGTTTGTTCTACCCCTCTTGGCGAGTAGGTCAGCCTTCTCATTTCCTTCTAGTTGTATATGTGCTGGTATCCAATATGATTACAGTTCAGTCATTAGATTATTTCAAATCTAGGCAAATGTCTTTGTGAGAACTTTGGACTGACATTTTTTTTATTCCTGTAAACCCACAAGGGGCCGCAAACACACCTCTCGTTTTGACTCGGTTCTGAGCAGCTCTTTTTATCTGCCCTTATGTCATTCCAGTACACCGATGTCACGTACACTGTATCTATATTTAGCAACAGTCTATATATAGCCTGTCGGCAGAACTCGAGCTACCTCGGGGAATTTTTCTATCATGTAACAGGATCATGTTCAGAAAAAATGTGAAAGCTGCATTTATTGGTTGGCCTTTCAGTATAGAGTTGTTGATCACGTGATTACGCTCTGGAGCCCGGGGAAGGTTCTAGATTGCGCCAGTCTTGTATGGAACGTGTTAGAGAGAACATGTACTATAGTTTTGTATTAGAACTCAATTATATTATTGTGTAGATCAGTTATTTTATTCAAGTACATTTAACCATTGTAATTATTTGCAAATAGCTTTTTCAAGTTCTGAATTAAAGTAATTGTTTTAGACGATGAGAAGTTTCTTCATTGAGAAAATAAAATACTTAGATCGACATAGCGATTGGCATCTTCTAGATGATCCTTTTATCAACTGGCAATATTCTGAATGATCGTATAATCAACTAGATCTAGCTACTTTTATACGATCATCTATATAACTTCATTTTTACTTTTTAATATCCTGGACTATGCATTTTCGATGTTTTCTTTCACAAATTAAAAGTACATATCTTTTCAGGCCACCCAATTCCAACATCTGGAGAAGGCAACTGTCAGCTTTCTGAAATTTGTTTTTTTTTGTCTCTCCGAGTCGCTGAACCGTACAAAAGAGCCGAAAGAGTCAAAGACTGACTGTGCTAAAGATTCGGATCTTGTTCTTTAAAGACGGTGCTTTGTAAAGGCAAAACTAGCTTAATTAATGCGATTTTAATTATCGTCTTCAGTTCCACTGTCTTTGCTAATCCTACTGCACTGATAGGTTAAATAGTGTCTAGGCAGGCTTTAGGCACAAACAAACTAGAGCCTAGGGCCTCCAATTGTGCCCAGTGCTAAAGTTGGAGTAGATTTCGTTTTAAATAAAATGCTTACATTTACTATTTCGCTATTTTTTAAAAATATTTTATTTTTGACCACCGAATTCATTCGCCTGGAGTCTCCACTGATCTAACTTCCTAGTTCTTGTTGTGTGCTCTTGTTCGTTTCTTTAAAGATTCATTTAGCCAGAGCTTTTAGTTGTATGGGATAGAGGGGCGAATGTCTTCCAAGGGATCAACTTGGGTCAGTGGTAGTTCTTTTGTGGGCAAACGTCTTTCTTAAAGTCATTCAATAATCAATAAAAAATATTAAGAAATGCAACATTCTCTTATTCCTGTTTTTATTAGATATGTATTGTTAAACTTAAAGTTGTGTAATACTTTGCATAAGGAGCAATCATAAGACTTAATTATGAAGGTATTCCGTAATGGTTCATCATCTTCCAAAACTATGTCTACTGTACAAAGCTTAATTTGTTGTGACGACCTGGTAATATAACTTTTGGTGAGGCATAAAACATAACATAAGCATAAGGTCATACTCGCTATGGGATAAGCATTTTGATGGGCAGTTAATATAAGACTGTTATAATTGGAACTATTCAGCTGTTTTGAAACTTACAATGCTAGAATATGAAATTGTTTATTGGTATTCATGGAAATAAAAACAATATATACGCTTTGAACTTTCGAATCCTGGTATTACATTTATCACCTTTTTGCAATAATAATTTTAAGACTTTTAACTAAAATTCAGCTTATCAAGTCTTTATCTATTTGAAAGAAACAATCAAGAATTTATTACATTCTTTTTTTACCTCATCTATTACATTATCCACTTCATACAAAAACGAAGATAATTACGTTCAACGCATTGTATGTGTCAATTGTTTCATGCATGTTAGTCAATAGTTGTTTTTTTTTACTAGTTGATTCAGGCTACCTATCCCATTCTCTAATGGCACTAGTGAAGAAAGAGCACTTGTACGAATAAAACTCCTTCTATGCTTTGTTAATATCCTAACATAGAGAAGCACACGCAAAACACATTTTTATCGTCTCTGAGTGACAAATATAGTGATGAGTGATTCAGTCTCTGAATCAGGAATGTTAACTTATACCTCGATATATATTTTTTTTTTATTATCTTAGAGAGAGGAGTTAAAACCATTGAAAAAAATAAAGATAATATATGAGAGTCATGAATCTTTTGGAATCTATTCAAGTAAGTAGCAGTTGATATATTTATATTAAAGTTTTAAAAAAAAATAAAAGAAAGTATTAATGCTTGTAAATATCTCAGCAGTAATCTTTATAATATAATGTACAGCATATGGTATCTTTTATGAGGACATTTATATTGCCTTTAAGCCTTTTTAACGATTTCCTATGTGAGTCATATTAGTGCACAAAGATATGATCAGTGTATGATTTTACCAAAGTTGGTTATAAGTATTAATTTGTGATGTTTGAAATGCAGAAGTAAATAATGGCGAAGCAGAAAGAATCCTCATTGACGTAAACATTTGGTATCAAGTTCATGAAAACAATAAAGTCATAGGTTCTGTTAGGTTGCAGAAGCGCAATTGGTTTTTTTCTCTTTATGGTCTTATTAATACAGAGTTTTCTGAGTGATAGTCATTGAAATATTGAAAATGCATTCACAAATGAATTTCATGAGACTTTTAAAGAATAATACTAACTGTATATCACGACTATTTTTTCTTATGTGTCTTTGTATTTTCTTTTTTTTACCTTTTTATTTTATTAGATGTTGACCTTCAAACCTTACCACTTCGCTTTCAAAAAACAGCGATTGAAAAACTACTGGTCGTTTTATCACAGCTTTCCTGCCGTGTAACTGTTAACTGTAAAATGAGAACAAAGAAACTTGGTTGTGGACTGGTGGACAATGTTTTCATTTATTGCTATGGTATAGGCATTAACACTGTAAAGAAAAGTTTTTTTCGTGTGTGTCAATGTACAAAGTGCATTATGTCTAAAACACCAAGCAACACTTGGGGTGAAATATTCTTAAAGGCAACCTTAAACGTTGGGAAAAGCACAAAAAGTGTCTCTGTTCTTTTCAATTATGGTAAAATAAAAGTTAGGTTACATAGAATTTTGAAACATAATGCTTCTAAGAAAACTGTCGTCTGTGTACTGAGGTATGTGACATGTGATCAAGCTACATTAAAGGAATTACAAGTTTTGCAAGAAGAACGTTTCAGACTGGAAGAAAAAGTTCAGGAAGAATTTCAATGCTACAAAGACCTTGAAAGAGTGTATGTATCCGTTACGTACACTGAACATGACACAAAATACATAAGCACTGGGAGTTGGACAGAGAAAACAAATAAAGATGGTGTACGCACCTACCATTATGATCCGAAAATTTCTTCTGGTAATATTGGAGCACCTGTTGTTTTAATAGGCTATAGTCTTAAAGATGATAAGTACAAACACAAACGCAACCCTTACACAGAGGAGGTAATCTGCAATATAAGCGCATCTGTTT
Organism: Biomphalaria pfeifferi; assembly: GCA_030265305.1. NCBI lineage: Eukaryota > Metazoa > Mollusca > Gastropoda > Planorbidae > Biomphalaria > Biomphalaria pfeifferi. The sequence goes on along the minus strand of JASAOG010000009.1, from coordinate 5,422,392 downwards.
TTTCTACTGAGATTGCGCAAAAGTAAAAAAACATTAATTATTGGTTTTAAACGGAAAAAAAATATCGACAATTATTTTCTTCTTTTGTGAAAAATAAAAAAATGTATGTATAAAACACGCCCAAAAGTAACCACTGTTTAAACTTCTTAATTATTAAAAAAAAAATAATTATCGTATCATGTGAGTCATAGTGTACATTTACATCTATTAAGGCAATAGCTTAGCTTCTGGCCGCCTAGAGTGTGGAGATTTATTTAAGTATACGGGCTAGAGTGTGGAGATTTTTTTAAGTATACGGTAGTATCAATTTAAGAAGAGAAATGGAAGGAAACAGCTTATTGTTTACTATTACTAGTAGACCTACTAATCCTGAACAAAATAGTGGTCTGGATTAGATTCTAGATCTAGATTGTAGATCTACTCATCTAGAGACGAGGTGTGTAGGTAGCTCGATAAAAATGTATAACTAACAATACACTACTAAAACATATGGTTTGAAAAGGGCTTGAAAAAAATGTTTCCAATCGTACTAAATTTATCTTTGTGTGACAAGTGGAAAGGGAGATATTAATTTTTATTTGCGAGGGGAAAAGTCTTCATTTTCGTAAACCAAATCATTTCTAGTTTTTTACCGGAAAAGAAATTGAATTGTGAAGTAGGTCAAGAAATTTTTTTTTGTGTTGCCAATTTATCTAATTTTGTAACAAGAATGAGCCTCAATTTCTTTATTTAATTTCTCGTTATTACATGTCACATTAAGTTTGAATGTGCTGTTAAGGTTTATAATTAGTCTAGTTGATATAGATCTACTTGTAGGAGATGGACATAAAAGCCTACATTTATACGTCCTGTTCTTAGATGATCAGTTAGCGCAGCTCTGCTTTCAATGGAGTTCTCTTTCAAATTTTTATTACACAATAGTAAGAAGAGTCTTATTATTGCTGAAGTATTTTCTTGTTTGCTGGACGCGTAAAGTAACGCCAAATAATTTTATGATTTTTTTTTACGAGAAACGATAAAAGCAAGACCTTGTCTTTGTCTTAAATATTGCTGATGCATTGGTCAATTCGACGGGAGCCGCCTCTGAGTTTGTGTGATAATATAGCAATATGTTAATGATCACGAGCATTATTAATAGTATTGTCGATTGATTTGATTATTTTAAGATATATAATTATTAACTAATAACACTTAGACTTGGCTAAATTAAATGAATCATGGACAATTAACTGCATAAAAACAGTAGAGGTCCTTTTTTTTTTAACAATAAATGGATTTTTATATGTATATTTTATGAATTGCAATATATATATTTCAGTGAAAGTAAAGTATAGTTTGAATAAAATATCAGTAAAGTGAATATATGTTTGTAGATTGTATGCTATTTGTTATTGATCAGTTTGAGACAAACATCTATAAAAAGCTAACAAGATCCTCGAAATAAAGAATCACCCTTTGTGTCAGAATTTTGTGATTTTACCATCACAAAAGAGATACAAGACACCGATAGCAAAGACAAACAGACACAAACATTCTTTTCTTCCCCTGGCAATCAAATCATTAAATAAGAATAATCTGATATAAACTTTGTCACATGTAAATTATGAGTAAGTCTGGTGTGAATGTACACTTTGGTTTCTTATAGTTATAATGTTTTTTGTTTGGTGTAATGCACAAATTGTAAGACAAATTTCCATACGGACAATAAAGATTATTATTATTATTATTATTAAAGAAGAGACAGAACTATGTAACTGCGTGTAGGCTTTTCTATGTTTGCTTTAATTTGTAAATTAAAAGTGTGAGATCGTTAATTAGCTCGTTAAGTCGGTATCTTTGAGCTATTAAATGCATAATAAATTTGACTTCATTTTTTTTTGTTTTATGCAGAAAATGAAATCTTGTTATACTAAGTTTTTTCCAAAAAACATACAAATTTCGTTTTTTTTAAATTGTTAGTCCACGCAATATTAATGCATGTTGTATGTTATTGAAATAAATGCATGTTTAAAATTGAGTAATATTCATATTCATATTTTCAAAGCGAGATTTTAAAACTAAATATTAGAGTATACAAATATTAAAGTAATTCAGTGAGGTTCAGAGAAGAACTAAGATGTGCTATAAAGCACAGGTGGCCTAATAAAAGGCGTTAAAATGGTGTACAAAATAAACAAAATCTGTATAAACAATAAGTTATTATTTTAATAGTCCTTCAAACATCATAAATAATATGATTGTTTCTTGATTTATTAATAAACAAATCACTTAATCATCTTTGGATGCTCATTTTTTAAAATTATTGATGAACGCTTTGTCGAAATGAATGTTTCCTTTTTTGTAAGCAAACTAACACACAATATGCTCTTGTCTATACGCTTACAAGTTGGGAAATAAGGGGATGACATTATATAGTTTATGATTTCTGCTCTAAATATTAAAAAAAAATTAGCATGCATTGGACATTAAGGCCCGTTTTGCCCTTCATTTCCGTGGCCACCGTTTCACATATATTTCGAGGAGTCAACAGTCAACTTTCCTGCATCAGGTTACTGTTTATTTCTATCAGTCACATATTTCTGGAAAAATGTCATCGACGAAACTGTTGCTCTCGAACGTCGCAAGTTGGCTGTAAGATTTGTTTTCAAACATTGGGATAACTATTTGACGCAATGTCCGTTGTTCTTTTTTACGGAAACACAGTCATACACTCTTTTCGACAATACGCTTCCGACATGAATACTTACGGCAACTAGCGGCGTATGCTACCCCCGCGGGTCGACTATTATCAAATATTTTAAAGAAGAAATTGTAAGTAACCTATTTTACACGATTGGCTAAAATTGTGTGACATGATAGATTTCCAATAATGTTCTTGCTAGTTCATCGAAAACAGTACATTGTTTGTTCCTTAACCCTTAAAGTGCTGAGCTGTTTTACAATAAAGACATACAAAATGAAATAACAATGTTCATGTTTAGAGGCTAATGTACCACACGCATCTTAAGGGTTGAAGATTCTTCATCTAGTCTATTTTTCACTACATCTATCTTCGCAACTAGTGGAAACAAGTGTTGGAACGATGACAAAAAAATCGAATAAAAATGATAAGAAGACTGACAGTCGAAATTCAAGTTTTCTTTCTAATTCTTTATTAACTCTTTCTCTCCTAATTGACGATATCATCGTTGATTTGACCCCATTAAATTAATTTTTGGTTTTAGAAAGTGTAACTTGTGTTCTATAAAAAGAGCATGCACTCTTCTATATATAAATATGCCAATAGTAATGTTTTCTGATTACAAAAAAATAAAAATTATTGAAGTTTAATCATAACAGGGTAGAATGTGGAAAACGAAAAATTCTGTCAGAAGGTGAAAAAATAAATACGGAGATAAAGAGTTAACTAGCAGAGCTATATTATATAGAGTTTACTTACTTAGGTCCTCCAGCGCCGCTCGGCGCATTGGGCGGCAAGCTGTCTCCACAAAGGTATGATACTGGCAATGTCTGAATATAGTATATACAGCGTTCAATGTAAATAAAATGATGATATACTATTTTTAGAGATAACCATCATTCCCGCTTACATGCTTGTACCAATAATATTATGTTTATATTAAGAACTATATAGAGCAAACCGCAGGATCTACACGCCAGGAAGTTGGATCTAGGTGCAGGTTGACGATAAAGCTGTAGAGTAGGGGTTGAGCTAGTAAGTTGCTTCTAAGTAGAGAATATATTTGTGTGTTATTAGTATCTGTTGGTACAAGAGGTACCATAATTTAGTTAACTAGTTTGGGTAACTAAGCATAAGAATTACCAATATGGCAATTGTTTTTTGCTATTGTAAATTAATTCAAGAGGCCAAGACGGAACTAGAGCTGCGCGGCAAGGAACTAACCGCTTATGTCCAGCAGATAGTAGCTATGAAACAAGGAAGTATCAAAGCTACAAATAGGGGAGTGAAAGCTAAAGTGGAAAGGACTACAAAGACATTCACTTCAATTATATTTCATCACTTAAGTTATTGCTTCCGCTTACGTGTGACTAATCTAAAGAATGGAAAAAAAAAGCGTACTTCTCATAAACACTTATGGAGTTTTGAAGACAATTCATGACATGACCTAGTGAGACAGAAAGAATCAGACGTAGAATTGTATCAGTTTCATTCTATTCACAATCGCTCTGGAATGGAAGCTAGCTGTATAATTACTTTAGTCTTTGTTTTGGCTTTACTTCTTGTAAATCATGGTAAGTTGCCAACACAGCAGCAGCGTGTACTTGCTTAATCTAGAGTGCTGCTTTTCAAAAGGTTATTGTCAGTAAGGCACAAATAGTGATTTCAGCATATTTATTTTATCGTTGTTTCTTACAGTTTCTTCTTGTTTGAAGTCTCAATTGTCTTTATTGTATTCAAATGTACGCGAACAAATATTTGTTGGTAATATCGAAGGAATGTGGGGGTATCTTGTGTGAGTTTCATTTACAACTTAACAAAAAAAACGTAATTCTTTCGTGTATCTTTCAATGATAGCACTCGAACTTTAGACCAATTCCACTCATCTGATCTTCATCCAATTTTTGCTCAATAACAGCAATAAAAAAGAAAACAAAAAGAAACCGCTTAGTTAATCAAATTGTTGAAATACTATCATTATGTTTTTATATAGAAAATGTACTTGTCACAACTTTCCTATTCTATTTCTAATTATAACTCGATAGAATCTACCTTAGGTCTCGATACGTCAAGGTGTCCCTGGTTCAGTTCTAGTTAACGAAATGAAACAATTAATCACTAGATCAAACACATAAACTTTAATCAGCTTTACTGCATATAACCCAAGCTGGACTCTCTGTCTGACAACAAAACACACTTCCAGTCATTCGCGCAGATTGTAAAAATAGATTATACATACAAACACACATTCATCCGTGACAGCACTAAACGACATGAATTATTTATTTAAAGAAAACATTCCAACGGGTTTGGTAATTGACGTAAACTTGTCTATAGTTTTTCACCAATGATTGTTTCTTCAACAAAAAGAAACAGACATTGAGACCAAAAACAGGAAGTTCACGTCGATTGAGGATTTTAACTACACATTCTACAATGTTTAGAACTAAATTGAACTTCAATGTTGCCAACTTAATAAATAAAATGACGTACAAACGGAAAAGCTAACAACAAAAATACAACAGTTGTTTATATCTGGATGCAATTTGTTTCCTCTCATTGGCATTTTCAATACGAGAAAAGGGCAAACTGGAACGTCCTTGTATAACAAGGCGCCACATTTTCATGGAGTACCTCAAAACAGTGGTCTCCAGGGGCAGGAGGCTTTAGATACTATCAGTGACAGATTTTTATGGAGACATCTTGCCACCCAAGCACCGAACGGCGCAGGAGTATCTAACGCAAACCTAAGTAAGGTGCAATATCAAGTTTCAATTAATGTAGAAGAATTATTTAACTCAACTAATCGTATTTTAAAATAGTTGTGGGTCCTACACATTAGTAAATATAATACTATTTAGTTTCTTCTTATTAGACTAATCTGAGAAATCAAAAGATGCAGAGACATGGGGGGGGGGGGAGGGTGGCAATACTGCGAGCAAGTGAGTACATACAGCTGCTAGAACAATAAAATAAATTTATTCATCTCTTTACAGCTGCTTTTTTAAAATATTTATATTACTTTCTTTTTCAATAGAAATATAATTTGTTACAATAAGATGTCTTTACTTAATGTAATGAAAGAGGAATAAAACAAAATCTGCCAATGAAGCGACAGAAAGTCTCCTCTATCATACACTTTTTGTTAACGTTTTTATTGCATTTCCCCGTTTTTCCTAGGTCATTTTTTTCTCATAAATTATCTGATGTTAAGGACATATCTCTCCACTTAACTAAAGCTTACCCGACAACTTCAAACCCATGGGAAAGACACTAAAAGAGAGAAAGTCTTACAAAGAAGGATAGTAAAAAGAACAGATGAAACATTATTAGCTTGACTTGCAGTGGTCTTTAATGAAAAATAAATTCATAATAATATTAGTATGTCACAGGCTGTAGAATTTTTTTTTTGTTTATCATGTTTGTCAGACAAAGTAACTTTTTAGAACTGTTTGATCATTCGCGCAAAACAAAACATAAAGTATGAAACTCCATGCTCATTATTTTTCCCAATAGCTTTTAGTGAGGGAAAAAAAGCTTATCATCGGGTAATGCTATATTCTTTTTTCATTTAAATCTGGAGGAAACTTAAATTCAATCAGATCAAGCTAATAGAAAGAATTTAAATGAGAAAATACTTAAATTATAATTATTTTAAACATCATTCCTTGGAAAAGAGCAACCACTTAGTTGATATGAAATTTCAAGAGCAGTTTTCTTCCGGGTGCAAGCACTTGTTTTCAATGGCGAAACATTTCTAACAAAAAAGAAATTGCACTGAAGCCCTGATTAACATCATAACACTTCATAACAAAACGTATTATCAGATTTCTTCAAGTGATTCTTTCTTAGTAGCCCTATTTGCCTTAATTACACAGTGGGCCTTTTTCTTTCCCGTTTCGTACAATGAAATATGAAACATCTTGTGTATCAACTTTTACCTAGAACAATGCAGTTCTAAAAAGCATGCACACATACATAGTTATAAAAAAAACACTTCACACTTTAAAGAAGAGCGGTTATTTATTTATATGACGTGAAAAAAAGTAATACAATTACGAGAGATTTACAACATGCCCAAGGAAAGTAGAGAGTCTAGAGTTTTTAGGCATTGTATAGAATGCCGGACTTGGCACTTTGCCAGTAACAGAGAGATTACTTTGCTCTTAATATGACAACCTTAAAAGACACATTCAGGTTTGGTGATAACAAATACAAATAAGGTAGATCCACACTAAGAAGAAATTACGGTATCCAAAATGTTCCAGAACTTCTATTTGTATAACTTTTTAATAAAGACATGCGGGAATACCCACTGAGGTATGTGTGTTGAAAATAAAGATTGTCTAGACCGTCAGACCAAATTGAACTATTAGATTATCACACTTTAAAAAAAAATTAGAACGGTCAACTTAGAATTTTGCTTATGTTAATAATTAGTCATTTATTTTTTTCCCATATATATATATATATATATATATATATATATATATATATATATATATATATATATATATATATATATATATATATATATATATATAACAACTGTCAAATTTGTAAGAAAATCTTTGGAAATGTCTTCGAGAACTGTGTCAACAAATCCATTTTATTTTTCAATTTAATTTTTTTTCGTTTTTTAGACCAATGAAATATTTGATGATTTTTCAGTGTTAAAACGTGCACAATAAATACAACAGTTCTATATTTGGTACACCGGACACACACAAACAAAACTAGCTTTTTAAAACAAATTTCCGCCATAGATGAAAATTTGGAATAAAAACAATACATACATTTTCACGAATATTTTTTTGTTCATTCCTATAGACATTTGTTTAATTAACATTATTTTTACCAAACTCTTTCTGCTCATTTTTTTTCTCTATTGCCCTTTTCGTACACAAATATTTAATTATTTATTAATTATACTTAACAAAACATTATTATTTTGTTTATTATTATTATTATAGCTTTTATATAGCGCTACTTTCATGCTTATAGCATGCTCAGAGCGCTTTTGGTCCAATCTCATTTGTGGACCGGTGGATGGGAGGGGGTATCTAGGAGTTGGTTTTCCGTGCTGCTTTTGGGCAGCTCAGTAAACACAACTCTGACGAGTCGGTAGTCGAACCTCGAGCCCCCTTCTAGGTAGCCAAGCCAAGCCAAGCTCAAGCGCACTTGGCCTCTCGACCACGCTTCTTATTGTCAAAAAGAAAATAAATTATACAGATAGAGGGAAAGTTGTAAATGTGTAGTTATTATTTCAGCAAATTCATGAACGTCTTGTGGTACTTGTTCAACATTTCTTGGACACGGCGGTGGCTGACATTGTGGTATGGAAGCTTTGTCCCATATTTTTGTTCTACTTTTGTTATCACTATTTCTGCCACATTGTGGTGTGGAGGATCTTTATTGTTCAATTCATATTTAAGTCTCTGCTTTGTCAGATTGTAAAACTTCATAACATCTGCATAGGTAGCTAGTTGATTGTCGGGCATTTTAGAGGGAGCATCAAAAATGACGCAAGACACTTTTTTTCTGGTTACAGCAATGGCGTTGGCAACCCTAAATGAAAAATCAGAAAAGTTTAAAAAATAAATGGTGAAGGCTGTAGGTAGTGGGTGTCAAGTATTTTGTTCTTGAAAGGTGAGTAAAATATTATTAAGTGCTATCAATGACTTGGCATAACATGTTATAATATTACCTCTTGTAATTGGCTAATTATTATATTTATATTTATTATTATATATGAATTATTATTATATATGAATGAAAAGTTTTGCAATAAACGCTGTTTTTTTACTCTAAACAGGATAAACGCATGTGAATGCGTATAAAAGCAAACTACAATAAAAATAATACCGGATAGCAAATTGCTTATAAATGGTTAAATTTTGAAGTTGGTTGTTGAACCTCAACACGTTACTTAAATTATTTTTTTTACAGAGTAGTTGATTGTACCACATAGCAAGTTTTAATAACTTTCCAAAGTCAAACAAATCAAAAAAATTTTTTTTTCAAGTTTTCACTCCACCCTACACAATGTGTATCCAGCCTACCTTCCTAGTTGCTGAGATAAACTAGTGTCTTGTATTGTATTGAAAAACGAGTTAATCTTTTAACTTAAAACCATGTCTAACTCTTGTTTTATTTTGAGTTCACTTCAAAGAAATATTTTAGAGCCCCAAATTTAACATCATCATATTATAACTTTTTATTTCATAAAATTTTATTTATATAAATAAACGAAAAATATTTAGACAATATGAATAGTAATTCAACATAGGCTTACCTTCCCTGATAGTGGTTGTGGCTACGTTAAGTCAAGAAAAGGTGCGCCTCGTTAAAATATACCATTTGATATAACGTCACATTTTCATGAGCTGTTGTGTTCAGGTGGTTTGGCTAATTAAAAAAAATCCACAAGAAATGCAATAGGGCCTTAATACAGGGATCTCAATTTGTAAATTTCGATATAACCGAAACAGTCTAATTGTCGTCTATTTTATTTTGTTAAATACATGTATGAGTGTTTCTTATGCACTAAGCATATTGGTTCCAATCTTAGCACTAGATGAGTGACCTCGACCAATTCTTAATATATCATCAAACAATTCTAATTATGTCTGGATGTAAGTATTACATAATGAAATGTCAAGTGTTACTTAGGCAGCATCTGTCAATCAAATCCATCTGCTAAGTGGCTCGCTTGAGTTGCCAATATGTGTGAATCGTGTAAGATATCTATAGTAATTTTAAATTTTGTGTGCGCCATGCACTGACGGATCACTATGTGAATGGGCTGTGAGGTGAGGTGTCAGTAGGGGTGATCACCCCTTCCCACTTCAAAGTTTTTGAATTCGCCAGTGGTGCATATTTAGTATCTGATTATAATAAAACGTTTTGTTTCAAACGAGCTCAATATGTTCTTTGTGTGTACATTGCTTAAGAATAAAAAATGAGCTCACACAGGACTAATATAATATAATGATGAGCATAAAAGTGGAAAGACTATACATTATTAATACTGTAATAGAAGTACTAACAACGTTAGAAGACCAAATAAAACAACACTCATTCCAACACTTCTATTTGGTATGGAAGGAGGGAGGATAGTGAGTGTTGTTTATATCTTTTGATATTCTTGATGCTTACACATATAAAATCCTATTTCGTGTCTATTAACACTTGAACTGAATGCGGCTCCCCCCAGTAGACTTTCCTCACAAGTGCAAGAGTGTATTGATGTGCTATTTCCTTCTAGAAAACACTTCCTCTTCCCTGGGATGATCTTTTTTACTTTAAATACAAAGTAGATGTTATATGCATGTTTACGAAATTTGATAAATAGTGAAGACAAAAGCTTATATAATGCAAAGAGAATCTGTGGGTAATACAGATTATTTTAGTATTAGCCTCAGCCTATCTTTGTGCAATTGACGTACCGTTCTTAACAGATAATGTGACACTAATGCCATAAGCCATGTCTATGATGTCTCCAGTGATATTTGGATACATTGTTGTTTTCACCTGGAAGGAATCTTTGTTGATGTCTAGTGTTACGGAACACTTAGTGTTAAAATAGCGTGTGATTCCTTGAACTTCATCCTGTGTGTACTCTATATCGGATAAAACCTTGAAACATAAATAATAATAATAATGTTAATCTTTTTTATCCATAAGGAAATTCGTCGTAGTTTGTACAATTTACCATACCAAACATTATAGCTAATTATAAATAATGGATCGGCTTAATAAAAGTATAACTCTTCTCTCCGCAAAGACGTTTTTCAGCGTTGAATTGTTTTTGCACTAATGTAAATGTTCTAAAATTTTACTTTTCTTTTTTTTTCTGTACATGTTTTTAAAATCTTATTCCTAATAGTGTGCCACTAATAAACATCTAGAATATATGACTTGCACTGCATTGGCATAAATGTTTGCGAATCAAGGCTCTGAGATTTGTTAGAAAAAAATTGGAATATCATATACCTTCATTTTTAATATTATTTCATTATTGGCGACTTATGGTTATTTTAAAATTTATAAAATTCATACTTTCATTTTATCAAATGAACATAAAGCTTGTGGGAAAAGGTTTACGACATTGCATGAAATCTGAAGGCTGTGATCCACATCGGCAAAGTCATATGTACAGTTGAAATAGTCTAGCTGAGCTAATAGAAGATAAATTAAATTTAATTGAACAGAATTTAAATGTAAATTTATTGTACAACTTTTTATTAACTTAAAGATACAATTTCAAATTTACGAAAAAAAAAAAAGAAGTTATGTTTTGAAAGACTCATGGTGATTTAAGTGCTCTCTCTCTCTCTCTCTCTCTCTCTCTCTCTCTTTCTCTCTCTCTAAAAACATCTGTAATCGATAAGCTAAGATTTGAATCAAATTTTTATTATAAAACTTGTATCAACACAGTCTGTTTGTCTCCCATTTCCCGTACACAGATCAAACTAAAAATTTGCACAATTATTCATTGTACCTGACAAGACATGAGTCGGTAAAAACAATTAACCAATTAGTTATTTAATTATTGATTATTAATTAAGCCTATTTTGTTTGATATAAAAAAACAAAAACTTCTACTTCCTAAGAGATACGGATGTATATATAGTTACGTATCTAGGCATTGTTACCTAGATACTATTTTTCTTTTTTTTTCTTGACCTGTAGGTTGTCTGCCCCTTGTGTAATAAGTTTTTTTATTTTATTTTTCACGGCGAGTCAAGCCACACAGACAGTGACCGGTCCTTGACCTATGTGTGTACCTCTGGTTGAAAGGAGGGTGGTTTTTTTTTTTCTTCTGTCTCTTTGAAGAGCGTTCTAGATCTGGGTGTTGATGACTTATTCTGTTCTAGAAATTACTAGATTTGTCTTGATATCGACGCGCGGTATATTATATAAAGACCGCCCGTGTAACGTTGACGGACAGACATACGGAGACAGCCGTGAGACAGAATAGCGGAGACATTGCGTGACCCGTGCGTGGTATACCAATTGATCGTGTAAGTTAAGATTTTTCTTTTTTCAAGGCCTTGCTTGTATTTGTAATTATATTTTCAAACTCTTGTATTGTAATATTTTTACATGCCATTTTTGTAAAAGGGTTTTGGTCAACCCTTCCATTTTGTAGTGAGTAAATGTTTTTTTTTTTTTCTTGCTTTATGTGATTCAGTTAAAAGTACTATTCGAGTTATATTTTATTAAACATTAAGTTGATATTTTACCTTCCGATTTCTTGTGTCATTTTTTGTTTTTTGTTATTCATTGTAAGTCTTTGATTAAATTCAGACTTAAGATAAGTGACACAACAGCTTTTTCTATTGTCACGTTCCCCTAGGCAAGCCATTTAAAAGTAGAATTCAATTTGTAATACGTGACAAAAGAAGTTTGAGGGCTTTCGTCCCGGATATTTTTCTGAACCTATTTTCGTCTTACTTGAGTAATTTTGTAAAAGCGAAGTTGACTTTAACAAAAAATTTTTTTGTGTCAAAGAGTCGGAAGTAAAGTATCAATAGTATTGACCAAACTCTCTTAAGGTTTTTTGTTGTACTGATTTTGTACTGTATATTTACATTGTATACATTTTTTGCTTGTAATAGTTGTTAGTTAGTCATGGATATTCAGGTTTTTCTTGCAAATCCCTCTGTGAAAGAGCTTGATGCTTTTACTAGGAAGGAACTGGTCCTTATTTCTAAACATTTAGGGTTAAAAATAAAATCAAATGCCCTTAAACAAGAAATCAGAGATAACATTGTAATCCATTATGTAGACGAGGAAGTGTTTTCTGAGGACCTTTTAGAAACCCTTAGACCCGATGAGGGTAAATCAGATTTAGAACTTCAGGTAAAATTAAAACAAATGGAAATAGAAGCCCAGTTAGCTTTAAAAGAGAAGGAAATTAAACAAAAAGAATTAGAGCTTGCAGCGGCTAGAGAGCAGAAAGAAATAGAAATAGAGTTAAAAAAATTAGAGTTAGCTGCTAATGTAAGACCAGATTCTTCCCCTGCCAGTCATACTGCTGAAGCAACAAAATTTTTGAAAATAATTCCACGTTTTAATGAAGCCACAATTGACAATTATTTTCCACAATTTGAACTTTCTGTGAAAAATTTTAATGTACCTGAAACTTTGTGGCCCACTTTGCTGCAAACGGTTTTGACTGGTAGAGCTGCAGAGGTATTTTGTTCTTTGACCATTGAACAACAAAAAGATTATAATGTTGTTAAGGCCTTAATTCTTAAGGCATATGAACTTGTTCCGGAAGCTTACCGAAAGCAGTTCAGGGATTGTCGCAAATCGGATGGCCAAACCCATGTAGAATTCCTGCGGGAAAAGGAGCGACGCTTTGAGAAATGGCTCACTTCCAGGGAAATCGGCACCGACTTTGCAAAATTCAAGAACCTAATGCTGATGGAAGAGTTCAAGAGTTGTGTGCGGCTGGACGTCCGTACGCATATAGCTGATCGTGGCGAGGAAGACGTGCACAAGGCTGCAGTGTTGGCAGACGATTATATAATATCACATCAATTTGCCAAGTATACGACGGATGTCAAGCCAAAACAAGTCAAACAGCCTGAGTCCACTGCTAGCAACTCCATCAAGAACAGCAGTACAAATGACAGAAAACCTACTACAAGTAAAGCTACTTGTTCCTACTGCAAACGAGAAGGCCATAAAATTGACGATTGCTGGAAATTGAGGAAGAGAAACGAAAAAGCTCCTTCAAAAGTCAGCGCTTGCACAGTACAGTGGTCGGCGAGGTTTACTCCCTCATCATCAAGTCATATCAAGAATACCTCGATACCACCTGTTTCAAATGTATTGACTGTACAAGACTCTCCGAAAATGTCTCCACGATGTTCAAATGACTCAACAGTGAGTTCTTCAAATTCATCTTTACGATGTTCTAATGACTCAAACAAGAGTTTTTCAAATACATCAAGCCGATGTTCCAATGACTCAAACAAGAGTTTTTCAAATACATCAAGCCGATGTTCCAATGACTCAAACAAGAGTTTTTCAAATACATCAAGCCGATGTTCTAATGACTCCATCCAGAGTTTCCATAATACATCACCCCGATGTTCCAATGACTCTATCCAGAGTTCCCATAATACATCCCCCCGATGTTCCAATGACTCTATCCAGAGTTCCCATAATACATCATCCCGATGTTCCCATGACTCTATCAAGAGTTCCCATAAGACATCACCCCGATGTTCCAATGACTCCATCAAGAGTTCTCCAAATACATCCAAAAGATGTTCTACTGACTCAAGAAAGAGTTTCTCCACTGCGTCTCCTAGAGATGTCAATGACTCCAGCGAGAGTTCGACCCAAGTCCAGTCTGCATCAACCAAAATTGATGTTTTATTAGAGGATTTTAAGCCTTTCATTTCGGAAGGATTCGTATCACTACCCGGTGATTCTACAAGTCTACGACCTATCACCATTTTGAGAGACACAGGTGCCTCACAATCGCTACTTTTAGAGGGTATCTTGCCCTTGTCAAAATCATCATCGACTGGGAAGAGCATCCTGTTACGAGGCGTAGAGCTTGGATGTATAGATGTGCCTCTACATCTAATCGACATAAAGTCAAATCTCATTACTGGACCGGTTGTTGTAGGTGTCCGACCAACATTACCATTGGAAGGCATCTCGTTGCTGTTAGGCAATGACTTAGCAGGTGGAAAGGGGATAGCCGAACCCATCGTCACTCAAAAACCCGACTTATCTGCCACACCCGAGGAAGACCTAGGGTTATATCCAGCGTGTGCAGTAACAAGGGCAATGAGGTTGAAAGCATCTCAAGAAGAGAACGTTATCAAAGCCAACAGTAACCACGATGATGTGGACTTGAGCACCACATTCTTTGCTTCTCTTGAAGAAGAACCAACGCCAAATTCTGAAAAGCCGGCATCAACTCGAAAACAGTTGATTGAGGACAAAAAGAAGGATCCAGAGCTCGCCAAACTCCGAGAAACCGCAATGACATCACAAGAGGCAGAGCTAGCATCAACGTGCTACTACATCCAAGATGATATGCTCTTCAGGAAATGGAAACCTCCAGACGCATCCAACGAAGAAGAATGGAGAATATGCCATCAAATCGTGTTACCAGAAAGATACCGAGCGTACATCATGAATCTGGCTCATGACACACCAATGTCAGGTCATCTCGGCATCCACAAGACATACCACAAGATTATGTCACACTTCTTCTGGCCACGTTTGAAGAAAGATGTCATCCAGTACTGCCGATCTTGTCATGCCTGTCAGATGGTTGGCAAGCCAAATCAAAAGATCCCTGTTGCTCCTCTGAAGCCGATTCCAGCCTTTGAAGAACCTTTCAGCAGAGTACTTATTGACTGTGTTGGTCCTCTCCCAAGGACAAAAGCTGGCAATCAATACCTGTTGACCATTATGTGTGCTTCAACTCGTTTTCCTGAGGCTATTCCTCTAAGGAACATAAAAGCATCAAACATTGTAAAGGCCTTAATCAAGTTCTTTACTCTATTTGGTCTACCAAAGTCCATCCAATCGGACCAAGGAACGAATTTCACGGCCAATCTTTTCAAGCAAGTCATGACTCAGTTGGGCATCAAACACTGCATGTCGAGTGCGTATCATGCCGAGTCGCAAAGCGCTCTTGAGCGATTCCATCAGACTCTCAAGAACATGATCCGAACCTATTGCTTTGAGCACGAAAAAGACTGGGACGAAGGAATCCACATGCTGCTGTTTGCAACCCGTGAATCCGTCCAGGAATCGTTGGGATTCAGCCCTTTTGACTTAGTCTTTGGCCATTCGGTGCGCGGTCCCTTGAAAAGTATAAAAGAGACTTTGTTGTCACCAACAGCCACTGAAGGACTTTTAGAATATGTAATTAAGTTTAAAACTAGACTTGTTGATGCTTGTGTTCTGGCCAAAAATAACTTACAAAACACCCAATCCAGCATGAAACGCTGGTATGATAGAAAGGCCCGTGTTAGAGAATTTTCTCCCGGGGATAAGGTGCTTGTATTTTTGCCCATACCAGGTCAACCCTTGCAAGCCAGATATTTTGGTCCCTATGAAATTGAGACCAAAATTAGTGACCTCAATTACACAATCAAAACTCCTGACCGTAGGAAAAAGACTCAGCTATGTCATATAAACATGCTGAAGCCTTATGTATCTCGGCCAGATCACTCAGAGAAGAGTAATTGTGTTTTAAATACAGTCAAAAGTTGTTCAAATAGCCATGTTTCTCCTATTGATGATGATATTGTAAAGGAGAAATTTGGACAATACAAAATACCTAATTCTTTTGTATTACAGAATTTGGATGTAAAACTGTCTCATCTGTCTTCGACAGAAAGGCCAGTTATCATGAAACTCATTAATGAATTTAATGACATTTTTTCTGATGTACCAAAACAGACTAATGTTATAATGCATGATGTAGATGTTGGCGAGGCTACTCCAGTCAAGCAGCATCCTTACAGGGTTAACCCTGAAAAACTTGCCATACTTAGGTCAGAAATCAAGTATATGCTTAAAAATGACCTCATTGAACCAAGTTCCAGTAGCTGGAGCTCCCCATGTGTCTTGATACCTAAACAGGACAAGACTTATCGTTTTTGTACAGACTACCGTAAGGTAAATGCTGTAACAAAGACCGATTCGTTTCCTATCCCTAGGATAGACGATCTCATAGATCGTATTGGTGAAGCTAAGTACATCACCAAAATAGACCTACTTTCAGGTTATTGGCAGGTTCCCCTGACTGATAGGGCAAAGGAAATCTCCGCCTTTGTCACCCCTGATGGTCTGTACCAATACAAAGTGATGCCATTTGGCATGAAGAATGCTCCTGACACTTTCCAGAGAATGATAAATGCCCTGCTTGCTGACATGGAGAATTGCCACGCATACATAGACGATGTAGTAATTTTTAGCCAAGATTTTTCTAGCCATTGTAAACAACTGCATTGTCTTTTTACTAAACTTTTACATGCAAAAATTACTGTAAACCTGAGTAAGAGTGATTTTTGCCAGGCTTCCATCCAATACTTAGGCCATATTGTAGGACAAGGCCAGGTGAAACCTGTAATGGCCAAAGTAGAAGCTATCCAAGCTTTCCCTATTCCTGCTGATCGGAAACAACTCCGAAGATTTTTGGGAATGTCTGGATATTATAGAAAATTTTGCGAAAATTTTTCTGTCATTGCCAGTCCTTTAACAAACCTCTTGAGAAAGAACGTCCGATTTACTTGGACGGATGAATGTCAGAAAGCCTTTAACCAAATTAAGCAGATATTATCTAGCTCCCCCATTTTGATGGCTCCTGACTTCGGAAAACCTTTTAGGTTAGCTATTGACGCCAGTGACACAGGTGTTGGGTCAGTCCTTTACCAAGAAGATAATTTCCAAGTAGAGCACCCTATTTGTTTCTTTTCCAAGAAATTTAATAGACATCAAAGAAATTATTCTACTGTGGAAAAAGAATGTCTTGGGTTGATTCTTTCTATACAACACTTTAATTTTTATATCAGTGGGTCCAGATGGCCACTGGTTGTATTTACTGACCACAATCCCCTTACATTTATCCACAAAATGTCTGGCAAGAATCAACGACTTCTCAGGTGGAGTTTATTTTTACAAGAGTACAACCTAGATCTTAAACACATAAAAGGCAGCGAAAATGTTATCGCCGATGCCTTATCTAGATTGTAAAAAAGTATTTTGATGTATATTTTTTTATATATATCATGATAAATACATTCTGTAATGTAAATATCATTTTTGTAATTATTCTAAAAAGATTTCCATTTCGTGGAAATGTAAACTTTTTATTTTTAGGAGGGAGGTGTTACGTATCTAGGCATTGTTACCTAGATACTATTTTTCTTTTTTTTTCTTGACCTGTAGGTTGTCTGCCCCTTGTGTAATAAGTTTTTTTATTTTATTTTTCACGGCGAGTCAAGCCACACAGACAGTGACCGGTCCTTGACCTATGTGTGTACCTCTGGTTGAAAGGAGGGTGGTTTTTTTTTTTTCTTCTGTCTCTTTGAAGAGCGTTCTAGATCTGGGTGTTGATGACTTATTCTGTTCTAGAAATTACTAGATTTGTCTTGATATCGACGCGCGGTATATTATATAAAGACCGCCCGTGTAACGTTGACGGACAGACATACGGAGACAGCCGTGAGACAGAATAGCGGTGACATTGCGTGACCCGTGCGTGGTATACCAATTGATCGTGTAAGTTAAGATTTTTCTTTTTTCAAGGCCTTGCTTGTATTTGTAATTATATTTTCAAACTCTTGTATTGTAATATTTTTACATGCCATTTTTGTAAAAGGGTTTTGGTCAACCCTTCCATTTTGTAGTGATTAAATGTTTTTTTTTTCTTGCTTTATGTGATTCAGTTAAAAGTACTATTCGAGTTATATTTTATTAAACATTAAGTTGATATTTTACCTTCCGATTTCTTGTGTCATTTTTTGTTTTTTGTTATTCATTGTAAGTCTTTGATTAAATTCAGACTTAAGATAAGTGACACAACAGCTTTTTCTATTGTCACGTTCCCCTAGGCAAGCCATTTAAAAGTAGAATTCAATTTGTAATACGTGACAATATGAATTTAATGCCCTTATTTAGATTTGACACTTTTGTTCTCCCAATTCATATTCTTGCATCAAGTTGAAATCGTGCAAAATTATTCATAGTCGAAATAAATACACGAATTAAGCCAAAAATCAACAATTAGTAGTCTTTTTCTTCTTCTTTCGCTTGCTGTCGTTGACAACGTAATACAATGTATTTATTAATCCAAGCCATATAAATGTATAACACAAAAGTTTTAAAAAAAAGAAACCGGGATCCTCTTTTACTTCCTTGTGGGAAGACGTTTCTAGATGCCAGATGTTACAGCTTTACGCGACTGGTGTATTTAGGCAACACTCTATATTTTTAAGCGCTATAGAAAAGTATAACTATAAATATTAAGCGATACCTCAATGGAAAAGAAATAGACTTACCGTAAATAAAAACCTGTCTAGTTAATGTATTATCACATCTATTGTCACTTTCACCAGCATTACAAACTTGCCACGTTCCATCTATTACAATAGGAAATCTTCTAACTACATTGTCAAAATATACTCTAAGAATTCCATCTTTGGTTTTGTTACATCAAAGATTCTAGATTTAGTTTTCTCGATACACACACTATCTTTTCTACATACGTACAGTGTGATGTTATTACAACGTATTTCTATGGTATTTTCAGTATCAATGTTACTAGATGCTATGTCAATGTCCATAAATTTAGAGACATTTTCTTGTAGGATAATAGTTTTTCCTCGGTCAGTAGATTTACCTGAAATTTAAAAAATGTAAAATATAAACTTACGTACTAATTGTGCGTCTTTTTAAAATAACATCTAGTAAATAAGATATTAAACATACTATTTAAATTCACCACGCAGTGTTTATAAGAAAAAAGTAAAATTCTCCTTTCAAACCTTGTGATTTATAGGGCAGATGATGTCAACAAGGGTGTCATGTGGCCAGCACAAAGACCAACTCCTTTACGTTTACCCAACTAATGTCAGCTAGATGAATTCAGAGGCGCCCAAAGATGCGGAAATAAAAGCCCCAGTCTTTACCAGGATTCAATACCAGTATCTTCGGTTCGGAAGACAAGCTCTTTACCATTCAGCCACCGCGCATCCTAGTATTTCTAAGAAATAATGCAGTAATGACCTTGTAAAGGTCATCTTCGATCTCAAATCGCTTACCACTAGAGAGACTCATCAGGAACAATACAAATACACTGTGTTCGAGACATATAAAAAGTTTGCTGCATCGCATTAGAGGTTACAAATAGAGTCCCTGTCGGAGTTACTTTTAGGTAGAGAGTACGTTGGTTCTAAAATCATTTAAAGAAAGGGCTGCTATATACTATATTTATTGTGTAGTTATTTTAAAAATAGCACGCCTCGTTCTTTTAGGTTATATGTCATAATTTTCAATCACGTCATTTGGCACTTGTGATTTTTTTTTGTTCTTGTCGCTACACATTATGATTTCTTGTGACGTCAGATGGCATCCTTAGATGTGTCTGCTTTGTCGCCATTTTGAGCCGTGGGCTTTTTGCTATTGGACAGCCTTAACTTTATTGTTTTGGTCCTATTCTTTGGTAGGACTCAGCTACTGCTAGTGTGGCGCTTAACAGTCGGTTCACAAATACCCGTGTCAACCACTGAGTGTCATTGTCAGTACTGGTGTTTCTATGCCATTATTTGGAGCGTCTTTACCAGTTTAAGGGCTATAGTTGCGTTTGTGTATCATTTGATGTTTTTGGATCATTAATACTGACAATATGTGCCGGCGTGTTATACATTTTTTATCTATTAATTTAATAATATTATTTAGGTTTCATATCTGGGTCAAGAGTCAATATATTTAAGGAGAAAGTGCTAAGCACACTTTTACTTACTTAGAAGGGGTGGAACGTGTGTCAAAATTGCCTTGACATAATCATAGAATTAAGCCCTCAAATTGTCAGTTTATACGATGCGCCACGAAAATTGCAGATTTTATTAACGTTCACTTGATTGCAACGTCTGTCATGAACAAACTATTTCGTTGACATGTTGTTAATGATTGTGTTCTCGTGTTCACAACAATTCCTTATAGAAAGTCTTTTAACAGGAAATCTTGCAAGTGTTCTTGTGTCAATTTATCTCTTTAAAAAGTCATTTAGACAGTTATTATAAATGCAACACTTTTTGTTCTCACGTCCTATTTCTCATCTCAGTGATACTCATTGCTTTATAGGAATCACACACAAAATAACGCAAGAACATTCATTCTGACAATCAGACTAACTCCTGGCTTTCACGTGTAGCTTAGATAGTGATTCCGGCGGAGCTGTTATCACTAACAGAAACCTTGACAGGCTATCCACCTAAAAGTTAATTTAAACCTCTGCTTGATTTAGCCTATACCAAACATGGAAAGGCTTCCGGAGTCTATCTTGAGGAAAAATCACGAGAAGACGAGTCGTAGGAAGCTTGTAGCACACAGTGTTACACCCTGGCAGAGCCTGCAGGGCCGTTGATTCCAAACTATATTGACTTTTGTTGTTCCTTTGGATAGATTAGTAGAGTTGAGAGGGGCGGGGAACTGCTGTGTGGAAGACATCGTATAGACGATATCTAAAGCCCAGACATTCATCTCATAGAAATAAGATGAATCATAATAGTTTCGTAATTGGACGACATCTAGACATTTGATTTTAGATCTGTTGTTAGCTTTATACCTGTGTCACTTCAAGTCGTTATGAAATGCCTCTCTATTTTTAACATTCTATTCACAATAAGTATTCTTTTCTTATATTATGCGGACGTCACTTCAAAAAAGAAGATGGTTACGCGTCATGCATCTAGTCATGCATGTTAACCAATGACTTAATCTCTGCCGAGATTATTTTCCTGTCTGACTCAGGCAGCCCATTCCATGCTCTAATAACACTAGGGAAGAAGAATACATTTGTACAAATTTGTCCGAGCATATGGGGCGGAGAATACATGTTTATCTATGTGTCGTTCCGATTATTTTATTAGCGGCCCCCGAAAGGGGAAAAGACGCTATTAGTTTTGTGTGAAATGTCTGTCCGTCTGTCCCGTTTAGATCTCGTAAACTAGACAAGATATTGAAAATCGGACATCACAATATTTTAGACCATTTAAAGTTCTGATGCAACGGCTACTTTTTTTTTCTGAAAGCAAAAAATCTAATTTTTAAAATCAGTTATGCAAGTATTTTTTTAAAGGAAAATACTAATTAGTATGCATTATATGTTAGACCTAATTTACATTGAATAGTAATCTTATAAATGTCATTTTCCAAAATAGTTGCAACTTATAGTACCTAGAAGGCTGCAAGTTAGAGATTGAGCCTTTTAAAAAATTAGATCAATTATAAGACATTAGATAGGCCAGGGGAGGCGCGGTGGCTGAGCGGTAAAGCGCTTGGCTTCCGAACCGGGGCCCCGGGTTCGAATCCTGGTGAAGACTGGGATTTTTAACTTTGGAATCTTTGGGCGCATCTGAGTCCACTTAGCTCTAATGGGTACCTGACATTAGTTGGGGAAAAGTAAAGGCGGTTGGTCGTTGTGCTGGCTACATGACAACCTCGTTAACCGTAGGCCACAAAAACAGATGAACTTTACATCATCTGCCCTATAGACCCCTGAAAGGGGAATTAGTTAGGCCAGGTTCACATCTAACTTTACATTCACTTTCACCTATCCTTTGATCTGCTGAACCGTTGGGGCACTACACAAGATCTGTTAACCTTCTTTCTCCATTCTTATCTCTCATTTGTCTTTGATATAATTTCATTCGGAGGTTCTTTCTGAAAATATTGGGTGGACCACTTCGGGGGCCGATTTTGAGTTTGTGTTTCCTAACAAACTGTCTTTTGTAACCTTGTTATGTTTTGTTTTGCTAGGTTTGACAGAACCTCAGTGTACTGACTGCCATGGACACGTCAGATACCCTCTACCTGGTTTAGCCGGCCAGTGAAAGCTACAGCTTCTGTGAGCCACAGGTGAGAGTTGGGTACCTAGTGGGGACCAAGAGTGAGCCAAGCTAACCTCAAAAAGAGGGTAAGACTGCCTGTCCACTAGA